>CM030010.1:68250195-68850195 GCA_017639485.1 Pluvialis apricaria
CTTGCTGCTTTCTCTGCGGAGAGTGAAGTAGCACTTCTGCGATCGCAGCCAGTCTCATCCTCTTCTGTGAGGCTGCAGTGCATCACGCCTCATTGCCAAGTTTGCTCTTTAGACTTCTGGCCCCTGAAGGACCTTCTGCCTTTTAGTTTCCTGAACAGCACAGAGGTGGCACTGGGGACATTTGAACCACTTCGTTGTACAGGATATGGTCCAGCTGGCTCAAAGCAGTCTGCATGTCCATAGTCCCAACTGTGACTACGCAGAGCGTACCGTGTCTGTGGGCAACGTGTGGAAGACTATAAATACTGGCAGCAATTAAGGGAGAAGCACCAGATCTGAACCAGATTTCATGGTACTACTGCACAGTTCCTACCACATCTGGGAATGTGGGACGATCTTCCTCTCCCTAAAAGCAACATCATTAAGAATTAAATTAATTGTCGCTCATCTTCCACAACCTTGCATTTTTGTGATAACGAATGACACGCAGCTTTCTGGGTTTTTTCTGTCCAAAAGGTGAAGAAGGACATTGGGGATGTCTCCATCCTGGTGAATAACGCTGGTGTGATTACGGCTGCCGACCTGCTCTCGACTCAGGACCACCAGATTGAAAGAATGTTTGAAGTCAACATTCTTGCGCACATGTGGGTAAGGGCCACTACCGTCTTCATACGTACCTTTTTGGGGGAGTGTTGTTGAGGAGGCATATTTAGACTAACAATTCTTTTCAGCTACCAGTGAATGACAAAAGCGTCTTCCAGACGTGTGTAGCACAGGGGCAGCCAGCTAGACGGATTGTTGGGAAACTTGATAAACCTCTTGCTGATCCGAGCCTGGCCCAGTTTGTTCACTTTGGCTTCGTCCGAGCGTGGGTTGGTCTCTGTTGTAGGTGTATTGGTGATCCTCATTGCATCGGGCAGTTTGGGCACCCGCAGCTGAGCACCCAAACCCTGCAAGGAGAAGATATACAGCTGAAAAATACAAAGCACTGTTTTTATCGGCTGACCTGCACAAAACGCAGCCAGCACGTGCCCCAAACCAGCCACAGGGCACAGCGAGGCCTGGCCTCTCCCTGACTGCACCCACCAGCCCGGCCGAATTCCCCGGGCGCTCTTCCCCTGGCGGTTTGTACCTTTGTGTGTCACTCCTTCCCTCCTGACTCCTTGAGCTACTTCCGAGCCCATCTCCCATCAATCCTGCCTCTCCTCGTGACTGCTACCTCTCTCATCTCTCTGTGCTCTTTCTCCCAGGCAAGGTGACACAGCGGGGCACTACCAGAGCTGGGCCTCGGGTCCTTGGCACACCCACAGCTGACCCCTGGGGTAGGACAGCTGTCAGCAGGAGGTCCAGAGTGGGAGGGTTTCAGCTGTTAAGGACTTGTTGTTTGGGGCAGAAGAGAAGGGAAGATACAGACTGATAAGCATTTCATTGTACATGCTGGGGTGAGACACTGGCAGTGCTGCTGCTGACACCTGAAACCTAGAAGGCAGCACAGGAAAGATGTGAGAATCGGCTCCTGTTCACAGCCAACTTCCTCAAACATTCTCATTTGGAAAACAGGTTGCCAGTTGTACCAGCTTGAACGGAGAACAGGTATCTCTGTGGCTCTCAGAGTCTGAGGCGCTGTGCAGCACATAGCATTAGCAATAGAAAGTTAACAATAGCCAGGGTCAGTGTTGAATATGCCTAAAAAAATATTGCTTTTTTTCCCTCTCCCCTTTTTACCACTTGGTTTAAATGACTTCCAAGACCACAAGAGCTTTTCTGCCAACCATGATGAATAACAACCACGGTCATATTGTCACGGTGGCTTCGGCAGCAGGTCATTTTGTGACTTCTTTCATGGTGGCTTACTGGTAAGTGATTTTAAAATCAGCTCTATTCTTTTTTTTTATTATTATTTTTAATTGCATCTTCACCATCTGCAAGCACAGAGTAACCAAAACAATCATCCCACTGAATACAGTACATCCAAAGGATCGTACCAAGGTGGAGAAAAGCACAATAGCCAGCAGTTAAGGATGCCTGGAGGTTCGTGTTCATGTGACACGTCAACTAATGAAAGCTTCTCCTTTTTTCTCCCCCTCACCGATCCAGACTTTTGTTTAGCAAAAAAGGTATCCTCTTCCCTTCTCCTTCTTAGAAAGTAGTGCTTCTGTGAGTTGTAGCGTTGTCAAGTAAACCCCTAATGAGTAGCTTTTGATCATTCTACCATTGCGGTAGTGACAAGTGTATAGAAATAACTCTGTCGTCATGAGATAAAATTGCTTTTCTATTTGACACACAGCTAGAGAATCATTGTGCGTGAAGAGGATAACTGTTAGATTGCATATTGCCATTCTGCGTCAGATCTAGCCCTCTACAGTAGCAGCTACAGGTAGAGCAATCTTCCCCCAGGAACACTGCTTCTTAGGGAGTCACTCATTGTTGTCAGCGTGAGAACTCCCGAGCCAGGGATTTTACTGGCAAGTAAAATTTTACTGTCCAAATCAATAGCAGTCAATAAACCGATTCTCTGGTTCTACTTTCTTTGGAGTTGATTTATACTCCTGGCCTGCTCCAACTTCTGTGGCAGGATGTTTCTCAACTTTTGCATCCATAATGCTCCTCTATTTCAAAACTCACACGCAAATGTCACAAGACACTCCTGTGTGGTATGAGGAACAGTAGAGGGTTGTTCTCCATTTCTACCCTGCTCATCCTTCTTAATTTTACAGACTGAAGCTGCATTCCTTCTAAGAATCCTCTCACATGGGAAAAATAGGAAGTTTTTCAATTGATACGCATTAATTGTCATTTTCTAAGAACTCCTGGCATTCACCTGTCTGTTTGCAACTAAGGCGACTTTTTCTGAAAGACACCCTCTCTGCATTCCACAATTACTCCCCCAAGCAGCAATACCTAATCCAGCGCTACACTCCAGCTCAGGGAAAGTTAGAATTATTTCCTGCCCTCTCTTCTCAGATGGATTACTTTACTTTTTTTTTTTTTGCCTCTTAGTCAGTGCTGTGTGATCTTTTATGCCATTTCCAGGTGTAGAAAGCCAGAAATAGTATTTCTGCCTTCTCATTTGTGCTTTTTCCCCTCCTGCAGTTCAAGCAAGTTTGCTGCGGTTGGATTTCACAAGGCTCTGACAGAGGAGCTGTCTACCCTGGGAAAGGATGGAATAAAAACTACGTGCCTTTGTCCGGTTTTTATAAACACTGGATTTGTCAAAAACCCCAGTACAAGGTAACTATCAAAACTCAGCTTTCCTGTCCTTCCTTCTTTGCATCAAGGCACTACACATTAGCCCCAGCTTTAGGCCTTGCATTCCAACTGACTATATAAAAACAGTGTATAGCATTGGCTAAAGAAAATCCGCAGTGTCCTTTAACCCACATAATGGTTGCATTTGAATTAGCTGAGTTTGTGCATACGTGAAGCATCGGACACCAGCTAGCACCACCCCTGCTTTACCACCAAAGCTCTTACGTGTATGCTTTCCTGTGTAGGCTTGGTAAGATTTTGGAGATCGAAGAAGTTGTAGAGGCCCTGATGGAAGGAATACTGACCAACCAGAAAATGGTTTTTGTTCCATCACATCTAACCATTGCTTTACTTTCTGAAATGTAAGTAGCAAAGGAAAAAAAAACCACAGGGGAGAGGGAAAAACATATCAGTGCTAACTACATGAGTATACAATCCTCAAACTTGTAACGTCTGATTCAAGATTAAGTTTTGTTTTACGAGGAACTGCATTTTGCACTCATGGTAGTAAAAGGTATGGTTTGGCAGCATAGAGAAACTCTGGAATGACAGCTGGACAGCAGTAATTCACATTCATCCCAGTTCCATTTATTTTGTATTATCTTCAGTGTTTGACATCTATACTCAGTTATTTATCAGTCCAGATTTGAGATCAATATGCCTATTGTAACTAGATAGCATGTAACTGTCTGCAGGAGAGAGTATTGCTCTTTAAACAACCACCAACCTGAAATATTTTAGTACGAGAAGAACACATAACATGGCAATGAAATAGCATATGTCTTTCTAATGGCTATAGCAGACATCATATACAGAAAGATTTTTCTGAGTCCTCTCATAGGTCCTTGTGATCCACTTTCTGCAGCTAACTGTTCTCAGTGGGGACTACTCTACAGGCTGATAGGGAGGGAGGGAGGGGGAGTAGAAGAGAACAGTTTTTCTTCACAGATCGCCATTTCCCTTGGGTGTGTGAACAACACTTTCTCTGAAACAGCAGCCTCAGAGAAGTTTCAGACAGAGCTGAGCACCTGATGCTTATTAGTATTTGTTTCTTCAAGTCAACATCAAAGACTGAGGTCACAGAGGCTGGGAAAATTGCTTCAAAAGGGCTCTACTGCTTCTCCCTGCCTTCTCCCATGGAAAGTGAGATTTGTCCTCTCACACGTCTTAAATACCCAGCGTAGCTGCTCTGCTTAGGAAGCATTTTTGCCAGAGCTCAAGTTCCAAATCTGGAATTCACATCGGAACAATAAGTCAACTTAGTAACATCTTGTTTGTAAAACCTGACACCAGACAGTGGGAAAAAAGCTTTTAAGTCTTTTTGCATCTCGAAGAGCTGCATGCAGGCAGTGCAAGTCTGCAGAAGCAAAGACAAGTCAAATCTAATGTTGTCAAAGCCCTTAGGATAACTTTGCTTTTTTTGTCTTAATTTGGGGCAGGGGGACACAAAGAGACACAAAGAGACTCATAAGAGAAGAAAGTCCTAGGAGAGGAAACTGCAGCTGAGCTTTAACATCTCATCCTTCCATAGGTCTGCTGCTTCTCAGAGCATAAAACACTCAATATGCACCAACCTCTGTTCAATATTGAACCTTTGTGGATCCTGCAGCAATATTGCAGCCCAAATACTGCCAAGTAGATACCTGTGCCGGAATTGTCATAAAAGGAGACAGGTGGGACTGGAGTTAAACTAGACAGAGGGCTATGTATTCTTTGAAATAACGCACAGTTTAAGTCTTAGTCTCAGTCTGTGTGTGCGTGCTTTCACTCCCAGACCAGCTGTTCCCTCTCCTGCAGTGCTGCTTTTTCCCCATAATTTAAGTTTCTTATCCCACATTTAATTTCATGTTATTATCTCTTTCAGGTTGTTTCCAGAACGTGCCCTGAATGTTCTGAAAAAGCTGACCAATGCCAAGTTTGATGCAGTCATTGGGCAGAGAAGCACCCAGTGAAAAGCAAAAATTGATTCTCACTTCCCAGTGGCACGAGTGCAAACAGAACACGGGCTGAGCGTAGTTCAGCTGGTTTGATCCAGAGCAGAACTAAGACAGATGCTTCCAGGCCACCATTGCCAAGCAGACCTAAGGGTTTATCCCACACCTGCAGCAGGGACACACCTGCATAACACAGAGTATTAACAAAGCAGAGGTGCAGCTCTAGAAGTCTACAGGGCTGCTTTGGCTGTATGTCACAGCACCTCTGGCTCCTAGTGCTGAGGCAGACAGGAATTCCTGCAAAGCCCGTTTTTGGGACAGCACAGCTGCCTGCTTGAGCGCAAAGGGATTGCCTGAGAATACGTTAATCCGGACTCATCCCTGAGCAAAGGTATCTTGCAAGAAGCAATTTATTGAGCAGGTGGGTGGCCTGTTTCACCTCAATTTATCTTTTTAAATCTAAAAAAAATGTGCTGTAATGAGCATTCACATTTTCATGTGCTTTTGTACTGACTACCTGAATACAGCCTCGTTTGTAATGTAATACCTAATTACATCGATTATCAATTATGCATTAGCACCATCAACACTCCTTATTCCAAATAAATACAGTTCTCTAACCCAAAGGTGTCTCTCAGCAATGCAAGTGGTAACCAGGTCCAAGCAAGAACAGCGGAGCAGGTGCTGCAACGGTGAAAGGGTCAGCCAGAGCCTGCCAACCACTAGGCCAGGCTGCAGGGACGAGGCAGGTCCCCGGTCACACCGGGAAGCCACATCAGGATCAGCGAGGTACAGGGCCAGGCATGGCACACCAACAGCACAGCCCATGCAATGGCCGGGGCCAGGGCTTAAACGCGGGTGCCAGGCCAGGGGCAGAGCGTGCACAGGGGAAGGCTCCAGATGAGCCTTCTCACCACTCCTCATCACAAGCTAGTGGCCTGCTCTGACAGAACCCACCTTGACCAGGAGCTTAAACCCCAAAGGTCTTTGGCCTGTGGTACCAGAGAACAGGACCTGATGAAACACGGGTCAAAGACCTCTTCAGAGCACAGATCATCTTTCCACCCACTTGTGCAGCTCCCAGCTGTGCCAGGACACTTGCTGGCTCGCAGCCATCTGAGGGAGGCCTGAACACACTGCCACCTTCGGCACGGCTGGAAAAGGGTGGCCTCCAGTAGAATCCATCCCGCTCACCTGAGTATTTCATGTTGTTCTGTAAAATGAGAGTCCTCACATCCCGCTCCTCCTGCTCTTAGGTGGCAACAGCTAGAAGTTGGTGCTGCTGACAACCTAAACAACAAAAATGGTTTCCTTTTTGCTCATGTAACATTCATGTAACAGCACATTCAGGGTGTGTCAAAGCATAAGTTCCCAGCTTGGGAACTTCTTCAAAGTGCAGCATTCCTGTTGCCAAGAAAGAAAAAGAAAGAAGGGGTTTTCAAAATTCGGGGCATCAAAAAAAAAAACCCAAACAACCCACGTTAAAAGTCAATTAAAGAACACTTAGGCATGGTTACCGTTTAAAACCAAAGCCAAATTGCATGTTTTGTGCTGGCCCTGCTTTTTTATTGAGCTGCATATTACCCTCTTGCTAAGATGACAGTCCTGTCATATATGTGAGACACTTGAAGCCAGAGCACATCTGTTTGGCTTTTTCATTATGTTTACTTCCACCTATTCTTACCTAGTGAGGAGTCAAACAGTCTAAAGATACAGATGCTTCAAAAGCCCTGTCAGAGGGAGAAGCATACTGTCCAAAATATTTGTCCTTAACCGTGGAGCCTAAAGGCTAAATCAATACTTTACTTATTTGTAGGTAATTTGACAGTTGTCTGTTGTATTACTGGCAAACATTCTTAACTTTCTACCCAGGTTAGCCTCTCCTGATACACATCTTTCACGTTTCTGATATTTCATGGCTTGAATCCTTACTCAAAGTAATGGTACAGTACGGTCCAATGACTTCAAAGAAAAAGCTCAAAAAGACGCCTGAGACAACATCCTCATGAGTAGGCCCCCTTCTCAGAAAGGGGAAGAACTGGCTCCAGTAGGACACATCAGACAAGGCATTTGGCCTTTCCTTGCCTGCTGTTCCCAGTAGCCCTGAGCACGATTCAAATTCTAATATAAGCATTAAATTGGAAGACAAAATCCATCTAGGGAATGACAGACAGCACTCCTGCACAGTCTGTTTCTTACCACGCTTACACCTGAGGAAAGGGAGACCATGTTCACTCCTGCTTTGCCAGATCTAGTCCAGTCTCTCAGAGCCCACAGGACTTACCAGACAACACAACTTGTACGCTACTCCGTATATGGCTACGGTTCCTCTGTGTGTCTCCTATGGCTGCAGGTCTTCTGCTTGGCATAAAGGAACAGACACAAAAGCAAGCCTTCATCTCCTGAACACCAGTGACAGAATTGAACCACCAAGCCTTCTGGGCTTCTTGGTTTTCTTCCTGGCCACAACAAACAACTAAAACCTTATCCCAAAGTCCAGTCATTCTGGGTGCCTAGCAGGAGCCTATAAGATCAAGCTTCATATAGCCCCCTACAGCTAAGTCCCAAATTTGAAGAGCAGTACCTCACATCCCGGCTCAGGACTCCTTATGAGTCGGGTTCGTGACTGTGGCCTCGCCCTGCCTCCCTCTGAGGTGCCTCTTGGAGTTGGCGCTTCTCTGCCCTCCCTGCCTCCTCCGTCTCGGCCACAGCACCAACTGGAGCCCCGTGCCAGGAAAATGACAGCACCACTGAGCTGTGCAATTAGGGTCTGGCCCAAACGCCAACGTGTTAATTAAGAACAGAATGAAGTTCCAAGAGGAAAGTAGGAAGTGCCAAGCTCTGAATCTCTCTGCTGGAGCTGACCCAGTCTCCCGCAGACAAGACGAGCAACGGTGCAGCCAAACCACCAGGACAAAAGAAAAATCCTTTTCAACAACTCTAACCTTAACT
The DNA here is from genome assembly GCA_017639485.1 of Pluvialis apricaria. Classification (NCBI taxonomy): domain Eukaryota; kingdom Metazoa; phylum Chordata; class Aves; order Charadriiformes; family Charadriidae; genus Pluvialis; species Pluvialis apricaria. The sequence goes on from CM030010.1 coordinate 68,258,331, forward strand.
GGAGACCGATTTTGGTCAGAGGACAGATGGTCATGCAGCCTTCACTCTTCCCAAAGCGGCTTAAAAATATCCTTAAGTAAGATTATGAACATGACCTGGATACACCTAGTTTTCTAACTGAAAAGCAATGGAGTAAGGTCAGCAATCCTTTTCAAGTAAAACCATGCAGCTATACTATTAGAGCTGGACGGATCAGCTGAAACTAGTTCTCTCACGTTTGCTATAAGCACTTCTCTTCTGGTTAAGGTTCCGGATACTTCATTACACGCAAACAAGTCCAAGTGTGAGTTGTGCAGTTTAGAGTCAATTAGATACGGATGGCCCAATTCACGCAGTCAATACCATTTTCCAAAGGACTTGAGGAAACTAAGCAGCCATAGCATAAGATGGCAGGTGTGGGTATAGATAACTAACTAATTAAAAGACAGAGTAAAGGGGAACAGCCAGCCAAGAGCTCACCTGTGGAGTGCCACAAGTCCTTGTGCCATTCAGCTTTTCTTAAGTGACCTGGAAGAGGAAGGTAGGTGAAAAAGTCTGCTGACAATGCACAGGTATGCAAAGGAAGGAAGGATGGACAGACTTGGACTCACCATGAAGAAAAATGCTCAAGAACTTCATGAGACTGAGTGATTGGGCAGTCATACAGCAAGATTCGAGACAGAATCCCAATACAAAGTTGAAGGGCCCCTCAAGATGTTTTTGCCAGTAACTGGATGAGCAATTTTACTGCCACTTCCATCCCTCTTCCACCTGCAGCAAATGACAAACAAGGACCTGTTTTGCTGCTTCTTGACACGAGGGCCTGGGAGAGAAACACCAAGGTACCCACACTATCAACTGTGTGGGGGCAACCAAAGCAGAGAAAAAACAGTGAGGGGGGGAACACAACCACGATGACCGACGGATGCCATCTGGCAAGATTGCACCCAAGGGCAAAACACCCAAGCTTTCTGCAGAGCTCCACCAACTGCATCTTCCTCAGCCAGAAGGGCAGAAACCACCAAAGCGCCACACTTTCAGTAGCCATGCTGGTAGCGGAAGCTCTTTTGACAGCTACGTCCAGCACATCCTATCAGCTGCAATGCTCACCGAGCTGCACTGTGCCTCCACAGCGAGGGGATAAGGACGCCTTCTGCCACACCGCCGAACCACTCACCCAGCACCAGCACCAGGAGCAGGACCAGGAGCAGCCCCCCAGACAGCGAGTCCAGCGCGGGGCTGGGCGAGGCAGCCCGCGCCGAGGCGCGTCCCCTCCCCGGGCAGGAGACGCCGCGGCCCTCCCGAGCGCGGACGGGGTCCCCACCGGCGCCGCCAACCGCCCTTCACCGCTCCCCGCGCACTGGGCGGAGCCTCCTCCCCAAACGCCGCTCTCTGATTGGCTGCTGCGCCCCTGAGAGGCGTGGCCGGGCGCGCGGCCCCTCGCGCCCTTGGCTGCCGCCGCGCCTCACGCCCCGATGGCGGCCCGCGCGTTTCACGGCGCCCCGCGCGGCGAGGGGAGGAGGGGGCCGGGCGGGGGGGTGGTTCCTACCGCGGCGGGGGCCCGTGACTGAGAGGGCGAGCGCTGAGTGCTCCCGCGGGACACTGGTGAATCAACAACCCACACGCTCGTCAAAAGGGATTAAAGTTCAGTCCTGCAGTCAAAGGACTGAGAAAAACGATGAGTCCGTTTCTGGATTTTCTCCTGTTTTTGGCTACGCTCATCTACTCCTACTTAGAGGCTTTTGTGAAGCTTTTTGTGCCCGTGAAGAGAAAGTCTGTCAGTGGAGAGCTCGTTCTCATCACGGGAGCTGGCCACGGCGTAGGGAGAGCGACTGCCTTCGAGTTCGCCAAGCGTCAAAGCAGGCTGGTTCTGTGGGACATCAATAAGGTAATGGTACAGTTCGTGTCTTGACTCGTTAATCTCCGAGACCACTGGGCTTTGCAGAGTGTGAGAAGGGCTGCATACAAATGCATCCACAGCGTCTCCTTCCACGTGCGCTCCCATCGGCTCACGGTCAGCTCACTGACGGGACGCTGAGCGCCAGGGGACATAGGTGTCCGGGTCCCACGGTTCCTCGGTGCTAATCAGCGAGGCAGCACGCACAGCACATCAAAGAGCACCGGCAAGAGGGGACGCGGTGGGCTGCACGCTGCCGTAGGAACCACTGCCGATGCTGGCAGAAAAAGGCACGCTCGACCAGAAGCCTGTTTCTGCAGAGGAGCAGGTGTACCGTCTGCTCACTCTCTCTGCAGCCCCAGATATTTTGTGTACATTGCTGGAAGACGTGTCTCTGTGCTCCTATTGATGGGCATCACTGCGCTGAGCTGCGTATGAGCCCTGCTGCCCTCTGGCACAGCTACACATGTAGACGACTCCCTGCTGAATGTTTACACTAGCCTAAACTCTTCATTTCAGCCAAATTCACTAGAATGCAAAAAGACTTTGGCAAGTGGTAGACGGACAGGTGCAAACATGCAGACTACCAGGCAGTAGGGATCAAGGCAAAGGGGCTGTCAGCTGGGCCTGTGTTTTAAGAGCTCTGCTTACAGTCACCATGTCTGCCTGCTCTGTCGTCACCGAGTGCCCCCTTTCTGCAGCCCAGCTCCGTGTGCTTTACCAAGGCAAACTCACTCGTGTTGCCACATCCCCCTTCTGGCAGTCAATCTACACAGGACCAAAGTTTAAGGTCGGAATACTTACCCTCCCATGGACCCCGGCTACAGCTCTTTCCCTGGGTAGCCATGAACTGTTCAGGGGTTTGGCAGCGCTCATGCAATCAGGAGAAATCTTCAGCCTCTAAGTGGTCTGCTGTGGTGCCCGAGCAGCGACACCTGGGCAGAGTACAGCTGCGCATACGTGTTCTGTCTTTCTGCCTCTTACAGCACAGCGTTGAGGACACGGCAGCAGAATGCAAAAGGCTGGGAGCCACTGTTCAAGCCTTTGTGGTGGACTGCAGCAAAAGGGAGGAAATCTACAGCGCTGCAGAGAAGGTAAGGGAGCAAGGGCACGTCCAAAGCCTTACCCAAACATACTCCATTCTTGGAAAAGTCAGGAAAACTAGAGAAGAGGTGTTGTACGCAAATAGTGCAAGCCCTTGGCATCTCCCCACTTCTTGCTGCGGAGAGTGAAGTAGCACTTCTGCGATCGCAGCCAGTCTCATCCTCTTTTGTGAGGCTGCAGTGCATCACGCCTCATTGCCAAGTTTGCTCTTTAGACTTCTGGCCCCTGAAGGACCTTCTGCCTTTTAGTTTCCTGAACAGCACAGAGATGGCACTGGGGACATTTGAACCACTTCGTTGTAAGGGATATGGTCCAGCTGGCTCAAAGCAGTCTGCATGTCCATAGCCCCAACTGTGACTACGCAGAGCGTACCGTGTCTGTGGGCAACGTGTGGAAGACTATAAATACTGGCAGCAATTAAGGGAGAAGCATCAGATCTGAACCAGATTTCATGGTACTACTGCACAGTTCCTACCACATCTGGGAATGTGGCGCGATCCTCCTCTCCCTAAAAGCAACGTCATTAAGAATTAAATTAATTGTCGCTCATCTTCCACAACCTTGCATTTTTGTGATAACGAATGACATGCAGCTTTCTGGGTTTTTTTCTGTCCAAAAGGTGAAGAAGGACATTGGGGATGTCTCCATCCTGGTGAATAACGCTGGTGTGATTACAGCTGCCGATCTGCTCTCGACTCAGGACCACCAGATTGAAAGAATGTTTGAAGTCAACATTCTTGCGCACATGTGGGTAAGGGCCACTACCGTCTTCATACGTACCTTTTTGGGGGAGTGTTGTTGAGGAGGCATATTTAGACTAACAATTCTTTTCAGCTACCAGTGAATGACAAAAGCGTCTTCTGGACGTAGCACAGGGGCAGCCAGCTAGACGGATTGTTGGGAAACTTGATAAACCTCTTGCTGATCCGAGCCTGGCCCAGTTTGTTCACTTTGGCTTCGTCCGAGCATGGGTTGGTCTCTGTTGTAGGTGTATTGGTGATCCTCATTGCATCGGGTAGTTTGGGCACCCGCAGCTGAGCACCCAAACCCCACAAGGAGAAGATATACAGCTGAAAAATACAAAGCACTGTTTTTATCGGCTGACCTGCACAAAACGCAGCCAGCACGTGCCCCAAACCAGCCACAGGGCACAGCGAGGCCTGGCCTCTCCCTGACTGCACCCACCAGCCCGGCCGAATTCCCCGGGCGCTCTTCCCCTGGCGGTTTGTACCTTTGTGTGTCACTCCTTCCCTCCTGACTCCTTGAGCTACTTCCGAGCCCATCTCCCATCAATCCTGCCTCTCCTCATGACTGCTACCTCTCTCATCTCTCTGTGCTCTTTCTCCCAGGCAAGGTGACACAGCGGGGCACTACCAGAGCTGGGCCTCGGGTCCTTGGCACACCCACAGCTGACCCCTGGGGTAGGACAGCTGTCAGCAGGGGGTCCAGAGTGGGAGGGTTTCAGCTGTTAAGGACTTGTTGTTTGGGGCAGAAGAGAAGGGAAGATACAGAGTGATAAGCATTTCATTGTACATGCTGGGGTGAGACACTGGCAGTGCTGCTGCTGACACCTGAAACCTAGAAGGCAGCACAGGAAAGATGTGAGAATCGGCTCCTGTTCACAGCCGACTTCCTCAAACATTCTCATTTGGAAAACAGGTTGCCAGTTGTACCAGCTTGAACGGAGAACAGGTATCTCTGTGGCTCTCAGAGTCTGAGGCGCTGTGCAGCACATAGCATTAGCAATAGAAAGTTAACAATAGCCATGATCAGTGTTGAAATATGCCTAAAAAAATATTGCTTTTTTTCCCTCTCCCCTCCCCCTTTTTACCACTTGGTTTAAATGACTTCCAAGACCACAAGAGCTTTTCTGCCAACCATGATGAATAACAACCACGGTCATATTGTCACGGTGGCTTCGGCAGCAGGTCATTTTGTGACTTCTTTCATGGTGGCTTACTGGTAAGTGATTTTAAAATCAGCTCTATTCTTTTTTCTTTTTTTTTTTATTTTTAATTGCATCTTCACCATCTGCAAGCAAAGAGTAACCAAAACAATCATCCCACTGAATACAGTACATCCAAAGGATCGTACCAAGGTGGAAAAAAGCACAACAGCCAGCACTTAAGGATGCCTGCAGTTTCCCACCAATTTGCGTATTTTCTCTGACTGAATCAGGAGCAATGCTTGTACAGTCATGTGACACGTCAACTAATGAAAGCTTCTCCTTTTTTCTCCCCCTCACCGATCCAGACTTTTGTTTAGCAAAAAAGGTATCCTCTTCCCTTCTCCTTCTTAGAAAGTAGCGCTTCTGTGAGTTGTAGCGTTGTCAAGTAAACCCCTAATGAGTAGCTTTTGATCATTCTACCATTGCGGTAGTGACAAGTGTATAGAAATACCTCTGTCGTCATGAGATAAAATTGCTTTTCTACTTGACACACATCTAGAGAATCATTGTGCGTGAAGAGGATAACTGTTAGATTGCATATTGCCATTCTGCGTCAGATCTAGCCCTCTACAGTAGCAGCTACAGGTAGAGCAATCTTCCCCCAGGAACACTACTTCTTAGGGAGTCACTCATTGTTGTCAGCGTGAGAACTCCCGAGCCAGGGATTTTACTGGCAAGTAAAATTTTACTGTCCAAATCAATAGCAGTCAATAAACCGATTCTCTGGTTCTACTTTCTTTGGAGTTGATTTATACTCCTGGCCTGCTCCAACTTCTGTGGCAGGATGTTTCTCAACTTTTGCATCCATAATGCTCCTCTATTTCAAAACTCACACGCAAATGTCACAAGACACTCCTGTGTGGTATGAGGAACAGTAGAGGGTTGTTCTCCATTTCTACCCTGCTTATCCTTCTTAATTTTACAGACTGAAGCTGCATTCCTGCTAAGAATCCTCTCACATGGGAAAAATAGGAAGTTTTTCAATTGATACGCATTAATTGTCATTTTCTAAGAACTCCTGGCATTCACCTGTCTGTTTGCAACTAAGGTGACTTTTTCTGAAAGACACCCTCTCTGCATTCCACAATTACTCCCCCAAGCAGCAATACCTAATCCTTTTTTTTTTGCCTCTTAGTCAGTGCTGTGTGATCTTTTATGCCATTTCCAGGTGTAGAAAGCCAGAAACAGTATTTCTGCCTTCTCATTTGTGCTTTTTCCCCTCCTGCAGTTCAAGCAAGTTTGCTGCGGTTGGATTTCACAAGGCTCTGACAGAGGAGCTGTCTACCCTGGGAAAGGATGGAATAAAAACTACGTGCCTTTGTCCGGTTTTTATAAACACTGGATTTGTCAAAAACCCCAGTACAAGGTAACTATCAAAACTCAGCTTTCCTGTCCTTCCTTCTTTGCATCAAGGCACTACACATTAGCCCCAGCTTTAGGCCTTGCATTCCAACTGACTATATAAAAACAGTGTATAGCATTGGCTAAAGAAAATCCGCAGTGTCCTTTAACCCACATAATGGTTGCATTTGAATTAGCTGAGTTTGTGCATACGTGAAGCATCGGACACCAGCTAGCACCACCCCTGCTTTACCACCAAAGCTCTTACGTGTATGCTTTCCTGTGTAGGCTTGGTAAGATTTTGGAGATCGAAGAAGTTGTAGAGGCCCTGATGGAAGGAATACTGACCAACCAGAAAATGGTTTTTGTTCCATCAAATCAACGCGTTGCTTTACTTTTTGAAAGGTAAGTTGAAAGAGAATGCCACGAATAAAACCCTACTTGTATCAAATTTAACTGAGTGTACAAGCCTCAAGTTACAAACTTGTAAGATCTGATTCAAGATTAAGTTTTATTGTAGAACACATCACAAGATAACCTTTTGCCTGCAAACAACACTTTCTCTGAAACTGCAGCCTCAGAGAAATTTCGGACAGAGCTGAGGACCTGATGCTTATTAGTGTTTGTTTCTTCATGTCAACACCAAAGACTGAGGTCACAGAGGCTGGGAAAATTGCTTCCAAAGGGCTCTATTGCTTAGCTCTGCCATATAAAACAAGATTTGTCCTCTCACATGTCTTTAATACCCATTATAGCTGCTCTGTTGAGGGGCTGTTTTCATCTGAGCTGAGGTTCCAAACCTAGAATTAACATCAGAAAACTAAATTAAGTTTTCAGTTAACTTCTACAGTATTTCATGAAACACTTGTTTATTTCCTGTTTGTGAAAGCCAACAAACTTGGGTCTAACCCCGTATTTCTTTTTATGAGGAGGTGTAAAGACATTTGGGGGTTATTTTTTCTCCCTGAAAGAATTCCCCAAATTGACCAGATAAGGTTTTGAAAGGAAAGAGAAAGCAAATGCCCATGTCTGTGTTCAATATTAAAATTTCCTGGATCCTCCAGCAATAATGCAACCCAAATACTGCTCAGTAGATACCTGTCATGGAATTGTCGTAAAAGGGGATGGGTGGGACTGGACTTAAAACTATTCAGATATTGATGAGGGCTATGTATTCTTTGAAATAATACCAACATCTTAGTCTCAATCCGTGTGTGTGCACACATTCTGCTCCCAGACCAGCTCTTCCTTCACCTGCACTGCTGCTTTTTCCCCAATCTTTTAGCCTACATTTAATTTCATGTTACTATCTCTTTCAGGTTGTTTCCAGAACGTGCCCTGAATGTTCTGAAAAAGCTGACCGATGTCAAGTTTGATGCAGTCATCGGGCAGAGAAGCACCCAGTGAAAAGCAAAAATTGATTCTCACTTCCCAGTGGCACGAGTGCAAACAGAACACGGGCTGAGCGTAGTTCAGCTGGTTTGACCCAGAGCAGAACTAAGACAGATGCTTCCAGGCCACCATTGCCAAGCAGACCTAAGGGTTTATCCCACACCTGCAGCAGGGACACACCTGCATAACACAGAGTATTAACAAAGCAGAGGTGCAGCTCTAGAAGTCTACAGGGCTGCTTTGGCTGTATGTCACAGCACCTCTGGCTCCTAGTGCTGAGGCAGACAGGAATTCCTGCAGAGCCCGTTTTTGGGACAGCACAGCTGCCTGCTTGAGTACAAAGGGATTGCCTGAGAATACGTTAATCCGGACTCATCCCTGAGCAAAGGTATCTTGCAAGAAGCAATTTATTGAGCAGGTGGGTGGCCTGTTTCACCTCAATTTATCTTTTTAAATCTAAAAAAAATGTGCTGTAATGAGCACTCACATTTTCATGTACTTTTGTAGTGAGTACCTGAAAAAAAAACCCAGCCTCGTTTGTAATGTAATACTTAATTACATCAATTATCAATTATGCATTAGCACTATGCCTTATTCCAAATAAACACAGTTCTCTAACACAAAGGTGTCTTTTGGCAGTGAAAGCCATAATCAGGTTCTAGAGGTTCGTTTAAGGTACGGTATCAAGTAATACACCCTCTCCCCATATCGTTTCTCACACTGCTCATCTGCAATTGCCAGACGCCTTCTTGTGAAAATGGTGCAGTCTTTCCCTGAAAATTACCGGGTGCCCTCCTGCATTCATGCATGCTTGAGCATGTGGTTTGTTACATGAGAATGTAGACCAAGTTGGACTATTTTTCTCCTCCCATTACAAGGCAAATAATCCAACCCAGTGAAAATTCTGCAGCCTGTCTCTTTCAGTATTCATAAGGCAGACTCACGTATGAAAGAGCAAGGTTATGCTGCGCCAGGAAAGCCTTTGTTCACATGCAGCAGGCAAGTTTAAGTTGAAGTCCACAGGACTTCTGCACCTGTGTACAATGCAAGAGAAGGCCTGCACTCTTGTAAACTCGTGAATATGTCTTCATTTTGACTAATCAACACCATCACAGCACAAATTTACACCCATACAGACATCGGACAACACATGTGCCTCCACATAACCTCTTTTCCTTCTGTCTCTTTAAACACCTGTGCATCAAAGGGCTTATGTATTCCACTCCTCTGAAACACTGCCTCGCTGACTGGAGAAGATGCTGCAGCAACATCATCTCTGGTTGATCATGGGCTTTACCTTCCCAACCCTGCTCTGCCCCTTCCAGATCAGGGGAGCAGCAGAGCAGGGATTCTTGGCAGGAGAAGGCACGTGAAGTGCCACAGATGTGGGTGAGGCAGGCATTGCACCAACAGGGCACTGCCCCACTGCTCCCAAGCAAGGACAAGAACGGCAGAGCAGGTACCGCAATGAGAGGATTAGCCAGAGTCTGCTGACCACTAGGCCAGGCTGCGGGGACGAGGCAGAGTCCCCAGTCACACCAGAAAGCCACGTCAGGATCAGCAAGGTACAGGGCCAGGCATGGCACACCACTCCAGATGAGCCTTCTCACCACTCCTCATCACAAGCTAGCGGCCTGCTCTGACAGAACCCACCTTGACCAGGAGCTTAAACCCCCAAAGGTCTTTGGCCTGTGGTACCAGAGAACAGGACCTGATGAAACACGGGTCAAAGACCTCTTCAGAGCACAGATCATCTTTCCACCCACTTGTGCAGCTCCCAGCTGTGCCAGGACACTTGCTGGCTCGCAGCCATCTGAGGGAGGCCTGAACACACTGCCACCTTCGGCACGGCTGGAAAAGGGTGGCCTCCAGTAGAATCCATCCCACTCACCTGAGTGTTTCATGTTGTTCTGTAAAATGAGGTTCTTCAGAAAAGGGAGAGCCCTCATCATCCAGCTCCTCCTGCTCTTCGGTGGCAACAGCTAGAAGTTGGTGCTGCCAGCAGCACAAATGGTTGCTAAATGAGCTAAATGACACAAAAATGGTTTCCTTTTTGCTCTTGTAACATCCATATAACAACAGCACATTCAGGGTGTGCCAAAGCACAAATTCCCAGCTTGGGAACTTCTTCAAAGTGCAGCATTCCTGTTGCCAAGAAAGAAAAAGAAGGGATTTGCAAAATTAAAAAAAAAAAAAAACAACCAAACAAACATGTTAGAAGTCAATTAAAGAGTATTAGAGATGCTTTATATTTAAAACCAAGACCCTCCAAACCCCAAAACATTTGAGACACATACTTTGAGTCCTGAAGGATAAAGGAAGCCAATTTGCATGCACGTTCAGTGAGTTATTTTGTAAGTCTGATTTCCCTGCCTCAGAGCCTTCCCCCAAATTGGGGAACAGTGATTTAATGTCTTGTGTTTTCGCTGAAAATTCCGCTCTTGCTAAGAGGACAGGCCTGTCACAACTAAGAGCCACTTCTCTTCTCCATGTTGCCTGAGACTGCAAGTCTTCTGCTTGGCATAAACAGAGGCAAAAGCAAGGATTTAAGCCTTCATCTCCTGAACACCAGGGACAGAATTGAACCACCAAGCCTTCTGGGCTCCTTGGTTTTTTTCCTGGCCACAACAAACAACTAAAACCTTATCCCAAAGTCCAGTCATTCTGGGTGCCTAGCAGGAGCCTATAAGATCAAGCTTCATATAGCCCCCTACAGCTAAGTCCCAAATTTGACGAGCAGTACCTCACATCCCGGCTCAGGACTCCTTATGAGTCGGGTTCGTGACTGTGGCCTCACGCCCTGCCTCCCTCTGAGGTGCCTCTTGGAGTTGGCGCTTCTCTGCCCTCCCTGCCTCCTCCGTCTCGGCCACAGCACCAACTGGAGCCCCGTGCCAGGAAAATGACAGCACCACTGAGCTGTGCAATTAGGGTCTGGCCCAAACGCCAACGTGTTAATTAAGAACAGAATGAAGTTCCAAGAGGAAAGTAGGAAGTGCCAAGCTCTGAATCTCTCTGCTGGAGCTGACCCAGTCTGGGTCAGTGCAGCTAAACACAGGGACGTTGGCTAGAGGTCTGTGGAACTCCTTCCCCAGCTCTTGCAGCTGTTCAGGTTTCAGCAAGCACAGGAGTGTGAGGACTCCACAGGGATTATGTACCAGGTGCACTATATATTCCCTGAGCTGTTGCACCCAGCATGCAGATGCCACTGCTCTGACTGCACTGCTAGCTGACAGAGGCTCTGTTCCCCAGTGTGGGAGGCATGAAGGAGAACAATTGGTATCACAAGCCCTACAGGTGTGTTTAGAAGCTACATGGCCTGTCACCATGCTCAGGCACTGTTTTGCATTCATCAATACTGTCAGTGTGTTAGCATGCTTCCTGGCACAGTTTTGGCCCATAACCATGTCTGGCAGCAAATGCTCTGGCACAGTGTGGGGACAGTGCATCCCTGAGTAGAGAGCTGCTGGGCAGGCAGTGTGGGAGAGACCATCTGCTTTGCAAGAGGAGTGGAAGTTTATGGACACAGGAACCTTCTGAGGACACCATCCAAATCGACACTGAATAAAACAAAGGAGCAGCTGTGATAGTTTCCCTTTGTCCACTATATATGACACCTGACTGGTCTGAGATTTGAGAGGCTCATTGTTAGAGGAAAGAACATTTAACAACAATATTTAACGTTCATAATTACTGTCTTCATCATGATAGGTAACATTTTCAAGAGTCTCTAAGTGGCTTCAGCTCATCTCGGTGACATTGAGTCCTACTGGATTTCTAATAGCATGGATTAAAGCTCCCCACAGCAGTGCAGCCTGATCTGTCTCTTTAGCAAAGTCTGAGTACTTCTTCAGAGACTGGCGCTGCTGCATTTTTCCAATGTCCTTGAATCCTACTCAGAATTTTCAGAGAATCATCCCAAATTGTGTTTCTTGTCACAAACCTAGGCCACTTACAGGTGAAAATCATGGCTGTACATCTTATTTTCACTGTCTGCTAGCACTGAGGCCCCAACCTTATGACTGGGGCAATACTCATAGTATTTTAATGCTTGCAGGTAATGCAAGTATGCATTAAAAAAATATGCAATTTCAGGCAGCATTTCAGGACACAGATTTCTAAATCCACAGAACTTCCTGAACCCAGAAATTCAATGAAAGTATTTTTGTTTGGTGGGTTGTTTTTTTTTTCTACTGCTCCACTGAAATTAAGCATCTGAGATCACTGGCTGTTCAATGTTGCAAAACTGTAAAAAATTCCATTCTGAAACAGATTTTTGGTACCCTAAACCTTTCAGACTGTCTCATTCTGCATCTAGTATTGGCCACGCATTTTGCTCTTTTCCAAGCAGGTCTCTTGCTTTCTGTACTTGTGCTACAGTTTGAGCTCACCACTAAGAGGATCGCAGTTTTACTGCAAAACCTCTACTGGAGTATGAATAAGCTTACATTTATCCAACAAGCCAGGCATTACTAGGAGTAAACATGCTCTCATGCAAACTATTTCCCCAGTGTCCTCAGCCTTTTAATGTTCACAGCTGGTAGATGATCATTTTCCAAAACATCACAATTAAAATGTTTTTCAAGAAACATTCTAGTTAAACAGATGATGCAACAGGAAGATATGCTCATTGCTCAAAAAAAAAAATCCAGTTGATAATAGCGACTGCATTTTTATATAAATTCCAGATGCTCATTTTCACTAGTACCTACCAGCTTGCTAACCATGAGGTAATCTCAAATGGGAAAAAACACCCCAAACACTGAGCAGGAACTTGCACTAGTCTTTTGATGACCACACAGCCTTTGATGATGAAATGCTGTTGCTTTCTTTTGAAAAGTTGACCTGGAATATAGCACACAAGAAGTTCTTTGAGCCTTGTAGCACTGACACTTGCACTCTAAGCGAGGTGAAAAATTCAAGAACATGTAATAACTGTTTTTAATATTATGCAGAGACAGTGGTCCGCATTTACTCTTATCTAGTGATTTCTGTGTAGCTACACTGAAATTATACTGGTAAAAGACAAGGTTCAAGTCTCTCTGGTATGAAAAACAATGCGGGGCGGGGGAGTATTTGTCTGGAGTTCTGTTCTCAAAGCATACACATGCAGTTAACACCAGTTCTGGCTGCACAGCTTACTCACTGTTATCTTCCCAGCTGAACACTTTGTTCATGTGGCACATTTCCACTTCCATCCTCCTCTCTCTCTGACATAAAACAGTATCAAGAGCCCTTTTAAACACAAGCACAATTCCAAGGGGATTTTAATGAGCTTGTCTGGGAGGAGGCTACACTATGATGTACAGCAAGCAAAGTAATACAGGACAAAAAAAACATAAAACATTTTAGACAAATTGGTTATTTCCTTAGAAATACCCTTTTAGGTCACTCAGGGCTACATGTCAGTTCCTGTGAATTTAATGAAAACTTTCAGCCAAAAAAAAAAAAAGTGTAAAATATTTTGAGGAAGATACATTGAGCTAAGTTTAATTTTAAAGGGGAAAAACAAATGCAAACTTTTTGAGTCACCGAGACAAAAATGTGTGGTTTCCACGGCTCTGATATGGAAAACCTGTACTCTGGGATATGACAATGCAGATCCTGCTCTTCAAAGGCTCTGCGTTTTATACATACAGGCTGGCTGTTACATCTCTGTTTGGTCAAGAAAGCTCTGCTTGGGCCACACAGCTAACACTGGCCACAGGACACATTAGGATCCCACTGTGCCAGTTTAAAATGACACATTTAATAACTTAATTTAATTTCAGGAAGTTTAAAAGAATACAAGTGCAATAAGAATATTCTACTGAGCATGAGCTTAACTTTATTGCTCACAAGAATGTAAGAGCAAAAACAATCTGACATTAGCACACTAACGAACAGAGGCACAGTTACAGCTAACACAGCTCTGTTGCTTCTGAGATTCAAGTGAGTATCTCCGCACAGGACTATGAAGATACTTCGTAAAAGATACTCCTTTTATATCTGTTAACTGGAATGGATACAACATCAAGAATGAGCGGCTGAGAAACATTCAAAAATGCAACGTTTTATGAATGTAGTTTATACTCACTGTTTATAGTTCATTTTCTAGACAAAGAATTCCTGATTTACAAGTATTATTTTGCTCCCAATCCATACGATTAATCAGTAACTAATTAGGCTGTAGCTCACTTCATGCTCTCTCTCCTAAGGAGCAAGGATCAGATAAAAAGGAATGAGTGGCAGCATCTGCCAAACAGAGGCGTATTCTCCTTTAGCAGGATGACCTAAGTCCATGTATACCCCAGGACTATATATAAGAAAGCAGCAGCACAGATTTTTTAGATAGTTATTTTTCAAGCCATGGATTGTTTCAATCTTGCCCTGTCACACACAGCACTGTCTTTACATCTGCAGCCTCAGAAATCAGGAAACGTAGGACGCTCCATACACAGCTACGTTAAGCACAGATCCTCTCAAGTTCTTAAACACATACTATGGGTCGCAGACGACCAAATCCTAACGCACGATCCTCAAAACTCTAAAGGCAGTTTTAGATAATGTCTGTGCTGTGCAATGCTGAGCTACCTCAGTGCTAGCCCAAAGGCACTGAGAAAGAGATGTTTTACACATATAGATAGCTCCACATTTATTGCTACCTTGGAACCTAGCAGTGGTACAGCTGTGTTAGTCCAGCTCTGTAGTAAAATGTTTGGGAAAGGGATTATTCTTCATTCAGCAGCTAACTCAAGGATCTCTGGATGATGCCAAGTGACACAGTGCAAACCTATACTCAGTGCATGACACCTTCTTGGCAAGATACAACTACCTGGCATTCAGTCTCTAGCCTAAGCCTCCTCAAGGCAGGCGTTTATGCTCCTGCGGGATCTCACCCTGTAGGCATATCTGACATATACTGATTTAGCTGAGCTTAGCGCACAAAGCCACAGTCACTCAACACCCAAAGATCCTTTTCACCCAAGCTTATGTCTTGCCTCTGAGCTGTCAGGTCACGATTTCGCTTTTGGACCAAGTGAACTTTATTTCACCCACCCAAAGAGTAACACCATAAAAAAAAATCAGCCATTTAAGCTTTCACAGTTGGCTCTTAATTCATGTATCTGCTCGCTCTCTCTCTCTTTTTTTTTTATTTTTAATTGTTACTATCAGGGCATAGCAATATTTTTAAATTAGTTTTCAAGAGGGCACTTCTGTTCTCAAAGCATCCCTGCTTGATAAAAAGTCTCTAACCCTTGCCTGACTGGGCACAGTTGGAAACTATTTCTTAGTTTGTTAACATTAATCCTGGATACAATATGTATTAAAATTAAACAGCAGAAAGACACATGACAATAAAGGCCAGTTTTAAGAATCTATGTTTTAATTTGGTGCATTTCTCAGTTTAATGAGTGAGCCTTTACAGCAAGGAGGTAAAGCATCGAAGTCTTACAGATCCCTTAAAGGCAACCAACCAAGTAGCTTAGCAACCATCCAGGCTTTATTCTTTTGTTGTAGGTTGTTTTAAATGATCACTAATCCTGCTATGAAACTTCCAATTCCATAGGCTCTGCATTGCCTAACTTCAGATCCAGCCCAAAGCTTGGGAGTCTGAGGTCCCTTTCACTACTAATATGCACCATGCAGCATAGCATAAACAGGCTAGTCTTTTGTGCTCTTAAGTTATTGTTGCAGAGCTAAGGAGATAACTGAATAAACTTAATCAAATACATTAGGAGACTAATCAGGTTTCCATTTCCTAAAATGTAATTCCTGACCAGTGCAATTTCATAAATATTAACCATGTTTTCTAGAAGACGTTTCCTGATTCTACAATTGCTAACCCAACAAGCCAGTAGAGTTTTAAACTCAAGTCCTTGAGAGAACCCAATCACATAAGTTATTTCATATTTACTAACAGAACAGAGGAAAAGCATTTACCAGAACAGTCACAATGGATCACCAGGTATCCAGCCTCAAAGTCTCTCCACGTTCAGGAAAAAGTAACCTCTTTCTGTGATCAGATATTATACATCAGACATGTAAATCACTACTTGCAAGGACTTAGGAGGTATATGTATCTGAGGGCAGGAGGGGAGCATTGTGCCAAAACCCCCAGTGGCAGCAAAACTAAACAATGGCGTCTTTGTGGGTTGAAGGCCTGATCAAACTACTACTGAAGTCAACGGGAGCCGTTTTGGTGGTTTCCAGGGGCGTTGGATGAGAGCCACACTACATTACAAGCAGTATCGCCAACTCTCAAAACCAGAAATAAGAGCATAAAGGCGTTAGTTTCTCATTTAGAATAGCAGTCCACCCACTGATTCCTCCTACCTTTTTACAGAACAGAGCAACAAGCTTGCTGCAATCCCCAGCGCTTGACTCGGGAAGCTGGGAGGTAAGATTTCCTACAACTTAAGTGTCAAGCTTTCATCTTGAAGAGAAGCAGTCTGGGTAAGTAAAGCAGTTGCCAGGCCAGACATCATGGACATGCAATGTAGAAACTATGAGGCCAATAAAGAATAAAACCATGCATTGCAATAGAAAGCAAGGAGAAAACTGCAAAACACGAAGCTCTGACTCCCATCAGACCATCGGCTGTGTGCCTGTGATTTCCAAGGCCTGCTGGGAAGCACCCTTCTTAACCCTCTGACCAAGAGGTCTGTCTGTATGGGCCAGTTTGTCCGATCACAGCCTTCTGAAAGCTGCTTGTGGCCAGCAGCGTCTCTGCCATCTACATACAGGTTGGTACCTTTCAAACGCATAGATGGATTTGGGGACAATTGTTTGGTATTTTGTATTCAGAAAAAAAAAAAAAGCCAGTAAGGCATTGCTGAATTGGAGTTTTCTGGGATGTATTTATGCAAAACCTAAAATGATTTGGGTTGATCAAAACTAGGGCACTCTGGGCACATCACATAATCATTTCAGCTGTTTGCTATTGAATTTTCACCCCCTCTGACCTCTATGAAATACTTGGCAGGGGGGTGGGGAATAACAACCCAAACACATTAAATAGTTACATTTTCAATAACAATGATTGTCCCCATTTTCCCATGGATAGTGTTCTCGTTCTTTCTCAAACAGGCCAGCTCAAATAGTGTTAATTAGTTTGACATTTTTGCCTTTAAAAACTCCAAAATGTGCATCTCCTCCTAAACGTAGGTATATGTGTATTCTGCGTGGAACTGTAAACCTCCAGCCACTCATTCTCAGATAGGCATGGATTTACAACACACCTTCCTGCTTTTCAGCAGAATTGTGCTGTATTCAGGAAAAAAAGAAATCCTAGAATTATGCACATCTGTAGAGGTGAAGTTGGCATGCAGCATGAGAGTCCAGCTTTCAACTCTGCAGTATGTAAGTGGAAAAACTCCTGAGCCATTTAGCTGTGGGGCTGGAGGCGGAAGGCATTTTCAGTTGGCAAGCTGCGCTCGCTTTTGTGCAAGGCAGTTAAGATGACTCCGTACTTCCCAGGGCATGTATTTCTTTAATAAGACCTTTCTTCAATTCTAACAGCCTGTAAAACATTTCTAGCCAACTCTTTTCAAGTTCTTAAGTCAAGCTTTAAGCAAAACAGGATGAAAACTTACCCTTATTGCTCCACAAGCAGACAGGCACTACAAACAGAGATTGAAACAAACCTGGGGGAAAGTGAGTATTCCTGTGCAAAACATGTATGTATATATACTGTATGGGCCAGAGACGGTATACAGGTGGGGAGGAAGGAGCTGGTACAGATTTTTGCTCTCTCCGAACTCACTGAGAGCAGTTCCTCCAAAATGTGAAGTGCGATCGCTCTGATGTGTATTACCTAGGAGATTGCAGTAGTTCAGATTTTGAGGGGACACGGTGATGCTATTTCTCGGGAACTGTTCTGCCTGCCTCTGCTTCGTATCAAAGGGCAGCTTTTTTATGTGCCAAGAGGAAAGAAGATAAGCTTTGGTACGTGGCATTGAACTAGAAAAGAGAAACATGGTTATGAGAGAATAGCAAGCCAGACTCATTTTCACTGTGAAACTGTCCTGGGATGGATGCCTAGCATGTGCTCCTGCAGCACTTGTGTGCCTTTACTCATGTGCAAATTTTGTTGTTGGCTGTTTTTTGTTTGTTTTTTTTTTTAAACTTGGCCTGGAAAATATATTTTTCACAGAAACCACTCTCAAACGGAAAGAGAAGAGTCAAAGTAAGAGATCAATGACAGCAAGAAGAGTAAATACTCTCACAGGTCACTTGCTAAACGAGGGGAACTGGGACAGAAAAAAACCAGCCACCCCGCACAGCCATCAGCTCTTACTGACCTCTGTGGCTCTCCGTGCGGGGAGATGAAGCAAAGCGTGGCCAAGGGCAACTCACGCCAGCAACGCTGCATCAAAGCAGCTCCCTCGGAGCAGCTACCGCGTGCCGGCACCGTAAACTGCCCGGGCCAAAATAAAACCTGCCGCTGGCCCACTGTTAAACAGCAACGGAGCTCGCGTGTTTAACGCGAAGCTCGCCCGCCCCCCTCTTTTTCTTCCACCGCATTTCACAGCAGCGGAACCCTCCCGCGCGGCTGCCGCCCCTCCACGGGCCGTTTGCATAAGAGGCAGCGCTGGGTCCCCAAGTGCTGTCGCACGCTTGAGGCCCCCCCCCCCCCCAGCACAGACCACCACCGCCGCCGCCACCCCCGTCAGGTAAACGCCAGGAGTGGTAAAAGCTGCAGTATCCGCTCAGACACGGACCAAACCTTTCCTTCTCCTCACGGTTTTGGGGATTTTTTTTTTTTTTTTTGGGGGGTGGGGGTGGAAGGCGGGGGGGGAAGGCCTGGGTTTTCGCAGCGCCGTGGGCCCAGGCTGGAAGGAGCACCGCCTGGCAGAGCCTCGCCGGAGCGCAACGCGA
This sequence comes from Pluvialis apricaria, assembly GCA_017639485.1. Lineage (NCBI taxonomy): Eukaryota > Metazoa > Chordata > Aves > Charadriiformes > Charadriidae > Pluvialis > Pluvialis apricaria. Next base: position 68,276,849 of record CM030010.1, read on the forward strand.
ACCGGCGACCGCCACCCCACCACCGCCGCCGCCGCTGAGGGGCGGCCCGCCGCGCGAGCCAGCCGCCCGCCACGCGCCGCCCTCCCGGCCCGGCGCATGCGCCCCGGCGCTCCGCCGGACCCCGGCTCTCCACGGCGGCACCGCAGGTGAGCGGGGCGGGAAGCGGGAGGGAAACCGGGTCTCTCGTCTCAGCCGGCAGCCTCCCCCCCCCACAAGCGGGAAGGCAGCGCCCCACTCCCGGGCCCTTCCCCCGCGGCCGCCCCTCGCCGTCGTACCGCGCTCGCCCTCGGTCAGGGCCCGCCGCCATGGTGGGCTGCCCCTGCCTTTATGTAACTCACGCCCCACACCCCGCGGGTGTAACGGGCAGCGGCCCCGCGGGATGGTTTTTTCCTCCTCCTTGCAGGCCCCTCTCACGTCCGTTCTCGGTGCTGAAACACCGCCGTGGCTGCCGCACAGCGCGCCGCCGGCCGGAGGGGGGGGGAACGGCCCGCACCCCGCGCCCCTGAGGCGCTCCTGCGGCCGTGGGGCGGCAACGGGCCCGGCTCCCTTTCACCGCCACCCGAACCGAGCGTGGCTTTCTTGTCAATTAACCTAGAATTGGTGCAGATTGCCCAGGGCTGGATTGTGCCCCGTGCAGGAGCACACAAGGGCAGCAGGCTGCCCGGGCCAGCCTCTCCTCAGCAGCGGGGGGCTTGTGCTTGGGGAAGGCACCTGCGGAGCCCTGCGCACACACAGCTCTTGGGCGCCAACACGATTCGAGCACAGAGGCAAAGCCACGCAAATAAACTGAGGTGGGAGCCCGCACGCTTCGAGGCGCTGCGTGTAATTCACCACTGCGGAGAACACAGCCCAAGAAACTAGTGCCTTGGTCAACTTACTATTGACACCTTGTATCAGATAACAAGTCAAGCCACTTGAGTTTACCCCTAAACCAAATATTTCTTGTGTTAAAAAACAGCAAGAAATTACCTGTTACTACTGCAGAGAGCCCCAGGAGTTCCCAGTCTCCCCTTCCTTCTCAAATAAACAGGACTTTCAGATGCCGTAGCTCCACCAGCTCTTTATATTGCCTGCATGAGTTTCCTTCCTGCTGTGATAGGTTCCACCTTCCCGTCTCCACACAAGCTTCTTGGTTGCTGGGAATTATCAGTTAATCAAGCTCTTATCCGTAAGGGGTGTGGAGATAGTTCACAAACCAACTAGGGCCTCTTAGTTCATAGATGTGTGTTTCTGCCTTAGCCTTGTCATTCCTATGTATTCTGCAGCAGTAAAAGCTATAAAACTCAGAGATACCTGGCTATCTGTGCCTGTTGCAAAGGCTTCTGAAGTATAATCAAGAAATTCACATGTGTGACTATAGAAAAGTAACACAGCAGGTAAAATAGTCCATCAAATGTTAAGCTAAAACCGAAACAGTTGTGTCACATATGGCTTTGATTGCTTGTAATGGAGGTTAAGCTGCTCACTGCAGGTGAACGGGGTGGGAAGCGGGAGGGAACTGGGTGTCTTGTCCCAGCCGGCAGCTCCCCCTGCTCCCTCTGCAGTGGGAAGGCAGTGTACCGTGCTCGTCAGCCACTTTTAAGCAATTGGGTCTGAGGTTTTTGAGTTAGTTTGGGCTGATTCCTCTATAATATCTGTGTGAATTCTTGTGCTATGTAAGAAGTGTGTCCATTTTGTAACATGCCAAGATTGTACCTGTAGTTTCCGTGCAGTGTGTGATTAGCAGTGTACTCGTGACCTGATGTATTTTATAAATTGCTAGTGAGATGTCAGTAGTCTGGTATGCAGTTTTCTAGTTGGCTATTTATTTGTAAAAGCAAGTTTAATCAGTGTGGTCACAAGAGGATGCAATCATTGTGTAATTACTGCCAGTAATTTGATGCAAGGCAGCATAGTACCATGTTAGCCAGTGTCTTCATTCTTCTTCAACAGGCTTCACCAAACAGATTTTGCAGTAATAATTTCTTGCACTAATAGTTGTAGCTTCTTGGGTTGTGAAGCCTTTTATCTTGTATTATGTGTGCCCCCCTCCTGATTTCAAACAGATTTTGAAGGAGCATTACAGCTCTGGGACAGAAGGAAGATGATATTGCTTTGTCGTTTGAGCCATTTGACTCCTGACTGTAATGTGAGGTTGCAGCCTCAGTGAATCTCAGCTCTAGATGAGAGAATATGCTGATGGTTAGCAGCTAAGGCAGAGAGCCCTGAGAGGATGGGGCTGGTGGGCGTATGGTAAATGATGTTTGGCTACGGCTCTGGGATGCTCTGGTGGGTACCGTGCCTTGAGTTACACATCCAGGGTAAAGGGCAGCTAGTAAATGACTTAGACATTATTTTGCTCTCCGTTAACACTTCCCAGGAAGGTCTGGACTAAACACTGCTGTGGAGACCATTAAACTATTGTTATTTTTAATCAGGTCCATCAGAGAAGAAAATAGTGCCTCTCCTTGGTAAGGGCCTGTTCTGTGTTCTTATGACTGTAAAGTACTAGTTAAAATTTTTATTACGTATCTATCTATCTTCACTGTGCTCCCAAGAATTGCACTGATTTGCAGGGTTTTTTCTTTTGTTGTCTAGTTTTTGGATATTCCCAAGGTTATATTGCATAAATAAATTACTCTTTAAGTACACCTGTATCTTCAAAGCAGAGTCCTCTTTTGTTGCTCTGGGGCTTCTGATGTGTTTTGGTGGTTGTTCTGAAGCAAAAGTAAATCAAGCGTAAGGAAATCATGCATATTATTTTGTTTGCTTGGTTTTGGTTGTGCTAAATTGAACAAAATTGTCAACCTGCCATCCCATAAGACAGCTGGCCTTTCTGGTGTTCAATGGAAACTGGGATTAAACCTGAGTAGAACTTTGTTGAACATATTCACATGTTGGATCAAAGGAAGCAGGGAAGAAGCTGTCTCAAAACAGGATTAAGGGATTGCCAGGCAGAATTATTTCCAAAATGAGATTTTATCTGACTGTGCTTTTCATGCTCTACAAAACACCTTTTCTGTCCTTTTTCAGTTGCATTTTTCCAAGAAAGAGCAGTCCTCATTCACTTTGTGTGTCTACAGTACTGCTAGGGTTTTGCTTATAGAAGCGGATGAAAGATGGTGCCAACTGTACCCATTTCACTGTTTTCTGAACTGCCTGTGTGACAGGTAACACAAAACAATAATACATGTCAGTTTTTGCTACAAAGAGCCTTTGAAATACTGAAAGGATCTAGGAATTTTCTATTAGTGTTCTCTAAGAAATTTTTTTATGAATTTCTACAAAACGAAGCCTGGTGGTTTTAAACAAGCTAAACCAGTTAGATGTGTGGTTTCTGATTTTTTTTTTTTTCTGTTTAATTAGCTTTCTGCTGAAGAGTACAGTAGGTTTAGGCTTGTAATACAGTGTGTAACTTGAACTTTCCCATGTTTTCCAACCTTGTCTGATTTGACCTAATTTAACCATCTGAGTGGTTTTGCATGAAGGTTCCATAACTCCTTTGATGGAACTGGTGAATGGAGAAGGGGAGAGCACTGAGGTTTTTCTACACTCTTTTGTCTGTCATTTTTTTCCCCCCGATGTTGCTTCTTGGTGATGCAGCTGTAACCAGACTGAACAGAGAACAGCTGCTTGTGCAGTCCCTGCCAAAGCTGCTGCTTCACTGCAGTTTGCACTACAGCCGCCTCCTGCCCTTCCCAGTTCTCTCCCTCTGTCTCTTCCTTAGCTCTGCCAGCTGCCCTCTTTTCAAATGCCCACGTTTTCTTAGTACAACACAGGACAACAGCTAGACTTGTTCTGCTAGCTAGGTTAAACTGGAGAAGGTCTTGTCACTGTATATGCTTATCTAATCTTGTGGTCAACAATACCAGCATATAATTACCTGCAGAGACTCATCAGGCTCTGTATTAGATAAGTTAGTTTTGCACAGCCACATGTACAAACTTGTGTATTTATATGCATGCAGTCCATACTTGGGTCACTTCCAAAACCTCCCTGCTCATAGGGCTACAAAGTTTGCATTTACAGAAGGCAAATTTCTTGTCTCCTTCAATTAAAAGGCCCTTTTGTTTTCTGAGTGAGGCTAACTGCCCTTCTCTGCACAGACCATGATGTGATTTTGTTGTTCATCTTGTGGGTGGGTAACCAAAATTACATACAGCATAGCTGGTGAAACTTTACCTGTATGTTGATTTCTCCTGGACTTCTGCCTTCTTTTTTTCCAACTTCAGTACCACTGCTCATGAAGAGCATTGGATTTGTGGGTATCATAATACCTCTCATCCGAACACTGCCTCGTTGCGGTTATAGTGGGAGTCTTCATTTTGTTTCTGTTCTGTATCACTGAAATGTCTTCCTCCCTTGTGCCAGTGGAAGAATTAGGACGATCCCCTTTTTCTGGGGCACTGTCTCCTGAGGTATCTCACAAGGGGAGGAGATCATGTACTCCATCATCTAGGTTGGCTTGTTGGCCAGGATTCCTGGGGTTTAATTTCCTGACAGCAGAAAACAGAGCGATGTTTGTTCATGGCCTGCCGCTGTCTAATGTCTTTTATTTCTTTTTGCTTCAATATTATTTGAGGTATTTTACCTCTACTGAGCATAAGTACTGTATGTGACTTGAGGAATTTTATACTTAATTCAGTTTCAGATTTAGCTAGTGTCTGAAACAAAATCACTTCACTTTAGGATGTTACTGTTATCTGAATTGCAGCAGATATAAGATAATATGCTTGTGCTCTGACCTCCCATTCCTGTTTGCTTTTCTAAGTTTGATAGTGAGGATAGCTAGGAGAAGATCCTCGGTCCCTTGGCTGAGGACCAGCATTGAGGACCAGAACACCAACTCTGGGGCCTGGAACAGTAGACACAGTCAATATTTCTAAATATTTAACTTGAACAAGAAAATTGCTGATGTGCTCTTAGCAAACAATGGTGAGCTATAAACAATGTGTGGTTTGTTTTTTTTTATTCAGACAGTTACTCCTTCATGGAAAGTGTCAAGCAGCTGTCTACAAGAAATAACAGATCATGTTATGAATGAGGCATTTCCTTTAGTTTCCTTAGAGTCAGTCACTTTCTGTGATGTCACTTACACTCTTTAGTGTAGTCAAAATACTAGACTGTACACAAGGCTGGAAAACTTAATTGCTGAGATGAAAAGGGAGCACGTGTTGCTGAGGTTTTGAATGGCCATGGTGGTGTTTTGTTCTAAGAGAGGAAAGACTCTGTGTGTGTAAGTCTGCAGCATTCACCCAGTACCAAACAAGTAGTTGAACGTTATTGTTGGATTACTGTTGATTTGGGGAGCAAATCTGTAAGTGGCCTTTCTGTCTCAGTTTGTGGATTCTTAGTACATAATTAACAGAGCATCATACATGCTGACCTAAATGCTGATTAATCCTCATAGCTAGTGGTTCTTAAACTAGTGAACTTCTGTATAATTAAAGATGTGAAAATACAACTTCAGCTTCTTGCTCTTTTCATATGCTATCCCTTTAAGGCTGTGCAATGACAAATCTATTTACCATTCCACTTCAAGCTGGAAGGAGGAGTAGGTTTGGAGTTTAAATATACTGACAGAATCACAGAATGGTCAGGGTTGGAAGGGACCTCTGGAGATCATCTAGTCCAACCCCCCTGCCACAGCAGGGTCACCTACAGCAGTTGCACAGGACGGCGTCCAGGCGGGTTTTGAACGTCTTCAGTGTGGGAAACTCCACATCCTCTCTGGGCAGCCTGTGCCAGCGCTCTGCCACCCTCAGAGTAAAGAAGTTCCTCCTCATGTTAAGATGGAACTTCCTATGTTCAAGTTTGTGCCCACTACCTCTTGAATCTTCATGACTTCTGCATTACCTTCAGATTTCCAGTTTAGTATCTAAAATTCACTTCTGCTTCATTTAAAATCTAAGAACAGTAAAGGCCTATAGCTAAGCATTCAGATCAGCCCAAACCAGTATTTTCTGCAAAGGAAACATCTCTTCTCTCCTTCTGTCTGGGTTGTGATAGATTGTATCACACTTCAATACATTTTATTAACATTGTGTTTTACATCTGCAATATTACTTTTCTTTGTGTTTAGTAGTGCACTGTGTTGATAACACTGGCTTTTTACAGAAGTATGGTAGTGGCTCTTGACTTACCTTAAACCTTCAATTGTGACAATTCTTTGATTTTTCATATAGACAATATAATTCATAACAGTGCTGTTTCTCAAGACAGATACAATTAACAGCCAACTGGGTATATACAGTGACCTGGCCCTCCTTCAAAGTTAGCTTTACAGCTGTCTCATGGCTACAGCTGGTAGATGATGATTTGTTTGAAGACTCAAACTGTGAGATGCAGTAGTTAAGACAAGTGGAGGATTGGTGGATAGATAATCTAAATAGATTTGGATGATCGAGATGTATCACAGAAACAAGATGTTCCTGAATTGGTGACTTCAGGGAAGAATAAAAATCTTATCTAAGATACTATTATCTGTCACAAGGTCTTATCAAAATGAAACTGAAGTGTGTCAGACTATTGCTATCTGAGTATTTCCTTAAGGTTATATTAAACATGTTAATTTTTAACATGCCACAGAAACCTATTTTTACGTGAGGAGCAGTAAATGCCTTGTGCTCATGCTCCCATACACTTATTTGATATTGCCATACTGGGAGCTCTCTCGTAGATGTGATTCTCCTATCTATGGCTATGTGGCTGAGTCTCTTCCGGTGTGATTTCTAGTTTCTTCCCCTGCAATGTCAAGTGTGTACTTAGTATGTACTAAATGCATAAATTCAAATATGCACGCAATTTCTTTTCTTACAGGTGAGAGTTCAGAGCATCTCCAAGAGCTTCATTTGATATAAGCATCAGATATGGATTAAAAGCACTGCTTAAAATCAGTTATGTTCGAATTTTGTGTTATTGCTCAGTTTATTTAAGACACATAAAAAAAAAGTCACCCCAACAGTACTGATTTATCTTAAGACTTGTGGGGTTTGTGTTGGTGTTTACAATGGCATACCCAGAATAGGTAAGCCTATTCAGCCTCTTTCACAGTGAGACATAATAGTTTTGGAAAGTATTTGTGCAGTTGCAGTTAAAGCATGAGGATAAATGTAGCATGTATGCCAAATGGAAAAACCTTACGACTTGGGAGCTGCAAACTATCATTTAGTAATCAGTGGCAGTTCTATCTGTAAGCAGCATTTCTACTCAGCTGTAAAAATCCTGTTAGGTGTGAGTAGCTAGGGAGCCGTGAAGTGAGACTGTCAGTTAAGGACCAAAATAAGCAAGAGTTCCCTGGAAGTGTAGGCTAAAGATGGTATATCTGACCTCTGAATGAATAATACGTGGTGCTTTTCAAAACCCTTGTACAGCATTTCAACTTCTCTCATTTTTCCTCTTGCTTTTGTAACTTCAGTAGGTTGCCTCTGAAGCTCATATCTCAATGATAATAGTGACTTCTTTGAAGGGCACGTTAAAAAAAGCAAAAGTGGTGAATATGAGTAGTGGAGGATTAATTTGAAGTTAAAAGAAGAGAACCAAAATATCAAGATTTTTCCTCCTAACGGACTAGAAAAACATCTTAGTATAGTAATTTGTCAAATCTGGCATAATAGAAGTTGTTTTCAGCAGAAAAAGGTATTCCTTCTTATAAACTATGTAAATATCCTATGATCCATAATATCTTTGGACTAGTTTGTGATTTTGGAATAAGTAAGATCTTTCTCTTAGATATCTTTTCAAGGAAGAATACTTACCTTGCTTACAGCACCATTAGTGAATATTCTAGGCATGTTTGATCTTACTTTAACCTGCCTGGCCCAGTGCAGCCAACAGCCTTGTCACTGCACAGGACATGGAGCTGGCAACAACCCTGTGACCTACAGCAGAAATGAGTATGATCGCCTCAAGTCACTTCTTGCTTTTTCTTTCTTTTTCCTGCAGTACTGATGCATGAGGAGTTATAAATTTAGCATGGACACTTTCCAAATATCCCAGAAGAAAATCAAGTCTGCTGCCAGACATGTGACTTAACATTTTTATTGTAGAATAAATTTTTTGTTACTTCAGTCAGTCCACTTCCTCCAACACCAGAGTCTATGAGCAGAAATCACTGAACTACAGCAATCATCAACTCTTAGCATAAAATGAAGAATGAATGCATAATAAATTAACCAGAAAACATGAAAACCAAAACTAGCCAGTGGAAGAGAGGAACACGCTACTAAATATGCTCTCCAAAGACTTTGTCTTAAAACCTTACAAATCCATTTGCTTCCCTTGCCAAAATCTAACAGAACTCTTGCTTGTAAGCTGAATCAGTAACTCCGTGCTTTCAAACAGTATTTCATTTTTTCTTGTGGACTTCATAATCTTCCACAGAACATGTGGATGCATGGCCTAAATCTCACTGAGGTGGCTTTCATGGGTTTTAGGCACACAGAGCTGAAACGTAAAATATGCTACCGAACTGGAAAAAAATTTGCTCTTCCCCTACTGCTTAACTTTTTTTTTTTTTCAAACAAAAAACTGGACTTCAATCTTAACCTATCTGAAGCTCACAGTAGCAGGAAGAGTAAAATACTTGAGTGACAGAAGCAGAAAAAACCTTCTCCCCATTGTCTGTGGTATCCCTGATTTGTCTTTCAGCCCTGGGAAAGCTATGATGTTAGTATAGCTACAATTCCTTTAGTCCGAGCTGTATAAATCTCAGACACCTTAAATATCTTCAGCTAAGCTGGGTAAACAGTCTGAAATAAAAGCTAGCAAGCAGGAGCAAACTTGCTCCTCATTGTCATGCTTTAATTATCAATCTATCTGTTGGATTAATAAGGTTGCTAGATAAAAGGAAATAATTTTCATTCCAACGTTTTTCTGTAAGTGTAAATTCTTGTTCTCTAATTCTGTAAAGCTTTTTATATTTTGCTTACATTTACATAAACGCACAAAACACTTAAGGATTGCTTTAGCTTTTTAAGAGACGTAGGAAAGCTGAGTAATAAGTATGTACAGAATACCCATCGGGGTCAGATCAATAGTCTGTCTGTGGCAGCAGCGATGAGAGATGCTATTTAAGGACCAAAGAAGCACAGTTGTCTGTGGGCCGTATCCCTTTTGTTCCTCTGCCATCCACAGCAGTGAGATCAGGAATGTTAGAGGATACATCCTTGCCTTTTCTTTTTCTTGTCTTTTTTCAAGAAGTGTGGGCAACAAGTTCACGATGGTTTTTCCTAAAGGTACCTGCATAGGATTCTTGACTGTGGGTCTTTCCCCCCCCCTTTTCTCCTCCCACCTTCCCCAAGTAAGGTTATAGGTAGTATTTATAACATGTAATCAAATTGTTAGGTGCTACCAGTACCTAATGTCTCCTCATTTTTTGTGGTTTTTTTTTTTTTTTTGAACAGGAACATGAACAGAATTTAACAGCATTTTAGGATTTGACTCCTGATGGGCTGTATTTTGTCTTGGCATGAGTTTTTGAAGATTCACGCAGTACAAGAAGAAACAGCCAATGGCTTCAGAATCCATGGTTCCAGAGCAGGCGAAACAACATCTGATAAAGGGAAAAAGGCGGCAGCAACAGCAGCAGCAGCAGACTAGGTCTTCCAACAGTGACGGTGAAGACGACATCTTTGTATTTGAAGCAAATGAGGCTTGGAAGGATTTTCACAGCTCTCTCCTTCACTTCTTTGAAGCTGGAGAGCTCTGCGATGTTACACTGAAGGTGATATTGTCACACATCCATTGTATTTAACAGTCTGAAGATTAAACTACGAATCCGTATGCTGGAGGTGGCTGTGAATTAGGGCAGGGGTATGGAAGCCATAGAATACCTGTTGGATCTGAGGCATCTCTAGATATGCTCGTGGTTTGTTTTTTTATTTAGGAAGTTTACAACTGAAATGTAAACATTTAGGATGCTGACAGTCCAAGAGAGGACGTACATGACTTTGACCTCACCCAGCTTGCCTTCTAAGCAGGTTCCCACAGTTGATCAGTATGTTACTGTGCAATTTCAGCTCCTTGTAGCCTCTTTGTTCTCACACACTTTCATCCCCAATTTTATCTCTATTTTTGCATTCTGTGTTGCTCTGCTAGATCTTTCCTGGCAAACAGGATTTCTGGAACAAATCTAACTTCCAGCATTCTCATAGAAAGAAAAAAAAGAAACCCAAACAATTACGTTATATAGCTGATCAAAGAGTAAAGGAGGAGGAGGAGGAAACTAGTTTTATGATTCTTGCATAGCAGTGCCTTAATGCTTTCTTTGTAACTCAGCTGTATATTACTTATATCCTGATTACAATAAATTTACACCTAGCATCCGTAACAGTGGTTGCCAGCACCTACAAATATTAATTATTGCTTAGCTAGACATCTTAGTAGTGCAAGATAGATAGTTATTTAAGAAAAAGAGATGAAGCATATCTCCTACACCAAGAACAAGTGACAGGTGCCTTTAGGAGAAATTGTTTGACTGCCACTTTTACTATTAGATATTAACACGGAAAATCCTTGACAGATGTGTGTCCCTGGTGCCCCCTGGGGTAGGCACCTCATCTTTCTAAGCGCTTGGGAAACAATGGAAATCTCTGAGAGGAAGAGGGTTTCACTCCTTTCTGCACCAGTGGACAACAGGAGTAGAATAAGCAAGAACATTTTTCGGTTCTGCTTCACAGCAGATACTAAATTGCCTGTCACCAGGCACTGAGCAGGCACGAGATGCAGCAGTGAATAGGTCCAGTGGCTTATAAATTGAGTGGCTCATAAGTCAAGGCTCATAGGACACTGAATGACAATACTGAAGCTGCTCCGGACAGCACGAGAGCCATGAAACAGAATTTGCCTGAGAGCTCATCATCAGGTCTTTTTACATCTGTCATTTTAAAAGGCATTTTGGGGAAGAAGGTTCGTGTCAGAACTTGTAGCAACCTTCCTCTTCCCTTTTTTTGACCTTATCCTTGCCTTTTTCCCTTTCCACCCACTCTTACAAAAAAGGCAGAAAGTCTTATTTTATAAACATAGTTAAACGTATGCATACTCCTGCTAGGGAAACTTGGCTTGGAAAATACACTTTACTGTGGCTGCAGTTTAACTTTCCCTAGGTTAGGCTTGTATTAATGTTCATTGGTATTATTTGTGTGAAGCTACTTTGATAATTTAAGAATATTAGATTGCATTACTTGGCTTCCAGTCCTCAAGTAGAGAATATAATCTATGGAGGTTAGAGTAACCTACGTACGTTGTACTGTAAAGCTTCCTAAATTAGTGATTTTCAAGTAACTGGTAACTATATCTTGAACTAGAATTTTCCAGAGGGCCTGATTTTTCTTTCTGTAGTGCTCAGGCATTTCTCATGTTTTAAGAATAACTCCTTCTCTACTGAACTTTTTGCTTTTGTGTGTGACCTCTGATAGTGAGGAATTCTGGCATTGCTGTTGTCAGACCAATTATTGATTTAATTGCTGGCTCTTAAAATATGATAATTAATAACCAGAGGGAAACCCTGACTGAGAAATACCAAGAACATGCTTGATATTGAAAATCAAACAGATGTGGGTAAAATAGCGAAGCCACTTAATTCAAAAGAAAGATCTAATTAGAGAGTGGGAGAGATGGGCAGAATAAAAATCTCTGAAGGTGAGAATGGCCTGGGAGCTTTCCCTGTTATAGCAGACCAGCTGGTACCATCTTTTTGCATCAGTACTATAATTAGTTGGAGTGCTGACACTGTAGCAGTGGTAAACTGTGGGAGCACACAGGGAGGCTTCCTCTGCTCCAGGAGTTAAAATCTGGAATTTCACCTCCTGTAATGCTGCTGTCATATGAACAGCTCCCTGTTAGAAGGCAGACAGTGGCAGACGCATACCACCTGCTTTTCTCCTGTGGTTTGGTTTTTTTGTTCATTTGGTACGTTTATGAAGTGTTCCTTCTGGAGTGATCTAATTAACTCACACTAAACCAGCCATCTTTTCCTCACTTTTAATCTGCGTACGCTTTCATGTGTGTTTGCTTTCTGTACTCGACTTACTGCTCACCAGGCAGGTTACACTTGTGTTGATAACACACACTTTTTAAAAGGGTAGAGAAATTGTTTGTTGAATCAGAGATAGAAAAAACTCCAAATTATCCTTTATAATTTAATATCCCTTTTTTTTTTTTAAGTTGCAAGTCAGCTCACTTTAATGCCTTCATCTGAAAATGAACATGTAATTTGAGTCTGTCAGGAGAACTGGTTGCTTAACTCAGCCATCTCTTTATGTTACTGCAGACTGCAGAATGACAAAGGCTGTAAGAAAGCACTCCTGTAACACAAATAAGTAGTCGATTGTTCCTTTACCTGCAATACTTACATTCTCTTAATGTAGTTGAATTCTAGAATTTTATAAGTGAAAAGCTTATTTTACGCTTTCTGATCAGAATTTTGAAAAATACCTTCTCTTTATGGGGAATACTCTATCTTTTGTGGCTGAACAACTTCTAAAAATCTTGAAGTGATTGGTAACTTTTAATAATCCCTGTAATACCTGTTATTACTGCCATTTTACATGAATTTGCTTCAATATACAGCATTATAAATTCCTCAACATTAGTAAAAGTCCAGAGGTTTAAATTGAGTTGTCTAAAAATGTCACTTTACAATTTATCCCCCCCGCCCCAAAGTCTCTGAAATACACATAAACAAGTGCCTAGCAGTCTCCTCCTGTCTCCAAGATGCATCTAGAAGGTTCCTAAGGATGTTTCATTTAAGAAATAGGACATGGCTCTTAAAGAAAAGCAAGTTCAGTGCATCAGTGCTATTGCTTCCTTGTGTTATGGCCTTGCCCTACTCTGGTGACCAAGTCACAACTCAGACCTGCTTGGGATACATTGATCTGATGTCAGAAGTACAGGGCAGATGGAGTTATTTTGCTTGAACAAAATATGGTAGCTCAATGCATATTGAGTTCAGGATTCTTATTTCATCTCAACTGTCAATCCTATCACAGCCGAAACTGACATTCCAGTTTCTGACTGGTTTTTTTCTTCTTTTTTTCCAGGTTGGGTCAAAGCTTATCTCCTGCCACAAACTGGTGCTAGCTTGTGTTATACCTTACTTTAGAGCCATGTTTCTTTCGGAAATGGCTGAAGCCAAGCAGACCTTGATCGAGATCAGGGACTTTGATGGTGATGCAATAGAAGACCTAGTGAAGTTTGTGTACTCCTCACGGATTACTCTGACGGTGGATAACGTCCAGCCTCTCTTGTACGCTGCTTGCATTCTTCAGGTGGAACTGGTAGCAAAAGCATGCTGTGAATACATGAAGCTGCACTTCCATCCCTCCAACTGCCTGGCAGTCAGGGCATTTGCAGAGAGTCACAACCGCATTGACTTGATGGACATGGCTGATCAGTATGCTTGCGAACACTTTACGGAAGTGGTGGAGTGCGAAGACTTTGTGAGTGTGTCACCACAGCACCTCCATAAACTCCTGTCCTCCAGTGACCTGAATATTGAAAATGAAAAGCAAGTTTACAACGCTGCTATCAAGTGGCTGCTAGCCAATCCACAGCATCACGCTACGTGGCTGGATGAAATACTTGCGCAGGTAGGGCAGACTGAGGCGCTGTGTGTCTGTCCTGTCACTGGTTTAGTTGTATAATCAACTGTTTGTACTTAGGTAGATCTCATGATGAAAATTGTTCTTAGCAGTTGGCACCTCATCTGGTATTCGCAGGTGTGAGTTGACAGTGGAAGCAGGTTAGACCTCTTGAATATCAGGAAGTTATATTCTTCAGTTTCTGTGGCAAGAAGAGTACACACTTTATGCTCATGGCTGGGGAGCGGGGAGCCAACAAAAAGCTGCATCTGTGTTAGAGCAGAAACTTCTTAGATTTACACATAGCGGAGACCATGAAGCCATCACTTCACTTGGTTTGATACTACTACAGCCTGAAACACTCACTTGCGTTGCTGGTAAGTGTTTCTACTTAAGAAAGGAGAGCAAAGCTGTTGAGCTTTTTACATGGCTAGGAAAGTAAAACTGTAAGAGATGTGTCATACCAAGTTGTGCTACGTCTAGAATGTTCCTATATTTAATTAACAAAAGACCAAGATGTGTTAGCCCTATAAGCAGGCTAGGAAACATGTGCTAGACCCTTTAATGCTCACTAGACTAGCACTGCTGGTTACCTGTAGGATCCAAAAGGAGTTAGCAGTCTTGACTTGATGCGAGTCCACTGCTTCTGAAAGAAACACACACAGGTATCAAAAGGTCACTTAGCTGAACTTATTTAAACACCCATTGGACCTCTTCCTGTCAAAGCATTACGTACGTCAGTTATTCAAGCTCCATATGCATTGATTATGGGAGTTTAAAATACAGTATTTGAGACAGGTATAGAGAACCTGTGCAGGGGAGGAGGGGCTTACATGCCATGCATTGCAAAGTGCCCTGTGTATCTTAGCAGGTAGGATCAACTGTGCCGTTTCAGTTGTCACTGAACTTCAACTTGAATATTTTGCACTTGGCTGAATTGCTAATATTGGCATCGTATGAGTAAACGGAGGTCCACTAGCATACTGCTGTCATTGTCTTCAGGCATCATTTTTCACATTTCCTGGTAAAAGATCACAACTGTTTATTAACTGTCTTCCAAAAACCTTCAGTTTCATCTAGACTAGCGTGACATTTTTGGTACAAAAAAACCCTTCTTTAGTACACTATAATTAAATTTACAGGCACTATAATTTAAGATTTAAAAAAAAAAATATTTATTTTTATTGCCCAGGTGTGCAAGTAGATGAGATTAACATCTTTATTCTATTCACGGAAACCAGTCTAGAATGAAGCAATGAAAAAGTAAACCCCTTCCTGTAAATATGGGTTATTTGCCAGAGTATATGGAGCCATCATTTGATTTGGACATTATTGCTAGCAGAAAGCATGACTGGGCTTCTTGACAGATATTATCCGCATCATAATCAGCCTTAGGGGTTTCGGTGTCATAATGAGGTTCTGAATTCATCAGCCTTGAGTTCTTACCGCATCACTTGTCTCATGAGTGTATGAGCAGGGCTGTGGCTGTGCTTTTAATGAGCCAAAAATAAGACAGGCCAAAGTAAAGGAAGAGGTGGGACTGAAAGCAAGTGGATAAGGAAGAATTGGTCGAAACGCTTACTTGAAGGCAGGGACATTTGTCAGCCATGTAACAGCACCATCCTGCTGCTCTGAGAAGCACCGTAGATACTGGATGTCACAGTTGCTGCTGAGCTAACTGGGAGGTGCTTGACAGTGTTGACTCCAAACCTTGGGAAGTTAGATGCTGATTTACTTCAGTTGCCCCCTGCTAACACCTGTCCCACCTTTGCACCCCATTGTACTTCATATTCCTCACCATTTCTCTCAAAAGGACAAATGAATGGTTTGCTGAAATAAGTGACTGGGGGGAGGAGGACATTTCAAGGCAGCCTTGGAGAGGCTGACCTTATTTCAGATCTGCCCTGTCGCTGGGGATTGCTCTGGGCAGTGACTGCCTGTAGCCTCACCCAGAAGAAGCCTTTCTTTCCTCAGCCTGCTCACCAGATCTCTGCCGGGGAACCACGGGAAGGATTTGGGGAAGAAAACAATTAGCTTTCAACCTTTTTTTTGTTTTTTAATCCTGTAGTCTGTCAAGTCCACGCTAGAGAAACGTGTTACTGCACTAGCAATACCTCCTTAATAGACAGTTCATGCTGATAGTGTTTCCTTTTAGACTTGCCACTCAAAGAAAATGACCCATATTAGCAAAAGCCCTCTCATGCTGGCATAGCAATGAGCTGAAAATTCATACCGTCAGCAGACTAACCTGACACGGGGCTATCCTGGTAAGGTCACAGATGCTGCCTGCATCGCACCAGGCAGGGGCAGTTGCAGTACAGGCAGCAGCACTTCTCCTTCCTCCACTCAGCCTGGGCCAAGGGGCAGTTCTCCACTGCTGCTTAAATGCAAATGGTTGTAGCAAACGTTTGTCACTAAAAAGAACTGTTCATATCGCTGTTATTCTGGAAAAAAAAAAGTATGAATGCCTCCCTTTTTAGTGAAGAGCGTGGGGCTGGCAGCTGGCTCAGAAGCTGCCATCTGTTATGCTTGCGTCACTGTGAATGGTGAGACTCAGTCAGTTCAGCCAGTTACTCCAACTGTGTTCATTTCTGTCAGGTACGGCTGCCTCTCTTGCCCATTTGTTTCCTTATGGGTGTTGTGGCAAAGGAAGAGATTGTCAAGCAGAATCTAAAATGTAGGGATTTGCTGGATGAAGCAAGAAACTACCACCTTCACCTGAGCAGCAGGGCAGTGCCAGACTTTGAGTACTCCATTCGCACAACACCAAGGAAGCAGACTGCTGGTAATTAAATGTGTGTCTGATTATCCCGTAGGGAGTGGTGTGGAGAAAAGGCGGTGCATCTGTGCAGGCTTAGGTAGCTTGGTATAAATGGTTGTTAATGACTTAATGCAAAATTGGGAAAGCCATTGTGTACCTCTCTGGTAATTAGCTAATGTGCTCCATTTTCCTAGCAGAACTTTAGCTGTCATTTTCTTCCTTTAAAGCATTATTTATTTACCCTGATCGGCTCTATCTGTATTAAAGCTAGAACTGTTAAGTATGTTGTGACCATGCAGTATGCTCAAAGCTATACCGACAACAGTGGACACTTCTCTTTTGGCACGAGAAGGCTGAGCTAACTTTTAAACTCTTTGGCTAACCTACACCAAAAGTGAGTGATGGATATTAGACTGCAAATCCTAATTTGTACATTTTTGTATTTAACAAGCAATGTTTATCTCCCTGGGCAAAAATCACAAAAAGCATATTTAAAATATGCATTGTTTTTGCGAGAGCATAGACAGTTAATTGCCATAGCAGCATACCAAGCAAAGGCAAAATCCAGCATCCAATTATGGAGGGCAATGACCGTTCCCCTTGAAGTGAAATATGACTTCTCCCGAACTACTTAATTTTCAGTTCACTCTGCTGTACAACTTTATCCCCCATCTTCCTGCTAGTTTTCTGGAAACCTGTTTTGTCTTCTTCAGGTGTGTTGTTCTGTGTCGGTGGTAGAGGTGGATCTGGTGACCCATTTCGCAGCATTGAATGTTACTCTATCAGTAAGAACAACTGGTTCTTCGGCCCTGAAATGAACAGCAGGAGAAGGCACGTGGGTGTGATCTCTGTGGGAGGTCAGTAACCCTATTCAAAAGGCACTTGTTTGCTCCTTTTAGTGGAATTGGTACTTTTGCTAAATAAATCTGTCTTCCAATGGCTTACCTGTTGGGTATTCTTCAATTTAGTAAAGCTTCTTCCCCACGAAGGGGTTTTTGATTCTGAAACAATCTGAGAGCATGCTTACTGAAAAGACATTACTGCAAACTGAGAGCTGGGGTTGTTCAGCCTGCAGGAGGCTCCGGGGAGACCTTACTGTAGCTTTTCAATACTTAAAGGGAGCTTACAAGAAAGATGGGGACAGACTTTTTAGTAGGACCTGTTGCAATAGGACAAGGGGTAGTGGTTTTAAACTAAAAGCGGGAAGATTTAGACTAGATATAAGAAAGCCATTTTTTATGCTGAGAGTGGTAAAACACTGGCACAGGTTGCCCAGAGAGGTGGCAGATGCCCCATCCCTGGAACTGCTCAAGGTCAGGTTGGACGGGGCTCACAGCAACGTGATCTAGTTGAAGATGACCCTGCTCACTGCAGGGCGGGCTGGACCAGATGATCTTTAAAGGTCCCTTCCAACCCTAACTATTCTATGAATGGTACATAGCCTCGTCTTAATAGGTGATTTATTTTTTTTTCTAATCCATTTATAAAGAAATAGCCTTACACACCAGAGTCACCCAGAATTTGCTAGTACTCATACTAGCTCCCTTCATACTTAACTCCATACAGGCAAGTCAGTAAGACCATAAATCTTCCAAGAACAGACCTACCTTTATTTTTGGGTCCCCATCTTCGGAAAACAGGTCCGTGCAGTCCAGAGCAGCTTAGCACCCATGATGCAACTTCTCCTTGTAAATGGTAGCTCCTGTGTTGCTGCAGCAGAACAGAGATCTTCTCCCCACCCCCCCCCCCCCAGAAAATCTGGAGAGACTGATATAAATGTCCAAAACTGATCTGACCTGCAGTACTCAAGTGATGGGGGGTCTACATATCTCAAGCTTTGTATGAAATTCCACGTTAGAACAGAGCTCTGGTTGAGTACAGCATATAAAAATACAAAGTCCGTACTTACTAAAATCTTGTTATTGAAAACATTTGAAAACTTTAACCTTTATTTGAGCTTTTTGTCTCCACATAAGCAGGGATAGTGCATAAGTGAAAACTGAAATGTTGCCAAGCAATCTCTGTATCGAAAGATGCGTATGTGTTTCAGGTAAAGTCTACGCAGTAGGTGGACATGATGGAAATGAACACTTAGGAAGCATGGAAGTATTTGATCCTCTCACAAACAAGTGGATGATGAAGGCATCAATGAACACGAAGAGGTACGTGTCCTGTGATCCAAACTTTAAGTCCTAGTCTGTGATATATCATTTCTTGCTGATGCTGAAAAACACCACATCTGTCCTGCCTTTATTTGAGTTTCCAAACTGTGCTATTTTTAGGAATTATTTTTTTTCCATTTTGGGGCTTTATGCTATCAGACACCTTTATTTACTAGCTGTAAAGCCAACACAAATCTGCATCACATACTTGCATCCATCGCGTATTTGCAGAAACACAAAGTTGTGTGTAACATACTATAAGTATTTCAGTGCAAAACTGCATAACATCTCTCTCTCTAGGGAGAGGCCCTGGCTGGTAAGATTGGTTATGTCTATGCTTTTGCTTTCTTTTGTCACTATTCTGTTCTTTTTTTCTTTTTTGGGGGGGCTGGCTTCTGGAGCAGAGAGCTCTTGTACTCCAGCTGTGCTTACATTCTGATATCTAGGGCATTTCTATTATGCCCGATAAAGAACTTGAAACTGATGAACTTCTGTGGGTTTTTTTACTCTTTTGAAGAATGAGCAAAATAACTGCCAGTGAACATGCACAGTGAAATACTTCATGCCAGGAAACCAATAGCTGCCTACGTTTTTGCCACAAAAGGCCAGAAGCACTAAAACACTTAAAGTCAGATTAAGGCTTTTTCTTGTCTTTTGACATTTAAGATTATTTTAAGGAGTCGCAGATGGGTACTTTTTTATTTGTGCTGTCATTTAAATCAACCTCCTTAATTCTACGTTCTGTTTTGTTATTTGATGTTTCTAAAAGCATCATGTACAAGCAGGAGTGAAATATTGAGCGTGGCTAAGTCCTCAAGCTATTTGTAGCTGTGACCTAATCAAAGTAAAAGACCCAGGTTCCTAGAAGGAGCTTCTTACTCCTCTTCCTCCTGCCACCACCACAGGGCATATTCTCTGCAAAATAAGCCCTAGATTTCTGTGACATTTCTTACTCAGTACCTTGGTAAATGAAAGGGCTGCTGTGCCTTGGCTACGCTCCAGTTCTCCCATTCATGGACGTGGTGTCCAGATACTTAGTTGAGAAAAAACTGCCACCATTGATGGTGTCTACGTTATCTGCTGAGGCAATGTAAGATAAGCCCAGGATATCGCCACAGTGTTTGTTCTGTAGAAAGCTTGTACCTCCCTTGTTCCTGCCTAGGTATCGTCGACCCTGCCCTCTGTGTAATGAGACAAGAATGCTCTCAGTGAAATGGCAAGTCACCTGTCTTGGTAGTCAAAGCAGAAACTTAATGCTTCTAATGAGTCTAGGCCATACTTTTCATTTTGTAATACTGATTGTATTCTCGTAATTGTAGATTCAGTAGAAAAAAAACCCTGACAAATATTTTAACACAGACTCAATAAAAAATAACAGAATGGAAGAAATTGTAATTAAATCTTGCTAGAATTCAGTCATCTAATATCCAGCACAGACTTGCTTTTAACATGTATTAATATCACTCCCAAAAAAATCATTCCCAAATTGTAGCAGCAGCTATACCAGCAAAGTTAAAACCAGCAGATTTTGGTTCTCCATAAAACAAAATCTGGTTCTTCAATAAAACAAAATAGGAGGCGTAAAATTCAGTACCAAGAAATCACATAACTAAGCCAATCTCATACATCCAAACATGTTATTAGAAGACTTGGGCCTTAGGCGACATTCAGTCAAAACAGTATTCCGTGTCCCCCCTGCCTTTATTTTTTTAAACAGGAACTTTGTCTTTTTGCAGTCTAAAAATATTCTAGCTGCAACAGTCCTGTTCATGAATCACACAATAATGTAGAGGTGCCTGGGAAAGCTGAGGTGAAGTTAAGATAAAACTCTAGAGCCCCTCTAATGGGAAGCAGCAACTATACAAAAGACTTCCAAGATAAAGCTGCACGACTGATGCAGGCGTACAGAAGGCCAGCCACAGTTACTGGTCATTATTTATTATAAACTTCACTTTTAACATCTTCATTACTTTTTTCCCCATAGTTTGAAACAGGTGCCAGTCAGGTAACATTGCACTTGATGTGTCTTTCCCATTCCTTTTCCTTAAGGAGTTGCACTGAGGTGTTGATCCTGTGGTTTTCTTAGGAGAGGAATCGCTCTTGCCTCCCTTGGTGGCCCCATTTACGCAATAGGAGGTTTAGATGACAACACTTGCTTCAGCGATGTGGAAAGATACGACATTGATTCTGATCGATGGAGTGCAGTCGCCCCAATGAACACCCCCAGGGGAGGAGTTGGCTCCGTAGCCCTTGTGGTAAGTGGTAACTCTCTCCTCCCAAGTCGAGGCCATCTGAGGGACCGACCAGCTTTTCCAATCTGCTTTTACAAGGCAGAACACAAGATTTTAAACAAAATGCAGCTGGTGGGTCTGAGCACCTCCGGTCATCAAAATTCTACGGAACTGTGCACAAGGTGAGGATATTTAGGATAACACATCAAATTGAACTGCGCTCCCTGTTTCAACAGGAGTTGAGGTACTGGGGGCAAGTACCAGGACCCTTCTAACAGCATCAGGCTAATGCTTCATGTCTCATTGTGAAGTCTCTGGTTTGTCATGGTTACTATTTTAAAGGCACTGAATGCATCTGCACTTAAATCCCCCTGTCGCCATGCATACCCCGCAAAATACCTGCAACGCTATGTAACTGTTTAACTTCTTTAATTGGAGACAGCATTTACAAGTTGTTAGATAATTACATCTGTTGTTGGAATTCTTAAATAAAAGTAAATAATTAGGACTGTGTGGATATACCATGTTTTCCTAACATTGCTTATGAAAAGCTGAGTAAATACGTACACATTACAAATAATCTTTCTCTATACAACAGAACCATGTTTACGCTGTGGGCGGCAATGATGGCGTAGCATCTCTTTCCAGCGTGGAGAAATACGATCCCCATTTGGATAAGTGGATAGAAGTGAAAGAGATGGGTCAGCGAAGAGCTGGCAACGGTGTCAGCGAACTCCACGGCTGCTTGTACGTTGTTGGTGAGTAGGGATGTGGCATTTTGTAGTGCTGTTTCTGCCAAGTACTGGCATTTGGAAGAGGCTGCTGTTGCCAGAGGAACAGATAGACCTGACCTGTACTTTGCGTTCTCGGGCAAGAGAAGAAAGCAAGCAGAACCAGGGCACGCTTAAATGAAGGTGTATTAGTGAGGAAATAAAAAGCAGTTCCTAACCCACATTTCAAGGTTCAGGACAATATGTCTATATAGAAAATCCTCTTGAGACTCACTAATCTCGGTTCCCTTTAGAAAAAGGATTCTTAAGTTCACACACTTTTAAAGCACTCTAAGTTCTGAGTGTAGACAACAGTAGCTTTTTTGCATAGTGATTACACTTATTCCACAGCCTGTTGTCCTAGGCCTGTCGTGTTCTGCTCTGCCTTGCGTTTACCTGCTCTCCTGAGGGAGGCAGATGCCAGGCAGGTACACCATAGCCATAGTTAGAGCTCTGCCTTGTGTGTTATCATAAGTGATTAAAAAAGCTTCAAGTAAAACCCTGCTCTGACAGCTGCCCCAGAAAGGGGAATATATCACTGAAGTCTTACTTGAGGATTTTTTTTTTCCTACTCAAGTATTCAGAAATGCTGTAATTTGAAAACATCGCAAGAGTGTGTTTTGCTTAAGCCAAAATAAGATCAGGACCATCCTTTTATTGGTCTTAGGTTTTTTTCTATTCCAAATTAGAAGCTGTTTCATTGTAACTATGCGTAGATGAATTCAAGGAGAAAAATAATAAGAAATCTCTCCTTTCTTTGCAACTTGAGTAGAAAAAAAACTGTCATTCGTGGTGATGCTTGTATGGTGAAAGGAGGGAGAGCTGTTAGGTTAATTCTTAGGCGCTTGTAAAATTCATGTAAAGAAACAGAGCTGGACAGCAGCTCACTGAATGCTGAGAATAGCCTGATAATGCCAGTCCTGGATATCAATCAGCACTAGAAGTGCCTAAAAACTGATAATATGATGATTCTTTGCAGGTGGCTTTGATGACAACTCTCCACTGAGCTCAGTGGAGCGGTTTGACCCACGCAGTAACAAATGGGAATACGTAGCAGAGCTTACAACTCCGAGGGGTGGCGTTGGCATAGCGACCCTGATGGGTAAAATTTTTGCAGTTGGAGGTCATAATGGCAACGCGTACCTGAACACAGTGGAAGCATTTGATCCCATAGTGAATAGGTAATTTAAAAATTTTTATTTGGCTTAATAGGACAATGAAAGCTGCCGATATGAAAACACAACATAATAGAAATAGTGCGCAGCAGGAGTCTGTCTGTTGTTTCCTGGTAATAATTGAGTAATATCCATGACTAGCAATGCAGGAGCGCTGCTTACACCACTAGGTTCCTTCTTGTAAATATTTAAGCACCACCTCCTCCCTCCTCCTCCTTCTTTCCATCCTTTGTCCTCTTCCCTTCATTCAATAAGAATCTACATTCTTCTGGTTGTTTCAATCCGATTTTGCACTAAGTTTACCAGACAAATAATGAGAATAAACTAGCGGGGCGTATTTTTGCACAGACTATACAACCAGGCTGTATAACAATTTCAGACACAGAAAAGAAATATTTTCAAGTTGCTCAGAACGGACAGGAACTTATTTTTCTTTTTTTTTCCTCTGCCATCTTCTTTAGGTGGGAACTTGTCGGCCCTGTGTCACACTGCAGGGCAGGGGCAGGCGTGGCTGTGTGCTCGTGTCTCAGCAGCCAGATCCGGGACGTGGGCCAAGGATCCAGCAACGTTGTTGACTGCATGTGAGCTCTGCTGTCTCCTCCAAATTCCAGAGGAATGATAGTAAGGGAGGCACTGCGGGGAGCTTTTAAACACCGTGTTTTGTATGGTAGGTTTAGAAATACAAAGAATACATTTTCTTTGTGAAAATGTTACCTCCTGCAACTGTAAAGCTTTTGGTGGCTTTCTATCAATAGCGATATGGAAAAGTCCGTGAAAACGTGGAATAAAAGTGTGACTCACAGGAGAAAACCTGCCAAGAGCTGCAATCATCCCATTTTTGAGAAGCTGTAATTTCAGAATCATTTGAGGCAACTGGTACAGGGACTCATTATTGAACTGTAAACCAGGCATGGGGTGAGGAGAGAGAGCAGCAGTCAGTACTGCTGAGCCTTACCCAACAGCTCTGCTTCACGTTTTCTGAAGGACTTGAGTGCCATTTAATGTAACTTATTTTGGGGAATGTAGTCTTAAACATTTCCTAATTGTACAAGAGCTTTGTAACACAAAGCGTCTCAAGTTTCAGAAGGTAACGACATCCCTGTTGCACACTAAGATAAGTGGAGCAGAGAAGTTCACTGCCCACCTCCCAAGGGACTGCTGGCAGCAGCGGAAATCGCAGGTACTCGGTCTGAAACCTGTCTTTCAAAGTACTTTCTCAAGCTAATACGCTTGTTAGAAAGCTGAAAAGATTCTTGACGTGAGTTTACCCACTAGAATACTGGAATGCTCAAGTCTTCAATAAAATTTGTAGTAACTACCCCCCACAAAGACAAGTTTCTGTTGAGAGGTCGTTCCTGAAGTAACCAGTGTAATTTGTCCTACTTTGAGATGACAGTGTGTGAAAATGTCAGCTTCAGTGGTGTCTGAATCACCATTTTTATACAAAATGGAAACATATAATAAAAGTTACGGTATTCTGTGAAGACGTTTAAATGCAGTTCTAGGCGATGACATGTCCAATTTCAGTAGCCAGTAGCAATTCTGTGGTAATTCTAGAGGTATGGGCTCTTTTAAGATAGTAAAGCCTCAAAACAGATGACTTAAAGCTTATCTAAACCAAAGAGAATCAGCAACAAAAAGAATTGGAAATAAACCAGTACTTACATGACAAATTGAAATAGGAACTTGACAGTGTTGTGTACAAAGTTATCTTGTTACACATTCAGAAACCCTGAATTCCGAGTAAAGTCCAGCTGGAAAGACGGCAGATCGCTGTTCCTGCATCACCTTGAACAGACCGACAACTGACAATCCTTTGTGACCAAAGTTTCGCGTTACCAGGTTGTTCCAAGTGCCGAGGGAGAGCAGCAAACTTCTCTGCATTCGGTACCAGGGAAGAGGCAGGGCAGTACGAGCATAAGGCACAATCGTGTTTTGCTGTTGAGTTACCATCATTTAGCTTTTCTGTTTCAAATGGCTTTGCACTTTGGTAGCACCCAGGGACAAAGTGGACGGTACTGTAAATAATGAAACATTGCAATAAAACATTTGTACTTCAAAGCACCTTGTTTATAGTATGACTGGAGCACGCTATTGTGGGAAAACTTTAAAACAATGAGTATTTTTTGATTTCTGCAGAGTATAATTCCCAACAGGAAACCTTTGTCAGCAGAGAAAATCCTGTGTTACAGCTGCAAACCATACCACCCTGCCCTCGCCCTCGCCCCCAGGCAAGGACGTTGGCACCCTTGTGGCTCTTGGTCTGGCTAGGAGGGGTGGAACGAAGATGTGCAGGTTCCCTCTCTGGAACCAGACAGGGTTTTCAATGGATGTCCCGGCTAACAAGGAAACTTAAGGGGGGGGTAAAAAGAAAAAAAAAAAAAAAAGAAAAGAAAAAAAAAAAGAGAGAGGTTTTCCACAAAATAATACTGACTGTGAAACCAAGCAGCCTGGGAGCGCTGCTTGCCAGCTGATACTTTTCTCCTCTTGATGGGAAAGTGCTAGCACCCAAGGGTGCAGGCTGTGACTCACACACATCTGGACCACGCTGACAGCCACCGCCTTCCAGGCATCAAAGGGAGACACGCGTGTTCAGCAGGGAAATAGGGTTACAGCAAATGCAGTGGGATTCCCTACGGTGTGGGAGGAGCTCTGCTGTCGACCCCATAGCTGGAAATCGGGTGGTACTAGGGCTGAACACGATCCTAAGACAGATGCTTCTGTTGTAGTTCAATTCGTACACAACCTTCCCCATGCAACATGATTTGTGCGCAGGCTTCTGGAGGCGTATTGTTAAGGGCTGGCAGGAAAAGCTGCAAAAAAGGTTTACAAGGAACAACCCTCTTGCCAGTATAGTGGTGTCCACATTATTAATCTTAGATGACACCAGAACTACAAATATTTTGTGCAGAACTGTTTTTAGAAACGTTACTGCTGGAAATGTGATAATGATGTCAAAGTATCAAAAAAAAAAAAGTGTAGGATTACTATGGCAACAAAGTAATGACTTACCTACATATAAAGCCCTTGTGATTTAACACCAGCAAACTCGTTTTTCTTCTTCCAGTACTGGCAACAGGATAATGATGACAAAGAAGTAACCGCCCCCCCCCAGGCTGAGGGAAGGGCGCACCCACCCTGGCTCCCGGTGGTGAGGCAGCCCGCCAGTGGCAGCAGGCCCTAACTCCCACCGCATCGTCTAATTTAAAACTAAACTCGGGATTTGCTATAGCAAAGTATTTAAACATCCAGGGTCAGGAAATCATTGCACCTAAACATGATGCACATCTGATCCTAAATGTGGAATTGTTACTGCTTCCATTAATGATGTTTTTCCTGCTTCTAAAAGCCTTGAACTCACCCATAAAAATCATTAACCCAAAGATGTCTCTTAGAACATCCTTTAAACACAGAAAAAAATCAGTTTGTAAGAATCAAGTGTGGTGAGTTACTCACATCTAAGTTTTCAGCCTGCTGATTTGAACAGCGTCGTGGGTTTTCATGAGGAGCGAGACCAGACCCTGGCCCACTCCTGACCAACCCCCTTGGCCGTGTGTCTGCAGTCCCAGTGGTGTGCAGCCGGTGCTTGCAGGTCACCCTGCTGCTGCCCCAGCTTCTGGGGCGCCCCGCCTCCCCGTCTCAGCTCTCCTGCTGCCTCTCAGCAGCCTTCACGCACGACGCTGCTCCTCACCTCAGGACTTGGGACTGTGGCTTCCCAATTCTTTCCAAACCATAGGGCTGCCAAGGGCAGCACGTTGTGTTTGTCTTCAGGAAATTTTAGTCTGAGCACTTTTATGTATGGAAGATCAATACAAAGACAAAAGATTTCCCTTTAAGTTAGACTTGCAATTGCTACATTAAAATAGTAATTTCTGATTGTATTTTTTTTCCAGGACGTGCCGTAACACCATGATGATGCAAGGATCCTGCATGTATTAGTGTTTATTTCAATTTTGTAAAATAAGTCCTTTCAAAATAATCTTAAATTCATACCTTATTGTTTACATTCAAAGAGGGTTGTGAGAATTCGGTTACACTTTCACAGCTTTGATTACTTTTAAATATTGTTCTTCCCCAAAGCCCTCTCACTCCTAACAGAGCCATGCTTGCAGCAAAACTGCTAAAATATTCCGATGTGAACAGAAGACTTTAGGAGGCAATGCACTTGCTACTTGCATATTTTAAAACATAAACAAAACCCACGCATGCACTCTTTAGTCCCATGAGAAAGACTCTTTCCTCCTGTTTGAGCAGGGACAGAGAGAAAGTGATTTCACTGAAACGTCGGCCTGTAGAGGGGGATGCAGCCCCGTAAATAACCAAGCCTTGGCAGAGGGCTCTGCGCACACCCTGTATTTATGCGACATAACCAACAGGCAATCACCCCCCGGCCTCGGGCTGCTGCGGGGAAGCAGGAGGTAAGGAGGATCCCAGCCAGGCGCTGGAGGGATCCCCTGTCTGTCTCCAGGATCTTCTTTTCACACACAGTGGGATTTGGGGGCAGTTATTCCAGTGTCAGTGTTGTTAACCCTTCCAGCATGCACGCACGTAGGGCAGACGGAACACATCAGGAGCAATTTACTCATCAAAACCCAGGAACTTTTCTCTTGCTCGTTGTCTGGTAAGACACTTCTTTTTTTTTTTAGAGCAGTGGGAAGGTAATTAAATAACCGCACAATTGCCACCAGCACGACTTGCAGCAGACTCTGAAAGCACTCTATGCTTGATCCGACTGCATTCGAGTGCTAGCAAGAGAGATGCAGACAGTCCAGCAGCAATCAGACTGTCAAAGCCCCAGGAAATTTTGTGAGATTGCTTTGCTGCTCCGAACTTTTGTGTGCACTTCCCTAACATCAGGCTGCCTTCCTGCATCCCAACTGCATGACCTCAGTTCTGTGTCTTACCTCCCCTTGCAACAACATTTAGGCTCTGGAGTGATTCCATCTCTTATAGGAGTTGGAAACGAGCCGCATGAGAAAATTCCTGTCAACAGGCAAAAACATCTACAAATGGCAAACACTGAGGAATGGGGGCAGGCCCCACCGACTCAGGGAAACTCCTGAGTAAATAAAGGTTTGTTAAAGATGAAATCGAGTGCTCAGAATGCAACACTGATGGTGCAGCTTCCCAACAACTCCAGCCCAACGTAACCGCCCTCAACCACAACGAGAAACAGAAGCGGTTGCGTTTACCTCGTTTGCTGCCTGTCCGCTCTGTCTGCGGGGACTGCTGCAAGATGCTCAGCGTGATCTTGTGTGATGGGACCACGGCTCCGACACCAAACGACACGGAGATTCATTTTACAAATAAGTTGTCATCGGGTGATAAAAATTCAGCCAATTAACCTATTCAAACTTAATTAGAACAAATGCCTGGAAAGCTCGTAACTCCGTATTACTCCCACAGTTAAATAGGGGCTTTCTACCTTCATTGAGGCTGAAACTGCTTTTAAAACTATTTTCAACACTGCTGCAGTGCACATTTTTGCAAACCCAAGTACTTTATTCCAGATGTTCCACTTAAATTTTTTTGCTGGCTACTTTTACCACATCTGTATTTGTTTTCTGAACCTTTGCATGTTCTCTCAACTGGAACTGGCAGGAAATAAAGCACTCTTAGCCAGGAGATGAAACTTAAATTTGTAATTCTTTCCTGGCTCTGTCAGCATGGTTGGTGTTGCTGCCACTTCGTGGCATTTTAACGCAATTCCTTGGATTCCAGTTTCATTTTTAAGCTGTTCCAGCACACACACACACAAAAAAAAAAAAATAAAAAAATCAACAGGCAGCTATGTAATTTCTGCCATCTGACTCGTCTGGTCTGCAGGGGTTATTGCGTTCCATCACTTCAAGCAAAAAGTCCGTGCAGATACATACCTGCCATAAGTTTTCCACTGAAATGGTGACTCAGTCTTTCAGTGAGTGCATACAGCCCACGTCAGGTGGCGCGGCAGCAGCGTCCTGACAGAGATAAGACGACACACGTACACTGGGCTGTGATGAAGAGAACGCACACGTGGCTACGGCTGCCTGCCCGACTTCTGAAGAGCCCCTGCTACCTGGCAGCATCCCACAGGAGAATTTCTCTGATGCTTATTAAATTAATGGTCCTGAAAATTAATACTCTAAGCAGGCAACTATGCAGCTACAGCCATTCCCGGGAGTGGCAGCGAGGCTTGGCTCTAGTTCAATAGCCAACCAGAAACATTTCTGTGTCCTCATTTGCTTGATGGGTAAGACTTCACTTGGGCCAAGAATCGTAAGCAAATTATCTTCCCCTACACACATCTTCAGCACACCTAACTCAGCACGGGCTGCTGGAAGAAAGTAATTGCAAATCCATGAACTGTTCTGACACAGTGCAAGTCAGATCTCCAACTGAACAGCTGCCAGATGGAACAAACAGCACATTACAGCTGCCAATATCATTGCATTTAGATGTCACATTGTCATTGCACATTAAGCCGCATGGCAACCTTCTCCTGCTTCTCACTTTTCTTTTATACAAGCAAACGCCAGCTCTCCAGCCAAAATCTTGGTCAATGCAGGACAGAAAGGACAGGAATGCAAGAGCAAAGAGCCCTTCCTTCTTCCCCGCCCTCAGTGGACATCCTAGCTGCTCTCACTAATGCCATTTGGTTCCCAAGGTCATCCTTTTACCTCCAAGAGAGTGCCATGCCTCTCTCTCTCACCTCTTCTTTCCCAGCCCCTCACACCTTGGTCTGCTTCCCCCCAGCTGGTTTCCTTGCTTTTTAATCACTCCCCACCGGACGTGGGTTGCTGGAGCAGCACTAGGCCAGCTAACCGTAATCTATCTTATCTAATTACCGCCAAAGATCTACGAGTTCATGTTCCCCCGAGGGCCAGCCCCTCTGCTCCACGCACTCTCTTTTCCTGCTTGCAACGCCTGCGCACACACGCACTTTGGCTTTCAGACAAAGCCTGTTTCACACCTTGGCACCAACACTGCTCCAAGGCATGCCAGCCCTCCCTCCACCAGCGCCTGTCGGAGGCGGAAAAGGAAAGCCGACGTGAGCATACGCTTGCTCTGCTCTGTAAAGCCGGTGGCCACAGAAAGGCACAGCCCAGCCCTGCCGCAGTTGTGAGCTGGTGCACTGCTACCTCCAACCCCTTGGGCTTCGGCTGAGATTCATCCCTCTGCACGTGCGTGGTGCTGATTCACACCCACCGATGACTAGTTTTTAGCAGAAGGTTAATTACCACCCTTAATTAAAGTTTTCCTCACTGAAAGAAGGTCAAAGCTGTCAGACAAAAGGAACCAGTAAAACAAATGACTAATTCTGTCTTCTTTTTCGTGTTATAAACCAAAAGACAGAGGGCAGCATCGGACTACTGTGCATGCAGTCATTAGAAGAGAGGGGGAAAAAAAGGAAAATACATATACGTACCAGGTATCCAGAGCTTCTGAAGACACTTGGCCCAGTAAAACATACCCCACCCTCAGGCAAAATAAATGGGATTTGGAAACAAGCTTGAATATTTTGCCAGAGTAGTATTTACAAATGAATCCCAGCATCATGGTCTCATCAGGATGAAACGCCTGAATTTCAAACTTCAAGGTTAAAAAACTTGAAACACAACATTTTGGTATCTTCCCTCAAAAAGGCGGCAATGAGGCTGAAGACAGTGACAAGTTCATGCTGTTGAATATTTCAAGAAATGCAACTGCATACCAAGGACGATGCGTGGCACAATCACAAATTGCATGGCCACATCAGCCCTCGCCTCCGAGCAAAGCTGCACCCAGGGGTTGTGCTTGTGCAACTG
Organism: Pluvialis apricaria; assembly: GCA_017639485.1. Classification (NCBI taxonomy): domain Eukaryota; kingdom Metazoa; phylum Chordata; class Aves; order Charadriiformes; family Charadriidae; genus Pluvialis; species Pluvialis apricaria. Next base: position 68,307,294 of record CM030010.1, read on the forward strand.
TGTGTGAGCAGAGCACCGAGGAGGGCGAGACATCTCAGCAAAACAAGAAACACCCCCTCCCCAGGCAGCTTGTTTTTAATTTCATCTTTACAATTTTGACCAACATCTTTTTCATCTGAAGAACTTGAAGACAAGCAAGTCAAAATTAATATTTTAATTTTATATATATACACACACACGCAGCAATTCATCCTCAATACAGAAGACAAACAAACAAAAGATCGGTGGCACAATTTCTTTGGAGAGATTTTTTTTTTTTTTTTTTTTACGCTGTATCACAGATCTAATTTTTGTCTTTTTCAAGGACTATAAAAGGCAGGTACTTCTAATTCACAGAAGCCTCAGCGTGTGGATTCAGTGCTGAAGTCAAACACATCAGTCTCCTCCCCTCACTTATTTGCACATCTTTTCCCACTGGAGACTCCATTTTGCAAGAGGTTTGGCATCCTCATTTCTCTATGGGGCTCTAAGACATTGCACCTGGGCCACCGCTGTGTGCCAGCACGGGAAGAGCTGCTGTGAGAGGGATGACTGGCGTGTCACTCCCCATGGGACAAGGACCATTTAACAGATTTAAGACCAATGTTTGTGTTCAGGAAACCTGACAGTTACATTTTAAGGACGTTCTCACTGAGAAATGCATTTTATTTACACTCTAAGATGATGCGTAAAGAGGGGTGAAAAAAGAAAAAACCCAACCCTGTATGGTAACAGTTGAAATAGAAACCCCACAGAAATGACCCACAAATGCAAGGAGATGGTGGCCGGCAGCTGAACAGACGGGCAGCGGCTTGACCAGCATGCCACAATTTACGCGCTGCCCAGAGACCTGATGACACGAGCCCTGCCAGCACCCATGGCACTACCGTACACATTCATATCGCAAAGAAAACGCCACCCATGAAACCTTCAGCTCCTGCTCTGCTTTGCAGATTGCATCTTGCTCAACACCCTCTTTCCCAGGGCCCTCTGGAAAAATGAGACCAAGCAAAAGCCTGACCCTGAATCCTAACTAGCTCTTCTCTGAACAGCAAGGAGAGCTCATGAGCAAGTTCAGAGCCTGCTGCACCTCACATGTAACAAGCAAAAAATTGCACAGATTGGAGCGACTTTCAGAAATACCTTTCAGCTGCCACAGACCGCATACGGGCTGATACATGCCTTCAAATATTGAAAGAGAACAGAAAAAAAGCTATCGGTTGGGATGCAGTTTTGCTGGCTCAACAGAAGCGGACAGCATTGCTGTATTGCTATGATAGGAAACGTTGGACCCAAAGAAAACCTTAAGCTCACCAATACTGAGTAGGAGAGGAGAAAATCCCAGTGGGAATTCCAGGAACCCTGTACCTTGACAAAACACATCGCAAAACAGCAGTGATCACACGCTGTCATTGTAACATGCACGAGTTCTCGATTCAGGAACACAAAGTTTACAGAAACACATTCAGAAATGCTGATGATGGCCCAGGAACACTGTTGGTTTTGGGTAGTGACAGGGGTTACTAAAAGTGCAATTAATATAAAGAAAGCACAGGCTGCCAATGGGCTATTTTAGTGTTTGGAGAGCAGCATAGAGCTGAGAAACTGCAATCAACTTTAATGCAGCTGTTTTGCCAAAAATAACATTTGCCTTTGAAAAGGGTAATCCAAGCCAAAGAGAGAAAGCAAGCTAATCTATAACATGTAACAAACCTCAAAATAACTTAAACACAGTTGCAAAATTAGGTTTGGTCAATAAAGGCTCAATAAATAAACAAACAACAATAACAACAAAATATTCTTGGAAAACCACCCCAAAATATTTTTGACCCTTTTAGCCAAGGGGGGGGCACTGCCCCAGGGCAGAAAGCTGAGCAGGATGATCAAAGCCTGCTGCAGGCCCATGACCTCCTGCTCCCCCTTCTCCCTCCCTGGCTTTTAGATGACCTCCCTGCTGGCACATCGCACCCCCTTCCTCTGCATCCCTCCTTCCGCTCCCCATCTCCATCCCACCTCCAAAACTAACACTCCTTGCTTTTGCCCCAAGCAAGGAGTGTGGGAAACATACCTTTTTGGGGCGCAAGGGAGAAGGAAATGGTGGGACAGAGGATGAGAGTGACACAGGAACACCAGCTCCACCGTGGCTGGCAGACAGGACAGCTTGTGTCCAACTACCCCTCACACCCCACCAAGATCAGAACAAAATTCACAGACGCTTAATCCACACATACATGGCCACAACCACAAGCTATCTTCCCATGCTCTTTTCTTACCCTCCATGCACCTTTCAATCAGCCTGGGGCTGACCTGGTTTCATGCCACTTGAAACACTAATTGATGGCAGTGAACTGAGTCCCAGCCCCACCTCGCCTGAGCAAACACGCCACCAAACTCCTCCTGTCTAGTCTGTAGCTAAAAATCCCACCAGATGCTCATCTGGGGACATTTCACCTTTTTTTTTTTTTTTTCCACACTAACTAGGTATTTTTTCCTTTTATTCTTACTTCAATACCAATTTTGCCATAGGGATTTTAAGTGTGCAGTCAAAAAGTGCATGGACCCAAAAAAATTTTTACATTTCTATATACACCATCTGTAACAGCAACATATCTAGTGGGTATTAAAACAGGTTTCAGTATACTCTACAACTTACATACTACATTAGAAAACCACATCCATTATCAGCAAACATCTTAGGTGCAATGCCTATTGCAGAAAGGACCTGAATTATATGCATGAATTTTAGCACAATAGTGCATAGAGATGCAAAAATCATTCTTCCAAGAACAGTTACGTTGCCCAACATAAAACAGAAAGTGGGAAAAGCCCCAAACAAGAAGAATAAGGCCATTGCAAAGAGACCACACTGCATAACCAACGAGAAGAGGAGCTACCAGGGGGCATGAAATCCTGCAGGGTTCCCTGAGGTGAATCCTCCTTGCAGCACTTCAGAAACGTATCCATGAACTTGACCTGAGCAGACCCTCCTCCCAGCACTGAGCCCTGCAACACCTTTGTGGCACAGGCAAAGCAGTACGCTTCAACCGCCATTTCTGTGCCTCGTCTCCTTGTTTTCTTATTTAACTTGTTTGACTGCATGGCATTTTCCTGTCAGCGAGCACTTGGAGCCAGGCTCTGGTAGCTCGCAGAGGCTGACCCCAGCACAATCTTCCCTGAATCCCTTTTTGGAGGCCAGGAGGCAGATGTCTAGAGGCGTGACCCTCCTGCCACTCTGAGCATCTACATTTGCACCCATTCTGGTTCCTAAAGGAAAGGGCAAGGGGCGATAAACAGGGGAGCAATTGAAACAGGGACTTCTTGTACCGAAATTCATCCTTAAACCTCGTTCAGAAGGGAAACACTAAGACCATTCAGAGAGAAAAGGCAAATTACAATTTCTCTACAAGAAGCTGAGAACACGAGGACTCTTGCAACAACTCATAACACAGGCTACTTCATTTATTGTTTATTTCCCCATATGAATGAATCAACCATTTTGGAAATTCCATCACACACAGGGCAGGAAAAAGTTATTTACAAGAGGGACATACAGCCCCAAAATAAGCTTAAGATGTACAGATTTATAATGTGAACCAAGAGGGAGGGGAGAGGACAAAACCAAAAACAAGGACATTGCAGTCAGACTTTGACTTCCTGTTACAGAAGAGATCTCTATCTCCATGTAAGTGGGGCTTTCAACTATTAAATAAATGGCATCTTAAAAATAGAACATTTGACAATTTCAACACATGTAATATTTCTTCTAAGTAAATATTGCATGGAAATGATGCTGCTTTGCCACCATAGCTGCCTCCTCTCTCTCCTTCTGGGACTCAACCATCACCTCTGTTTTTTCTTGGATTCGTGGTTTTCTTTCCTAATGGCAAATGCTATTTCCTCCACTGTTATGTTTTGGTTTGGGTTTTTTTTTGTTTGTTTTTGTTTTTAAAGGCCTGAACAGGCCCAAGTGAAAACAATGAGCATCTTTCCTAACCTTTTGCAGGCCTCTGACCTGGCTCAAGGTTGAAATATGATGGCTTTTTAAAAATTACCTATTATTTAAAGTCCTCTCCGTGACCTGAAACAAAACATAGCTTCCTGCTACGTAGCTTGGTACTGATGCTTCCACAGATCGCCTTTGAAATGAGAGCCTCCAAATAGCCCCCCACATGCCTTTGACACGAACTGCCCATGATCTCCTTTCCTCCGAAGCCCAGGGGAGTTTGCCCCGGGAACGGGAGCAGCCTTTGCACAACCACCTCCACACGGTAGCAGAGCACATGCTGCCTTTTCCCAACTGTAAAGAAGCAAATGCCAGTAGTTCAGCTGCCTTCACCGGGTGTCTTCTTACCGACTTTGCTCGCCTGACGCCCTTGCATTTGCTTTCCTAGGATCAGGACAACAGATTATCACTATCCGGGCAGCAAATTGCCCAAAGGGCAGGCAAGGACAGGACGTGGCGCACCCGCAGGCTGCACCGAGGTGGATGCAGGAGAGGGGCAGTTGCACGCCCTGCCTCGCGGGTTGCGGCAGGAGGTCCCCCCGGGGCAGGCAAGCTGCGAGCGAGTGGCTCTCCGATGGGAACCTGGCCTGGCTGCAGGGAGAGAGATGCGTGTATGCAAGTCAAAGTACTGCGGGGCACTCATGTCCCTGCTTCACCTTACGCTTACCCCTAACACTCTGCTACAGTTCTGGCAGGCTTCCACAGTGGTTTTCAGGTTCAATAAAGCTTTCTTCCTTCCTTCCTCCTCCTCAGCTGGTGATCCTAAAAATAGCTTTGTTTGAAGACAAAGTCAGAAGAAGGCATCGACCCACTAGTCCGGAATTGAGCTCCAAAGTGCACATCAAGACTTCAGGCCGACTGGCCATCCCTGTGCTTCCTGAGAACAAAACAGTTAATGCTGAGCCAGCCCCTCTCTGTCCCTGCTTTACTCAGAGCAGTCTCTCCCCCAGGGAGGAGGAGCACAAATGAAGTTTGATAGGTAAAACAGGGAGGGCGAGGACATGGACCTTCCTTCCACTGGTTAGGACAGCTTATCCCTGAAATGCACTACGGCTTTTAATAAAGTGAACATAAAAGGACAGTCCCCTGAAGGTGCAGGAAGACCCAGCCAGGATCCCGGTGGTCCTGCACTGCCAGGGGAGGCGAGAGGAGAGTTCCCTTGTGCTCGGGTCTAGGGCAGAGTAGCAGCACACTCCCGCCAGCGCTTCCCAGAGGCAAAACGACTTCAGGCTTCCCTGTGGCAGGGGCCATTTCTACAGAAACTACTTTTGGAAATGCAGACCTTTTGCTGATATTTTTCTACTGTCCGTTTTCATGAACCTCAAAACCACAAGCAGGTATTTTACAAAGGGAGTACCACTGCACGCGTGCAGACCTGTTCCTCCCCCCTGAAAATATGTGGAAAAGGGAGCTAATTCTTTCCTGTACGCACAATTATTTTGGGATACCATCCTTCTCTTCGTCACTCCCACAGGCCTCTCAGAGATAGGGCGAGGGATGCCAGAGGGGACCAGAGGGCTAAGGCACACTATTAGATATGAGGATGGCAGGATGCTGCTGTCACACAACAGGAAATCTTTGGGTAGAGAAGGGTGTCACCTTACTGAATACACAAACGCTGAGGATGCTGCTTTCACTGTTACTGTCACCTGCAAAATTGCAATTTCAAAAATGCAGCTCCTGACAAGGAAAAACTGCTTGCAAACAGCTAATTATTCCCTTTCGTGTTCCCTTGACAGATTTCTAAGTTGCTGGGCCCATGCTGTAGTTTGGTTGAGAAAGAGCACGTGAGTTATCTCCCACATGAAGGATGCCCTACTTTGGTACCAAATCCTGCTCTTAGATATTCACTGAGACCAGCAATGGTTGCAGGCAAATATCCAAACGCAAAATTTGTCTTATATTCCACATTCAGCCACTTAGTCTCTCATTAAACAGAAGCGATTCCTCCCCATGTAAGCTCTCAAACTCAGAACAATGTCCAAGCAACCACAGTGACCCAGTACAGCTGTCCACCCCCACCCATTGAAGTGACAGTAAGCAACCAGACAAGGAGTCCTCAGTGTGAGCGATGTCCCTCCACCACAGAAGAGGGGCAGAGGTGTTTCCAACCACACCTGGTCATTTTGCCGCCCCAGCTGTGTTTGGCTTACAAGGCTTAAACTGAGCAAGACCCTAAGTAACATAGTTTGAGTGCTAAGGGCATATGTGTGCATGAGTGCATGGCAAGGAGGAGGACCAAAGCAGCAACGATTTAAAAAGTGAACTTGCAGCACTGAAGGCAGTGGCTTCCCCCGATTCTCAGGACATCAGCTGGCTGACAAATGCAAAAGGTGAGGTTGGAAAGCAGGCAAGGCAGACCAATTTGCTGTTTTCACTGTAACATAATGCTGTTCGGTGCTGATGAGGTTGCTACTTGCCATCTGAGTAACAAAGACACCAAAGATTGCATCCGTGCTTGCAAAAACACTTCTCTGACATGTCTTCTGGGCACACAACTGTTGTGGACTGTAGGATGTTGCATAATAACCTCTGGAGGCAGATTTCCTTCTTGTCGGCACTTCTTCATGTGTGATTATTGTCCTGCTGGTTATTCGTAATAGAAATGTTTTTAGACCATCAATACGTTGAGCCATTCAGACAATTCATTGCACTTCGTCGTTTTAAAGGAAGGTGCCATCAATGCTGAGGCTTTCCTCCATCTCTTCTTTTTCAAGGCAGCAAAGCGCTACCCTAAAAACTCCGTTCAAAGTTTTTCCAGTGTAACCAGATCCCTTCCATTTTGCTTTATTTTGTATCCAACAATTCAACAAGTCAGACTGTTTCTGAGGCTTCAAAAGTGCAAAAAAGTTCAAGGTACTTAACCACCTTGAGCACCAGTTAAGGCGTATTTGTTTCCAGTCTCAGCCACTGTAAACCCTGTCTAGCGTAGTGTACCAGTTCAGTCATGCTACTGTTCAGTGCCAGAGCGCACGTCGCTGTGCTGAGTTCAGCAAAAAACTCTGGAAAAAGGGTAGGGAGAGAGAAAACATTTGGTTGGTTTCAGGCAACAGGCATGTCTGACAGGGAAGGGGGCGACAGCAGCACACTGTCAGTCAGCAAGTCCATTAAACACATTAATGCAGAGAGCTCAGCAATATTAGAAGGCTGGGAAGTGTAACAAGCACACGAGGCAGGTCACATGAGAGGAAAATGTACTCACACACACATACACACACTGAACTGCCTCCCCAACCGCTGGCTTTAAAAGGACATTGAGACTCCATGGTAGGTGGGCAAAAGTTTGGGTGTTCACACACGTGCTGTGTGCTTCCCCCAGATTTTAAACAGGCCAAATTTGAGTGTCTTTCTGAGTGATGCCAGGAAGCACACACAGCTGTCATTGGACTGGTCCTTTTCCTTCATCCATCCTCAAACCTTGAAGACATGATGATTTCTCAACTGAACACGTTTAAATATTTGTATAGCTCGCCGGGCTATACAGCTCTGATTTGGGTTGCTTACAGCTGGGCGCATCAGGCAGATTTAACAGAGTCCTATCCTGCCACCAACTTCAGGCACTGTGCTGGCAATCATCTGTGCAGGTGACAGTGAGTTACGGGAAATTATCACACCTTTCCTTACCAGTCACCTTTCCAAGACATTCCTGCATGACCTGCCTTCCAGTGAGATGGGCTCACCCGTCCCCCCAGCCTCGACCATGTTGCCAGGTACCTTTTGAGAAACTGGCAATTCTCGGCTCTACTTTTTTTACACACAAAAATTGAACCTGGAGGCTGAAAATTTCTGCTTGGCTGTGCAAGGAACTCTTCAGAAACAGAGAACACAACACTTTCCTTCTAATACTTTCCAATTCAGAAGCAGAAAACACATTTCCCCTGATTTTCCTGCTTTTGTTTACAAAATGAGTATCCATTCCTTTCACAAGGAACAGAAGAGCTGTAAGCAGAGACTAGGAGTCCAAACCCCCTGCCTAAGCAAACAGAAGATAATCTGATCTGTAACCACAGCACCACATGAAAGGAGAGTGACTTCACATGCACACATGCAACCTCTGCTTGTCCTCACTGTGGAATATCAGAGGCCAGAAGACAACCAGTTACTGCCTCATGATCTGAATTACGCGCTGCTCTGAATTACAGCGAGGAGCTGGGTCCTGCGCTGGAAGAACCTAGTTTTGGACCCACCAGAAAGCACTTCAGCTCTGCACAAGTGACTTGGACATCAGTTGTAACTAACTGCTTTCCACTAAATTTTGACTTCCCTGTTTAAGGGAACTTGATAGCTGAAGGCCACTGCTCTTCTTCTTAAGCCCTATGAATTGCATTAAAGAATCAAGGATGCAGCCTTTTTATTAGTTTTAGGTACTCACTCTCTGTGTCTCTTAGCATCTGTACGTTACACCGAATAGCAACAAATATCAGAACCGGAACTCCTCCACCGTCCTGAACAGTGACAGCAACTGCCAAGCCTACATGAGTATTTACTGTTCTCCTGCACAGATCTGCTCCCGTGGAAGTATTTACTACATTAAAATGGCAGCACAGAGCAGGTTTTGAATTTACTATTAACTGATGAAAGATTGTGCTTAGGCTGTCCCCCCACAGGTTTTCCTCCATGACTCATTCCTCTGGCTTACCAGCAGCATCCACTGCTCCTTCTATGTGACAGTCTTTTATCAGCCTTTTGAAGACATAATCCAAAATACTACACATGAATTGCTGCTGCAAGCACAGATTTGCTCAGACGACAGCCAACAACTGGAGTTACTTTATTCAAAGGTGACTTGCAAAGCCTTTTGAGTTTCAGCAACTGCCTCATTAGCATGAGCATTTTTACAGCCTTCCAACAATTCAGCCAGGCATACTGTGGTCATTTTCTTTTGCAAGTTTGCCAACAGACCATGGCAACACATCCCTTCACCCACAGTAGCTCACAAAACTGTGTTTTATGAAAAACGACACTGCAAATGCCACGTGAGATGGCAGGCTACGGACTGAACTGGACCCACTCTAGGGCTTTTGCTTACTCACCACTACTTATGCCACAGTTTTATCAACAAAACTGTAAAATAAAAAAAGTAGCAGCAATTTTAGGAAACGCTACTGGCAAATACTGGTCACATGCCCAGCAAGGACTCCAATTCAAGTGCTGCTCAGATTCTCTGTTCTGGAGAGAAGCCAGTTTCACCGTTTTCAAGACAAAGATACCTGGAAGTTTGACAAACAAACTAAAACACAAGGCTACAGGCCAAAAAGCTGTTTTTAAAGAAAGTGAACCCACTCAGAAAAGCTACGTGCCCCAAAGGGAAAAACAAACAGCAAAAAACCCCTTATGCTTCTTGTGTTACCATGAAGCAAGTTGGCTGGTTTCCTGCACTTGATACCCTCATCCCTTAGCTCTTAGACATTTGAAGATGCCAAGACAATCTTTTAATTGGAACACTGCTCAATATATCACCATCAGGTATCTCTGCCAATAACCTGCCAATATGCCCTAGCTGTCTATTTCAACATATTTAATGCTTTGATCTTTAGGTATGGTGTTTGCTCCATTGAGTGTTAGGATTTAAGCAAGCACATACACAAAACCACAACACATACGACGAGAAAAGCCAGACGGCAAAAAACTTACCCTTATTCTTCCTGGCCAGTGCATCAGCCTGTTCCCAAATATCATACGCATAGAGGATATAGGAAGTGATGTTGACGTAGGAAGAGGTGATGCTTGGGATATTATAGGGGACAGTGACCGAAGAGCCAATGCTGTTGCCACTGCAGTTGCTAGCATTCGATCCCGGCTGAGAACTCACAGAACCGGCAGGAGAGGGCATTGGAGAAAGAGGAGAAGGCATGCCTGTGCTTCTGCAGGAGAAAGAAACACCATCATGAACATTTAACTTCGGAGTTAAAAGCCTTGCTACAAGACTATCTTATGCCAGGAGCTATCCAGTACCATCCAGGCCTGCAGTATGGAGCGGAGAGTTGAAAACTGAGATGTGTTCAGCAACATAACAAGTAATTGTCCTTCGAGTACAAGGCCTAGTTTTTTTGAAGCGATTTGAAACTCTAAGGACTCCTCTTGACAAAAGAAAATGCGGGACCAGACATCAGAAAGGGCCGTCCATTCACCTTCCAAAATCTACACCTATTTGTGGAAGCCTTCACCAGATTATCTAAGTGTTTTTTTCCTAATGGCACTGGAACAGGTTGCCCAGAGACGTTGTTGAAGCCCCGTCCCTGGAGGTGTTCAAGGCCAGGCTGGACACGGCCTTGGGCAACCTGGTCTGGTGGGAGGTGTCCCCGCCTATGGCAGGGGGGTTGGAACTCGATGATCTTCAAGGTCCCTTCCGACCTAAACCATTCTATGATTCTATGATTTCCATTTCAGGCACGTTGAAGCTCACCACCTATAAAGGCTGGAGCTTTCCGACACTTAGTCAAAGCAGCCAGACCAGCCTACACACACTTATTTATAGACCTGGGGAAGCTAAATGCAGCCAGCTGCCCACCTTCCAGACACAGGCTGGCTTCATCATATCACCCCCACCACTTCAACCAACTTAATTTTAGTACCTGGTATGAAAGGGCTTTCACCACTGCTCTAGGGAGACCATTTACTTCCCAATAAACTATACTGTGCAAGGTGGCAGAAAAATAACTGGAATTTCAGCATCACTATTAAAGACCAAACAACCTGCTCTCAACCGCAGAGTTTAAAGGGACAGATGTGGAGCCAGGTAGCTATCTGCCAAATGCAATTACCACGGCACACAGGAAAACTCTTTCTTACTCATTGTCATAAAAACACAGGCCCAGTCTGCTGGGCATCGGGTCAAACACTTATGTGACAGCCTGCCCTTTACTTTTGCTGCCACATATGCAGCAACACTGCTGCAGATACACGGAAAAGAAAAAATGCTCAATAACTCATAAATTAGAAAATTAGTTTCTTTTTCTTAATTGGTGACTGAGCTAAAGAGACAAATGTTGAAGTATCACCTCAAAGTTATGCTACCCCAGGGAGAAGGCATAATCCTAATGGACAGTGGCCAGGGACACGGAGATGGTATCCCATTAAGTCTCAAGGGATTTCTAACAGAACAAAGATGACAACAGGGGCTCTGAAACAGCATAGTGACGATACCTTCCTTGCTCCTCTGACCTCCTTCTCTGGTGGAGAACAGCTCTGCTTGATATGCTGTAACTCTGGACCTCGTAACAAGAAAAACACCCCTTTCCAACGAGAAAAGACAGGAAAGAGCAGAAAAATACTCATGCTCCCTAACAGTGTGATTTCAGGTGGCAAGAAAGAGCGAGCGGTGAGGCACTCTCAAATGCAGTTAGCAACTCAAACAGTCCGGCTATTGTTTTCACTCACACCCTTACAGATGCATTACAACATATGTATTCTTAAATCTTACCTTGCAACACACGGAGAAGGTGCTTGTGTTACTCTGGAAGAACTCTGCAGCAAGGAACAGAACTCTTGTTAGGTTTGGGCTATTCAGCCAACATCAGTAACTACGGCAGCCATCCAGCTGGCAGATTAGTGATATGTGTGCCCTACCTTAAAGTGGTCATTTAGGATCCTGGAATACTTGATTGCAGTGTCTTTTTTGTAACGAAACATTGCCATGTGCAGAATGGACTGGCAGCGCATGCTGTGAACAGAAACACACCCAAGCGTCAGTGTTCGTGCTCGCTGCTGCCTGCTCAGCAGCCATCAGCCTTGTGGGAAAGGGGCAGGCACACGTCAGCTGTACTGCAAAGGCAAGAAAGCTCAGAATTTCTCCTCCTTACGCTCATCTTAAAAAGGACCCTGTGAAAAAATCACAAGGGGCGAAAAAAAAAAAAAAACACCAACAAAACAAGGGCGGGCCATGTCTGGTGTTTTATACAAACAGGTGCCCAGCCTCTTATAGGTGCAACAAGCTCATTAAACCCCTGAGGCACAGTGCCTCAGCTATGTTCAGCGACAGCTTCAGTTACATGGCTCAAACACAGGCAGCCAAATTGCATTCTTTCACCTTAGGTGGAAGCCCTTATATGCTCTCAGGTTACCAGCAGATCAAATTTTAGAGCCTGTGCCTTCCACGTGTGGTCTCTTGTGATAATCTGGCTCACTTTAGAGATGTTCCAGTTCATTCTGGTTTTTATACTGTGGGGTTTTTTTCCCTTGTAGAACTCTTGATTCCCATTTAACTCATTCCTTTGCCCCTGAAAGTAGTGGGTCTTTCACTCTATCAAGTCTAAAAACAGAATATGAAGGCACAGAAAAACAGTTACAAACCAAAATACGGCAAAGATTTTTTCATATGAAGATGCTGAGGAGTCCGTAAAGGATTTCAATGTCATGACGAATCTAAGGAAACAAAAAAAAAAACAACAGAATCTTGTCAGCCATCAGTGCTCTGAAGTCCTGCTGTTTATGAAAAAAAACACCAGTGCATGCCATTATCTCCAACATCGGTCCAAAAGTCAGGAAACCTGCCCTGACTCCGAGTGCTTTGTATGATCTTGAGCAGACGACTGTCTCTCAGAATGTGTTGTTTTCCACACAGCATGAACAGATGTGACCCCTTATGCAACTCTCTCTCCTCTTACGGTGATTACACGCTAACCTACAGGCCTGGGACCCAGAAGAGGTGCCCCCACTACTGAAGGTGAAATATTAATTCAGTTGTTTCTGGACAAGACAGACATATTAGTGGAAATGTTTCTTTTGGCTAAAAACAAACAAGCAAGTCTCCTTTGTGAAAACAAAGCAACAACAGCATCTTGGAAATACAGTCCATCAAGACCACAAAGCAAACAATGTAATTTAAAAAGTTTGAAGTCTACCACAAAAAAACCCTGACAGCTGTTTCAGCTCTAAGGCAAGAAGTCAAACCAGCTCTCAAAAACACTTACATAACCTGTAATTTCAGTATGAATAAACTGATACCTGTCTCTCTCCTATCCAATAGACGGTTGCTTGGGTTGTGCTGCCTGTATATGTCACATTATCTACATACATCTACTATGGCTGTGAAACTAAATGGGGAAGGTTGCTAAAAGAAAGCCCAATAAAGCGTACTGGTAGAAAAACACATGGGAGAAACCAGTAAAGTCTGCCTTCAATCAAGCTGCAAGACCTTTGGGACACAAACTGTTCTTCCACATGCTATACTGTTGCTTTGCTTTTTTTAACTGAAATACTACTGAGCTCACATGCAAAAGCAACTTCAGACCTGTATTAAGTAAAAACTCCTTCATGGCCTTGATTGTCATAACCAGCATCCTCTGGCGTACCTTAGCTGCAAGGCTCAAATGCTGAGGAGGACATGGTGCCTACTTCTTCTGATAAGCAATGCTGAAACATTTCAGGATTTGCCTCTGATGCCTCTGGATGGTCTTTCTTGTGCTTGTACAGCAACCTGAACTCTGCTCCATGATGGTAATCCAGAGCGGCCACAGTTGCCAACAAGCAATGCAACTAACCCTTCCCCTCCAAACATGCTGCCTAACCATCGCACTTTGAAAATTGCTTACTTGATGAGATCTATGGTGTCGCTGAATATGCTGTAAGCTGATTTTGGTGCTGATGCATCCGATTCCAAGGCAATCCCATATTCAATGAAGGAGAGGGCGGCATCTAGGTACTGAAAGGCCTTTCCAGTCTTGTCGGTCTATTGAGAAGAAAATTCTCATTTTTAGACTAAGGCAAAAACTACTTCCCTCCAGTGTACCTGATTTCCTTTTTTCTCCCTAGTTAGGCCTGATTTCAAGAAAGAAAAAGATGCAAGTCAGGCCTCCAGGTGATAATTAAAGGGTTCTCAGCAGAAGCCCTTATGTGGTCCCAGTTATCAGCTTTGTGTGCTCCGGATATTTGTATCTTTTCCTCTTGCTCAATGTTTTCCTCCAGTAATTTACTATCTTCACTTTTTTTGCATATTGTTGTCTGGTCTTGGAGGTCTGCCTCGTGAGAGGCAGATGAGGCTTTCCCTCTGCAGTATTCCCTCACTTCATTTTCACAAGTAAATGACAAGTAGTAAATGTACATTATCTGACTGAGCCATAATTAGCAAAAAAAAAAGCGTTCATTCATGCACACTGTTAAACTGCACACAGTGGAGAAAGTCAGTTACATTCCACAAAGGGCACTTCCAAGTCTTGTTCACCAGCAACATAATTACTGTCAGGATCCTGATGTTTCAGAGTAAACTGTCTTAAAACTAACCGTTTCATATATTTTCCAAGGACTTTGTGATAGCTCTGCAAAGCAAACAGGCCTGCTAAGCTCAGGCAATGTCAGTTCCGAATCCTGCTCTCTAGGCATATTCTCTAGATGTCTGTATAACAAAGGGAAACGTCTGAACTTTTGGCAAATAAAGACAGCCTCCTCCCATATGACTTGAACGTACTCCGAGTACGGAAGTAATGTTAGCCAGCGAATCTTATTCACATGCACACAGGTATCAGGTCTGAATGCAAAAGATGGTTAACATTCTAGCACAGGGCCAAGACTTACCATCGCATCAGCTTTGTGCTTCAGCCTCTTGGCCTCTTCCATGTAGTATTCTGTCGGATGCTGTCTGAATTGCGGACAGAGAGAGCAAAAACAGAAAACAGAGAAAAAGGGGAGGATTATTATCAATTTTACCTTCATATCTATAGGATGCTATGAGTCCAAACATTGTGTTTTGGTAAGCCTGTTACAGCCTTATCAAACACACCTTACAATTATGATAATCACTAAATGGATGTTGTCTGCCTGTTCAGAAATACACAGCAGCTGAATGCACAGATAAAATTAACTGATTTCTTAAAAAATGTATATGGTAGAATGACATTGAAAACTTACATTGCGAAATAAAAATCCACCGGAAGTTAGGCTACTATGAGGCCAAGTTTACTTTTTCACTCCCATGGAAAGACAGTAGTTATGTGATCTCCTACCATTCCTCGAGTACAATACCACAAACACATTTTGATTGAAACATACAGTAAACTTTGCAGTACCACACCGTCATCTTGGACCAAAAGAGCTTGCATTCAAGTTATTTGCTTACAAGAGATATGGTCACCAAGGCTTCTACAGGTCTTGGGTCTCAATCACGACACACATTTCTGTGCACTGGGATAATCTATTCACCGTGCAAATGGCACACAGCCACCTGCGCACTAACAAAACGAGCGAGTCAAGCCCTCTCAAGATAAAGTCAGTTGCCTGCCCAGCACCTTGTCACAGAGGAGTTCACTGCTTGCCAAGAATCAGATAAATCAAAACCCATCACTTGTTGGCAGGCATGAGACACCTCCTCTCAGAGTTAAAAAGTACCTAATTTCCAGACTAGCTTCCCTCAAGCCAAGAACTGTTGTAATGAGACCTTTGCTTTGTGGTGGGTGGGGTAAGTCCCAGACATGAGAAGACAGTACAGGGCAGGCCTCAGACACATCTCTTCTTCTCTCTTTCCTCCCAAAAGAAGGGCTCGTTAAGAAGCGGAAGCCAGGGTCGCTACAGGGCCAGGCTTGCCTGGTGTCTTCAGAAAGTATAGACAAGGGGTGTAAAACAACTTACTTTTCAAAGTTGAGTTGAGGTCTCCTTGACTTGGAGGTACCATTCGGTAAAGAAGGCACTGGGAAAGGATTTGTGACATCCCCTACAGATCCCTGAAAAACCACAGAGTAGAGATAAAGCTGGTTAGAGAGAGATACATCTAAACCAATTCCAAAGCCTGGCTTTCCTAAATTTCAAGAGAAAATGTTTAGTTGTCCCAGGCACAGCTTACTCTCCAGGCTCTCACCGTCTTCTTACCTTCTTCCCCAGCACCCCCTCCAATAACAGAAATGGAAACTTGGCTTCTTACCTGACTGCTAGTAAGGCTTAATACCATTCAAACTTTTCCCAAGCATTGAGAAACTGTCACAGTTTTGCTTGCACAATGGCTAAGCAAGCTGCAAGCAGCACATTTTTCATGGCCACTAGCCAAGGCAGGAACGGGTAATATCCATTCCCACTTATTTCCAGCTTAACCACACAGCAATTGCTGATTCTTCACTACTAACTACGTTATCAGGAAAAAAACAAGCAGTTAGAAGCCAGCTAATATAGTGTGCAGAATCTGGCCTAACACACACGACAACAGACTAGACCACACAACCCCAGCCACCAGAAAACCACAATACAATTGAATTTTCTAACCCAACAGTGCAAAGATCCAGCTGCAAGGATCATTAATAATTTTGTAAGCAAGCTATAAAACCTTATAGCCAGGTTGCAGTCAAAACCACAGATTGCTTGCTTCTTATTTTTAAGCAAACCACTCTTTCTTTTTGTAAACACACTTATTTTTACACCAATATTGTACTTCTAGTCACCTACAGTCAGAAACAGTTACTACCATAAACATGATTCTCTTGCCTTGGATTTTTACATGGTCATCTCTTTGCACTATTTTTTACTGGCAAAATGAAAACAGCTGATGGAAAGTCAGCAGAGAAGTTACAACGCAGGCTTTTGGGCTAGCAACATATGGTCCCAGACAGCCATTAAAAGGGCAAAATTGCTTCAAAGAGCTTTCTTTGGTGGCTCGTTTATCTTCCTTCCTTTCTAATATCCTCAGAGCATGTTTCTAAAGAGAATCACACAGCACCCATGAGTCGCAGGAAACATCCCGCCAGTTATAATGGATACCTACTTTGATGCCCTTTGACAATTCAGTGTGATTTGTCTCCACTTTCTTGTACTTGGAGAACAAAGGATCCTTGTGGTTGCTCTTGTTCCTGGCAGTGTTATCCATGGCAGGCAGCTCACCAGTCTCACTTCTGGGTCTCTTTTGGGCCATCTTGGTTGACTTTGGTGCAGGTTGTGCAGGAGACATGGGTGGCAGAGGTGGCGGTAGCAGGAGATCTCTCTTCTGGTTTTCAAGTGAAGCTTTTGGTGCTCTGGAGATGGAAAGCGAATTCAGCAATTGGGATGAATATGGTGTACATATAATGTAGGTCTTTTTTTAAAAAACTTAGTTACTTCATATACCAATTCTGTTTAAATTTCTCTGGAAGTATAAGATGACTTGTTAACATACAGAATCCAACAAAAGCAAACTGAAACTTTGGAGATTTCATTGTGCATTAGATACCACATCCTCAGCTGCCAACAACACACAAGAAAGTTCCTTTTCAAGTAGGAATAAGCCTCAGGACTTGTCCTTGGAGTAAAGACTTGCAACCAGAATATCAGGATGTTGCAAGAAAGGCATCCCTCCAACACAGCCCCTTTTCACTGAAAGAGGGAGAGAGGTAATAACAGCAACTAAAATCCCTGGGACAAATCACCCAACTAGGCAAATGAACTGCAGCACTGACTCTGTCTCCCCGTTATGGTAGAAGATAACTTCTATGGTCAGAGATACTCACCCTGACACTTGATCCTGTATATGCTTTGACAGAATTTAACTGAGTTGTTCCTTTAAGACTTGCCAGCTAAACTAGAAAACACTTTAAAAGTTGAGAGGATTCAAGTGAGAGAGACTTAAAATGCTGTGCTTTATAACGGCAGAGACTATCATATTTAATAATACAGTGGCATATCAGATTTCTGATCATCTGGAGTTAGGATTATCAGGGAACTCTGGCAGCTTTAAGCAGCACCAAATAGCTCTAAACCTAAACCTACTGCTCATTTACATCATTTTTATTCAGCTTCTCAAAGTTTCCAAGAAAACACTGAATCCCAACTCATGGACTGCAACATCAGGTGAGCAGGAAATTAGGTTAAACCCAGTGAAAAGACTGAAGCGTGACATTGCACATCTTGCTTCATTCTGCTGTGCGTGAGACAGTCCTCTCCTTCCTTCCACAACCCACTTTTCCCATGGTACAGTCCCTACTCACTGCACACGTGCTCCCCAGCTTCCCTACCTTGGTACCTACCTAGTCCAGAGAGGACTATTTACACAGATCACAGCAGCATCCCCTGAGCTGATCCAGAGCCCTCTCTCCCCAGAAATGCATCCTTATCCTTCCCACGCTGAAAGCCAGAACATGGCTAAAAGGGGTGCTCATTTTCACTGAGCAAAAGGGAGGAATGAACCCCAGGAATTAAAGCCCTTCTGTTACTACCACAGCTGAACTATCCCTTCACCCAACTAAATGTTAGTCCCAATGTCTCAGTGCTTTAAGAGTACATCAATGTTTTCTCTACAGAAAAGCAGCTTACCCATATTGTCAGGACACGAACCTCAACACTACATACCAATCCAAGTCAATACCTCAAATTCAAGCGACAAGCAAGCAGGAATTGAACACAGTACCCCATGACCGATGCACAAGCCTCCCCTCTCAGGAATACTGCCCATTTGAAGACATGCTCTTTGAAGTATTAGCTCTAGCAAAGAGCTAGCCAAAATGCTAGCAGTACACTGGTATGCAAATTATGGGTTAAGTTTCAGCAGACGTACCAGAAGCACTGCAAATGCTATGCTGGAATAGAGAAATTCCTGGCCATAAAGGCCACCTGAAATTCCAGACAGTTTCATGATTCAAAAGGCATGCTGGCTGTGTGTCCGTTAGGTCACATACAAAAAAGACAAAGACAACGAGATTATTTTAGTGGAAAAGGGAAATGCTCCCTACCCTTACTCACCTATACATACACATCTGTTCTCTGGACTGGACTTTGCACATTTCACCCCTATACAAATTTGGGCCAGTCACAGCAAAAAGCTTATTGGCACTGCGGCATCTTGGTTTAATTAGAGAAAGGGGGAGCTGCACATCCACGTGCTTCTGGAGCGTCCCAGTTTAGCAGCCTCACACGGCAGCAAGGTGAGAAAACAGAGCTCTGCAATATCCATCACATCCACCTCTGTGTTCTCAGCTGGGAGAAGACAGGTCCCACCTAGCACAGACACTGTGTACACCAGTGGCCAGCTGGTAAGTACAATTCAAAGCCTGCAACCGGTGACAGCAAAAGCAGCTGAGGGAGCAGACAGTACCAGTGTTAACACCTGACTTTTTTGTTTCATCAGGATCTGTCCAATTAAGAAAACAGCAACGATCACCAAGTCAAAATTTATGGACATTCAGTTGCACTTAGTACAATATCCTTTCCCAAGAGGCTGCCAGAACTCTCTGCTGTGGACATGATTGCTCAGTCATGGGAACGAGAGCCATGACTTTCGGGCCACGCTTCCAGCTATTTCACCTGTTTGCAGCAGGAATCTGAGTAAGCAACTCAACTTGTCTGCAACTCAGTTCCTCCATGTGCAAAATGTGTTCGCATCATCTTCTCACCTTACAAAGGCTAAGAGCTTTAAATGCATGTGAAGTACCACAAATCTGATAAAAAGCCTTCTGCTGCTTCCCATGCAGTGAGAGCACAAACTTCCCCAAAGTAAATATGACAGCAGAACCCAGAATGAGGAAGACATGGGCAAAGAAAAAGAAGTTCAAAGAATGGTTTGTGTTGGAAAGGACTTTTAAAGATCATCTAGTCCAACTCCCTTTTTAAAAGCATTTTAAGGCTAGTTCCATTTCTCATGAAAGCAGAAATGACTGATGCTTGCACTCTCAAGTCTTACTCACCTAGAATCATAGAATAGTTGACATACACGCACGCCCCAGCAGGGACATCTTCAACCAGATGGCAAGTTCTCTTGCCATCCCCTGAAACCCCTAAACTATCATGCAGAACAAGCACACACTACTCCCCACGGAACAGCTGCCACCTCCCAGATCATCTAGGGCAATCATCTGCTGACAGATTACCACCACTGTAGTTTGGAGAAGGGAAAACGACTCCTGCATCCCACAGGCAGGCAGCCTACCACACTGTTTGCAACTCAAGCAACATAAAATTTTTTTGCACTGACTTGTTTCCTGCATCTGGTCTGAAAGACAGCAGTACAAATGGTTGCCTATCACCTTAGAAGGAAAAGCAGTATGGGCACAACTGGCAGTTAAACTTCTTGCAGCATAAACAGATTTTTTGAGCGACGTGTAATACATGGATCAGAGCATGCAGCAACATAATTTGCAGGATGGACAAGTTTGTGTTTAAAATGGTGAAGTCTTCATTCCCATCTCAACTGTTAGAAAGCAAGACAAATGCGACAACATTCAATGCTTTTGCAGCACTGTAAACCGGGAGGACAACCAGCCACTGAAACATCAGCTAATGCTTGAATGATTAGAACCACAATCCTCAGCATTAAGAAGAGAGAGGAAGATAGGTGACACCCAACCTTCACTTCACATCTGCAACAAATAAAAAGGTGAATAAATTATATTCCCATAGCCATGCGGTTGGTTCCAGGATGTAAAGACAAATCTGCAGCAGATTAAGTTTCAGAAGGCACATTAAGTTATAAGCAAACTCACAAGTATAACGACAGGAGATACAGTTCCTCGCCTTAACCTTTTTAAGAAAGACTCAGTTTTACGCATCTTTCTGCCATCCCACCACTGTATACTCACTTCAATTTATCGGAGTCTTTGTTAGCTGAAGACTGCAATGATTTTGTTTCTTTTTCTGATTTCATTTTCTTCCTATCAATCTCCTTCTCCACTTCCCTCTAACAGGAAGAAAGGAAAAAAAAAAAAAGAGAAAAAGAAAATCACTCAGGTTTTGAAAGTGCATGTAAAGTATGGACCAACATAGCTAAGTTTGACTGGTTCTGGTTAAAAAAAGAAAATATAAGATATCGGAACCGACAAAGTGGAAACCCAGAGCACAGTGGATATAGATTTCAGGTTCACTGACAAGTATCCTAAAATGACATTATATCTACTTTTGCTTGGATAGATTAATTATTTTGTAGTGGCACGGATGGAAATGCTAAACCTCTTGTTGCCAACAGTAATCAAAATTAAGGCACTTCCATTGCTAAAAATTAGCATTTCATCTGTTTTGGATGTTGTTTTTTTTTTTTTTTTCTCCTACTCAGTATGAATCGTACAGAACTGTATTCAGATTCCTCCTGGCAAAGTCATGAACTGCAAGCAATTGTGTTTTGTGATACGCCTTATCAAAGGGAAGGAAAAAACTGCATTCACAGGAGAGTTAGATCACTCAGATTTCCCAGATGCACAGGGGTTTTCGGTTTTATTAACAAGAATCTGATATAGGTGAAATTTTAAACAGTCAGTTAAAATTGCTGTCACTGTCTTCCAGAAGAACAGGAACCATTAAGGCAGAGAGGTAATAAATAATACTTTTGAATTGCACTCCATAGATCTTAACAATACAAAGCATTCTCCTCTGCTTACCTGATGCTGATGCTCACCTGAATCAAAAACTTCAGAATAATTTGCTACAAGTCAAGAAACTACACTGATAAGTCAGTGTTACCCATAGCGTGCCTGGTGGCAGCCAAAAGCATTCCAGGACTTTCTGTCTCTCTTCCAAGAGTACATTCAGGTTTACATCACTGTGATGGAGCTCAGTGGGTTGTGCTCGGCACAGAGTCTACCTCTGGCAGTGTGCTCAGGGCAAGGCTCCAGCACGTAGATTCACGTCCTTAAACTGTTTCCCAGGTTGAGCTCTACACTGCCACAAAAGACATCTGACAGCTGCACCTGACCAAACTGGCTGCAATGAAGCCTGAGCCTCCAAGGACACTGACGCATGCTGACATAATACAGATGTTGAGGCTCTTAGGAGGGTTTTCCTGCAATCAGATACTCAGACTGCAAGGGAAGACATGTCTAATATCAAATAGCTCCTCTCTTGGGTCTTTGAGACAACAGAAGCAGCAGCAGCCTGTTCACCTTTCTGCTGCTGCTCTGCAGGTGGGGGACTGCTGGGGTCTCTCAAGTTTCTTCACAATTTCCCTCCTCTTCTCAATTTTTCCCCGCAACTATGGGAAGCTCAGAAAGTGACAAGGCTAAATGACACCCACGTGGGAACCAAGGTTATTCACCCACACATGCTAAGCCACCTGCTCTGTGAGGAGTACCAAAAAGTTATACAGGGACTGAAACATCCACAGTGAATACCCATTCACTGTAAGGCCTGCAGCCAACTCTCTGTGCAGCTGAACCAGCTGGCTGGAAGTATATCCACAGTCCCCTTTGGCAATTCACTTTCAAAAAACACTCATGAGCTACTGCCATCTCAGTCAAATGAAGGGCTGTCTTGTAATTCAAGGGAAAGCAACTATTATAGCTGAAGGACTCTGCAAATCCTCTTAGTGGACACATGCATCTTTTAAGCATTAGCATTGCTGCTAGCACCACAGCAGCTCCAGGAAAAACCAAAGACATTTTCTACGTATTTATCCAAGTGCTGAGATCCAAAGCAGGGTTTAGTGATGGCTGCTACTATCAGTGAACCTGGTTCAGTCAAAAGTCTGCGTTTATGGAAAAGTAAAAGGCATGGGGCTGCTGCCATCACCCCTAGTAATAACACAGTTCGTATCTGCAGAATTCAGTCCTCTTTGCATAAGTAAGCATTCACAACTGTTTCAAGGAAATAAACCACTCCACACAGGAAAAGACTACACTACTCAGACTGAGGTTGCGTGACTTAAAGGCAGCAGAAGGTGCATACATGGACAAAACCGAAAACCACAGACCAGGGTGGCCTGGGTCAGTTCTCCCTGTGGGCACCCCCACAAACTGCAGGCAAGGTGCTCTCCCACAGCGGACATTCAATGGGTAGCAGAGATGACTCCACAGCCTGGGAGGTGCTTCAGATACCATGCTGCTTTTAAAGGAGTTGCAGGGGGAGGGGCACCGCAGCCCTACAAAGCTCTGCTTGGGTTGAAAGCCAGAGAAACCCACAAATGCTACCAGCGGGCTGGCCAGCCACATGCTGACACAGCCTGCTGCCGAAAGGTCCTCTGACATAGGAGGGCTGAGGTTTTGTTGTCTGAGAAAACTAGTTTTTCAAGAAAACACAGCAAAAAATGTTTTAAAACACCAAAGCATTTGTTAGACAGCTTAGAAGGCTTTTCATTTGCTTAGCAGGGGATTTGTGACCAACAAGAAACACCTGTGGGCAGTTTTGGTACACATTCCCTTTAGAAGTTTGATAGCACCTTTATAGGAGGAACATAATGGATCCACTCCCAACCTATGAAACAAAAATGAACTCTCCACATGGGTTTTTCAAACACCACCTTGGTCCTTGTACAAACCCATCTCCCGCTCCACCTCTCACCTTCCTCTTTTGAAGGGACTTGTCAGGAGTGTCTGTGGTTTTCCTCTCCAAGTCCGGCTTCCTTGCACCAGGATGTTCCTTGGCCTCTGCTCTCTTCTGGTTACTGCCTTTCCCAGGGGGCTGGGGGACTCTTGACAGGAGAGGGAGTTGTATTTTCACCATGAGGGACTGAGGGGCAGGGGAGTCCCTCACTGGTGAGAGCAACTTCTTCTCCCTGATAGGCAAGGGAAGTTTCTCCTTGTGAAAGTCCTCTCTGGCCACGACGGCAGGCCTGTTGCCACTAGTCCTGGTGGGGGTTGTGCCCTGGCCTTGAGGAACGGGACTAAGAGCAAGATGCTCCTGGGCACTGCCAAGCAAAACGTCTCTTACGACCTTGGGCTCCAAGAAGGGTTTGGCATTCGCCTGGTGGGAGCTCTTGTGCTTTTTGTTCTCAGGGGGCTCTTGCAGTGCCGGCTTCAGGTCTTTTCTGTCACTGGATTTTGGCTTCCCTTTCGTTTTGACTTTTGGCTTGTCTCTGGAAGACTGGTCTCTGACCTCAAAAGGACCAGGGTCACTCTCCACCTTCAGGCCTCTCTTGGGCCCCTCGTGCACCGGGGCCTTGCCGGGCCCTTTGATACCCACAGTCTGCCTGGGCGAGGGCTCCTCGGTGCGCACAGGAGACTTCTGGCAGTTGCGTTTGGTCGGAAGATGAGTGTCCTGAGGAGCCCTGGCCACTCGGCCGGAGCTTTTGTGATGAGGTTCCCTTGGCTCAGCGTGCTGGTGGGAGGAATTGCTGCTGATGCCCTGCCCCTGCTCCTTGCCCTCCTCACATCCATCCCCATGGGTGATTTCGCTGAGACTTTCTGTTGGCACTGCTGGTGGGTTCACCTTAGTTAGCCAGTTGTCGAGCTGCCACTTATTAGAAGTTGGTGGGTCAGGCTGCAAACAAAAAGAGAAAGGAAAGATGCAAGACTGATGCCTTTATAGGCTATTTCCATCCTAGTACTGCTTACCAGAAGCCAGTAAAATTTCCTCCTTATTGTCAAAAAAGCTTGAAAGTGAAAGACCATGAGACAGTGGGGATGCTCTAGCATGTGCACATTAACACTTATTTCAGAAACACAGACCTTGTTTTTGCACAGGATCAAATGTGTTGCACAGCCCTCCTGGATCTCTGCTAGCCCTACCTGTCACTCAGTTAAGGACTAGTCTACATGAAAGCTTCATCTTGGTTTGCAACTAACCAACACTTTTGCACAATCAGACAACATATAAAAAAGTAGCAATTGTAAAAATGGATTAGGTGCTGCCCTCGCAATGCTTTTGGAAAGTTATCTGCACACAGCTAAGCCGACAAGGGGCTGTGCCAGATATCACATCTCACTGAAGTCTGACAGGTAGGCTGTCAGGCTCCTGCAGTTTAACCAAAAGAAAACCATTTACCAAAAGAAATTGTACGACTACCACATCAAGTCCAGCCTCTCTTCTTCTCCAGACTTCTGAGTCCTCTGCCTACACAACTCAACCACTTGCTTCCCTCTGGGTCAAGCAAGGCATGAGCAATGACCGAGGTCTGAAGGCCTCCAGAGTCACAGTTTAGGCTGGGCTGGCCACTAAATGAATGACAGATGTCTTCTATTAACCCCTCTCCCTTCTCAGAAGGGAGAGAGAATAAGGGAGAAAGACAGACTTATGGGTTGAAAAAAAACCTAAAACAGCTTTAATGACATATTAACAATAAAAAGAAAACGTAATATTAATAAGAAAATAATGAAATATATACAAATATATATAAAACCAATATTGAGCTCCCAGGATGACAATCACATCATCAGCCAGCACTGGGGAAATCACAGACTGGACTCAGCGGCAGACAGGAACTGGATACAGGAACACACGGATCAGGATCAAAGGCAGAAGAACAGACAGAGTCCTCCTCGGACTCTGGCCACTGAAGAAAAGGGAACTTGACCCCTTGCTCCCTCAGCTTTATACTGAGCATGAGGCAGACTGGATGGAATACCCTGTTGGGTCACCTGTTCTGTTCGCTCCTCCCTGCAGGCGCAACCCCTTTATGCTCTTCTGTTTCCAACCCTCCAACTTTACAAGAAAAAGACCACAAAGATGATCAGAGGGCTGGAGCACCTCTCCTGTGAGGACAAGCTGAGAGAGTTGGGGTTGTTCAGCCTGGAGAAGAGAAGGCTCTGGCGAGACCTTATAGCAGCCTTCCAGTACCTAAAGGGGGTGTACAGAAAAGCTCGGGAGGGGCTTTTTACAAGGGCATGTACTGATAGGATGAGGGGGAATGGCTTCAAACTGGAAGAGGGCAGGTTTAGATTAGATATTAGGAAGAAATTTTTCACTGTGAGGGTGGTGAGGCACCGGAACAGGTTGCCCAGAGAAGCTGTGGAAGATCCATCCCTGGAGATGTTCAAGGCCAGGCTGGATGGGTCTTTGAGCAATCTGGTGTAGTGGGAGGTGTCCCTGCCTATGGCAGGGGGTTGGAAGTAGATGATCTTCAAGGTCCCTTCCAACCTAAACCATTCTATGATTTTATGAAAAGCAAACCCAACTAACCCTAAAAAAAGGCAACAGAAGCTGCAAAGCAGGGGCATTATTCTCTGGCACCTGTTCTGAAAACACCACGTATGTGTCAGCATCACTTAAATGTGTAGTTCATTATTTGGGCACCATCATGGCACAGTTACACTCCTGCCCTTACTGATTCTCCCCAGTCACAATTCTCACTTCTGAGAAGTCCCACAACTCTTCCCCAAAAAGAGAAAGCCTGAAAGGTTTTCCAAGACTAATGAATCCCTTCTGCTGCGATTTTCTCCTCTATCCAGACTCAACTCACTGTAGAACATGTGGATAAACAAGACATGTCTTCAACTGTGTGTCAGTGAGTCAATCTAGAAACCTGGTTTAAAAAACAGTTTGGTTTTACCATGGGTTTGTAAGAAAAATTAAACCCCAAATTGCATTATATTTTTCAGATAACACAAATCTGCTTTGTTTTCATTAGAACTTTAACTTATTAGCCACTGGAGAGCTTTTTTTTTTATTTAAACACTATAAAAACATGGCCAAAAGACTTAGTAAACTTTGGTTCATAATGTAGGTAGCTATCAGACAGTGGCATACTCTGATCCTTTTCTAGCACCTTCTACCATTGGTTACCTTGTTTGTGATCTACACCATCATACTGGCTTTCATTAGGTTTTCCAAACACAAAAAATAGTAAGAGACTTAAAAAAAAAAAAAAAAAAATTAAAAAAATGAGGAACTATTCCCTACAGGTCTTAAAGTCTGTGCTTTTGCATGTGAAGAACTGACCATAAACAAATGGGCCATGTGCAATAACTTGCTCCTTGAGCACCATGGATGAACAGTTTGCTGAGTAAAAAAAGGATAAGATGGTCAATGGCAAATAGCTAGGACTTCACTAGAGTGAGAAGGATCTTACAATCCAGTATTTTCAGAACAAAGCAGGCAGTATTTGGTAAAAGAGCAGAAGTATAATATCTGTTTCCTTCCAAAGACAACCACACTGCAGAGGGCAAAGTCCACAACTGAACTGCTGGAGGGTGAAGTGTATTAGATGTGAGAAGAAAAGCTATGCCTTCTCAAAGCTTGTTTTCTGCACACAAAATTCTCCTTGTTCACATGCTTCTAAGGTAAAAGAAAGGAAAGCTAGGGCTAGGGTAGGGAGGAGAAATAAATTACAAGGTTTCTGGGCTTTGTGAAGCCTCAAAACTGTCAGTGAATTGATTTACATCAGCTGTGGTCCATAGGATAGGATGCACTTCCCACTGGCCTAAGAATGTTCTGCAAGCTGGAGGAACTGTTTGAAGCCATGGGACATGAGCACTTCTGCAGCAGATTTTTAAAAAATGCATGGTCGCAATTATGAAACTTTAGGGCACCAAGTTCTCTTTGTCTGCTTTTCCCAATAAAAGCCTCAGAAATGCCAGTGCAGCACTACCCGAGCCAAATTAAACAGAAGCAAGTCTAAGCACATTCCAGCCCTTCCTGCAGGTCTGATCACTTCAGCTGTAATCTGGGAGAAGCTGAATCTGTCACTCACACACAGGAGCTGCAGGGAGGCAGCAGCTCTTCTTCAACATATCAGGAAATTGGTCTCACCCTGAAGCAGCCCATAGCCTTGGCACCCAGAAAAGCTGCATGGGTAGAGGCATGCCCGAAACACCCCAGACAAGCCGTGCTTCTCATCTGCACCTTGCTTGTGTCTCCCCAGTGAAGGCACTAATTCATCCAGGAGTGCTAGACAATGATGTCAAAGGAGAAGGGGGAACACTTCAAGGTTAGGCATGTAAAAGTCTAATTATGCTGTTACTAAGGATTATTTAATTGACAAACTCTAGAAGGGAAGCAAAGGGCAAGAAAAGTCTGATGATGCAGCAAAGATGTCAAGGGGACACCTGAATGATGACGTTATTTCAGGTCTCCTGTCCTGACTGCATTCAGGCAACAGAGAGTCTCAGGCAAGAGGCTGTATTAAGCAGCCTCTACATTTTATCTTAATATTCACCTCAGGCGCTGACACTCTCGGAGGGTCGTTTGCTTCACTGTCACTGGAGTTGCTCTCCGACTCCGAGTCTGAAGAGCTGTCTGAGTCACTGGTGCTCCCTGACTCCGTGCTGCTGCTGGAATGTGCTGATGCCACACTCTTGGGCTGGGACTGTAGGGCACTGCAAGACCACCATGAGATAAAATTAGAAAGCAGCATGGGTGAAGACTACTTATTACATTGACATGGCAGGATTCAAAAATAAAACTGAAACCCCATGGTTTGGCACTGAGAGGAGATGGGAGAAGGCCAAAGGAATACATTGCCATACTCAAAAGATAAAGCGCCAGAATAAAAAAGCTCTGGAAATAATAAAGCCTTCAACTCCAACCCAGTCAGACAAACACGTAAGCAGGACATCACTGCTACAATATGAAGCAGCATTTAGCCAACCAAAGTTTAAAAAACAACTGAAACTGACAAGTGCTTTCCTGAAAGCCCCAACCCTCAAAAGAAAATTTCCAATAAAGGCTAACAAGACAGAAACAAACATTCCAGGACGGTTTCTCTTTTTTGTATTCTCTTTAAGTTTTCACTTCTTCATCTGTGTTACTTGGTCAAGGTGCTGTAACTGTTTCGTTAACAGCCATGTCAAGCAGCAGCTTTTTTTCAACACCCTCCCCTACTCAAAAGTGTTTTCCCCCAGCACTGACAATGGGAGTGGATAGAACTAAGGGAGAGCCATGACTTTGATGCACAGCTTCTTTTTATTTTGAAATGAGCTTACAAAATCAAAATGTTGAATTTTATTTTTTTTTTACTTTGAAAACTGTTTCCCATGTCAGCATCAACACATTTGTACTACTTGGAGGCAAGCTCCTTGCTGATCCAGACTGATAACGAGAGAACACTCTATTTCAAGAGCTTGCAGAGACACAGAGAACATGCCAAAAATTGGCATGCCCTTCTGCATGTCTGACTTTGTAGACCATTACCCTGTGCTTGAAGAATACAGGCATCAAGCCAAAAATGTATGTCAGTGCTCTCCTATAGCAAAAATTCTGGGGTTGTCCACTTTTCTTCCTCTAATGCTGGCACATGGCTGTTGAGTGTACCTTGAATACTGCTTCTGACTGACAATACATGGCAGGAACTGCTTACAATCAGCTGCCTTATCAGGAGAAGCTGCAACAGCCTCAATGAGTCTACCTAACCCTTTTCTGCTCTTCACCCACTTGGCTGTTTTGGGCTTCCTTCTGAACTAAAACTGGATTCACATCCATCACTACTACAACTGAAAATTGCATTAGCTCCAGTGTGATCTATATACACAGTGGTGGAGGTGAAGAGGAGAAAAGAAGGGAACAGTTGGGGAAATAAAATTATGGTTCACAGGCAAAATCCAGCATGACTGGATTATTCACTTCTAATTGGAGCTTTCTGTAAAACCCCACACAAGCCAATTTTCAACAGCAGCTTCAGCCAGCTAGAAACGAAAGCCTGTTATCTACAAGAGAAACCAGGAACCCTTACCCATCTACCCCATATATAAAAAGCAGTTTTGTTTTTCCTCCTTATTTGGTCTAGCTAGTAGTTTGGGAACAAACCTGTACCTTGGAGGAGCAAGTGAAGAAGGTGGCTTTTCAACAACCTGTTTTGTTCACAAAAACAAAGAGGAGAGGGGGAGGAAAGGTTAGCTTAAGGAACTCAGAACAACGCAACACGTTGTGATGATTTAAAGGGATGTCTGTGTGCCTAGTGTATAAAACATCTAAAACTGACTTGGTCGTCACCACTCTCTTCACTATCACTGAGCTGCAGGTCGTCCTGGAGCATTCTGAAAGACAACCAGAAGATAAATATCAGCCAAGGCAGACACATTTTCAAGCAGCAGACACTGAAAAAGACTTGGTTTGCACTTGCCAAAACAAACCAACCTCCCACATCCTTTTTGAACATTCGGCATGCTCAATCTGCTAAACCCTGTCATTACCCAAATGAATGATAAAATGATAACACACTACCTCAACATTTTACTGTGTTTTCCAACCAATCTCAGGACACGTTGCAATGGAGGCCAGTAGCATTGGCTGCCACCTACAGACAACTGAGACCAAGTTCTACGAGGGGAATGGTCCTCAACACGGTTACCTAGCGCACTAACACAGCCAAGAAAGGTTACCTAGACACCAACACCGCAAGGCAGCGTAGAACAAATCTGATCCTTGTACAGCAAGAAACTAGCACCTTATTAGCTTGCACTGGCTCCCCAGGGGCAGAAAGCATCATCTTTGCACCAGAAGCTGTGCATGTTCACACTCTCAGGGCCTGTGAATATTTCTTCTGTCACAGGAGTTCTCTTTTTGCTGCTGAAGTTTCACATGTACATAAGTAAATGCCAAGGTCAAGCCTTTCTCCTATTTCTTCTCTGCACAATGAACTTCATGCTCCTGCACATCTCAGCAGTAACCGTAACATCGAGCAGTTCAGATACTCAAAGCAGTTTACAAGTGGGGAGGCACAAACTCTCTTCTACCATTGCTAGAGTAGAGAGCAGGCTGCCTGCAAATGTTTCCAAAAGCATAATTTAGTCCTCTGCCTGCAGGTGGTAACTACTGCTTGCAATTTCAACGCATTATCAAGGTCCTTAAAAGGCTGGAAGGGAAGGATCTGTGGGGAGGGACCCAACGTTCTCCCAAACTGTTATCCCCCTACTTTGGCAATCATGCAGGCATCCCAAAAAGGAGTTGGAAAGCAGACAGGTAAAACTCTTGTTATTCAGAAGTACAGTAGTTCAAATCTTTAAACTAGCTGGAGACTGACTCCTCAACCCAGAGAATTACACAAGTGTCATTACAAAAACTGGATAAAAAGCTTAGGAACAGAGACAGGGATTTTAATCAATCAGGTCAAAACTCTGTTTATTTCAACCTCATTTTAAACTAAGGGCTCTCTGTGAGAAATAAGAAAAATAAGCCTCCAACCCCTCATGACAACACATTTTATAGCATGAAAACAAATACGGAAGATGCCCAGTGAACCACATCACCTTGGAAAAGTGGGGAGAGAGTGCTCCTGATGCTTGTTAGGAAAAGGAAAACTACACAAACCCTCACACTCTTTTAAGCCTTCATTTCAAATTACGAACAAAGCGAAAAAGATTTACGGCTCTGCGGGTCACCTCTAATGACCCTGAGCAGTTTGCTTTTATGATTCAATGACAAAAGAGGAGTAAAAACCTTGAATAAAAATGTGATTCCCTTATGTAAGTACTATCCCCACTAACTAGACAAATTATTTTACGCTCACACCAAAGCAGTTGACATGCATGGAGATACTTTCATTGGAATAGGACCATGTTTACAGTTGAAGCTGGCACAGTCTCACAACAAACAATTCCACAAACCAGAAGTGACAAATCTGCTCTTGCCCATGGAGCAGGACAGCACAAAGAAACCCCAAAGGTCCCCTTTGTCTACCAGTATGGAGCAAACCCCTCCCGCATAGGTGACGCCTCCTGCAAAGGTACTGACCCCATAGTCCCCAAGTACCTCTCTCCGATGCAGAAGAGGCTCTCAGTGCCACAAGGGCTCCGTCTGATTACACTCATGAAGACCTGTGTGCTTTTTTTGTTGAGGCATTTTGACTTTGCCATTCCCCTGTGACTATCCTCCTCCATCTCCCAGCCTCCACTGCCTCATTTCCTCACACACCTTCTCAGTGGAAGTCACCTCTTGCCTCTTCTTTTAGACTAAACACTGAGGGGAATCACTATGAGACGCCACCTTGGAAAACAAGGCCCCTGAATTTCCTACAGAAGGTAAATGGCACGCAGTCTGCAGCAATCCTGCACATGCCAGCTTCGCATGTGGGCTAGAGCCAAAGCTCACTGCTAGTCCACTGACATATAAATAGGAAAAAAAGAAGGGCAGCAAAAATACAGCCACTCTCCACACTTCTGGGCAAATGTCTACTGGCATCTCAATGAATTATTTTTATTTTTTTTCCAACCTACTAGGGAAAGTAATCCTTCAAAGGTGATCATGAACAAACTTCCAGGGATGCTAAAAAGTTCTGAAAATGTTTTCATTTTTTTCTTTTGCTTTAAGAATTGTGGACTACAGCTGCATTTCCTTTAGAGGTTAAGAGAATAATGCAAGGAACCACTATCGAGATCTTTTAAATCTGATTTAACTGTTTGTAATAAAAAGGACCACCTTTTTCACCTGAGCTGCTGGTAAATGAAATGAATAAGGATAAAAGAACATTGCAACTACTTAAGTTCAATTTAGGATCGAGGAAGGAAGAACACTAAAACTTTAAATGAGTCATACTTCTGCAAGGATAGACAAAACCAGTTTCCCCAGAACAAGGTTTCAACAAATTGTTAAATAGCCTAGTTAAAGAAAATAAATCTGCTTTAATAATTTTAATGCTTTAATTAGCTCAGGAGTTAATAGATGCCAAGTTTTCATTTGCAGGACCTGTTCATTTGCAGCTTATATACACACCATCAATCTCCCTGTAAAGCCATTTAAAAAGAGCTCTTTTAGTGAGAAGCGGCACTAAAATTAATACCACTTGCCAAACAACCCCACTGAAAGCACAGGCTGGTCCCTCTGTGCCAGCTGGGTTAAAGATGCATCACCAAGAATGAGCTTGGCATCTCCCCTTTTAAAAGAAGGGCTACTTCCATTCCAACACAGCCAGGTGCTAACTTCGAGGCTCTATTCAAGAATGAAAGCCATCTGGGAAACCCTTGCACGCTCTGTAAAGCTGAATGCTTAATTTGGGCACACAGATGCACTGGGATTTCAACTTCTAATTAACCAGCACAAACGCTGTTTGTTTTCAGCCAGCTATACTTTGTAATGTGAGCTACTCTAGGCAGCTGAATTTTCAGACAGTCACATGCGTGTTGAACAGCAAAGAAAACAAGCCCTGTTGTGCAAATGAAAACAAAAACAAAACAAAAAAGAAGGGACGCATCAGTTCAAGGGAAAGATGTAGAGGAAGTTCTTGGGCAAATCTTGCTTGATTCCATTCTGGGCGTAAACCTAAACCACCCTGTCCTTCCTGCTTCAACTGCCTTCGTTGATTGTGGGTATGCGTGTCCCTGGGTAGATGAGTGCTGGCTCTGAAGTACCCAGAAGGACGCTGAGCAGAGAGGGGATGTTGGCTAAGGACAGAGCTATGTACCATGCCAAATTTACAATTCTGGACGTTTGAGCTAAGAAAGGAGTATTTTCAGATTCTTGTCTACAGTGAAAATCTCTTTTCTCTCTGCCGCCTGGAAAATTGACTAAAGTGCTAGAGGGATTTTTACAAGCAGCTGAGAAGAGTTGAAATAAAGATGATGGTTGTAGGGTAGCTGAGGAGGAAGGCAGAGCCCGGAGCAGTTGAAACTAGTATTTTTAATAGTGCAATGAAAATTCCCAGAAATTGTTCGGGAGGAGCAAGCTGGGAGGGAAGAAGGAGGAGCAAAATAAAGAATGGATTAAGGGAGTAGCTGACTGCTCAGCAAGACACTATCCCACTCTCCCAGTGAGGGCGGGCTCCTCTGCATGATGTTGGAACATTATAAAAAGAGTTGTTTTACAGATCGTAGAGAGCTTGAGTACAAAATTCTACAACCTCAACCAAGATGGAGAGATGCTCTTCCTCTTAATTGTGACTTGCCCAGTTTGGGTTTTTTTAATTAAATTGTTCACAATAAGGAAAAGGAAAACAAGTGGAGTAAGCTTTGTGGTCTGTAGTTTGCAGCCTTCCACGGAACATGAGTAATCATGGAGTAACACGGTATCTTTATATATCACATGAACTGATAAGCATTTAATGGTTCAGTATTTGCCTTGCATAGGGATCCCTTAGCTTTCCAGACATGGAAAGATTTCTATTTGTTACTCAGGGCTATCAATGCTGCCATTTGGCCCGGTTAATCCTGAAAGACTAATGTCAGCCCACACAAAACTACTTTCAAGCAATTTCTGTAATTAACCTAATTAATAGATAATCACTTTCACCTACAAGGACAGTACCAAGTTATTTTATCCACCAGCTTAAAATTTTCTATCGGACCGATTCATTTATTACTGAGCACTCCTTCCTAGCCTTGTAAAACTTTTGTAGTGATTATGCATAAACATCTTACACTGAGACTCAAATTCTAAGAAGCTTTCTTCTGAAAGAAAACATAACGTGACAGAGAAAAGAATAAATAGATAAAGAAAAGTAGAATACTATTTTAAAAAGCTCTAGAAATTTCATCCTCACCCCACTTTGCAACAAGCTAACATTATTAGAATATAAATTGAGGTTTTTAGAAAGTCGACATCTAAGTTTTTGCTTGTTTGTTTGCCTTTTTAAATAAAAATAAAATTAAGACAACACTTTTTAGAAAACTTTTCCTTGCACAATTGCAGAAAGTTATATCATACGATTGCTTTAAAATTTCACCCCTAGTTTTCACAGTTTTGGTAGCTGTAGCTTTACTAGCCCTCCCAGGCTTCAAAACAATATGCAGAATAGATTAGATTCATTTTGTATCCCTTATAATTTATGTCAGTTTAATACATTATTAGTAGTTTGAATAGCACTAAGTGTGACAAGATATTATGTAGCCACAGATTAAAAGAGCAGAAAAACTTAGATCTGGTACATTAATAGTTGAGGTTTTTTTCTTCAGCCTTGTTTTGTTTTTAACACAGTCATTATGATCATGAAACAGTAATGTTTCTGTTGGTGAAAATTCCCTGCATTGAAATTTTTTGAGAAAAATCAGACTGATAATGCTTTAATCTTCAGAATCATCAAGTAAACCAAATTGCAATTCATTCCAGGTTCATTTAAATAACTGCACAGTAGAGATGGGAACTGAGTCTGGTTACTTACGATGTTCTTGGCTGAGAAATAGGCAACGTTTTTGAAGGCGCATCATACTGTTCTGTAAATCAAAAATGAATCAGTTGGTTTTATTTGCCTCACACTAAAGTAGTTATTTTCCCCTATGGTCTCTGAGCATCAGATTAGAAAGTCACTTTCTTCCAGGATGTAGTTGTTTGCCATTGAGATTATTCATCACTCCAAACAGGGTTTCCTAACGAAATACTGCTTGTTCTCCATCACTCCAAACAGGGTTTCCTAACGAAATACTGCTTGTTCTCTGTTGAACTGCTGCCTTAATTTCTAGGTAATGAATGTATACAATTTCTTACGCATTTTCTAAACTCATCACTGTTCAACAAAGCACAGGAAATTGTGCTCCTTAATCAATGTACACATTTTATGTTCACCTCAATGTATAACACACAACACACACAACTATCTGTCAATACACATGTAAGTGTGTTTTCTTTGGATTTCAACTTACTCTGATTCTGTGCTACAGATCCAACATGCTGTGATTCCTAGAATGAAAGAACAAAGTGCAAATTAAGAATAAAATAAATCACTTCTCTCTTAATAGCAGTATATTGGTGATTTGTTTTCCATGTGTTACATACTGTAATAAATACTTTAACTTGTCAAAGTATGACTTTGAAGTGTCCAATAGCCTAAGCTGGCCTGACATAGCTTAACGTGGACAGAAAAATGATACGTGTTACTGCCACCAAAAACGTGTTGCTAGCACATCAGTGGCACATGCATTTTTGAAGAAATATTTAAAACATTTTATAAGAGCTGCCAAACACTTCTGTTTTACACAGTCAGCAAGTATCTTTGTTGGCAATAAAGATAAAATGTTTTTTGTGCAGCAACAGAGATGAGATGCTTACAATGTTTCTGAAAAGCAGTCACATTTGAAGCCCACAATTATAACAAATGCGTAAGTCATTGAAATATTATTCATTTATCCCTCCCTCTGGCTCAAACATCTTACAACTCTAAAAATACAAAGCTTGCTTAAAAAAATAAAAAAGAGGAAAGACAATTACACTACCATATAGCCCACTCAAAAACAATTACTCAGAAGCACAATCTGATCTAATTCTCAGTAAAATGATGCATTGCAAGCAGCTGTCACAGAACTAGAGATCCATTGTGCTTTAATTTATCTGACTTCTTCTAAAGATAATCTCTCCTAACAGCCTTTATCTATGAAAGAAGGACAAAATCAGATGAAAACACATGCAAGAGCCGGAAAGCTCTCTTCTAATTTATCAAAAACCCTGGCACAAAGAGAGTGTTTTACCTTTGTTGGGAACGGAAATTTGGAAGGCTCTGCTGTACTAGGCGTATGAATAGCTGTCAGGGGAGGTGGCCATGAGTGGGTCATTTCCTGGAAAGAGATTGAGAGAAGCGGCTTACAGTATTTTTGCTGATACACACAGGTGAGGTTTTATGCTTAAGAGATTCATGTGGATCTGCCAATAAAGTCCTTATCGACCTGATCGTAAAGCCAAGAGATGGGACCACAGCAAGAAGCCCTCCTTTGATCGCAGCAGCCAGACCATGGTGAGGACTTGCTCCTTTTCTGCAAGCATACTTGCACTGCCCAAGTAACAGCAATCTCAGTGAAGCTCGTAGAGAGTTAAGTACTTACTGTATTTGCAGGATTAGGCCTCAGCCTTACAGCTATCACAGTTAATAAAGGGAAAAGTAAATAAATCCTGTATGAGTAGTTCTGGGGTTTTTCAAAGCGCAGGACTTTCCTATTACAGAAGTTCTTATAACCTCTTACAGCAACAACACTCCGAAAGGCTTTTCGTAACACGAGGAGGTCAGCCAGAGAGCTCTGACTGCCAGCCGTTCCCCATGCTATTCTGCCTGAAACATTGGCTTCTGCTCCGACTGACCAAGACATCTTTGATGCAGAGCTCTGGGATGTGGTTTCAAACCAAAGAAAGAGACCGCCCAATGTGCTATGTCTTTAGGAATTCTCCTGCCCCGTTCCCCTGCCCTTACTCTCACCCACCATCACTACCAAGTAAAAGTTAGGAATTGTGTTCGTGCTGAACACATCTTATGACGAGCATGCACCACACGCAGTTTGCTCAGGGGCTTAAAAAAAAATATGAGAAACGTGTCAGTACAAAGTACATTTTTGTATTTTTGGCATGAAATAGACTGAAGTGTGAAAATCTCTACTGTGTCATAACTTAAAAGTGGCATTTTTTCAACAAGGCACAAATATGAAAGTTTAGGAGTATCCCCAGTTTCCTTATCTATTAAGAATAACATGAAATGCAAAGATTTACAGGGAATGAAAACACATTGCTACCTTTGGTTCTACAAGCAGGGATCAGAGCGATCTGCAGGGGTTTCTGTGCAAAACTTGGAAGCAGCCTACAACTAACACGAGTGACGATTTGATTGCATTGTTACCACCCTTGCCTTCTCCTTTCTCCCCTCCCACTGTTCAGTTCATGGCACACTTCACTGACTAGCTGTCCAATCTTTCAGTAGATGATAAACTCCTCAATATACTGCACTACACCTCTTCATGTATTTGTAAGTGCTTCCCTGTGGTTGCTACAAAAATAGTGTTATGTGTTGCTAACAAGGCAAGAAAACAGGATGTCTTGTGAAACACAAAACGATGCAGTATTTCCAGGAGGAATACTCGTGCTGCAATACCAACCAGCGAGCAACTCTGCACAACTACCTTTCAGCTAAAACGCTGCCCCAACAGCAGCCTCTTGAGAGCAATAAAGGCATCAGGATCTTGCAACCTGAAGCAACAGTTAGGGAAGCAAATCACCAAAACCAAACACCTGTTAGGACTTCAGTGTCTCAGAATAGCATTTGACATCAAGGAACTGTCTTCTCAGTATCAGAATGACCAGCCATTTTTTACTTTATTAAAGTGGTTTTTAATAAAGACCTTTATTAAAGGTCATGGTGCATTTTCACACCCTGCAACAGTGAATGGGTGACATGTACTCAGAGCCAGCTACTGGAAGCCTGCACACTGCTCACACAGCCAGCTCTAACACAAAGTTACGGAGACAGTTTTGCATCAGAGCTGGCGTAGCTTTGCACGAAGGGACTACAATTATGGTGAAGGAGAAGCAGTGCAGCAGCAGTGCCCTGCGCAGGTGGGTGGGACAGATGCAGGTGCGTGCTGCTGTTCAGGGCCATGCTGCTGGGGCTGGCAGCACGGACAGCAGGCAGCGCATCCAGCCCCTTTGGAGGAAATGCGCTCAGTTACGGCAACCCCCCGACTTGATGAAAGAGCAGCTCTGGCTGTTTCAAATGACTTGTCAGTCTTGTTCTTGGACTGCACTACACTTACATCCTGCTAGGAAGACCATTACTGGTCTTACAACTCCAGTTGTATCTGAGGCTTTTATCTTTACTTCTCCACATCGTACCCCAAAACACACTTTTAGTGACTACATCTTCTGCTGACAGATTAGAAACAGAGTGACATTCTTTCCCCACACGCTACTTTAATACATGCAAAATATAAGCAACCACAGAGATTCATTATTTAAGAGCACCCACCTTCAAAATTTCTTCAATGGAGTGGACATCACTGGGGAAGGTTTGCTATAGCAAAAAAGAGGGAAGCAGCATGAGTTTGTTTTGTTTTTACCAATTGACATGAGACACAGATGCACTCATCAAACATTTGCTTACCAACGGTTGTATAAATTTCATGAAAGCCCATTAATAATAAAATGCTAGTAAGAATTAAAAGCCCCATCAGAAGGCCAGTTAATAATGCACTTCTACAAAGCCTGTTCTTTTCAAGTCTTTAGTAGAAGATATATTCTAACAAAGGTGAGAAAGAAGGAAAGTGAAACAGAGCTCATTAAACAGTGGTGCTCGTTCAGCTGGCAGGATTCCTCTTGTTTCATGGCTCACATTCTTCTACGAACCCACGTGCACTCAGCAGAAAAAGAAGCCTGTACAAAGGCCCTAAGCTTGGTGAGGGAAAAGTAGAGGTGGTTTTAAGTGGAGGAATCATGCACCAGACCCTTGAATGCCAGCTCCTGGACTCATGGGAACATCAACTGACATCAAAAAACAGAAAAGCAATACAATTGTAACTTGTGCGGTTCAGAATAAAACCTTGAACACACTGCCAGGTAGGAACAGCACAGTGATTTCTGGAAAAGTCTGCAGTTGACCTGGATCAAGGGACTGCCCCTGTACCTCCCCCACCCATTTCACCGGAGCCCAGGCAGTGACCACCACATGCCCACCTGGCAGGGCCCACGACTCCCCAGTGCAAGTGTGGCAAGAACCTCTGAAAGGAGGCCAGCTCTTTGGTGGTGTCCTGGCACTCCACCAATGCCACCTGAAGGGAACCAGGCAACAGCCGTGACAGCGCCTACAGCTGCCTTCAACCAGGCTCCCGAGCCCAGGCACGACAAAGCTCTGGGGAAGAGCACAAAGCAAAAGCAATGCTGGTATTTGCCAGTTACATAACAAACAGCAGACATTGCAGCTTGTGCAAACACATAAATCTGCTTTTAATGTATCAGCAAACCCAGTTAGCAGCTCCTGGCAGGACACCCCCCTGCACACGTGCGACACCACGCATCAGCAGTGTGGGTACCGCTGGGCAAGGGAGGGGCTGGGACAAACACAGCGAACGCCTCCTGCTCCCCAGGCACGTGGGGACGAGGGTAACCGCACAGCCAGGGCGAGCAGCGATGCCCCCTGACGAGAACCCACCTGCCCCATGCCCGGGCTGTGCATGGTGAGAGAGGATGCAGCAGCAGTGCCCTCCTTCCCACGTGCTGAGCAGCACTAGGTGCTGGGGATGCTCTGCAGCAGGACCTGCACTGCTTCCACGTGCTGACTCAGCACCTGGCCATGGGGAACACCACTTCACTTCGACAGATCGGCTTATTTACTAGCAAGGCATGTGTTTTGAAAGTACATGTCGTTTACACATCCTTTCCTAACCATTCCTATCAAAGGAAATTGGAATGAAAAACAACCAAAGGGCTGAGTATTTAAAATGAGCAAAGTGCATCCAAGACTAGCTTCTTGCCTATAAACAAGAGATTCAATGGAAATGTTCAACAATTGGCGTAATTGCTGAAAGGGAAAGGCCAGGGAGACATTCCTTGTGTTAAAGGAAGAGGGTAGTGAGCTACAGTGCCCCATCAGAAGGATCTTCCCCAGATCAAGGTAAACAGCAAAGCAAGCAAACATTTTAATAAAGTCAAAAAGTGTCATCCTTCGCACTCTCACAGAAAGGTCACTCATCTGTTTCCCATATGCTGCACTATTTGCATTGGAGGGACAAGAGGAGATGATGAATCTCTTTTCCCTGCAACCTCATTTGTCTGTGTCTACATAAGGCTCTCATCGAGGCAGTGCTCATTTGACAAAGATTTGACTTTTCAGAAACTCATGCACGGATAGCTGCTTCTGACCTTACTCACCCCGAGACAAACAGAAGCTGAGGCATGGCCAGATAAGTCACACGAATGAAAGCAAGGGGCTGAGATCTTTCTTGCAGAAGCGCGCCACAGCAGGCAGGAGGAGGGGAGATGGAGAGCAAACAGCAGGGAACTTCTACCACACAGCAAGAGATCGGGAGGCTTCATAACTCACCATGCCAAAAAGCAATCTCTCTTTTCCCTTTTTTCTTCCCAGCAAGCTGAACTTGATAGCTCAAACACCTAATTTACTGCTTAATTTAATATGTGGTGAAAAGCAGGCACAGAAATTTGCGTCTTGCTGTACAGAAAAGCAGCATTCAACCAGCAGATTACTTCAGAAAGCTCCTGAGATATCCCATGGGAGCACCACAGTAAATAAACCTTCCCACAAAATATAACGAATCAAGATCCCGCCTGGACAAAGTATTCAAAAACTTCTCTCTACAATGGATCAATTGCAACAAATCAAAATCAGTTTGCTTCTCCCATTCCAGAAACTTAAGTTTTATGAAGTGATAACTGATGACAAAAGTGGAATTCAATTAACCTGAGAATCAGAGAATATCTGCAACAGCCAGTCTGGACCTCTCTTATCCTTGCCGAACAACTCACACCCCTTCCTGAAGTTCTTTCAGATAAGCCTGAAGAGGCTTTGAAATTGATACAGGTTTACATACACCGAGTATTTATAGTGCAATTGTCAGGAGGATTTATCGTAACCCCAAAGGGCACTGTTCAGTAACTGCTGTTCTTCACAGGTCTGGTGGCTTAGAGGAAACCACTTTCTTCTTCGCAGCACAAAATTTAAAGGAAAGCAAACACACAACACTGAACAAGTACTGCAGAAGTCTGCATAGGCAGCACAAGGACCTCTATTTTTGGTTTTTTAAGACACAAGTGTCCCCAAAATACATGCAGCTCTGGAGATGTAGAACATAAGGTTTGCTTTCGTCAGGATTGCTTTCAGCTTTGCCTAGCAGTTTATTCCCACAGCCACTAAGGTAGGACACGCTAGGAAGCCCATGCCCTTGCTAGAGACTCTCCCTGAAGACGACGGGTTTTCAGGCATCTTTAGTCTCCGTTCTGCCATCCCGCGGCACCCTAAGACTGAAAAACTGAATGACACTTCCACCAGCAAGAAAGTGTGCAATAGGCAAACAAAACTGCTGCCCACAAATAGACTTGCAACACCCAGATCAAATACATGGTGAAACGTTTGCTCTAGAGATTAAAATCACAGACTGTTCAGGACATGCACAGAAAATTTGTTTTCAGTGCCAAAACCACAACAAAACTGGTCAGGGCCATTTGACTGCACCAGGGAGCCCTCCTGTCTCTTGGGCAGGTGTGCAACTGTCATTTCTACTGTGAGTTGCCACTGCAGCCCAACACAGTCCCTGTGCCCCAAACCCGCTGGCCCTGCAGAGGGTGGGCATGCACCCTTTCACTCTGTCCCAGCTGCAGAGACTCTTTTACAAAGTTAAGTGTCCAGCGCCTGAAGCAGTTGGACTTTTATGGACCCTGAGTAATGTTTTGCTGCCCCCACCCCCCCCCCTTTTTTTTTTTTCCTATAAGTCACATCTCAGCTGTATTTCAGCCTGTAAACTACCATTAAACCACAACGGCCACCCAGCAGCAAGGGCTGTCCTTGCCAGTTTTAAGAGAAGAGTTTAAGGAAAAGGAGAAATACAATGTTGCTCAAAGAAGAGTTAAAAAGCCATAAAGCCAAAGAAATACTGAAATGAGATCAGCTCTGCTGAGCACTGTGGGCGTAGAATATCAAATATTACATGTTGCTGCCTATTCCCGCTAGCAGTTTTACAGCCTTTACAGGGAACAGTGTATCGTACTCCCCACAGACAACTCAGTTTAAGCCCTGTGCATATTTGCTGGCTGACACTGACATCTGCACAATCTCCAGCTAGGATTTCCTCATGCCACGTTCATACTTACTGTCAGTTTGGGAATGATGCAGATGCCCCCAAGTGCCACTCACAAAACGTTTTGATGGCCAAGGCCAAGTGCAATCACGGGACATCCAGAACCGTTGAGTGCCCGGGTTTTTGTTTTCGTTTTGCTTTTTAATGCCAACGTCCCCACCCAAACTGATGCTGCGCTTCAGTAACAGGCACCCCCCTCAGTAATAAAACTAATTTATGTTCCAAACAGTCTGGTTTTGCTCAAGTGAAGGCCCAACTCCCAGTGATCTCACAGCCTCCAAAAACATCTGCAGGGCAGCATGCTTCTCCATTTACCACCTCCTCTAGCAGAAGGCACCACCAGAGCCAGCAACACATGTCCAGCTGCAAGCAGGTACTCACATCTGACCCAAGACTCCAGCCCATTTCCTCTACTGATGCAGACCCACAGAGTCTGGAGAGGCTAAATAAATGGATGTAACTTGGAAAGAAGTCTTGTTCAGAAAGACAGAAAACTAAGACAGCAGGCTGAAGAAACTTTCACCTTTGTAATTTGCAGTGATTATCCACAAAAATCCAAGGGAACGGCTAGACACAGACTGTAACATGGTTTACGCCTGTTACGTGACCAATAATTTAAGGGGCAAATTTAAAATTATACTCAAACGATAACATATGATGGGAGCAGAATCTCGACTGATGAATTTCCATAATGTTTTGCAAGGCTAATTTAATAGATGACTTCCTTACTTGCAAGCTTAAAAAGCAAAGAGAAGGGTTTAAAAAGGTCATAAAGACTCTTTTTCAGGTATCTTTTTGATGAGGATTCACAGACTTAATTGGCATAGCAGACATTTCACAATGTCAAGGATAAGTTTGGTTTTAAGATTTTTGGAACAAAAAGCTAGATAAACAAAGTCAAAGCTATTAAATAAATTCTGACTACAGAAAAATGCAGACCCTACCAATAATAGACTTTTAAGCCTCTCTCAGTCACTAAAGAACAAGCAGCATGCTCTTAAAATGGTGAGACACTGCCACATTCTCTCCTTTTTATAATTTTTGCAATATATACATTTTTCCAATTCACTAATCTGCACAACTGGATCATGAAGGCCATGTAATGTTTTTGCAAAGACCTATCATCTCAAGGCTAACACAGTGCTACAAGGCAATATGCCTAAAGTACTGTTAGGTATAACTGAAGTTGTCTGAAAAGGACTTCACTCAAACCTTTTTGTTCAACATAACTTCAACGTAACAGCTCAGACCAGCACGACCTAAATCCCACATCCACTCTCTCCCCACCTTGGTAGTTGCACAAAATCACCCACTTCCTTTTTCCTCACTACTAGTGACCTCAGCCAAGAAGAAATCTCTACCTGTGGAAGCTTAAATTAAAAAAAAAGACATACCATATACTTCCAGGGTTTTTTTTTTTGGGGGGGTGTTTTATTTTGATTCAGGGTTTGGGTTTGTTTTTTTTTTTTCACAAAGAAGTTGTGCGCTTTCATTTAACATCTACTGTAGGTACAACACTTTGTAAACCTCTGATATATGCAAGTGCATTGCCCAGATAATGAAGTGGGGAAGGACATGCAATTCAGAGTCATTTCAGGCAGCACTGCTATACTAATTTTCCTTCTGGGAAAACGCAGTTGAGGAAGTTACTTCAGAGAGATTAGCTGATGAATTCCTACAGATTCCAGCAACTCCCTTTCTGCTCACCTACATGCACTAAGCACAACATAATAATGTATTCGGAAAGTCAATGTATGGTTACAGAAAACAAAAATATATATAAATACCGTATGCTTGGGTGATAAATTTTAATGCAGTTTCTTTACCAGAATAATAAAGACATTAACGCTTTCACTTTATCAGAGCATAAACAACTCAAGGACCTGCAGGAATTACCATCTACATGATAACCTACTGCAGCTGACCAGATGAGAGTATTTTGCTTTGCTCTATAGCATAGTGCTTCCTCAGGGGAAGTTAAATGTTCATCTCCTGTACCATAGTGCATTCAATCACATGAAAAGCAGCTTTCCTTATGCTAAAGGACGTGAAAAGAAGTGGAATTAACACTTAAAGCACCTACTAGAAGTTTGGCTGTGAAAGCTTTTGTGTCATTCTCTCCCCATACTTACTAGGGTAGCACACACTCTGCTGATCTGACTATGCGATGGGATTTACCCTTGCCCATTAGAAGTCAAAAAACCCAGCCACTGAAGGATTAAGTACTACTTCGATCCTGAGCTGAAAAGGACTTCAGGATTGGGGTGAATATAATTTCAAGCATCTACACAAACATAAGAAGCCCTAGAAGTTATAGGAGGAACTAGTCTGCCTTTATTACAACAGGCTTGCAAAAATGCACAGGTGCACATACCCGCAAAAGAAGAGAGGGAGCTCTTAATTTAGAAAACAATTTAAAATCTGCACAGGCATTCAATTCAAGCTGCATAGTAACTGTGTGATGAAACTCTCAGAAATACCTCCAAGTCCTCTCTTCATGAACAACTCCAAAAAAATCACGCGCTTTCATGAGCACAAAGCTCTGCTCATGCCCCCAGCCTTGCACAGCTCTGTTAGACATGCTAAAGAGAGATGAACAAGGAAATCAAGACAATAAGAATCACCCAAAACCTGACTAAACTGCTTGAGAAACCACCTGGTACACAAATGAGATGCCCCACTGGCCATGATAATATGTGGGCCAGACACCCAGCCATCAACCAGCAGCAGCGAGGCGCCTCAACCAGGGAGCAACAGAAGAAAGGGACAGCGTCAACCCTCCTTTCCTGCTGACACAGTCACACCCACGAGACTGCCACAGCAGAAGGGACAAGCAGTCTGCTCCTCCATCTAAGCATGATGGTTAGAGGGGAAAGGGGAAAACAAGAGAGACGTTGAGAGGATCCTTGCAAAAGCCCAGCTTTCTCCTCTCTGACACAACGCAGTCAACACTGGCCAAAGCTGGGAAACTA
Source organism: Pluvialis apricaria (assembly GCA_017639485.1). Classification (NCBI taxonomy): domain Eukaryota; kingdom Metazoa; phylum Chordata; class Aves; order Charadriiformes; family Charadriidae; genus Pluvialis; species Pluvialis apricaria. Next base: position 68,352,188 of record CM030010.1, read on the forward strand.
AAAAACTGGGCATCTTTTTAAAAATAAGGTTTTGCCATAGATACTACAAGGAATAAGCAGCGGTTTTTTTTCAGTAATGAAGATGGGGTTGAAGAGCTTCTAAGGTTGCTTCTTTTTTTAAAAGGTGTTCCATTAAAAAATTACAGCACACATTTTTATCCCGCTCTGCCATATGTGCCAAATGGAGCTGAAGGACCGTACAGCTCTCATGCGTAGAAGTGGGGGGCTGAAGCTTTCTCCCTGTTTTTTAAATAGCTTGCCTCATCAGGAGGTTGTGGCAGAATAGTTTCAAGCAGGCTGTCAAAAAAATCGTCTCCAAGAGAGAGGTGGCCATGCATTATTTCAGAAGTCACTGAGTGGCACTGCTGAGATGAGTGGGCTCGCTCAAACAAGGCCAGAGGCAGTAACAGCATATAGATTGTGCAAAGATGAGGACAGGAGATCTGGAAGCAGATATTAACTGGAACGGATATGGGCTGCCTTTCAGGCAAGCATTAAAGTGTTGCAGACCTTTCTACTCCTTCTCATCTCAGTGATTTCCACCCGACTGCTTATTTCTGCTTATTTGCATGCCTCTGCTGTCACAGTCCATTTAGAGGTGCCCCTCTGACATCCTGCACACAAACAAGCCCTGTACTTCTCCATCTCCTGCAAGTCAGGTGAAACTGGTGCCTGTAGATACCCAGGCAGCGTAGGTGAAGAACAGCTACAACATGCGTGCGTTTCATATGCTGCCTGGTATATCCTTCTAAGCAAAATGGATTTCCAATATATGTGTGTGTAGCTCAAGTATGCCAGATATTGCTCTTTGCCTGATTTCAGGCTAAATTATTAGCACCAAGAAAACCCAAGTGAGCAGTGTAGCAAGGATGAGAAAAGCCAATTACGAGTTCCAGGCCCTTGCTGTGTTTTCAGTTTTCTTTGTTTTCTAATAAGAGCTTTGCCACTGCAACTATCAGTAGAGAAGGTCACCTGTTCATGCTAAAAAAAAAAAAAAAAAAAAAAAAAAAATCACATTTTCAGCTGCTTCTCACTTAATACTGTATTTTAATGTAAATATTTAGTTTTAATTTTGTTTTTTTCATGTCAACTGCACAAGCTTTTGCCACTTGAATGCAATGAAGATCACAAAACTGCATATATGTGAAGGGTTAGTTTGAAAACAACAGGCAGGACAAAATCAGACCAAAACCTTCCATCTTGTCCTCACTTCACCCATACACGCCTAACCAGCTCAGAGCAGGACAAGATCTTGCATATTAGATGTACTCTCCTACTCGCACACTAGTCACGCTAGGGATAGCACACTAACTTACTCTTCAAAGCAACTTTCCACCTGCATTTTTGTGTAGTTAAAAATTTGCTCTCTCCATACCATAGATAGATGCGAGATGCACACGTACACAGAGCAAATTCCAAAATGACCCAGCCAAAAGATAAAATACGTATTCTAACCAAGCCTCTACTAATCTTGACTATGGATGCAATAATGTTCTGCTGTGTATTGAAAAAAGCTGCCAAAATTTGAAGCTTGAGTTACCTTGCTGATCAAAACAAACACATGAACACACAAATTCATAAAGGTTTTCGCATGCTATCTTGAGGAACACCAGACAAGAGGATTGTCTGCTAAGGATGTTTAAATGTTCCATAATCACAAAAGAGGTTAAAATACAACTATGATACAAAGACAGGTCCAATGATCTGAAACCTGGCTTACTCCATCCGCCTTTTCTTAGAGGACGTGGTAACAAAGCTGCTTTCAGGGAAAGCTGAAGCAACAATTCTAGTTATCTCTTCAGGAGAGCATTTATCAGAACAAATATGAAGGCTGTGTGAATACATTTATGATTAAAATAATTTATAGTCAGACAGGCACCATCCTGCAAGCAAACTAGCAGCATGGGTGGTCGTTAAGCATGTTTTTAAAGATGTTTATATTTTGCTGCAGACACACTGCACTTGTTCAACAGATCTCTTTCTTTCACACACTGATTCCCAGAGGTGTCTGATGCACAGGGAACCCTTTCTTAAGGGGGCAAACAAAAAGTTTTTCCAACTCAACCAGCTAAAGATTTATTTTGCAGATTAGACAGGCTTCCAAACAATCCTTCAAACAGTACCCACTCAATGCGACAAATTTTTCTTACTATGAATAACAATTGTTAAGATATGCTAAAGAAGAAAAAAAAGTGGGGGTAGGGGGGAACAGAAATGCAAACCAAGACTAATTAGATAGTAATGCTAACAACATTATCATGCCTGTGAGCTTTACATTTTGATTCATCTTGTAGGTCCTCAGCCAGCATTAAGCATGAACCTTACAGAAAATATTTGTTGTAGCAGTAATGAATCTCAGATAGGAGACACAAAAGGAAGTGCTATATAGTAACCCCACCTAATAACAGTAGCCTTGAGCCAAAAAAATAAGCCCCGCAAGTCTTTGGGGCAGGTGAGCAAGTCAGCAGCCAGCAGAGTCACTGAAAGCAGGTCCCTCTGCTTTTGAGCTTTTTGCCTTGAGTGGGAGTCAGGGAGCAGAAGGGAAGAGGAAGCAAAAATAATTTTGAACCAGAAACAGCTCTGAGGCTCAAAGGTGAGGTCTGACGGGACAGGGAAGGCAATGAATCCCCCGTGGCTGCCAGAACAAGTGATTGCATGGTCCCTGGCCATGCACACCCCTCTGCCGCCCTTCCCTTCCCCTGGCACTGGCCTGAGCCTGCACCGAGACAGTCCAGGACTTAACCTGGCAGACAATCATTCCCTTTCTGTTGATTCAGCTCCTTTGATCACCTGGCCACAGCACCAGATGAATACCAGAATTGGTGCAGCTGAGGGAGAAGGAGAATGCATTCCCACAAATGCCCAGCACACGTGGATGCAACAAAGGTCTTAATTTTACACAGCTTCCAATGTTTGGTGAACCCTTTGGATCCAGAGCCAACCACCTACGGTCAAATTATCTCCGGAAGCACATAGTTCACAGCTTAACCCTGCTCCTACAGTGGTAAAGCTCCCATGCACTGCAGTGGAAAAAGTATTACAATTCTTCACATTTTACAAATGTGAAGCGCCTCTTATACCGCACCCAATACATGCATAACTTGAAAACAATAGTTTTTAAAACTTTATGAACTAGGTATTTTAGATTTTCAAAAAGACACACAGAAAACCTCCAATGCAATCAAAGTATGTTTTGCTACCAGCAGATTTCCTTTTCCCTAGAAAGCATGCAAATAGGTAAGATTGTGTCATGATACTCCATTTTCTCGCACGCACGAACCTAGGTCAAGGCGCTGCTTTTGCCTCAGTACTCTGAGCTACAGATCAGGGTTTTTTTAATTGCTTGTAGCTAAAAGATTAGAAACCAAAGAAAGTGATGACTTGGTTTTGAAGTGCAGGACATGCTGGTGAAACTTATTAATCTCAACAGCTCTCTGGGGCATAAAACCACATTTTCCTTTCCAACCCACAGGTCTTATCAGCATCCACCCTTCTAATATAATGCAACTTGTTCAAATCTGGCACCACCAACCACTTAGGTGGATCTGATTTCACCTACCGAGGGAGAAACCAAACAGCTGTTGTCTGCTACCATGCCAACTTCCCCTGCCTGCCGGTGGGTTCCTCGGCTTGTGAGAGCAACCTGAAGTCAAAAGCAAATCTTGCACAAACATTACTACTGATGGAGGATGGAGATCAGTGAAGAGCCCACACACAAGGAGCAGAGATTTTTAAGCCAGCTGGCTCCTCTTCAGCCCCGCAGCGCTGTGCAGAGCCCACAGCAGTGGGAACAGTACAGAACAAGCCCCGGGCGCTCCGCACGGCTTCACTAACCGCAGCTCAGGGCATTGTCCCAGCTGCACAGCAAGCGGCTCTGCCAGGCAGGCAGCAAAGCAGTCTGCAGGGAAGGCACAGCCCACACTTGGGATAGCAGAGGAGTTTCTCTACAGCATTCCTGCACCATCTGCAATGCTGTGGGGAGCAGCAGGAGAAACCAATTCAAAGAGCACGTGGTTAACCCAAACCACGCATACGTACAAGTCAAAATGATTCAGATATGTCACCTGCACTTGTAAAAGCGTGTTTTTGCAAGAATATACAAAGGGGAAACATCGCTATCACAGCTGCTGCAGTAAAAAAGACCCCTACAAACCACAGGAGATCTGACTACACAGGGTGTCGTGGTTTAACCCCAGTCAGCAGATAGAACCACGCAGCTGCTTGCTCACTCCCCCAAGTTGCGATGGGGGAGAGAATCAGAAGAGTAAAAGTGAAAAAAAAAAACTTGTGGGTTCAGATAAACAGTTTAATAGGTAGAGCACAAGCCACGCATGCAAGCAAAGCAAAACAAGGAATTCATTCACTGCTTCCCATGGGCAGGCAGGTGTTCAGCCGTCTCCAGGAAAGCAGGGCTCCATCACGGGTAATGGTTACTTGGGAAGACAAATGCCATCACTCCGACTGTCGTCCTCCCCTCCCCCCTTCCTTCTTCTTCCCCCAGCTTTATAAACTGAGCATGACATTATATGGTATGGAATATCCCTTTGGTCAGGTGGGGTCAGCTGTCCCGGCTGTGTCTCCTCCCAGCTTCTTGTGCACCCCAGCCTGCTCGCTGGCAGGATGGTGTGAGGAGCAGAAAAGGCCTTGATTGCCTAGCAACAACCAAGAACACCAGCGTGCTATCAAAAGTATTTCTCATCCCAAATCCAAAACATAGCACTATACCCGCTGCTAGTAAAAACGTTAACTCTATCCCAAGGGAAACCACGACACGGGAAACAGTGACGCTGATGCAAACAAAAGTAGCAAAATTGCATCAAATAAGAGAGGTGCAGGCAGGTAGTTAATACAAGATTTTCTTCTGACTTCTTTCAGGCTCAGGAATTGTAGGGATTGATTTTTTTGTATGATTGTTTCTTTTTAAAAGTTCATCCAAAAAAGTATTAGCATTTTTAAAAGGAAAAATATGGAATTTGAGTAATGTTAGCAAGCTGTTTAGTAAGTTTTTGCACAGTTGCCAGTGAGCTTTGGATTAAGACAGTAACAAATCAGATAAAAGTATGTACAAAGACTTCAAAATAAGCTGCATTTTAAGGATGAGACCATCCCTTCCCTGTCTTCAGTGTGGGAATACTTTCACACATTTACGTTTCCCTTGGTGCTATTTTTGTATTAAGCTCAAAAACATTTATTTCAGAAACTTACAATAGAAAGGGACTTTTATTATCTAGTTGTGAAACCTTTGTTGATATCATCTGTTTAAAATCTAAAAATGTACAGAGCTAAATATGTCTGTAATGACTGGCTTCATAAATTATAGCTACAGATTTTAAAGGCCATTTTTTAATGCAGAATATCACCTAAGTTTTCACTACTATTGTAAAATAACGTACAGATACTATATGGCAGCAGAGTCCCTGTAACAGCAGCTTGAGATGTTCAAGGAAATTTAGGAAGTTGCTGTCGGAGAATGACAAACCTGTGAGAAGGGAAGGCAACTTTCTTAGCAGGTTGCCTAAGACTAGGATTAATTTTCACAGAAGGTAAACAATTACCCCAAGACACATCATTTTTAGCACAGAGGAAGAAAGCTCACCTCATTTCAACAAAAACATGACAACCACAACAAAAGACACAAGAAAGTAGAAGATAGAGGGACAAAAAGAGGAAATGAAACACAAAGAAAACTGAAATAGAAAACCAATTTTATAAAGACCTTATTATCAGACTATCTTTGTGGAAAGAGAAGAAACTTGCTTCTAGTGCAGTACCAACAAGGCACTGCACACCGCAGCAGCTGTAAAAAAATATATGTTTGGGGATGCACTTGCTCAAGTTTTCTTCTAGCTTCAGGTAGTCAGTTGGGTGGGTTTAGCAATGAAGAACAAGCAGAAACAAGCAACACACCCCATGTCTTCCCTCTCACCGACTTAGTTCTTGAACATAATGGAGAGAGACTGGAATAATTCCAGCAATTCAAAAACAAAGCTAAAGTAGATCTGCTTGTCACTGCTTACAGCATTAAGTTTCATTTCTATATTTCACAAAAAACAAAAACCTTGTTATACCTTTTGCTTTATGCACACTAAAACAACACTGAGGCACCACAGAAATGTACAGAAGGGCTCTGCCTCATCCAGCGAGACAAAATCTTCAAAATTACATTATAAGTGCATTAGTTTTCACATCTGCATTTATGCTGCTTGCTTGTTTTTGACACACAAAACTTCATCACAGATTACAAATCCAATCCACCAGTCTCGAAGTCCATGGGAGCCTTCTACAATAACTTCTCTGGCTGCTATTTCAGGTCCTCTGTGGGCACCAGTGTTTAACCAGCAGTTTGCATGTAGCCAAGTCCCCTGTGGACAGACTCACAAGCACACTTAACCCATTTGAGTCCACTCCTTTCCAAGGCAACACCGAAGTTATTCCACTGAAACAATGCCCCACCACCAGGCACTCTCCTGCTTCTGCCCCAGCGTCAACCCAGCAGCCCAGCTCACAAGAGAAGACCGCAGCTCCAGCCTGCCACCGCCCTCATCGCAGGTTTGAAAACAAGTCAAACCATTTCCATGAACTTCTACTCTTGCTTTCTTCCGCTGACACTGAATGATCCTGGCAATTTAAGCATTTTACATCAAAATGCTCAGTAAACAATGGTTGTACTGTCATGTTCCTGCATGGGCGCCTGGAGGAAATAAAACATTCTTTAAAGATTTTACACGCTTTTCTAACTCTGAGATGGATTATTTTGCTCAATCTAAAAATAAATGCATGGGCCTCCTTCTTGTGTTCAAACAGCATAAGAAAAAAAAAAAATCACTATTTTGTCCTCCTTTGTCTGAAGGAGCAAAGGGTTTTGTGTTCTGGGGGAATGGACTGTTGATATGTTTTAATAAAGGATTCTTTAAAAATCTCGGGTTGCTGAAAGCAATTCATGCATCCCTTGTTAGCCTTCATCTAATACTACTATAATTGAAATCCAAACAAACTAAACATGAAAATTACATGCAGCATCACCTGTATATAGCCATGTAGACCAGAACTCCAGCCAAGGCTGATTATTGCACTACTAAATTGCCCTACATAAAGAATCTTTACGCAAAAGCATAAACCCTGTTGTAACTACCATCTGTGTAGTACCTCTCAATAATCTGATTCTGACCCCTTGGATCCTGCAAAACTTTCTTACCTATTGTCCCCTTAAAGTTTCTCCAGTAAATAATTTTTAATACTGCTTAACATGAATATATATGTATTGTGTCCATAACAGGCTGAGTCTGTGTCCTCTTGTTCCCATCAGAACAAACACAAGGTGTCTTTCTATGTAAGTGTTGAAGGTATAAAAAGCATTTGAGTAAGCAGCAAGTCACGATTTTAGGTATTTTCTTATTTCCAATACCACCTTGTCACAATTTACAGTATTAGATATACTTTTTACCGTATTTTGAGTAGCCTGACTCCTAGCCTACTCCAGAAAAAAGCTGGTCACTGCAGCTGATACAGATAAAGCTGTACAAGTAGCAGAACTAAACAGAACTCATGTCACGGGAGATTTTTGTTGATAATATCTGTCAGATGAATAAATAAAATAAATCTGTACTCTGTTGACACAACTAAATTTACATATGAATCTTTGCTAATATAAAATAGTCACAGGAAAGAAGCAGGGCAGGAGAAATCACAGCTTTGATATTATTCTGGGAGCTGGAGGGAAAAACAGCTCAAATGTGATTGAAAGATAATGACTTCAAACATTTTTCTAAAGAAAGATAGCATGAAATCACACATTAGGGTATATCAATGTTATACGCAAAATTTAATACATGATCATTAGTAGGACTGTTGTATCAAGGCTAATAAATATATATGCGTAAGTGATATATCAACTTTTTTAATAGCAAAGCTATTTGAAAACCACAAAGTACCATAATTAAATAAATATGCAGCACAAGTTTGGAAATTCAAATGATGAGGTATTTATTTCAAAGGTTTCAAGTTTCTTAGAACCTCTAGCTTTACTTCCTAAAGTGATTTAACCATTTAAGGGTCCATGTTTTGCTGGAGGTCAGCAGGAATTAGGCTTTTAAAAGCAAATAGCATTTTGCAAATAAATTCTGTTCACTTAGATCTGAGCCAAGCATAGCTACTTTTTGGTTCTTTTTTTTTTTAAAAAAAAAAGATCAAATCTGTGCATTAAGATAATTAACAATACGAGTACAAAGGATGCACTTCAGTTCTCAAATCAACTGTTCTATTAAAAAAAAAAATCTAGCAACACCAGAAAACCTACACATGCTTCCCAAATTTCCACTCTTTCCCACCCCTTTCTTGACTACTACTGTATATCTTACGGACACTCAGTGCCAGTGTCACAAAACCCTGGGAACCCATACTGGAAGTAACTGAATCGCATAGGAAGTACAGTCTTCAAGCAGGCTGATTTCTGATGTCAACCATAACTTTGGCACTAGTACGGTTTCTCTTCTATGGAAACAGTAATGTAACAGGCATTATTTTATTACAGCAAATATCCCCTAATGTGAGCTTGAGAAATTATTTGATAGTAAATCCTCATCTTCATTTGAGTTCAACAAAAAGTTAAGAAAACAGTAACTACATTTGTTAAGACCATCAAGGAAACTGGGGGTTTTTAGTAGTGAGAGGTGTCCTGTGGTTCTGGGGATCACCTCATAATTAACTGCTGCCATGTCTCAAAAGATTTTTCCCTTTCCAAACATCACTTTCCCCTTGGAAAACAAGCTGAGTTAGATTTATGATGACAGTGGTGACACTTGGTGCACTTCCCCTTGATGACTCAGTAAACAAGACTTGGAGATGCAGGCTCTTGGACTGTTTTAATACTTAACAGGTCTGCTTTTCTGAACCGAGTTCTTTTATTTGTCCATCTGTTTTGAAGAGCAGTACCCCACACCACCTCTCTGCATTGCCACTACTGCACATAAAAATTTGGAAAACAAAGGAACTGAAGAGGCAGGCTAGAGCCTGGAGCAGCATCACCAGTCCCAGGCCAGCACCCGGCACAGCTCTGTGCTGCTGCCTGGGACAGACCACACAACTTAGAGGGGAGCTGGAAGGCATCAGACACCAGCACTGGTGCGTCACCACAGGAGGCAAGTGGGAGGGAAGTGAATAAAAGGATGCTTGTTATTGGGTCCAAGGATAGTATTCCCAAAGGAAAAAAAGAAGCAAATACATGTGTTTAGAGGACGAGTTTCATCTCTCTCAAGAAAGCAAAGTTCTTAGCTGAGAAAGATGCCTAGGAGCTATTTTCAAACCTTAACGGAAATTTAAGAAATATTTTTAAATGCTTTCAAACCAAGGAACTTAACCTGTGGGAAAAAAATAGCAGGATATCCTTTTGCTTGTAAAGGCAACTTTCGCCATTGTTTAACAGTTGAACTAAATGCAAACAGAATACTTCTGGATTTGATGTTTTGGGGTTGGGACAAAGTGCCTTATTATTATTAAGTCATGTATACACAGATGAAAGCTATCCTCCCCGAGATGAGTGTTGGACAAGTCTCCTAGAAAACTCCTCTATCTTGCCACAGAAGACTGGAAGCCAGAGCAAGTCCTGTCCACCTGTTACCTGGTCACCCTTTCTGGTATACAAAACTATCTGTTGAAGTAGCTTAACTTAAACTTTCAGCTGTAAAAGCAGTGTCCAGGGCTGACGAGGCCCTGATTACTCGACTGAACGCATACACAGACACTTTCATCCTTTGCTCAGTAAAGAGCTTTGCGTACTCAGTGTAAAGCCCGCAGCACGCTCAGCTCGCCTGCCAGGTGGGTACAGAGGCCGGGGCTGGATACACCCTTCTAGGACCCGTTCTGCCCACTCTGTGTCTAGAACAACCGGTCTACAATTAACATTCAAATCCCTGTGCAGAAGATACTTGCCTCTGTTATGCTTCAAAACATAAGCTTCCTTAAAAGACATTGTTATCATCCCCTAAACTCCACATTAAAGACCACAGACAGTGTTTCCCAAGTTCCAGAAATTCTTTACAGCCAGGCTTATGCAGTGCAGAGCTGTCACATACAATTTTTATCTGCAGCTAAGCAAAGTGGGAGGTGCTGAGCTTACGTACCTGGTTGGCATTTGAGAAGTAATCCCTCTAAGTCAGGTGTATTAGGAAGGCTACAGGCCATCAGCCTCCCAGATTCACATAGCTGTCAGAAAACAAAGGGATGCCGAGAGGACAGGAGAGGGTCAGTTCACTGTTTCTTTCCTTGTCTGACTAATCTGGAGGGAAGAAGTGGCTTTTTTGCTTATTTAACATACTGTCTGAACGGCTTATAATTAAAACCCAACCAAGGGGAGATGGTTACAAGAATTGCCAAGACACCAGCCAACCTCTGCCTAAGGAAAAAGCTTTTCTGCATCTTTCCCTGAAGCAGCTTTTGGGCACAGCAAACTGAAGAAGATTTAATTACTTGTGGCTCTTGTCCACTACACTCATTTCCAGATTTTCTGCATTAGTGTTTCACTGCCTATACTTTCCTTCATATATAATTGCTTGTACAATGGCAATGCTGTTTTTAGGAGCTCGAGAGGCAGGCCTGTACAAACCTCATGAAGTTCAACCAGGCCAAGTACATGGTCCTGCATGTGGGTCAGGGCAATCCCATGCACAAACACAGGCTGGACAGAGAATGGATTGAGAACAGCCCTGAGGAGAGGGGGTATAGATGGATGAGAATCTCAACATCAGCCGGCAACGTGTGCTTGCAGTCCAGAAAGCCAACCGCATCCTGGACTGCATCAAAAGAAGCATGGCCAGCCTGTTCAGAGAGGCGATTCTCCCCCTCTACTCCACTCTCGTGAGAGCCCACCTGGAGTACTGCATCCAGCTCTGGAGCCCCCAACATAAGAAAGACATGGATCTGTTGGAGCGCGTCCAGAGGAGGGCCACAAAGATGATCAGAGGGTTAGAGCACCTCTCCTATGAAGACAGGCTGAGAGAGTTGGGGTTGTTCAGCCTAGAGAAGGCTGCGGGAAGACCTTATAGCAGCTTTCCGGTATCTGCAGGGTGCCTACAAGAAAGCTGGAAGGACTTTTTACAAGGGCATGTAGAGATAGGATGAGGGGGAATGGCTTTAAACTGGAAGAAGGTAGATTTAGATTAGATATTAGGAAGAAATGTTTCACTGTGAGGGTGGTAAGGAACTGGCACAGGTTGACCAGAGAAGTTGTGGATGCCCCATCCCTGGAAGTGTTCAAGGCCAGGTTGGATGGGGCTTTGAGCAACCTGGTCTGGTGGGAAGTGTCCTTGCCCACGGCAGGGGGGTTCAAACTAGATGATCCTTAAGGTCCCTTCCAACCTAAACCATTCTATGATTCTATGATAATATTTGTGTGAAAAGCTCACATGAACCAGTGGCAAAATACTCAAATCGTTTTAAATACTTTAGGGATGTGAGCAACCAGATTAATAATTTGTAGTCATACAATGGATCGGGCTCAACACCTTTGTGTGCTGCAATTTGTTCTTTATGTCCTCTCAGGCAAGGTCTCTACAATGGGATAGTTTCACATGCAATCCCCAAACAACCTCCTGCAAGCTGGACAACAAGCGTTTCCCTACATGCGTACCACAGAAAGCTGTGGGCTATAGGACTCTGAGGAAATGTCTAAGGACAGGGAAGAACATACCCAAGGGGTTATTGCTACCATAGCAAACAAAAATAAATACCACGCTGCTGCTCTTCTTGCTTTCTTTATGGAAACACGCGTAGTATTACTGTGGTAACATGAACGCTGTATTAGCAGAGAGAGGAAGGAATGACACTGACCCTGCTCTGCAGTACAGCAAACCAAGGAGGCAAGGGAAGTCAGCCTGTCCTCTGCATCCATAAAGCACAGATGGTATTCTTTCAGCACATCCAGCCAAGGATTAACAAAGCAAAACTGCAAACAGACAACCAACATGACAGCCAAGAGCACCTTTAGTAAAATGCTTCCTTCAAGTGAAAACATTCAGGCTGAAAACACTGCACCTTTCACCTTTAGTGAACAGATGGCGTCCAACCAAGTCTGAATTACAACTTAGTCTGAACAGCAATGAGCTGACAGGCTGATGAAAGAAACCAAAATATTCCTTGTATAAGGAAGAGTAGGTTGGCAGGATCCAAATATGACATGACTTTGTCTCCTGTTACATGAATTCATCCTGCATCTTCCAAAACCTACAGCATTCTTCATAAGCTGCTTCTATCCAAAATCCGATGCGCACAAGGCATATTTAATAAAAGTGTTCTTATGCCATGTTAAAAAAAAATACTACAAGCTTTAAAAGAAACATACAGCACAGCATTAATAAGGAATCATTCCACACATTGTTTATTTTACAATAGACTTTTAAAATGTGCAGTCTCCCTGCCAGTGTTTTCATTCTAGAGACACAGAAAAATACTTGTAAACACATACAGCAGTTAGCCTTAAAAATCGTGGGGAAGCGCTCACTCAAAATTTTCTCCATTTCTGTGGGTTTGCTCTCTAAACTTTAGGAATTTCTCCCTTTGGGGGTGCTTTGTTTATTGAATTCAATAGTGCATTAAAATAAATATTTGAATTTAGTCTGATTCAGGAGGAATAAGTTCTCTCAAAATTCTGCTAATACAGAAACATAATTTCCTCAACATCTCTCAAGAAAAAGTAGGCTATGTTGTCACTATTCCTTCTAAATTCAAGCAGTGAAAGAGGAAGAGATCTGAAAAATTTAAGTTGTTTTTTTTACAGACACATTTTTCTTTTGACTTAATGAAGCTAAATAAGCCAGCCAAGTTGATATTTCTGACGGTGGCAAAATCTAAGCTATACAGCAGCATACTGAATAGTAATAGTTACTATTTATCTCAAAAGGAAAGTGCACACCTGGGTAAGTCACCCAAACTGGAGTTTCTGTAAGTAATGGGAGTTTAGGTGAAGTTTGAATTTTTTTTTACTAATACTGCAGGTGGCTACCTGGTTAAAAATTAGTCCACAAGTCCAGTAATATTGAGCTCTATTTCCTTAGCAGCCAAGGCAAACATCAAACTTCTTCCTTCCTCCTTTGATTCAAGAAAAGCTCCATCTTAAGAACAGGCAGAAAGGCCAAAGTGATTAAATTCAGTATCCCAGAGAAGCAGGACTCATAGAAAGCAGTAACGCCTTTTATTAGATGAAGGTAGCTGCTGGGAAAGGAGGGGGCAGAGGACACTTTCCAGCATCAACCCCTTGCCGGGTCTGAAACAAACGTTAAGTCATGTCCACGGGCAGCTGCAGTTTGTTTTCCATGTGGTTGGGTATACGCAAAGGCAGTTGGGCTGACAGCAGAGCCTCTCTGGGAAATGCACCCGGACCTTTTGCTCGGAGCAGGATGGACTGCCAAGATCACGTCTCGCACTATTTGCTACACCTGACTGCATGTAAAAAGAGCACCTCAATATCTAATGACATCTATGAACCATTTGACCAATTGAACAATTTGGCAAGAAAATGTAACACTGCTAACACAGTTTAGAAAGAGAAATTGGTGTGTTGAAAAGCAGGAGATGAAAAAAGTAGGAATATCACCCCTTCCAACTGGGAATGAAAATATTCTGCTGCTTAAAACAACTAAGCACTAATTTATTGTCTATGTAACAAAAGCTCATCGTTATAATGATGAAAACTGGCAGCTAAAGCTTGGGAGGGAAGGGGATATTAAAGATAATTCAGACAGCAACATCGTTAGACATCGGTGAAAATGAAAAATGAGACCTGAAACTTCAAAGCACAGAGTAACCACACAAGGAAACAAATAAAAGAGGCATAACCGATAGAAAATAAACTACGCTGAGTGTATGCCAGGGCAAGAATACCACTACTTTCTGAATGTCATTTCAAAAAATTAACATATCGATACAGTCAGGCTTTGGAAACAGTACAGCATGTCAGGCAGAAATGTCAAAATTCAGGATCGGTGTATCACTGGTTCAGAACCAGCCAGAGGTCAGGTCCCCACATACACAGGGCTGCTCGCTGAGAGCTGGACCCCCACTCTGAGCCCATTCCTGCCAAGGATGCTAGAGCTGTGCTCTAGCCAGTATCACTGCCCCTAAGGTGGCAGTGGCTACATGCTGCCTTCTTCGGTCAGCTCTGACAATCTCACATCCTACCAGGTAACATCAGGAATCACTCCTGCAATAGAGGACTATACCAGCTGTCCTCTCAACTTACTCATCATCAGAACAGCTGGAAAACTTTTCTCCCTGTAACGCTCATGCTCATTGAAAACCAGAGAGCTGACCAATACTTCAGTGTAGCAACTTCTTGCTGCAGGATCTGTACGAGGCAAGAGCACTGCGATCACAACAGAGCCCAAGAATGGTACCAGCAGACTCGCTGTAACATGCATCGCTGTGCTGATGCAGACGATGTCTATGAAGCATCCTTAAGCTGCAAAATACCACTTCCACTGTGGTTCACTGGTACCCAGTAAAAAATCCCATGAAGTAAGAAATAAAACACAAAGCGTGTGCTAACCATTTCCCTTCATTCAAACAATGCAAAGAATCAGACCAAAGACCAGAAAGTGCTCAAAATAGCATTAGGAGAGTATTAATGTGATGCCCAATGCAGGAAGACCAATCTGTGTTTTATTGCTGAAAATATACCTCTTGAACTAGAAACCAGAGGTGTGTTGCCAAAATAATTCAGAGGCTTGAGACAGGCAGATTCACTCTCTGAGGAAATATCTCCAGTGACAGTCAGGACCACCAGAAGAATGACCCCCAGCCTGGCACTTAGCTATGAAATGCTGCTTGGCTGGGGAGAAGCACAACTATATACAGGTGTTTTAAGAATTGCCTTGTTTATAAGCTCTTTCATCCTTCAATAACTAGAGGAGTGAACTCAATTTACATGAGGCAGCTTGCAATTACAAGACTCGCTGAAAACAGCCCCCTCTCCACACCAGCCCCTCCTTCAGCGACCTGCTCCCAGCCAGACACAAAAGCCAGACCCAGGCAAGGCCCCCCCCCCGGACTTCACAGGGCTCAAGCCGCCTGCCTGGGTTTCACCTCCTCCCGCTGAAGCCAGTGCTTGACATTGCCCTGGCAGAAGCAGCTTAGTGCCGAGCCATATCTGTATGGTGCACTTACCTCCGTGAACATGTCTTACTGCCTTCCTACATGGCAGGGGAGATTTCCTGTTTTCATACATTCCCTTGTCAGCCCTAATCAGTGTCAATAGGTTATGGTGTCTTTTGTGCTGGCGGCGTCAGCCCTGACAGGAAAGAACTTTTAATCTCTTTCCTCGCACCGAGCCATGAGAAGCTGCGAGCGCTCCCAGGCATAACTCCCCTGGCTCCTCTCCGAAAAACGCTCTCTCAAGCACACGGTTGCTTAGCAATATTTGCCTTCCCCCTGTACGGTTCAAATTGGCAACATCTGTCCCTTTGGCACTTTCCACTTGTGCAAGAAACAGTGTGGAGAGTTTCAAAAATCTACAAACAGGTTGGTAGAGGACGTTTCGCATGAGCTGTTAGAGCTGCTTTGGCATTTTATTGCTGGTTTATTTCCAGCCTGGATAAAACGTGTGACTTCTTCCACAGGAGAGGCACACAAGGGAAAAAAAGTCTTCCTCATCCAGTGGGACTCACCTATTAAATCAAATACAACAAGTAGCTTTTTCTGTTTACATAATTACGCCTGCATGCTATGGCTTGGTTTAGGAAAAAAAAAATACAACAAACCAAAACACTGCACTGCCATATAATTCTCCCCTGTCCCCTGGGATTGACTTCAATTTCTCCTAAGATACTGTATACAATTCAAGTGAGAGAAAACGAGAGAAACTAAAATCTGTTTATGTATTTAAAAATGCAAAAGCTGTATGCGATGCTGACCTCATAACCAGCAGAGCTCAAACGCCCAAACTGATGTGTCTACAAAACTGCCCCAAGGAGCAGTGATCAAGGTCAGTGTCTCTGGATGTACCTGCAATACAGCTGCTACGGCAAATGACGGGAAAAAGAAATTAAACTAATTTAAGAGCATAAAAGGTACCAACAGCTTTCACTTCGGAGAGCCAAAAAAGGGCAACGGAGAAAACTCAAGTAGAAGGATACATCTTTGGGCACTTGGTATTACTACAAGCAGCAGAGAATCCTGCAGTTAACCTTTCTCTGGCTGCAATTCATTTCAGCTCACCCTTACTACAATGCCTAAGGGTTACGAGAAAGGCCTTGGACCACACAGCTTTGGATATTTACATGCAAGTTATTAGGGATGTTTAGTGGGAATGATGTAGCTCAGTTTCAGCCCTAATAATGAAGCACAGGGTTATTGGTTGGGTTGTTTTTTTGGTTTTTTTTTTTTTGTTTTTAATACAAAACAGAGTCAGAAAAATAAAATGGAGTTGATCAGACTAAGTGCTATTACAACAAGCCTGAATATTAAAGTTTCATTATATACACATGTGAAGAAACTATAAAAATATTGTTCTGTCAAGTGATTAAAAAAAAAAAAAAACAAAAAAAACCAACAAAACTCCCAGTCCTCCTAGAAACACATACAATCCATCCTCTTAGAAAGATGCAGGTGAACACCCCTGTGTCTTCCAAGGTGCCAACCACCATGCCCAGTATGAGGATAGTGGTGGAATCAAAGTTCAGTTTCTGCTAAGCAAATGACTTGTGTCATGTTTAAGAGCAAGTGCCATCCCAGATCTAGGCATTTATGCCACAATGTAAACTCCAGTGACAAACTCCATCCTGACTGTTAACAGATGCTTATAATGGGAAGGCTGATGAATGCCTAGCTAACCGTGTACCACGAAAAGCTGATGTATACTTTAATCTACAGAATAGCAACTTCAGGAGCTGCCACCATGCTCAACCCCCTCATCTTGCACACTGAACCCTTCCCACTGCCCCCTGGTTTGGTACAGCAGGAAAGGGGGTAGGAGAGAAAACGCTGGGAAAACCCAATGCAACATAAATACAGGAGAGGGGGGAAAGAGGTAAAGGAATTGTGATTTGCCATCTCCTACGAGCTGTTTATCCTTTTTTTTGGGGGGGTAAGATACTGCAGCTTTGAGGCTCCATTGAAGCATGCAGTTTTCCATAAAGGTTCCCTAAATGTGCCCCAACCAATGCAGTCTGGGTTGCAGAGGACTGTGGATTAAGAGCCTTGTCCAGGACAGAAGAATTTTCTACTTCAAACTCCAATCGAATTCTTAAATAAATCATAAATCATTTTTAAACAAACTTTAGACATATCTCACATTTAAACAGATATCAGGTCAGAAATAAAGCTACTCCTCAGCTTTTCATTTTAACAACCTTATCGCCCCGGGCGAAAAGAAAATTGTCGGTGCTGCCTAACATCAAGTGCCACATGGATTTTCAAAAGACTGTGGGCTTGTGATTTTGGCTGTTTGGTTGTTTTTTTTCCAAAATAACATCTAAATTAAGAAAAAAGAAAAACCCACCAAACTTTCTTGCAATCAAAGACCTTACAACTGCAGGACAATGGAGTCTGGAGACCAGGCAGAGAAACAGTTGAGGCCACCAGTCACCTCCTCCTCCTAGATAAACGTCTGGCTTTACTTTTGAAACTGGCAGTGATAAGCTGTCAGTGGCTGTGTTTTGTTTTCAGCTCATTAACATGCATGTCGCCTGCCACCTCTCCCTGCCTTCAGTGCTCGCTTTGAAGTTGCCTTGTTGGAAGGTTTGGCTGTCATCTGCTCTTAGCCTTCTCCTCAGACATTCCAGATCACTTTTCTAGTTTATTAGTCATAACATTGGGCAGTAACAATCATTATATTAGCAAGTATGAAATACCTCCTGTAATGTTTCTGCTGCTAATCACAACCTCCTTGAATTTCGTTCATGATGTGCACCTACAAGTTCTGTCTTCATTTGCTGTTTCTTCCCCACAACAATTCCCTCTTTGAGATGCCACTGCATGAGTACGTATTACTCTGTTGGGACAAGAGTTTTGCATACCAGCAGTCACCACTGGAGACCCATACGAACAATAACCAAAGATAAGGTTGACACAAAGTTTTCTTGTTTCCGCACAGATTTTTAGCAGGAGCGTCAGGCAATTACTACAAACTATTACTATCCACACACGGTTTGAAAACAACCACTTCAGCTTAACAAAACAGTTAACGCCAACCAACCAATCTCTCCCTGACACACCACCCCAGCAACTGGTAGTTCATTGCCTCCCTTGCAAGCTTACTATCCCAAATGAGCTGCTTCGCGAACCAGTAACGCCAATACAACTGCAGTGCCCACCTGAGAGTCAGGGAATGCTGTTTCCATTCCCAAGCTGCCTTTGTTTTTTTTTAAAAAAAAAAAAAATATTTTTCTGCAGTTTGCTGCCTTCATTGAATTTTGCTTTCCTTAAGTTGCTATCGAAGCAGCTAAGCTTTGTCTGCAAAGGCACAGGCTGCCTCGGCATTTAAAAGATTGGTGCAGAAAACTTCATTAGTTAAAAAAAAAAAAGTTAGGAATAACAGTTTCCAATTCTTCTAAGCCAGTTCTAGAGAAGCAGTAACATTTGTCATTAACCCAGCTAAAATTAGACTCCTTGCTGTTCAGAAGTAAATAAAGCTGGCTATAATACAACCACCTGCAAGGTGCAGTTTGATGCTTGGCTTCAAATTCAGAATACTGCACAGGGTCAGGTAATTCATGCTGGTCTCCAGGCTGGGTCCTTCTGTTGAAATTTAACTTTTGCTAAGCAGCTCTGGCAAGGACTTTACCATCATCCAGGGGGAAGGGGCGGTAACACAGGTGTAAGTAATGACAGGAATGGTTAAGCCTTCAAGATGGGACTCTTCTGGAAGAGCCAAAAAAACCTTCCTGTATTTCAGAAGAAGGAAAATACCCAGCACACAACTCACAGCATTATGGTTTTACTCTTCTTTTGGGTTCTGACAATATAACTGTTAACAATCAGTGAAACTGAAGCAATGATACTTCTCAAGACACATGATACCAGGTTCCCAGAAAGATACACTGCTACTTACTAGACAAACCACTTTAGCAGAAAAAAACAAAGTCAGATCTTCAGGTGCACAAGCTTTTCTGAAGGACTAAAATAGAGACCACAAACTTCAAACTAAGCACAGCTTGTGGACAAGCTCTGCAAGTTTGATTTGGTTTTGTCTAGCAATTACAGCACAAGGAAACCATCCTCATACGAATGCTGCAAGACAGAGCGGACTCTCAACCAACCTGTTTTCAGCCACCTTCAAATGATGCCTCCTTCCTTCCACCCCTGGGACTCATGGGCTGCACCAAAGCCCACAAACTCCACGCTGTCCCTCAAACCGCAGCTACCCTACCGCAACTGCAGCCCCAGTGGCACACACTACCTTCCCTTCGCTCTCTCTAGCACGTACAAACTCACAGCTGGCACTAGACAATCATGTCTTGAAAGCGTTAGGAAACCTGAGGGATCCAGCAAAACTGTCTCACTGACATTTTCCAAACTCGTTCACAAGCCAGCCACTCATTCCTGCTGCCCTGCATTTCAAGAATTGACAATGTCAAGCGCTCAGGAGAGACATAAGAATTTGTGTCACATAGACGTTTGGCTATTTGCTGTGCTAGACAGATGGAGCTTTACAGAGCAGTTTACAGCACTTCCTGCATTTCCCCTCACTTCCAAACTATTACTTCTTGCTTGACTTACCAGTGCTCACTACTAAAGCCATGTTTTGAAGATGGGGTTATAATTTCATTTTGATACCTTCTCAGCATTACTACATCTAAACGTTTTTACGCACATTTATTCACTTACCTTTGCAAAACTTGTGTGTGTTAGTCCCCATTCTACAGATGAAAGTTCGGAAAATTATTCAGGCCTACAATTCCAGGATATTCATTTTAACTCATTAACATACAGCCATTGACACAAAATGGGTTATTACGGAAAAAAGTAGCTGTTTACATAACACAACATTTAACAAGCACTGATCTTTGTTCTGCCACAGCAATAGGAACTAACAACCGAAGTGCTCTTAAGTTCTCCTTGAATTCAGCTTGTTGGCCTCCTGACTTTGCAAACCTGCAGAGGACCACAGGTTTTCCTTTCATTGTTGGGGTTTGGGGTTTTTTTGTCCACTCCTTTTTAAACACAGCACTCTTCTTTACAATTGCCAATGAGAAAGGCAATGGTCTAAATGCTGTGCTGGAATCGTAACTGATTCCAGTAAGGATGGCTGATCACAAGTCCTTCATAGGAAGCACAAAAACCTAAAAAACCTCAACCAAAAAACTTCCCAGTGATAATATGCTACGGCAGCTCATTTAAGCCTGAGTTTCTCAGAGCAGTCTGGACGAGACACTGAGTTCTGAGTCACCTGGAAAAGATGCAGCGCAGTTTATGGAAATTCTTGCCTGACCCTCATCATCCTGCTCTTCGTCTCTGCAGGATTTGCAAATCCCCACCTAACTACTCTTCCTCAGTCTCCACACTGCTTTGCAAAGTGATGGATTTAGCAACCAAATTTGGACAAATGTTCTGCAATTGGTGCGCAGAGACCACTCTATTAGAGAGAAGTCAGGTCTTGACGGTGTAAGCCAAAGAGCTAAGGCCATCCACACCTGATGGGAGACAGCTGGCAACGCACCTCAACCCCGCTCTCTCAGATACAACTGTCTTCTTGGCACTCCCTCCTTCCTCCTCCTCACCCACGCACCTCCAGGGAAGATGCAGGATCCCTGTTCCTTTCTTCACACTGATGCTCCCTAGATTGGGCTTCCAAGCCAGCAAGAACAAACACTACCCATTTCTGGTAGCCTGGATGGCTGAATGCAGCATTACCACATTCCCTTTTTTTTTTTTTTTTTCTAAACCAATTCACCTTACTATTTAGTATCTTGGCACTAAAGCCAAGCCTAAGACCTTAGAGCCAACGTGAACAAAGCAAGAATCCCCAAACCTTGAAAAAGTCTTGCAGCTGAGAGTTGGTAGTTGACACGCTGCACCCTTCAGTGCACCTTCTCCAAGCATCAAAGAGGAAGATGAACGAGACTACCTTCTAATTTATGACTTCTGCAGTCATGACACATTACCTCTTGAACACCAGAGTCTTGTTAAACTGAAGTAATAAACACAAGATGTCCTTTTGGCTTTTGAACCCAACCACCTGCTCCTCTGCCCCACATACCCTTCCTCACCCTCCAGCTCTTCGCTCTTTGCTCTGGAGGCCCATACGCATAACATTAAAAAAACCAGTAGTAGCAATTGGCATTTGTGTTTGATCTGCTTCTTTAGCAGTCGCACATCAACAAAAAAGACAAATTTACACAATGCTTGTGGTGAAGCAAGGAAACCCTTCTCCAATCACTAAGGTACTTTTGACTATAAAGAAGGCAGCAAAAAAGACACGAAGTGACATCTTGTTAGCTCTCTTGGTGCAAGCATGGAAAAAAAGGAAAAAAAAAGAATCCAAAACGAATACAAGGGGAGAGGGGAAAAAAAAGCCCCCAATCTCCCTTCTATTCTAGAAAATAATAAATAAAAATAAGGTTGGTAGAAAGACAATAGTAGCTTAATGCTAAATACTCTGTATTCATTAGTTAAGAACAAATTACAGTGTTATGTATATTTTTAAAAGACTTTCATTTTAAAAGAATGCAAGGATTAAAGCAATGTATTTATTTCTAGTTTACAGGGTTCACCTGTCTGACCCCTCCCTGCCAGTAGAAAAGCTCAGTTGCCATGGAGAGAAGTCAGCGAAAAATTATTTATCTAGAATGGACCTTTTATTTTTGTCATCCAAACTTCTTTTTAGGTATTTAGTCACTACTAATATACTATGCAACAATCATGTTTTAACTGGTGGCCATTCATAAATGTTTACTGAGGTGAACAGAGCTCGATGACAGACGATTCACACCTTTGAACACAGATTTTTGTGCGTACTGGGTTCTTCAAGGATAATACAGAGTTACCAAAAAGACTTAAATGTCTGGGCATCTTCATTGTTTGTTGTTGTGGTGGTGGTTTTTTTTTTAAATTGGTTGCTTCCCTATCTTGCTTCCCAGTTTGTAGGTGAAAGAGGAGAGTCCAATGAGGTCTCATTACATGAGATAAAAGGAGCTACTCCCTAGCTTTTACAAAACTGCCAGGAAAACAAAGCCAAACTCTTCAGTAAGCATCAAGTGCTATACATTCCCTCCCAGACACTATGACATAATAACGCTCGAGGATTTATAAGCACTCTCTCAAACGAGCCTCGCTGCTTCTTGGCCCTCGACGTCAAGCCAATTCCCTTTAAGACATCACAGTCTTTGTCAACGGAGGTAACATAAGAGTCTCTGTTGGTGCTGTGGCTCTCCTAAGACATGAAAAGAGAGAATCAGCTTTTAACGCCATCTTTGTTTTAGATGCTGGGTGAAGAAGGTAAACCTGGCATGTTAACAGAAGGGATACATTTAAGATTCACGTTTGCTTATTTTTCAGTTTTCTCACAATAAATTTGGAAAAGATACCTTAAAGAGACAGGGAAGAACATTTGAAAGTAATGGTTTTTATTTGGGGAAGAGCTGTTCAGTTTCTTTATGTGAATGCAAAGTGAGTCACTGCACAGTTATCCACTGTGAATTAATTCACTCCTACAGTGAATCTGCTTGTCCATTCAGACTGGAAGGCTTAACTTGTCAGTGTTGCCATGAACAGAAGCTGTCAATAATGAATTCACAGCTGCAGAAATTCAATTAGCCAAAAAACATGTGGTAGAAGAAATGGCTTTCCTAAATGATGTCAAGGGAGATCACCAGAAAAACTGTATTTGGCATGTGGCTGTTCAGTATAAACCGAGGCCCCCCCGAACAGTTTAAGCAAAATTTGTTAAACCATGCTCCCAGTTGCTGGGAGGACGAGGGAAGAACAGCAGTTTCTGCCTAGTCTTAGACCTATTCACTGTCAGGGTCATGGGAGGGCAGGCGCCTCCCTGCAGCTCCTGTGTCACCAAAAACAAAAGGGAGGGCAACCTCTCAAGCCAAAAGGACCTCCAATTAGCCTTCACTGAGGCCCCTTTCTTTGGGGGAATCTTTCACCCTGCATGCAAACGTACCTCACTGGATGCTTCCCAAAAGCAAATTAGCCCAGGCCCTGCTCCCCCAGTCACCTCTCTCATATTGTGCATCCACGCACACAGGTTGTGCAACCACACTGTTTCTTCCTCTTCACTCGCCACGCTTTAGCACTGAAAAGACTGTATCATCAAATATATGTCTAATAATTGAAACCAAAACAGAATTAAGTAAATCGCTAAGGACAAGCCTGAAACAAGCAGAAAATGAACTCATGGACTTTTCACTAGAGCTTACAGAGCTGTAATCCAAAACACCTATGCATGAAGAGTCAGAGGTCACAGCCTAAGACCACCCTACCTCAAATGAGAATCATTCAGCATAGTCACAAAAGGTTTCATCTATCAGCTTCGAAAATGGACTAAGCATATAATTAAACCTGGGGTTTTGGTTCTGTGCAAAACATTTCTCTTCATTATTTTCAACTATCTTTTTATTATGTTCCTTACACTGCACAGATCTAACAGCACCTCCCGCACCAGCATGGGTAACGCTACTCATGCTCCAGCAGCTGTAGGATTTTTTATGGGCATTTGGATTCAGAGTCACATGCTCAATGGAAAGTGAGAAAGAAGTTTCATTCAGCATACAGCATCATAGCTAAACACTGCCCTACCTAAAACCATATCTAAACCAGAGATACACAAGATGACATGAAAAGCATGGGGATGGGAAAAGAGATAAGATGAAAATAGAAATAGGACCAGGAGAGTTGGGAGAGAACAAGGAAGTCTCATTTCTGAAAAATAAAGCATGCCCTCAAAAAAAGAAAATTGCAAAGAGTTTTAAACCCAGAAATGCCCTTTATCTTTTTGGCAATGGGATAATGAAGAATGGGGTAATGCAGATTATAAGGCCCCTGCACTGCTTTACTTCTCCCCTAGAAGTAAAATACCTAAATAACGAAATGCAGACCACAGTGCACTTCCCTATTTTGAGGTATGATGTGCAATGCCAAACCATTTTTGAAGCAAATACTTAGCATGAAAGTATTTCCATAAGTTCTCAACAATGTCATTTGCCAGTTTCCTCTCATTTTCCACAAGAAATTGCCTACAGTTGTTTGCAGTAATCAATACCCCCTTTTCCATGAAAAGCAGACCACACACCCACACTTCCCCTCCATCGCCCAGGCTGCGTTCTGCTGAAGAACGAACACATCGCAGACTTCCACTCGTTTTGCTCATAGTTGGGACAAGAAAGAGATGGTATCTTCTCTTGCTCGAATGCAACAGTTTACAGAACTTTTCAGGATCCTTGCTCTATCATTGAGAATTCCACCTCTGCACCTAAACTCTACCTTAAACCTACAGAACTTGCTCAAAAGGCATTTGATGAAGCAAGAGACAGAACAGTGTCATGCTTCCCGAGGAAGCTAGGCTAAATTCATCCGGCAGAAATCTACAGGATGTTTTTTGTACACACCTAATACTTTCCTGAGGGACCTATAGTGAGAATCTTACAAACTTACTTGGGAGAACCCTGTGGTGTCACAGTCACTTATCACAAAGCCCCCAAACTTTCAACCACAGAATTCACTGCGCAGTGAACTGTCCCAATATTCAGTGAGGATTTAGGGCCTCTACCACACCAGCACTCAGACTCAGTACTGACACCTCTGCATGTATTAACATGCTGCATGTATAACTGCAGGTGCATCACCACTTGAACCTTCTCAGCATATCATTTCCCCCACTTCTCATTTTCAACAATCCTTTACGGGGAAAAAAAAAAAAAATCATAGCTACAGAAGCAGCCTCTCTAACCATAAAACCTGCTGAAGCCTCACCGAGAAAACCACAGAATCACGGCAAACATTGTATTTTTCACCATCCAAACAGATACCTCACCCAGGTCAGCAAAAGCCAACCTCAAATGCACCTTCTAAACACTAGTAATGCATGTGCAGCCAATCATTGCTTCTGGTAGCCTCCTGCCCTTCGATGACGGTTCTCCCACAGCTGAACCTTACCCCTGCTGGCAGCAGAGCACCCCCCAACAATTGCACTCCACCTCTATGGGCTCAGAAGGGATTTCCAATTTGGATAGTTTGGCTTTGGCGTTCGCCTTCAAATCTGACTTTTTTCATTGGGTTCTCCAATGATATTCCTCCAGCAGAGGTTTGAGCTCTGGTGATTCAACTGGTGCCTGATCTTGGCCCATCCATTGGTCTGACATAGGCAGTTGGTTTCTGCTGCATTGCACTAGTTTTTGATGGCAAAGATGGGGGAAAAGTCTGAGACGAGGGCTCCTGAGTGATGCTGGTCAGGTTAACGGCTGAGCTGTCCCGAGTTTCCTTTCTCCTGTGATCCTGTCACTAGGTCCTGAGATGATTTTGTTTGACTGTAGGTCGGCCCATTACATTTTGCTGCTGTTCTGTGACCTGGAATTGATATGCTGGCTGGAATGTAGAGGTGATAGGGTGTCACTGGAGAAGACAAAGATGACAGCAATGGAGAAAATGCCAAAAGGGAGGGCCTGCAGTTCATTAGCATGACCTTCACCAACTGCACGCCTGTCATTTCTCTCTGTGGTGGAAAACTTGCGTGACCTTTCCTGGCCACCACCGACTGTGTTCTTGACCCTTGACTCCAACCCATTGGATAAGCTGTGACTCTTGGTGTGCAACCTGAAAGCTGGTTCTGTTCTTGACTGTGCCTTTTGGTAGTGAATGGGAGTGGGCTAAGTAGAGGGGGAGGAGCTACAACCATAGGTCACCATGGGGTGGATGGCGGGTTGTGCGGTGGAATGAAGATGGCAAATTATGGCTGCTTTTTTCAGGGAAGGTATGGGCGATCAGGCTTTCTTGTGGGATCAGAGGAGCAACACTTTTTGGAATCCCCTATGAGATTCTGATGGGAACTTGTTGCTGATGAGCTCCCTTGACCTCTCATAATTGCCCAGCATATTCTGAATTCGGCTTGACAACTCATCTTCCTTTATTAGTCTGCAAACAGAGGAACAGAGAGGAGGAAATTTAAAAGCACAGAGCCCCCCACCCCAAGAGATCCAGCTCAAGAAGAGGTATTCTTCAGGATCTTATTTTAATCCCACTATGCATCACACACACTGAAGTATGCAAGCTCATCTGATCTGCATGCAGTCTCTCCACACCGAGTGCAACTGCTCTAGTCAGTATTAGTTCTTCTGAGCCAAGATTGCAGGTGTGCCTGCAGTCTTCAGGAACGTTAACATCAGACCCAGTTTCAACCACTGCTGTAGACAGACAGGCAGCCTAACTGCTCTTAAGCACGCTCCCTCAAACTCCCAGACTACAGGAGGCCCCCAAATGAATCTGTCCAAGCCAGAGTCTGCGTTTGTGTACAAAGCTTTAAGCACATACTCTGATGAATTTAAATTAAGCAGATGGGAAGATGCTGTGTTTGCATGTATTGTGCTCAAGTCTATTGTACCATATGCAGAAGCCACAGCTCTCCTCTTCCACCCCAACTCTCTTTCCTCCTCTCCCTCTACCACGTGCCCCCTACCATTACCTTGTAGGGCTCTGCAAAGAGGGGAGTCTTCTCAGGGAACTTGTCTTTCTCCTGCAGAGCCTCCTGATTCCGCCTCTCTTCTCTCTTGAATACGCAACAAGTTTCTGTCCTCATTGTACAAGCTTTAGGAAAGACAGAAAGAAATGATGGTTAGCACTTTACACCAATGTTATCAACAAGTATCTACCTTTGTGCAGAAACCACGGTTTTCAGACAACGGTATACGTCACGGTACAAAAGTACTCTTTGAAATTCAAAGGGTGGTTATAGCTGACAAAATCAGTTATGTCAAGTATTTGCCTGTACCACATAGCAATGTAACACACAAGGTAAGCACGCATGTTCTCAGTGATTCCTACTCCTGACACCACACACTCAAGAAGGGCAGGAAGGGAAAAAACCATCCATCCATTTAATTGTGAAAGACAAATTGAGGAGAACATGAACTGGCAAATCCAGTTGCCACTGATCGATGTAAAAAACCTACCTTTCTTGTCC
The DNA here is from genome assembly GCA_017639485.1 of Pluvialis apricaria. Taxonomy (NCBI): domain Eukaryota; kingdom Metazoa; phylum Chordata; class Aves; order Charadriiformes; family Charadriidae; genus Pluvialis; species Pluvialis apricaria. Next base: position 68,379,294 of record CM030010.1, read on the forward strand.
TCCTCCAGGGCTTCCACCATCTCTTCATCTGAGGGAGTAAAAAAGAATCCACTATTTGAGGGTTGTTGGTACTTTCAGAGATTGAGCTTTGCCTACTTTATTAACAGGCTTGAAAACTTACTCTCTGCTTTAAATGGACATTTGGAAAGCTGCTTACCTGGCAAACCATGTAGTTGCATTTAAAGCAGTCACAATAATGTATTTAATAGAGGTCTCAGAAATTTGGAAAAACACCCAGGCCAAATCCCCCTGTTCCTCCTCAACCACATACGCATGCACTCAATTTCACGAGCCTCACATCAAAACATCAATAAAGCTGTGTTTCATGCACAGCAGGATGACTTCATGGAAAAACAGACCCTTTAAACTACATCTCTTCTGTGATAATACTACTGCAAATAAGGGAATCTATTGCTCTTCTAATATTTATGGCACATTTGGGAAGAAAAATCATGCAGGGTTAAGTATGTGGTGCAGGTATTCTCTCTCCTATTTCTACTCTACCTGCACAGTCGTACCTCATACATACAATTCCTATATTCACTCTTAGCTACCTTAACTTCCTCAAGTGTTCCCAGTTTGGAAGGGAAGAGCCTTGTCTTCCCCACCAGTGACACTCTTCTCAAATACCACACACCAATAATCATCAACTGAAAGCTTAATCATCCCCAAAGGAGCGGCAGAGGATTTCCACTGCTGTAAACAGTTAACCAAAAGGTCTGACTACTGCAGAGGCGGTTTCCTGATCAATGTGAGCTCTGGAAAACGATGCTGTCTGATGGCAAATTACCATATATGGAACTGCAGCAAGGAGGTACTTGTGTCACTAAGACAGAAAAACATATTCAGGGGTTAGACTGTGCACATTTAAAATAGTTTCCAACTTTGTTAGGGCTGAACTGTTTCCAAACATAGCAAAACAGAAGTTTCCAGTAGGCTCTACGTTCCCCACTTCTGCAAACATGTAAACAATTTTAAAAATTAAAAAAAAAAAAAAGGAATTATAGATCACCGATTCAATAATTATACACAATCCTTCTGTCACAAACCATATATAATACAAGCATTTCCTCTATGCATCTGATGTCATTTTGCATGTGAGCAGTTTCCTATCTGCAATCAGTGAGTTGGTCAGTTGCCCCCTGTTGTGTGCCCAGGAAAGCTAGCTTTGTGCAGACCAGATACTGTGAGTTATCAACTGCAGAAGACAAAAAATTAGGAGGAATATAAGGCAAACTAGAAGCAATCTTGGCTACATCTACTACTTGAAATTGTTTGCGTGCAAATGATTTTTAAGTGAACGTATTTCAAGTTGACAGCATTTTTTAAACATATCTGTTCAAGTTGTCTGGAAAATTTTTACTGAATGAAACACCATTTTCCAAATATTCCAGGAAGTAAAAAATTATTCTGTAAATATCCTTTCTATAAACTTCAAAAAAATTCCCTTAACAGCAAACATGAAAAACCCACAAAAGATGGTTTTAACAGCTGGGACACTGGCTTTTAGCATGAAAGAGACCTCTGAAACCTCCTCTTCACCAGTCTGTGACACCATGGCCCAGTGTCGGGAACACCAGTACCAACCAGAGAACAAGCTTTTTTTTTTTGTTTTTTTATGGGCACAATTTAACCTGGATCAATAGGCTCCACTTCCCCCACTGGTCCCCAGCGCATTTCCCCGGCGGCTGCACAAGCACTCAAGCCAACACAGTGGGGAAGGCAAAGGAACAAAACCACTGCCCTTGGAAGTCCTTGCTGCTTACCATTTTCCCAGCCTCTTTGCCCTGCAGTCAAAATCTTCCCTTAACAATTATTCAACTCTCTTGCAAGGAGCTCTTCTGATGTGTTTGGACTAATCAAGACTGTTACTGCAACCAGGTGCTCAGCTCCAGCCCTCCCCCACCCACCTTGACTTCTTCCTTTTGTAGCTACCACCAAATATGTTTTTGAGCCTAACGATAATATTCAGTGCAATGCTGAAGGTACAAAAGGACAATTTGAAGTTAGTTTTAATTCCTCCTCCTTGAGCACCAGCTGTTCTCCCAGTCATGTTTTCCCCTGTCAGTTCTTCAACCATAATTTTCAGCATTCAATAGACAGAGGGACATACAGGAAATTAAAGGGCACAAATGGGATTTACTTTTTACAAGTGTAACAACTCTGTTAAAGAGAGCAAAGCTCATTCTCCCGCTTTGTGTCCTTTGATACACATACACATTTTGGTCTGCACAACCCTGCTGACATCTCAGCCTGCCCTGTTACTGTTTCTGTCTTGAACCACACCACAAATGCCAAGCACTCAGACCTACACAGTACTTTTTTAATACAACTGCAACATCAAATGTACATACTTGTTTTTGTTTGTTTTCTCCCTAGTACTTATTAAATTACTCATGGTGTTGACTGGAGTACACAGCACACAGAGATATTGTGCCAGCCTTCCCCAAAATAGATTTTGCTACTTGCAATCCACAGATTGTTGCAGCACACTTCAGATCCAGGCCTCCCAGAGACAAGCTGTTGAGCTGGCATAGCTCTCTGCTGAAGCCAAAGATGATAAGAAATGAAAACAGTTTAAAATGCTCATCTAAACAATACAAAAAGCCACAGCCAATCCATTTATTTCTAAAACAGATTGTTTTAAAATGAGCCAATCTCATTTTATCTTCCCCAGCGAGAGACTGTTTGCCTCTTTCAGAGGGGACAGAGAAAGACATAAAAGCCACGAGGCTGAGCACAAGTCTCTTGGGGAACACTGTCAAGACGAAAAGAGTAACTTTTCTTCTAAGAGACTCACTCCCAACCTACCTAACAACCTCAGTTACCTTTCAAAACTAACGTCACTACTAGAGCATACCACACCACTTCATAATATACATTTAGTAAGGCACATGCAACAGTATTTGAATACTTGAGATCTTTCAAGGTGCACTACCATAGTGGTGACCATTCCTATTAAAGCACTGAGGACTTTGAGCAACAGCCTCCATAGGCTACTAGAGTCGAGCATCCTATCTTGCAATGACTTCACTACCCCCACTTGTCTAGCTTTCAATACTAATCTAAAATTTGCTGCCCTGATCAGCTTCTTCACATAAAATTTATTAGCAAGGAGATAATGTTGATCAGCTTTCTTAAACAAACCAAAAAAAAAAAAATAAAAAAAAAAAATCACACAATACTTTAGATAGATCAAGTTAACAAGCCAGGTATCATTTCCACACACCAGATGGTTGATGTGGGGAGTTAGTGGGGATCCACACATTCACCCGTGTTCCCCGCTTTGTATGATAAAACTATACAGAACATGACTTGGTATTAACAGGTTTTTTTCTATGGTTGCTGGGTAAAAGAGGCAGAATCCATAAACTATTCAGAATACTATTCTTGCAGGAAAATACAAAACAGCATGTCACTATCAGCAGTAAACCAAGATTGAAAAGCATTAGCGATGATCCAAAAATATCAGCATAACCAATGTGTGTATCTCCATGGCTGGAAGAGCACCGAGGTTGAATCCCTCCACAGTGAGACTCTGCTGCGAAACAAACAAGTGGAAATTCTGACTGACAGGTTTTGTGTTTTGTTCGGCTGTTTCAACTTGCAGAGCGGGAGGGTGAGCCAAAGCCCACTGAAACAGGCCAAAAAAAAAATCTTATCAGTTTCAACGGACTTAGTGTTGGGCAATGAGAGTGCATTCTTCAGTCATGCAAAACATGCCTGACCTTGGACACACATGAGCAAACCTCGAGTAAAATGAAGGGAAGTCATCACTTGGACACTATACATCAGCCTACAAGGTTCAGATTCTGCACCTTCCAAAAAAAAAAATTCAAAACAAAACATAAACGTTATACCCCTCCCCCCCAAAACAAACCACCCTCAAATAATAAAATTTTATTTGAGTTCATAAATGTTAATCATAAACCAAAGGATTAACCCAATATTACTACTCGTATATTTCATCCTCTTTACCACAAATTTTCTTAACAATAACATCAAGTCTTAATAATTACGACAAAATAGAACGTGTATGTGCACATACAGGCAAAGAGCAAAAACTTCACTGGAAAGGATGCAAGCAGAACATCAGTCTGACACATTGTAAGAACTGGGGAAAACCTCGTGGGCTATTTTTACTTGTTCTCCCAGGATAGAATCTGCTGTCAGTGCTGGCTGATCAGGGTTCTTGTTTTAAATTATGCCTTGCTGTAAACGTCTCACTAGATCTCAACTTAGAGCAAGAGAAGCCCATAAACTTGCAAGTAGCTTGAAAACTAACAGCAGCAATAAAAAAATAAAATAAAAATTAAAAAAAAACTACAACAACAAAAAAAACGCAAAAAAACCCACCCCAAGACACATATTATGACCCTGCAAATTGTATTCTACTAAACCACTGCGCTACGTCCATGTGGATTACGGATATCCTTCTATTTCTAGGCTGGCAAGCATCCAAATTCAGAGCAATCAAGCTGTTTTGCTCAGAGGTTCTGATTATGTTCAAACAAAAGGAAAACCCTAAACAACCGTAACTCGTGTCTCTTGCAACGATAATATTTACAATGAGAAGTAGCTATCTTTCCTACATGTATCCCAACACTGAATGTAAAACATCTTACATGCCGCTTGCTGCAAAAACAGCAGCTGTAATACCTCTAAAGGCCTTTTCTTTCCCTGAACCTTCCTTGACCCCAAGCTCTCTTCCCAGCAATAAATTCTTTTTAAAGAGTGTGTGAAGAGAAAGAGAGGAGGGACGGAGGGGAGGGGAAGGGACACTGCCTTTTTGCCATAATGCCAGTTCCTGTAGGTTTAAAAGACGACGAACACGCCTGCTCCGGGACAGCCCTGCGGACACGGGTGCTCTCACACGTACAGGGCTACCCGGCACAGCTCACAGTGGGGTTAGTCATGCGTTGTTACTACTGCAAACCTCTTCGTGCTGTCACGGTGACTAGTGGCCCAGCCTGCTGGCCATGAACAGCTGAGTACTCATTCAGCCAGACAAGGGGTCCTTCCCCTCTGTTTTGCTGTTCAGGATCGCCATCCACCCTCTGCCTCCCTTTCTGAAATGCACCCAACCAACTCGTGTTATCCTCCAACTTCAGTGCACAGAAGGAGGTACGGTTTTAAAATCAGAAGGATAAGGGAATAAACACTGAGTAGCTACTTATTTGGTCATGCAGTTGAGGACACCAGCTCTCCCGTCTCTTAAGTTACAGACAAGCCCTTAAACTACCTGAAGACAACAACTAAAACTCATTTTAATTCATATTATTTTATCATGTAGGTGTCGAGTTCCCATGCATTCCTCATTTCATACTGAGGGGCTTTTATTTAAAAACAAGTAAGTCGTATTGCACTAGATGGCATTCCTGATTCAGAGTGCAAGCATCGGCTCTCTACTAAAATGTCCACTTTTTTAATATAAGCCTGTAGTTACCCTAGTCCCATCCTAGCATCCGTGGGGACGCTGTTTCTGTCCACCGTTAACTTGGCCATTTAGTGTATTTGTCAACATGCTCTTTAAAGCTTTTGAAAACCTGGACTATGCTGTAACTCGAAACACTGCCCAGTTTCCCCAAAGTCGGTGTTAGGAAGCCAGGCAGAAAGCATCAGAGAACCACAGTCAGCTCAGGCCCTGCATGGACCTGTGCCAAGAGGAGCGGAGGTCTCCGTGGCCTGCCAGGCGCCGTCAGAGGAAACCCGTGCAGCAAAGCCGCCTGCCAGGCTCCAGCAAGCTGTCCCTCATGCACGCACAGACCGAGCCCTAACCTCGCTATTGCCAAAGCTGGAGGGTGAACCTCAGCTCCTGTTCTTCAGGAACCTCCCTCCAGATCAGCAGCTTTGATATTTAGATTTTCCTATATTGGGAACTCGAAAAACCTCAAAAGCAAAACCACCCCCAAGCTCTTCCTTACTGATTTGTGGAAATGCTTTGGGAAACTGGACCTCTAGGCTTAGCACCAACATGCCAAGCACATGGGAGCCTGGAAGCTGGGGGACTCCACGGTCCCACCCCGTCCGTCTTCAGGGGTGAAACAGTTCAAAATTTGAGAGTTAAAAATAGTGCTGCACTCTCTGCAGCTGGGCTACACTTGATGTGTCACCAGGAAAACCCAAATGCCCTGTATGTTCTAACACGCAGGTGAGACTGAATGTCTGCCCTGAAACATTAGTTCAGTCCTGACCATCTTCAAACGTGCTCCACAAGAAGTAAATACATGCACAAGTCCCCCCTGCCCCACCCCCAAAAAAACCCAAATCATGCTGTGCTACACACTGAAACTATAAAATACTCCTAGGCTCAAAGCAGCCCGTGCTGGAGAAGGTAATCCGCTGGCTCCAGTAATAAAAGATTTGGTTCAGAAAGGTCTGCAAAGCATACACCCTGACCCATGACATCATCCAGGCTTGGGTCTGTAATAGAAACCGTGAAAATACCAACGTGCTCTGAAGCCACTCTCAGTGACATGACAATCCTTACTACAGAGCTTCAAATGCTGATATGTGACAACCCAGCCCATGACAACATTTTCAAAAAATAGACTGGTGCAGGAAGAAATTCTGCCTCTCCTCCTGTCCTGTGTGTTCTCCAAATGAAAATACAAATCTGCTTTAGATTTAATTGTAGTAAGATCTGTTACTGGCTCCCAAAAGGAATTATTCCAGCAGCAGGGAAGGGGGTGGAGAAAGGCTAAAAAGCAAACACACAAACGACACTCGCTTTCTTCTGAACATGCAGAACCTCTTCCTCTGAAACAGTACGAGAACATTTCCTTTTAGTACAACTGCAGGAAATCACAAATTTATTGAAACTGTTCTGTCATTAAAATGGACTCTCTTTTATCACGAGAAGCTGCTGATCGACATTTCTCAGGATTCAAAAACATATTCTTGTTTAATTTCAAGGCAAGACACATTGCCCCCAAAAAAGATTAAACAGAAATCACACAGAAGCACTGTAACAGCCTTGCTGCATCTCCCCAGCTCTGCTGCTCTAAAGGTCTCCATAAAAGAATCGCCACCAATTTCTACAGCCAGGATCACATCTACAAAGATTAAATATGCTGTTTCATTCATCAGCCCCATCAGCTTGAAAAGAAACATGGATAAACGCATGGTACAGAAAGCACTCCACTCTCACACTGTATCACCTAAACAGCTTGCCCGACAGTGACTGTAAGAGAAGCAGATGAAAGGACGACATTAAAGTTAATACCAAACAGTATCAAAAATGCCTCATCCCAACCTTTGCTTCCTTTTCTATATGGAAACATCGTCAAGTTATGACTTGTTGGATATTTTTAAGTTCTGTTGCACATCAAACACTATTTCACAGAACATACGCAGCTTGAACAGAAACAACTGATAAGAGGAAAACATATGGCAGAAGCGCAACAGATGGTACAGTTAGTCAAATATTTTCTGCATCATCATCAACCAACTTTGGTACATGCTTTCCAAAAATACATATCTTCACACTGGAGAAATATGAGTTGGAATTTGTTTTTCAAGCTTTTGCTTCCTCTAGCTCCTTCAATTCAAGTCTATCCAGCCCTGTTTACTGACCGTACGATAGCAGCATTAGACCGCTGAGCAAGAGATCAAGGCCTCACAGCCCATCCATACTTCCACAACTATTGTAAGAAACCTCCTGGCAAATATTTTTCAACAAAAATAATGCTCCAAGAAAGTCCAGTACTGCTGCAAGCTTTCCTTCAAACCACATGGAAAAATGATGCTGAATACACCTCTTCCTATGTTTTAAATACACAGCCCTCTAGGTTACACCAAAAAAATGAAGTGGAGAATGGCTGGGATGTTGTAACAGGCAGCAGGGAACTTCCAGTTTGCTTAAGTAGAAGCTAAGTTGGCTTTTGCCAGAAAAAAAGTCAGTTCTACCTATGTAATGTTAAGCATCTTCTCACTCTGCCTCTTCCGCAGTAATCTTTGGGTTCAAATTCTTACTTACTCGTTTTGTATTGCTGTTGCCAAGTTTAAAAATATATTAATTACTCAGCCATTAAAAGGTTTTTGCTTCCTTTCAGCATCAATAGGCCTTTCTTCGTCAAGCTGTTCCCAGGAGTAAGTTTGAACATTTCCTGAGAAGAGATGAGCCCCTGCAGTGCTCAGTGACTTTGGCAGGAATTGGGAACTCTCAGATGATCTTCAAACACGACAAACCCTTCACAGAACTGAGCCTAAACACCCCAAAATCCTCAAATGGCTATGCGCTTAAAAACACAACTCAGGATTTGGAGCAGTATTTGTCTGCTTGTCAGTACAAAACACTGAATGCTCAAATGAAGAAAAAGATTTGTGAAAAAGACGCCAATACTTCATGGTAACAAACTCTCCTCTGCCTACGCAAAAAGGCAAACAAATGAAAGGTTTATGACTTGGATTTTCCCTCGTGCACTGAAATGTTTAAAATCTAACTTTTTACTTAGTTTTAAACAAAGGCCACTTAAGCAATATCACACTGGACAGGCCTTGGACACCTTCAAAACAGGTGTGGCGCTCTTCAGCAGAAAACACTTCCAACAGCAGTGCTCCAAGCTGGAGTGCTCCCCCAAGCAGCAGAGCATCCCATTCCTCCTCCCCTCCACAGCGACCGGTGCTCTCATAACCAAGTCAATCATTCCTCAGTCTCCCCGACACACCATTTACCCCATGAGCCGAAAGCTTTTGATTGCAAGAGGCAAGAAAGCCTCATGATGAATACAACACACAAACAAACGACCCCCTCCCGAAGTAGCGAGCCCCCGAGAAGCCAGAATGCAGCATGCAGGCAAAGCCTGTTAGCAGAAGGATGCTCCCAAGAAAATGCAGGAGCTCATGCTGAGGGGCAGCCTCACTTAGCAGCCGCATACAGCAGTGACTTAGAAAATTTGGAAAAATGTGACAATTACTTCAGTTTATACAATCTCCACTTAGTTGTCTTCAATAACAGCACTTAAACATGTTCCCATAGTCGAAGCACCCGAACAAACCAAGAAGGAGTCTCTCCACTCGTGATGCTGCAAAAATGAAATCTCTAAAGAAACCCAGGCTTTCAACCTCACCCCATGTACGCTGATGTTAATAGAACACTGGCAGAAAAGGTGCTAATTATAAGTTACACGGGGAATACGAAAGTTGTCATTCTCCATCTAAATGCAAATACACAAGGATGGCTTCTAAGGTGTGGATGCGTGAAGCATAATTACAAGGAGAGCAGACAAGGCGTTGGAACAATAATGAATTTAAGGCTTTGTTTGATCTGGATGTGGCAGGCAAAGGAGGAAATGTGAAAAATTTAAATCACCAGTTACATGCAATGAAAAATCCTGACCACTTCGCCTCTTAGAGACAAGGTGTTCTATATACAGCAGCCTAATTCCTCAGGCACACATCTCAGGATTTCCCCAACCCAAGTAAGTAGTCCGACTGCCTTTCAGCCCTGAAGGCACATATGTCTTTTTGGGTAGGTGAGTAAAGATCTGCAGCTCAAGTGCTATTCCAGTAATTGAGTATGCAAGAAAGATTCAGATGAAGCTGCTGGTGCCTTGGCTGCAGCTCTAGATGTGCAGCCTAGGATGGGACCTGAGTGCAGGACTGCTCCCCGGGCTCTGAGAGCCCCCTCACAGCTGCACACCAAGCAGCCTTGGTTGCGGTGACCCAGCTGTGACAAGGCTGAGCTTACATGCGAGCAGCTTTTGCAAGCAAGAGGAGCCCATCCATGTCTCTTGCCACTTCATCAGCAAGGATCAAAAAATCAGCCTGGTCAGGATGCAGATAGACACATGCCCAAATGACGGGGGTTACTTTGCAGAGGCGACAGTGAAGAATGAGTTATTCTAAACTTCACTCTTTGTATCAAAACGGGAAACTTCAGTTTGCCACTAACAGTTACACTCTGTTGCACAGCTGAGCGAACATTTCCACATCTGCCTCCAGAGGCACTCCCACAGCGCACTTTCAGACCCAAAACCAATCTGGTTAAGCTCAGCCGGTACTTTGAGAAACGTGCACCCAGATCCCTCTGACAGTGTGTTACATCCTGGCTTTGTCTGAGAATGGGTCTGTTTGGAGAATTCGCATTCCCTGCGGAGCAGATCCTGCTCTAACAGGCAGGGGACTCTGAGTCACCCACTATCACCCCAAGACCTGTCTCCAAAAGGCCTGAGGAAACGATCGAACAAACAGAAAAGACATTTACCCTTCAAAGGTACTTACATCATGCCTTCCTAGATCAAAGGCTGCTGGAAGTAAATATAAGGCCTTGGCACTATCAATAAACATACGGGGTGTAGCCTTTCTACCAGAATGTAAACTTTGGGTCTGCTTGGAAGTTTAGCTCAGAGAGAAAACATCTACCGTCAAAGCACAGGAAAACCAGATTTCAAAGGCCAGCCACTCTGTTCCTCTTGCTGCCCCCACAGCAGTCATGCAGCTAATTCACATTCTTATCCCACTCCATTCTACTCGTCTTCTTTCAAGTGGTCCCACACTCACACCATTTCTAAGCACTTCCTGCCCCCCCTCCCAAAACCTGCTTCAGGATGCAAGTTCATAAGCTATTCAGAAAGGACTTCTTAGAAGATGCCTAGCATAGCCTTCATTAAGCACCATCCATCACCACAGTGACTGCAGGATCCCATTCAAGTTTTCATCTATCATTCTTTCTTCCGGATTTGTCTTGGCGTCATCTTGCATTAGCACTGGCCCCATTCTGACAAGCCTTGGATGTTACCTTCCTGATGGCTCATCAGAGCCAGAGTGTTGAGGCAAGCTGCTTCCATGTTAGCTTATTTTCCGATGAGAACAGCCATGCTGCCTAATACAGCCTACAGCATCTGCATTCACACCACCATCTCGAGTGCCTCTACATGACAGAGACAGCATCAGCAACATTTCACCTTCCTTCTAAGCCCCAGCAGGTCCACCAAATGACCAAAAGACAGGAGCTGCCCAGTTGAATCAAGCTAAGGGTAGATTAGTTGAACCAATTAGGAAACATTGTCGATTCAAGGCCACAAAACACTTTTCAGATGAGCAGAATAGAACTTTTCACCGACATTGTACATTTAGTGATGGCTGTAAACATCTTGGAAATTGCTATGCGCAGATTTACTGTAGTAACTCACCACTCTTTGCATACACTACGTTGCTTACAAATTTATCTGGATTGCCTAAGAACCAGCCAGAAATAGACAGATTCTTATATTAAGCGGACAAGCAGGTAAAAGACATCGCTAAATAGGTTTGTTTAGTTTGCAGAGGAACATATATCCTTCCATTTTCCTCCTTTCCCTTCCCCTATCCTGAAAAGCATGTTTCCTAAGATGACATTGTCTTTTTTTTTTTTAAGAAACTCTGCCTAACACATGCTCATTATTCTAAGATAACAAACACAAAACATTTTTTTCCAATAGAGCATAGTATGACAATCAACACAAATTCTATTTACTTTCTTTTTTTCTTCAAGAGAGTACTATGAAAAATGAGTGCTGAAAAAGGACTTTTATACAGAAGGTGCAGTCAATTTTGCATTTAAAATACTGTCCATAGAGGGTCATTTCTGATTAAACACCTGATACACACATATAATGACATCTCATATACAGCTATGCCCCAGTAGCAAGCTTTCCCCAGTTATCACCGATATTGATAACATTATCAATAGCTATAGAAAGATATCCCTAAAAGCCTATGAGTCACCTTTACCACAAAAAATGGCTATTCCTTTTCTGTCTTTTTACCTACCAAGCGCCGTGCACGCTAGGATAGCAGCCTTTCTGGCACTTATACCCATGAAGATGAACATAATTTTGCCTGCCTTCCTAAAGCCAGCAGAGCTCCCCATGTAAGAACTGTGACATATTTCCAGATCAAAGTCCAGACTTCTACCAAAATTCATTTTACGCATGAAAAAACATTGTAATAAAGCCCTCAGGAATTGTCATGCGTACCTCTATAGAATTAATGCAAAAATGATATGAGGAAATAATAAGGAAACGAGAGGAAAAAGACAGGGAGAAGTCAGTCACAGAATTTTCTCCAGGATTTCTTCTTCCAGAAGAATACCAGACCTTGAGAAACCCGCCAAAAAAAGCATCAATGGGCAAGGGAGAAATTATCTCTAATGACGTACGCTCATTTTGATTTCCTCAGATAAGGAGGAGGAAGATAAAGATGGTTGAAAAACACATTCACACAAGGCACAGTCACTTTCCAGGGCTGATCTTGCTCCACCCAGTCTAAACATTACAATACAACATAGATGCAAAGTAACTTTAAAAGGAAGTGACCTAGGATCAAATCTCACTAGGGAAAGTGTCTGTTTAAGTAACCACAGATGCACCGTAGTAACCCAGGGTTGCAAAAGAACTGCTGTCATAGTACACAGCCTTCTGAAAAAGAGTCCAGTCTCACATGCTTAAGTACCGTGCTAGTAACCTCAAATCTGTTTAGTTTAAAAATACTTACTGTGTCTACCTAAAGTCTGATAAACTGCCGTTAAGATAAACCCTCCTGTAGTCAGAGTTAAGCTTTTAAACCAGGTGTTTCATGTGCAAACCCATCCTGAACCCAAACTCAAGATCTACTTCTTCTCAGAACTGACCTTTTCCCATTTTTACGGATTTAAAAGTCAAAGGCAGTCATGCAGTCTCCCGCCAACAAAAAGCAACCTTGTATTATTCCCAACTTGCCACTGGGCAAGCGCGGGCATGCTGGCAGCAGGGTAACAAGCTACTGTGCCTCAGCTGCTGCTTAAGTAACTGTGTCAGTGGTACTTACCCTGCCTCTGCAGCACCTGGAGCTTGCTGCAAGGTGGTGGTTTTTTCCCCTTGATGAAAACAGAGGTAAAGCACTTAGCAACTGCCATGAATTAAGAACGCATAAATGAACTCAAACGTGGCCACCTTAGAGCAGCACAGTGGCAATTTGTTTGGATAAGTCAGCATTTAGACAGTGTGAGGGCAATAAGAAACATTAAGGTGAGTACACCCATTAGAGACCCAGCTCGACACCTCTGCTATCCACCAGGAATGACAGCGCCTGGAACAACTCACACCGCTCTGGAAATACGGACTACCCTGCAGCATTATCCCCTCCCACAATGTCTCTCCCTCTTGATTATCTACATGCCACTCGTAATGAAAACAATCGTGCACTTCTCCCAGTTTAAGTCAGCCTGAGACGCATAAATAAATCTAACTCAAGTGTTAGCTTACAAACCCCCGCTCAGAAAAATGATGTTACTTTAGTAAAATTGGTGGAAGAGTGCCAAAACTCAAGTTTTGTTAAGCCCAGCTGAATCCTCTAGCACTCTGCACTTAAGTGCATGGCTTCAGCTATTATCTCTACACCAAATCTTTCTGTTAGGGCTCTAAGTCAGTTCTATGAGCACAGGAACAGGGTAACCACTACATGGTAAGCAGCAAGCCTTTCAGAGCAGGGATAGTCTTTCGCTGCATGCACATGTGTGCACAACTGCCCGGCACGGTGAGAAGGTGTTGCCCAGGGGAAACGCACAGGCCATGACTGCGATGTTTTATCAACTCACCCAGCACTAGTAAAATACCACTGTTCCTAATGCTGATGAGGCATACTTGAATAGACAGAAGAGGTTATCAGCTGCTGCCCAATCAATCTGAAGGCTTTCTTCAGTGAAGTGCTACATGAAAACTCCCACAATACCTCTGCATTCCTCCTCTCAGCGGCAGAAATCCAGCACCTCGGATGAACTGTTCCAGGTCTGCCTGGGAAAACGCATAGGGTAAAACCTACATTCTACATAAGACCTATCCTACCTGTTCATTTGCCTTTGCCTTGAAATACCTTTCTTGTTGTTATTGTCGCTCAGTACAAATTTTTGGTAATAGAAAATAAAAAATAAAAGCAGCAAGAGAACCATGCATTCGCAGTAGCAATCTACAAAAAAATGGAACGTAAAAATGCAATCAGGTTTCTATTTCTTTAAAATAGGCTCTCAAAGAATGTCTTTTACTGGAAAATCTTGGGGATCCTAGAGACTAGGTAAAAAGGCTGTTGCAAACTAGTACTGGTTGAGAAACAGCCAAATAATCAAGAGATCAGGAAAAACAGTTTTTGCCATTAATTTCCCACACCTATTTTAATTCATTTTTTCACACAATCACAAGATTTTGATTCACACACATATTTCCATCTTACTGACTGTAGGAAATGAAACCGTGATTGCTTAGACCTACTGTTTCTTCACACCAACTGTCCAAACATTTTATTCCTAACCTACCACAGAAGTACTCAGTAAAGCAAAGCGCAATGGTTCCCCCCGACCCAGTTACTACTTCCTCAGGGTCCTCATAAAAATTATAAGCCTTTCAAAGAACAATCTTGGTTAAAACATCTTAAGAAAAAAGTAGGTTACAGCAAAGTAAAAAAAAAAAAAAACCAGCAGCTAGATGATATCAGCTATTACATTTCAGGAAAACCCCAATGTTTACTTTTCCATGTGAAATCATTTTGCAAGTTAAATCAAGGATTCAACTCTTACAATCTATTTTTCTACCTCAGTTCTTCAAGTATACATCAATGCTTACTGCAGGTGCAAGAAGTCAAACACAATAAATTTTCTCCTTTAAGACTACATTAAAATTATTCAAGCGGGCATGCCTTTTGTTCACTGATTTTATAGAACTGGCTTCCTAAATGCTATTAAAAAAAAAGAAAACATTATTGTTCTCCATTACACCAAAGAAGAATTTTAACAAGATATATGGTTAGTAAAAAAGAAATTGAAATGTTTAGTGAGCAGCTGCTTCATGTGTCCGCATTTTAAATCTCTTCTCACATAATACTCCTCCTCGCATAGCTAACATCCCTGTACATCCAACCAAGTGAATATGTCACTGATTTTCCATAGGACCCTGCTATCAGCTGACCTTGTCCATGCTCTGCCAAGCAGCTCATAAGTCCATCAGCCATGTTGCCATGCAGTCCACAGGTGCCACATTATACATCTTATTGCCACACAGTGCATCACATCCTCATTTCACATGCAGCTCAACTTGGTCACCATTTCTCCACAGAGAGCCACACTGCACACTCCCCACACTGTGTCATGCAGGTGGAGCACCAGTTTCATCGTTACTTCGTCTTGCTTTGCATGACACACAGGCATATACATCACAACTTATCTTTTGTCAATTATTCTCTTCAGGCAACAGAACCATTTGTACTATTGTAAAGCATGTAAGCCTGTTCCTTTAAACACTTCCAAAAAAACCCTATGTTATTCAAAGACCTGATTTCACCCAGCCTTTCCTAAATTTTTGCAAGACTGGCCGTGAGACTGCTGCAGAGCCTAAGAGCCTTTTGCCTCTTGTTTCCTGCACAATCAGAAGGGTCTTCCTTTCTACCTTCTGCTACCATCCCAGCTGTGGGCTAACACGTACTCCTGAAGCCCTACAGCTTAACACGGATAAAGCCCAATGTAAAAAGGAATATAACATCAGCCTTTGCATTTGTTCCTTTTGTGACCACAAACCTGAAGTTGTTCAAAGAATAAACTACACATCAAATGCTATCAGTGGTTTAATTTGCTATGAAGCATAACAGAAGCAAAACCTACAAATATGAGCATTTGAAACTGTCTCAGAAGTATGGATATGTGCAATTCTGACTCCTGAATCTTTAACACCCTGCAACCTATTAAGCACACGGGCAAATCTAGAGTATTTTTTGTGAAACATACTCTCTGTGTAAAATGCTTCCCAAACAATTGACTACATCAGATCTACTGTGCTATGAATGGGAACAGGACAGTACTGTAACTAATTTGAGATTAAGAAAAAATTAAAGAATATTAAAGACCTAAATTCTTTCATACTTTCACAGGAATTAGCAGCAAACAAATCATGCATGAATGAAAAGGTCTCCTATTCTTTTGAGTTTTCCACTTACATAACAGCATGTACCGAGTAACAGGTTGGACAAGTCTTATCTGCATAGCAAGGACTAAGTAGGAACAGAAGAGATTAGCAATGTTTGCAGAAAAGATCTGTTTATATGCTGAAAAGCCTATTTTAAAATCTTTCCTGCAGTCTCTGCCAGACTATAATTATTCCAGAACTATTTCCTAATTTTTCCATCTACACACACAAGCGCCTGCTAATTTTCCTATGGTTTGTAACTGTTGTTCAATTTTATTGAGTGGCACACATGCTCCATATCTGAGCACCTCTCTAAACTGGAGTTTCAAACCGTATTCGAATCATTAGCCTGATGTCTATATAACAAAGCATCTCATTGTCATTCAAAAGGACTTGGAAAGCGTTCAGACTATGCAAGAGCAATAATCCATGACAGGGTGCATTAGGCAGGTACCGATGCATGTCTAATGCACATTGCAAAGCATATGCCACTCCAAAATAAACTCTGAAGTAGCTTATCTTTTGTTTTTCCTGCTTTTAAAAAATACTTACATGCAGCTTATTTTACACAAACTATTATTTTTAACAACTACAAAAAGCTACTCCTTTAAGAGAATAATAATTTTAAAAAGCTACAAATACTGTTGCCCTTCAATTTTTAAACATTTATTTAACATCTTTCTCATTTTCCAATTAAAAAAAAAAAAAGAAGAAAAAAAATGTTCCTCGCATCATCTGAACCCCATTTGAAAAGCTCCTATCTTTCCCTCGGTATTGGAAGCTGGAGAAGGAACAGCCAACTACTTGGCTTTACCATCGTTAGCAACACTTGCGTGCAGGCAGTGGGAACATCACACTCCGGCTCATATCAAAAGCAACAGCTAGCTGCAGTTCCCACGGGACAGCAACGTAGGTTTGGCAGCGCCGAGTCCCACTGCAAACACTGGAAATCTCTCCAACTCACTTGGTGCAGGCATGGCGCTTGGTCTTGTGTCTGTGTGCACCAGAGAGAGAAAGAAGAGAGTCCAACAGGCATGTGGGATGTCCCAAACATGCAAAGAAAGGCTTGAGCAACAGAGGGGCTTCTGCATGCGGGTGAAGTCAGGCGTCCTTGTTCTTAGGCAGCAGGGGGAAACTACGCAGTAAACTGTGGGAAAGGGGAATGCTGGTGGGAACCAGCACAACCACTTCCAAACCACTTACCTTGCCTCCCTGGGTAGCGTGTGCTCTTGGAGCACATGTTCCCTGATAACCATGCTCTGTTCTGGAGAGCACACAGCTGTACACCAAATCAACTGCCAGCTCAATACCGAGCTAATCTTTTTTTACCTACTGCTACCTAACCTAAGTGAAATACCCGAAAGACAGACACAGCTTCTGTAAGGACTAATGTGACTTGAAAGGCTTGCAGCAATACCAAAAAATGATAATGTCAATGTGCCTTTGAGCACATCTCCTTTACTGCTTAAAAACATGAGGTATTTTTTGCAAACCACATAACACAGCAAAAGCCATGATTTTTACAGGGAGGCACAGGGACAATGCATTTTCTAGCTGAAATGACAAACTACTACATACCAGGAGTTATCTGCCAATAATTGGACAATGTGCTGATTAATAGTTTTTCTGGGTTGCCTAAGGACAGTGCATGCATGAGTATCTCGCCACTATTAATTAATCGCTCTTTGTGCATTTATCCCGGTAGAATTTACGTGTCCCACACAGTGAATACCCTGAATGAGGCAATTTCTACCTCCAAAAGCACTTACTATTGTCAGTTTATTTGCCCTGCTTAGCCTGATTCTCAGATTGGCAATAAATCATCGTTCTTAGCAGCTGAAGTGTTTAGTGTCTTTCATTCAATATCCTTTCCTCACCACTGTCCCCCCTGCAAGTACAGTAATCATGTGCTGAATAGTCATTTACAGCACTGCAATTAAGAGATTATTCCATTAGGCTTTGCGTTTCTATCCAGTTTTACGTTTCCATTAAAAGCACTTTGTTAAACAATTGAGCAACAAACGTAATGCAAGCGCAGGATCCCCACCAGCAGATGCCTGTCAGGCAGAGGCCCTGTGAAGGAGCCCGGGGAGGGCAGGGAGCGCTCACGGGTCGACAGAGACACCCCCATCTCATGCCGGGCCCCAAAACCAGGGAGAGGACAGGCAGCATGACTACAGATGGGCCAGTGTGGAGTAAGCAATGGAGGAGTTGACTGCCTGCAAGGAGTATGGGTGAAACTGGGGGAGAGTCACTGGCTAGGCACTGATGTGCGGGATGAGCTCCTCTGTAAACGTGGCTTTGTTGCTCGTGCCTCTAAGAGCAGAGTAAGAAGCATCACGGAAGTTTTACCTCTGTAAAACGTGACCACTCTTGTCCCTTATGTTTCAGTACGCATGCGGGACTTGGGAGTGGAAGTATTTCAGACAACTCTAGCATTCATGAAGCTTCAGTCAATACATTTACCACCAAGAAAACTGGACAATGAAATATGTTTGCTGTTTCTGCGGGTGTTTCCCCTCATCCCCCATTTTACAGTTTGTTGTTTGGTTTGGGGTCTCCTCCCTTCCGTCTTTTTCTGCAGCGTAACTGTGCTGCTCTTTCCCAAATCCTTGCCCTCCGCCTGGTCCATTTTAAGCCTGCGAGAACTGAAGGTTACTGGGGAAAGCCCTCGGCTTCATCATATGCATGAAATTTCAGCCCTTGGAAACAGTCGGTACCAGCGAATCCCTTGCTAAGTAAAAAGGCTGTGACAAATGAGGAAGATGTTCTTCCTTGGACCTTGGCAGGAAGCACATGGAGTGAAAAAACGTTAGATGCAACCCCTGCAAATGGAAATTAGAGAAGAAGCTCAACTTCAGTCATATTAAAAATATGCCTGTCTCAGCTATGAGAACACACGGTCACACCACAGCAACTTTTCTTTCCTTCTTCAAGGAGCAAAACCCAACAGCCAACTGGTAAAAGGCAATTAGTCAAAGTACTTGTTAATTACATTATAGCTCTTCTATTTCATTGGCTTCCAGACTCTGTATCATTTTGTATCCAGCTTTAACCTTCTAAGGGCTTGGTATCTTTCCAAGACTGTCCTCAACCGGCTGTCCTTTTGTCTGGGAACTACCACTCTCAAAGGAAGTCACGTCTGCCCAGACAATAAAGGTGATGATTGCGTGCCAAGCTTGCGACCACGGCTGGAACATTACACCAAAGTGCTGCAGGAACACGCGGGAGGAGTTTCACCAGGCATAGGCAGCATTTTGTCCACTCAGCAGTGACTCAGGACATCTTCCAGGGATACATCGCCTTCTCTGATAAAACCCATCAGAGCCTCTGCCCTTATGAGTATTTTCATGGTAACACCCAATGGCCTCTTCAAGTCCCTGTCCTCAATGCCACAGTGGCGACAGATGGTTTGGAAGGAGAATGAATCACCACCGCCTCTCCCTGGGGTTCCTCATCCCCTGCCCGCCCACACATGTTCCCAATGACACTTATCGCCCTGAGCACGAGGCAAGAGGTCTGCACTTTGCCCTCCGAGGGACTGAGCAGATGCCCTACTGTAACTATTGCCTCAAACTTCAGAAGAATGTTTTAAATTCTTCTGTGTAGGCTGCTGCATTTTCCCTCACCCCCTGACTCTGTCTAGAGCTACATCCATTGTCAAGCGTGGTAAGCCTCTTGAACAACCTGCTTCCAACCAGCTTCCTGCGTCATCACGGCGAGGCACTTCCTCTGGATTGCTTCATCTCTCTGTAGTCTCTCGCTGTCCCAGAGATTCATTTATGAAGCATCCAAACACGATGAATAACAACTCCAACACCAGCTAGCACTCCAAACAACCTAAGTAACATCCAGCTAAGTCATTTGTAGAAAGCCAGGTATTTTCAAGAAAACACAAGCTGATTGCAGGGATTTGGAAAAACTTTTTTTTTTTTTTAAAACACAGGATAACTAAATCTCCCTAAAATCTCAGCACACACTTTCTAATACGTTCTGTATCTTTTCCATCTTACTCAATTGCTTAGTTGTTGCAGTTACTAAACATGCAACCACAAAAGGGTAGACATTTTGCACACCAAACTTGCTATGCATAAGTATTTCTGGAAGCCACTTGAAAAACGGGGGGGAGGAAAGAACAAAGAGAGTCACTATTTCTGCATTTTCCTATTCCACCTGAAACTTTCCTTTTATCCATTCTTGGAACAACTCTTAGAATTCTTCCTGGCCGGCATATTATGCCTTAGTCCCACATTTTTTCACTTAACACAGCCCTGCTTAGAAATACGATGCTTGTAGCAAAACACACAACAGAGAAAGAACAAAGGAAATGGTAAGGCTAATATCCCTCCCCTCTCCCACATCTCTCTATCTCCCTGTCATGCACACATGTAGAAGTCATTCCTCAGTTTCAAGCTGTGAATCAGGAACCCATTTTGAGCACCTGCTTATACACACGCACATGCAAAAACCATCCTCCATGTAAAAGCTCCAGGTCAAGTATTCATTTTGAGCACAAGCTCAAGCAAAGCTCTTTAACAGGAACACTTTCCTAAATTGGACTTGAAAGCTTAAAGCCAAAGGAAACTAGAAAACCAGATACTGGTCTAAATTCCTCCTTTCACCAAAGTAGTTAAAGCCTCTCAAAAGATGTGGAGGAAACAGATCAGCTGGAACCAAGCATACATGCTGAAGGCTACGATTTGGCACCGAATGAGACCCGACAGTAAGAAAAACCCAGAGGAACCCATGAAATTGAGAGCAGCAGCTGTAACAACACCTTGCACATAACACCCTGCTGAGCCCTGTCGCATCACCTCTCGCCACTGCCTCAGCTTGCAGCACACCCTTGGCAGGCTGAACTCACACAATCCATTCAATTCTCCCTCTGGTTTCCTACTTTCCATCGAGACTTCATTGAGCATCAGCAGGATCCAAGATCTGTATCCGTCAGTACCTGCACCTCACTTGCACTCCATCTTATTTGCACTCACTCACCAAAGGGACAGAGAAGAGGAAGGGGTGAAGAGGAAGGTTCAAGCACTTTCTAAGAAAACTGCATGACTTAATTAAAGACCTTTTAAATGCATCATATTAATCCAGTGCCTGCCTACTGGTTTTTCCAGCCCTCTCACTCCTAGTTCTTGGTATTCAGGATTTGTCTAGGGGAAAGAAAGAAATATTTGAGCAAACAAACAAATCATTATTTACTTGGCAGATTACTGTACATAAACGGTCTTTAAAGTTGTTACACTCAAGTAAACATAGCTTATATCAATATCAACTGTACATTTCCGTCATTAGGCTGAGAGGGAGCAGGATTGCCCATTTTCAAGGAAGCAATTTTTTAAAAAGGAAACCATTAACTTCATATTTAGTCAATGTACAAAGGAACAGGGAAGTAAAGAAGTAATTTTCCCAGTATTTTCCCTGTCCATAAAGTTGCGTACTTTTTCATCTGCCTCACAGCATGACACCCCTCACCCACCCAAATTAACAGCTAGAAAGCAATGGACCTTAGGAAAAAAATGAAATGACAGCTAATACAGAAATTCATTTAAAGGAATAGCAAAGATGGGGTTGGGACACAAATAATTTTTTTACAATACCTTCTTTTATATGGCATTTCTACCAAACTTTTTCAGAGAAAGAATATTTTAAGCATGATTTGAGTTTTTCTTTTGCTATAGCTGAAAAAGGACTTTTTCTCCCCCCTCCCCACTGTTTTGGGCTAGCACAAATGATTACTGCCAAACCAGACAGCTACAGGAAATCAGCATTCTTAAGGGAGCTGAATGGAAGTGGTCCTGCATGCAAGACCCTTGACTGAGACACCCGTGCGCTCCCTACATGTCTCTCCTACAATTAAGTACAGCACAGATACCAAGTCAGTTTCTTAGGATAAGGACTGGAACAACTGTATTTGGCCACAAAATGACACAAGGTTCAGTCCAAACAATGGGATGCCAACTAAATGTTCATTAGACTTAAAAATTAACCCCAGATCACATCTGGCCTTTACATGCATTACAGGATAGGATAGGGTGGGGGGTATTTTTTTTGTGCGTGTGTGTGGTTTTCTTTTTGTTTTGGGTTTTAAATAGCACAGTTCCTAAGTTTTCATGATAAATTCTCTCACAAGTTGTTTAAATAGCAAAAACAACATCAACACACGCCCAATGCAGCTGCCAAACTGAGCCCTGAGAAGCTTTTGGTTGCCAATTATCAGATTACGTTATAATTACAAACTGCTTTCATTTACTTAAGAATTACAGAAAGAAGGTTCTGGCTGTGAAACACAGTGCTAGGCTACATCAGATGTCTACATGGTAAGAGAAAGGAAGAGCAATAGGCTCCCTGCACGTAAATTCAGTCTGTCCCTCCAAAAACCTATGAAAAAGGGATGTGTATTGAGAGAAACCTATCTACTCTAGGTCAGTTTGTTCAGTTTCCTTAACTGACTTGGAAAGAAGAAACGCTTTCCAAATCATTACTAACCAGACTGATTCACATATTTAAGTAACGGAAGAACCAGCTTGGGAGCCAAGTTTTAATGTTATCATTTCTGCAGACTGACAATTTCATCTATCCACTTTAACTGCTGGGGTCCTACTTGTGCAGAGTTGCACTGTCTGTGTACCACAGCACCGAGCAACAGCACTACGCTATGCTCAGCGACCATGCTAAGGTAGGTACAGAAATTCCAGTTTTGGGGCTGTCTCATTTTGGTTCCCCTCAAAATGAAGGTTGAGGTCATCCCATTTTACCCACCAAGAGTTTGAAGCTGGTCTGGAAGGAGGAGGGAACAACATCAACAAAAAGTTAAAGGCACCTTCAGAGGGGGGGGGTTCTAGGCTCTGCTGAAAAAAAGCTGTTAAATATTTTTTCCTTCTCCTTTCCCAAGTTAAATTCTTCCCTCCCCCAAACTGGCTAGGCTGCCTTGTAGGTTCAATTCCATGTATCTGCATAGAAAGTCTTTGATAAGAAATGAGTTTCCAATGTGGTTTATTCTTGCACAAAAGGCTGAAGTCTGTAGATAAAATGTATAGCTATTCACAACCAAACCTTAAGCCTTTATACGTAGAGATACTCATTTTTGTGAGAGATGAATTTAAGCTGGTAACAGTCCCTTCAGCTGCTGTTATTAATGGTTCCCTTGCAAGCTAAAAAACTGCTCAAATGCAAACACTGGTATCCTGCTAAGAAAGTCTACAAAGTAAAGCTTTTTTTTTTTCCTCCCCAAATGAAACTTAACTGAATGATATGCTAAAAAATAAGGCTTTTTTCCATAGGTAACTTATGGAAAAAACCTCTCTAACATCTGTTACAGTTAGATGGCACATCGTTACAGCATGATTAGTGTTAGCCATGTTCTCTTTCAGCTTTCTTACTTGCTATTTCTTGATTACATTGCACCATCTAACTTATGAACACAGGGTTTTCCCAGCAGGGAAGAATTTCTGCCGGCTCCTTCATAGATCACATCATTGTTATCCCAATAGCCTGATGACATCAAAAATTCCCCATCCCCAGAAGAACAAAAGCAATACAGGTATCTGTCAGTGTATGCTCTCAACTGAAAAGGCTGGGAGTACTGGTGCCATTTTTATTACAAATAAATAGAGAACTGCAAGGGAAAGCTTTGTGATGCTTAATTCACTAAATGACCAAAAGTCTTTTTTCAAAGGTGAAACAACTGAGTTACTGAATTTTTCCAAGTTAGCCAATTTAGGAAGTTTTTTTGGTGTCTTATTTTTAATGCCTCAGCGTATGAGTCAACTGCTTTTCAGGCAGAACACAATAGGAAAAATCCCCCATGTCTCTGAATACCACATCTCATTATTACAGATTAGGCTCTCTCAAAGAACAGAACACAGAATTTTCTTAAGCTCTAGACTAGTAGTTTTTTTTACTCCGGTACTCCATTACACAGAACCAGGCATTTTTTCTTATGAGGGTCACCACCACTAGCTAAGCAAAGAAAGCCTACCATCAGTTTGCTGAAGTCAGCCCATGTAAAATGGATAGGGGTTTGCAAACAGATAAAGATCATTAATGGTGTTGCAAAACCTCGGCAAAGTGATCACATTCCCTTTAAATATTAAGAGACTCATTCATCTTGTTTCCAGAATGAAAGTTATAGAATATCATGTGTTAAATCAGAAACCCAAAATCAACCCCAAAATTTCATATATTTAAACATTTCTGAGACACGGAGCATCTAAACAAGTGGAAAATCATAAGCTTTCAAAAATGAATGTGCCTAAAACATACTTGCAGACACAGGAACAAAACACACGCTTCTCAATTGGCATTCTTAAAGCTTTAAAATTAGGTAACTATCTCTGAAGGAAGAAGCCCTGGTTCAAGTATTGTCACAAGTTTCCTATCAGCCTGCACAAGAAGAGACAACCATGGGGAAAAGCATCCTGCAGCAAAGCTCCCTCTCCAGACTGGGACGTACCTCAAGTCTGGGTGTCCATCACCCAGGATCACCCTGCACCACAGACTGACAATCAACTGCAAGCCAGGCTGCGACTGAAGAGTTTACAAGTGAGCTTGGCTTTCCAGTAGCAAATACTAAAGAGAGGCACAAGAGAGAAAATGGCAAACAGACCAACCACAGCCGGGTACTGCACCGGTGAAGGCAGGCCCCAAAACAGCCTTGTCCGACAAGGGAGATAAGTTTTATTTCTCAGGTGCTAACTCAAGCAGTAATCGCAGTTTAGCACAAGAATCACGAGAGAGAACGTGGTACCAAGTCTCAAGTATCATCACGTTATTTCTAGCGGCCGCTTTTCATTGTCCCCATTTCCCTCTCAAAACAAGTACCAGAACCAAATGCAATCACCTCACTCACTGAAGACACAACACAATGGCTTAAAAAAAAGGAAGAGTACCTGTACAAATTATTTCACCAAAGGACACTCAGGAGTAACAGAGAAGTAACTGCATTCCTTGTGTCAGACTGTATTGGACCAGTAATGCAAAAAAACAAGTTTCTCCAAAAGAGGGACAAACTATGAACCCCAGTGATTTATGCATGAGGCATCTTAATTTTTCTATCTATGTAAACCACAGGGGGGTTTTGCTGCTTTTTAAAATTTATATAAATAGACAATTCTAGAATTTACTTTAAAAACAACATTAAACAGCGGGTGTAACATTTCAGCAAAGTTGAAGAGAGGCTTTCAGGCTGGACTACAGGAAACATCATGGTCCCACTGGACAGAGACGGGTGTTTTCTTTCACCAATTAAGAGTTAACTGCTGGACAAAGCAGACTATCCTGCTATATGGGGTCTGCAGGTTCTCAGCAGAGACACACACAGTGGTCTCACAGAAGAGCTCTTTAGCCAACCCAGTTTACACACACCATCCCCATACCCATCCCCCCCAGAAGCCACGTGCCAGAAAAAGCAGCCTCTATTCACCGGTATCTCAGAGTTTACACTAAGCTTTGGCCAACACGGTTATCTCACCTCTGCAGCGTATTTGTTGCCTGTACTTTTAGCTATGCCAGCAAAACTTTTCACAGTAAACAAGGCCTCGAAGCTGCAGCGACAGACAGACAGACAGACGTGGCAGCCATCAGGGATGGGGGCCTCTGGGTAATGGCAACACTAAGGGAGTCTTTTAAAAAAAAGCAGCAAACCTCCCTGTCTGCAGCAAAGCTAGACCCCTTGCTATCTTTCTGTTAGCAAGCGTTATTTTTAGCAAAGGTATGAAGAAATCGGTCCCTAGACTGACAGCCTGTTCCTCAGCAGAACCCACAGGCTTACTGGCACCAAGAAAACAACTTTTACTAGAACAGCCTGTTCCGCTGAGGGCTGTGGGGACAGGGAAAAGGAGAGAAGCATTTCACCAAAGCACTTCTAAACTGCCAGCATATTCCCCGTCTTCACATTAGGATGATTTTTCCAAAACAGCCTGGGGAGGGGGGGGGAGATTCTTGAGAAATAGCTGCAGACCAGTTATGAGGGAGAATTTCTAAGCTGTGCTTGCAAAGATGAATTATCTCGATAATATCTTTTTAAGCACAATCGAACAAACTGCAGAAGCACAAGAATACTGAAAGCAACTTTTTACCATGTCTACAACTCTCCAAAGACATAAATATCCCTTTACTGCTATGCATTTTAATAATTCCTTTCAATTTCAGATGCTAGCAGATACCCATATTTCGAACTGTAACGCCTGTAACTCAGCTCACAGAAGAGGCACACGCACTCATGGTCTCTCACATACCTCACACACACACACCCCAGCTGCTAAACACTACTGAGCCGTGAAGGAGCTGTTCATACATTGATGAATACATCATTTGCTGCTTATAGTTTACACAGTATATGGTATTCTAAGTAAAAATTATATAGAATAAAAATACTACCATATGCTTGTGCGTTTGCTCTTTTGTTTGTTTTTTAAAAGGGCTTCTGCTGTGTTCTTTCTGCTTAGGTTTTGGTGAATTGGGGTAAGGGTGTTTTTGTTGTTTGTTGTTCTTTGTTGCTTTTTTTGTTGTGGGGGGTTTTTGTTGCCTTTTTTTTTTTTTTACAAGTACAAAAATGAAACCCACATTTCTTTACAGTTCTGAGAATGAATTTTACTGTTGTCTCTGAGGTTAAACATTAACAATTTGCTTGCTGAACTTTCTCTAAAAATTAAAGTGGGGACATTATTTTCTCTTAACCTGACAGGTAGCGCTGCAAAAACAACACTGAAGGAAAACTTCAGGTCACTGGTACAATAAACACTCAGTACAACTACAAATGACAACTCTACACACTAAACAATACCCAAGCCTAAACTAATCCGCAAGACAAAAACCTTCATGAAGCGCACGGCACCTGTGATGAAGATTGCCTATTCAAACCTGCCTAGGCACCTAGGCTTGACAATGCTGAAAATAGTATTAACATTAGCAGAGCACCTCCTCAAATGCAGTTTTGTGCCCACACACCAGCTCTTTCTCCCTGCCTGCCACCTCTCCCTTCCCCTACAAGAATAAGGCAGCAAAACAAATGCACTTTTTTTAACCTGTGCAGTAAAACAAGGTGGTCAACAATTTCTGCACCTCAGCAGTGTAAGAGAGAGCTAGGGGCTAGCTCTGCACAGCGCAGCCACCACAGCCAAGAGGAAAGACCGTCAGGAAGGATTCTGCCTCTCGCCGCTTCCCACAGCCGATTGATTCTGTACAGATTTGGAGTGCAAATTCTCTTCCCTGAATTGTCTGTGAATATGCAGCTGTGGAAAATCTGCTCGTAGCACATGCAGTAGCTCTTGTCTGTTCCCCGTAAAAGCATCCTGCTGGAGCAACGCAGCTCTATCTTAATCCACCTACGATAACACTGCATTTTGGAACGATATCTGCCCCAGCCAGTTGCTCCACCCCAGCCAGTGCTACGTGTGTCTTCTCATTTTTATCATGGACACAGACGAACTGCAGCAGCCAAGACTGCAAAACATAAGATAGCCAGTACTTTTGTCACCATAACATACCACAAGGAAAAAAAAAAAAAAATCTCCACACTGCGTTCAAGTCTGAACAGGATGAGTACTTCCCCCCCCCCCACCCCCTTTTTTTTTTTTTTTTTTATTGAGGCTCAGGCATCTCTACATTAAAGTAACTCTTCTGTCATGGTGCTCATGTGCTAGGCAGTAAACCAGCCTCTGGGTTCCTGACCACCCTGCACCTCAGCCAGGCTTTAGGAAGACACCCTGCACTCAGTGGAGAACTCTTCCTCACTTCGCTGTGCCGTCATTCAGTATGACTATGCTCAGAAAGTGCTGAGGAGAATTTATGCAGTTCATTAAAAGCTTGTTTCCTGCTATTTGTGCTGCATCTTGCAGTTGAACTAGAAAATTATTTTCTCATGAAAAGCAGTCAGAAGATGCCTCTCTCTGCAATACAGATTCAGACCTAGGAAAATTATGTGATCTAAGGAAACATCCTCTTCTACACCAGCTCAGGTATACCATGACAACAGTATTTCAAAGTTTTCAAGGGCTTATTACAACTTGGAACCTCCACTGGAAGGAAAAAAAAAAACCAAAACAAACACACCAAAACAAACAAACAAACAAACAAAAAAAAAAAAAAAAAAAAAACCCAAACCACACATCCAAAAACCCCACAAACAAACCCAAAAAAAAAACCCCGCAAACCTACTTGAAACTTCTACTCCCCTGTGAGCATCCCTTCTCTGTGGGGAAGCTTCAGCCTGCCCTAAAGCAATAGACTCCAGGCTCAGAAAGTCCAGGCAATAAGGAACCATGAACTGAAAAATCACAGCAGCCCACAAACCATGATGTGGATCAGCTAGACGTTTTGTTCTGGAGAAAACAGGGTTGTATTTCTACAGGCAGGGCTAGTAGCAATGTACGAGCAAAACCAACAGGCATTCACAGGATGTTTTAGCTTTCAATAGACAGGTAAACTCCAACAAGACAGTGTTTCAGCCCTTCTTCACCTACACCTGCTGACTGGAATGCAGTATCACCAATACTGGCATTTGCCTGTATCAACAGGACCCATGAAACAAACAAGTTATGAAACATGTCTTTAGATCTGGCCTGGAAAGCTGTGAAACGACACAGAACAAAATCAAGCTGCATCATTCAACATAGCTTCTCCTCAGGGAAAGCCTCAGCGTTATTCCCTTTAGAAGAAACCGCATTTACCATGTTTTAAATGCAGATATGGACACATTTTATTTCTGCACAGCATCACCTTCTTTTTCTACTGAAATGAATGGTACAGCCTCCTTTTAAGATTCTTCTGGGTTTAGCCGGTATGACTTCGCTTTAGCGGGTGGAAACAGAGGGCTTCCCAGACTGCTGTCCATCATTACCCTTCCCTGCAGGGCTGACTCAGGAGAAGGAGCAAGGTGAGTCCAGCACGGATGACGCACAACACTCAGATTTCATGTTGCTCTGACTGTGCTACTGTATTCACCTATGTACAAAGGTTAGGAAATTGCATTCATTCTGCGTACCTACAATTATACTAGTCATGACCACTTTGAAAGGCAAGTTATATGACAATTGGAAATTCTCTGCATCCATAATAAAGTATTTATTTATCTGCCAATTTTAAATAAGATAAGTGTAATCAACAGGGTCTACAGATAATTTAAAATTATCCCAACCAGCCTGAGAGAAGCAGCCTACATCTTCAAAACAGCAGCTGTTCATCTAAAGATCCTCAGCTTGCGATTGCTGCAGTAGCACACACATTCTAATGAAGGAGGCAGAAGAGAGATGGGCTCCACCACTCAGTTAAAGAGCCGTATCCTCATGCCTCACCGATCGCTGGTAGTAGCTGCTAGTAAGCGCAGGTGCCAGTCTGTCCCACACACCTCCTAGGGGTCCTGACATATCTCAGAGCAGCTGAACGGCACCTGATGAATATCACACCACATTTAACAAGAAAGTAAACTTGTCCTCATTCAGATCAATTCTGTTTCTGCTCACACATTCCTGAATATACCATAAAAACCTGACATAAGCCCTGTTGCCTGGGGACATTACAGGCATCAGATCATCTGCACGTTCCAGAAGCGAGTGCATAGAAAGCTACAGCTGCAAACCCACGGCTCAGCTTGCAACTTAAAAAAAAAAAAAAAAGCAAAGCTACATTATACACAAAACAACACTAATTGGAGGATAGTTTCTCCACCTAATGGCTCTAGATATAAGCTATTTACAGCAGCCATTGGTAGAAGCTGATCATTCTCAAACAGCTGAAACAAAAACATGCCCAACTCGCCACGTAATCATTTCTTAAGATTTACTATTTTAAGAAATGTTACGGCATCCATTAGCACATCAGTTTCTCAGTCATCACTATTACAGTTTCAAAACGCTGAAGAGCAGCAACAGGCCAGTTTTATCACCTTGTTTTCCCTACCCTTCCACCCTTCAAAACAGTGAAACACCCAAATGCTAGGTGAGCCGCTGAAGATCACAGCACTGAAGATGAAGAAAGGATGCAGGATTTTCTTGTTACCAAATAAGCATCATCCCCAATGTCACATCC
Organism: Pluvialis apricaria; assembly: GCA_017639485.1. Lineage (NCBI taxonomy): Eukaryota > Metazoa > Chordata > Aves > Charadriiformes > Charadriidae > Pluvialis > Pluvialis apricaria. The sequence continues at coordinate 68,409,236 of CM030010.1, forward strand.
CTTTCACTATGTGAAACATACAGCATGTAAGAAATAGCAAACCCAAGCAGATGGAGGAGTACCCAAAGGCTTCATGCAGCCCAATACCCAAAACGCAACAGCGCTCTGTATCATACCACCTCATCAGTAATCTACTGAGCTTGCAGAAATTGTTTGTATTTTTTACAAAGGAGAAATGCACACAAAGAGCTCACCCACATCTTTTGTCAGCTACCTAGCAGAGTAAACCCTCAGACATGTTTTGGCAAATGAATTCTGGAGACATGTGGCCTTTCAGTCCCACGCACTGTAACTCCAATTATTTATTGTGAATATGAATTCATCCTTCACTGTTGAATAAAAGCTTCTATGCACCCACAAAGCACAAATCTCTTGGACTGAGACAGATACCCCTGCTGACCTGTGCCGCCAAAACAGAAGTACCACAATGACCATTCTGACAAATGTCACCTCTCTCCTGCAAGAGATTAATTTCTGCTGCTCATATTCACTCCTACTCTCTTTTAAATGTCTTAATAATCAGAGACTTTAACACTGATCTTCAAGCACAGAGGTTACCTTCTTACTCACTGTGCTGAAATGCTCTGACGCAGTTTTGCAGCTTGAGTGCCTCACAGCATCCTGAAAAAAGCAAAAGCCAACGCACACGATGGAGGAGAAGGGAGGGTACAGAAAGGCAGGTGCACATCTTGTCTCCATGCCTGTCTGAAATGGGAGTTGTGGGGCACGGACCTTCCACCTAGCTGGAGTACTCAGCCCCACAGACCCAGCCCTTGGTCCACTGCCCTCACTTTCACTTTGAACCAATCAATGTATAAAACTTTATTCTCTGCGCGGTCCACCTTGCAGGTTAGGGGTGTGGTTCGCTGATCCCAGTGCCAGCCTTGCCTTTTTCTCAACCAGTTTGCTGAGGCTGGAGGCTACTGCTGGGACCCAGCTCCCACGGGCCCTCCTGCCACCCAAGAAAATGGCTGTGCGACCTCTGAGACATCAAGCATGTCCCCGGCCCTGGAGCCAAGCCAAGCTTCAAGGCCAGCCAGCGGCACTAAGATTTATGCCGTAACCTCTCTTAGCGCGTGGGCCTATTAAAGCGACGTGCTGATAATGCAGGCCAGTAAATCATGCAAATAAGTGATCATACAAAGGAAAAAAAAAAAAAAAAGATGCTGAAAAATTAAACCTTTGCCTCTTTGTTAAGAACTCCCAGTCTCCCCACACGCAGAGAGAGCAGGCAGTTCCGACTAGAGGAGTTCAGCTGGTAACGAAGCAATCAATCTTCCCGTCCTTCCTCCCCAAACCTCAGGGCTCTGTCACTTTGCAGTTTGTAATTTAAAGCCAGCTCTTGGCTTCAAACCTGCAAAAAAGCACCACTGTGAAAATACACCGCGAGTGCCAAACTACTGTGTAGGATACGCCACCATTTTTAAATTTTTCTTCCTCTGCTTGGAAGAAAGGGGAGCAGGGCGGCTGTTTGGTATGGGACTAAAGAGCAAAAAGAGGAGTTTCTTTCCTCGTCATTTCTGAAATGCCCATTAAAGCATCGTAAAAGCTAAAAGGCATTTAACAGGTACCTTAAATAGCACTGCTCCATCAAGGACTATGACTTAAGAAAAGCTGCCTCCCCCATGCTGAGTGTGAAATTTACTTTAGACAGAATGCCCCCCCCCGCCCCGAGAGCAGGCAAGAAGTTGTTTCTTTCTTTAAAAAATACAGTTAGCTGAAAAGTATTTTAACCAGGACTGGTATATTTGGCTTGATTTTTGCTCCTTGACAGCAACTACATCGGGTCACTCTTTTTTCATACTCTACTCTATAATCATTTTCTACCCTCCCACCTACCCAGCAGATTTGCACACAAGCCGACACAACCCGCTTCCATTTTATACAGCCAGCTCTCCAATCCAACCAAATATAAACCATTTACCTTTGAAAATATCGCTGTAAGCAATCACAGAAAGCTGTTTACACTAGGCTGGTTACAGAGGGAAAAAAAAAAACACACAAAACCACAAACACAACCAAACGAACAAATAACAAACAAGTCCAGAAGAAGAAAATCAGTCTCAAACAGCTATTAAGTTGTTGGTCGGGGAGAGATTTGACAGGGAGCAACCAAGACTTTGTTTTTCCTGTTAAAGTTTATGCCGAGAGGAGGTAGTGGACACTTCGGTGAACAAAACACACGAACAAAAACGTACGCGGGACCTGTCTCCAGGCGCGTTTTCCGTGAAACACGGCGTGAAAACCCACAGCCAACCCAACCCTGCCCGCAAAGCGGCGAGGGCATCACTACCGACACCGGACTATGACAAGCCCTCAACGAAACCCACCACCAGCGGAAAAAGTTGTTCGACGCCGTACCTCGACTGGGCAGCCATCGCGAAGTTTATGCTGCCAAGCGTCCTCTCTCCATGAGCTCTCGCCCCAGCTCTCCGGGCTCTACCCCCCTGTCAGAGTCTCCATTTGCCGGCCGCCTTCCCGCCCGCTTCCCGCTTCCCGTCAACGCGCCCCTCCAAGACGTCACCGCGCCCCTGCCGCCGCGAGCCCCAGTTCCCCGAGCCCCGGCTGGCTCGCGCTGGGTTGGATTACACTCATTTTGATCCACATCCGGGCACCCGCGCCCTCCCCCCTGGCTCGATGCATTCCCGGCCCTCGCACTTCCAGCTAGAGGGGGGGGGGGCGGGGCACACAGCCCCGCTGACAAGCCACGGGGCTGGCTCGCAGCTTGCCAGCGTCAGCGCCACACGCCGCCGGGGCCCACCGCTCGGTTATTCCTATACTGCTTTTAGCGAGCGGGCCTTGCAGCGGCTTGCACAGCCCCGGTGCCCCCCGCTGCTCACAGTCATCGTCCCCCCCCCCCCCCCCCCCCCCCCCATTTAGCAAGGTTTTCATGGTACGACCCAACCTCCTTAAATGGACATGTTGTACTGTCAGGGCAGGAGGCGCGGAGGATTGGCTCAGAAGTGCAGGGGCGCTGCCGCCGGAGCCTATCGCCGGGGCGAGGGGGGTGGTCCCTGCCCGAGACCCCGCCCCCGGGCCCGCGCCCCGGCGCCCACCGCCGGCGGGCGCAGTGCCCCGCAGGGCGGCTGAGGCGGAGGAGGGGGCGCTGGGTACGGGGGCAACGGGGCAGGGACGAGAGCACGCCTGAGAAGCCGGCAGGTGGGGAGGCTGTGGATGCTACGCCGAATAGCAGCTGCCTGCCGTTCGCCACGTCCCAGGGGCTGGGGGGGGTGCGGGTTTGGTTTTTGGTTGGCGTTGGGGTGTTTTTTTGGTAGAGAAACAAAAGAAAACGGCTCACAGTTTTCAAAATTTTCAAAACAAATGGAGAACCCAGGTGTAAACATGAATCCCATCTTGCCACACAGGTGTAGCACATGAAAGCCTTAGTAACCTAAGTTACTAAACTTGCAGGTGCCCATACTTGAAACTGCAAGCTAGGAAACTTTAAAAAAAAAAAAAAACAAACCACAACAACAACAAAAAAAAACCAACAGAAACGTTACGCAATTTCTTTTGGGCTCTAGTCCTGACCGCGGTTTGTAGACTCACTCAGAAAGCAGCAATACCTGTCCTTTGCTCTGGGTGTTCCTTGGCACAATTATAAAAACAAACTACTCCTGCAACTCCTTTCAACCAGTAATTAACCAAGCATTCAGCAGGCAAAAACACTTAGCCAAGATCCCTTCAACTTTTCTCAGCAGACTATATATAGCTAAGATTCCTACCAGCATTACAACAACATTACATTCCTAATTTTCTGTTTTAAAGCACAACTTGTGTCAAAGTACTCAGCAGATACCAGAAAAGTTTATACCCCATTCATGGCAAATAAATTACAATTTTAAAAGGCCATTTATGTAAAGCTTCTACAAGCATATAATTTTAAGTACCTATTTTAAAAATATAAAAGTGATTGGAAAGTGTTTGGGGTTTTTCCCATTCCTTGTCTTTGGCCAAAAAGGAAAGATAAAAACCACAAAAGAACAAGCGGCTCTGATTATAAAGTAAGCAGATAGTATCATTGCTGTATCAGATGATCACAGACTCAACTGATCGTAAGTGACTGGGGATTTGAGGTGTCACCTTGATAATGGACAACATTTATTATGAACTCCAAAAAAAAACCACCCTCAAAAACCAACCCAAACAAACAAAAACACGCCAACAAAAACAAACCCCACACCCAGCATTTTGTTAAATTGTTTGAAGTCCTGAAAGGGCCAGTAAAACCACTGTCATCTCTTGGAGACAAGATCACAATTTCACAGCAATTAACAAATAAGAAAACCCACGGGGGCTGGACACAATAATAAAAAATTGAGTTACCAAAGCAGCAGACACCCATCCCTGGAAACAGTAACTGTAACAAAACCCCTGACTCCCAGCAAAGCATACATTTCACACTTTTACAAACACTCACTCATATACATGTTTTTTTAACATAAACCTAAGCTTGCAGAAGTAGCTATTTAGTGCAAATTTCCTATGTAAATGAGGTAGTACAGAAGGCAGCGAGAGATGATTACTGTGTATGTCTTGTGGTGTGGAGGTAGCAGGATTAACATGAAATCCTCATACGTTTTTTAATATGGGCATCTCCGAAGAGACCAGTATCAATCTCATCAGGTTATGAAAGAGGGGTGCCATGTCTTGCCCAGCATCACCCAGATGGCCAACAGCAAAGCCTAGACGGGAAGACAAGCATCCCAGATTGCAATGGGGTTCTTCAAAGAGGCAAACTAACTACCAGTATTAAAGTTGCTAACATTGGTAGCTAGTACTTCTTCTTTCACAATATTTTATAAATTCAAATCACTGTAGAAATATTAGAGCTCTGTCAAGAAGGAAGCAGAGCACCTCTTTTTCCTAGAAGTTTAATTCAGCCTCTTAACTCTAATAACTTAGTACTAGTTACCACATGATCTTTCAACCAGGTTTGTAACATGTAGTGTACCCAACACGGTAAAAATGATTGTTTTGTCTTTTTTTCCCCTTGGCTTTATTTGAAGAATGGCTTCAATCCTCTTAACTCCATGTCTGGAGTGCGCCACTCTGCCATTCACACTGTTATATGAATTCAAACTCTTCTGGCAAGTTACTGCTGAGAAACAAGCTAGAAAATTCTTGTCTACCTCCTCTTGCTGTTGCCCTCAACTGTGTCATAACCTGGAGGGGGCTTTTTGCTTCTTTAAGTGTTTTTATTTTGTTGAAGCTGAACTCTTTGATTTTCTGATCAGGGGATGTTTATAATTTTCAGATAAGACACAACCCCAAGGAAACACACCCTACCCTCAAGCCTCTTTTCTTCCAAGAAAGGGCCAAACGAACAAAGAAAGCAATAGCAAGGCAGGAATGCTATGCAGATACACGATGTGCAAGCCTTTGTCATTAGGGGAGCAGCTTAAGCGGGAGGGGTTCAGCACTCTATCTTCAGAAAGAAACCACACTGCCGTGGGGACTACCACTGCTGGAGCTGGATTCACAGATGGCTGACTCTTCTCAGATGAAATATCTCCCCTCTCCTCAACTTTAAAAAAAATGTTTCCAATCCCAGATGAGTACCCCTCTCCTTGGACCACTGCTGGTCTCCCCTAATCAGCTGTCACATTTTGACGAGTTATTAGATAAGGAAGAGAGACTGACGATAGCCAGGCTGTCACCTGGGGGCACAAGAAACTGAAGATTCTTAAATATTTCAAAAGGTTTAATTTAAACAAAATATAAACCGACAACAGGTCTTTAAAAGTCAGGGGGGTCTGGGATATTCAGATGTCAGTCAATCCAACTTCTGTCCTGAAAGCACAACCAACTTAGATGTTGTACTGAGGCTGGAGATCCTACAACCTCTCTGGGCCCCTGCTCTTACTATCTAATTGTAATTTCCTGTGTTGCAAAATGCATCTGATGCCTCGCATCCTTTCACTGTTCACGCGTGAGAGAAGTCTGCTCCTGACTGCTGTCTACCCCCACCGGGTAGCAACAGACAGGAATAACCCCCCCCCCTTGTCCTTCTCTTGCCCAGGAAAACAAACACAGTGCTCTCAGCCTCTCCTGCACTTTGTGCTCCGCAGACCAGTCGTCCTGGTAGCTCTGCACTGCATTTCCTCTAGCATCTCAGTGTCATTACTCTACTAGGGAGTGTGTCTCCCCAGCATTGGGCAGAGGGGAGGAATCCCTTCCCTCCTCCTGCCAGCAACCCTCCTGCTAACGCAGCCCAGGCAAGGGCACACACTGATGGCTCCTGTTCATCTTGCCTTACGTAGCAAAATCTGGGATTCAGTGCAATGTATGTTACCAAAAAGAAAATAAGAGTAACTGCAGCTTTCAAAATGTGTGCTTCCTTTCTTCTTAGGGCTTAATGATAGCATTTTAAATCATGACTTAAAAAAAAAAATAAAATTCCACATCCTCTCTCAAGCTTACACATCACTCCAAGGAACTTGATTCTTCTCCCTACAAAAAGCTGTGGAAAATAATAATGCTGGCAGTCTGACAGCTTCAGAGAAGAGAATATATTTAACTGATGCTAGAAAGTTCTTACTAAGGTAACCGAAAGCACTCATAATTAAACATACTAATACCAGCACCAAAACTGCATATACAGCCAACATTTTGGAGGGGTTTTCCAAAGAAAAGCAAAGATGCTATTTGCCCTGGAGAGCTATATATGTAATTATTGGCTGCAATTTCAGCTGAAGAGATTAGAAAACGGAGAAAAAGGAAAGGGAGGCATTTAATTATTTAAGACTATCTACTTATTTTAAAGTTAAGTAATTAAGAATTAATTTACTCTTCTTCATGTATATCTTTCATGCAAGCAATGACAAAACTGTCCTTTTTGAAAGAAGGGATACTGTGCAAAGAAAGGAAACTAGTTGAAATCTATGCCTCTATCTCAAGTTTCATCATCAAGTTTGGGTTCCCCTCCCGCCATGTCTAGACTGTTACAGTACTTTCAAAGGTTTGTAAGCTATTGATAGGAAGAAAGCTCTACCAAGCTAGCGAATTTAAGGTTCCTCCAACATGCCATTCTAGTGTTTAAGCAAAGAAACACAAATGCACTGCTATACTAAATTGAACATTGTGCACATCCAGTGCTGTAAATGCAGAATACCAATATGGGGAATGACACTTTTGGCTACCCCACAGTTCCCACATCTTGCTAAGACCTGTGGAATCCACACCTCCTTGAGAACCTGCTAACGTGTTTTCCACGGCTGCTCAAACACACGGGCTGTAACTATTTTCTATATGTTACAGCTGCTACAAAACTATTGCTGAATGTAGCAAAATATTCCCATTGTATAAAAGGGTAAGTGTATGCACAAAGCAAGCAATCAAATTACTTCATGTCTACCCTGCAGAAATCCTGTGACAGAAATCATATTTAGCATTTTTCTCTCCAAGATCTACACACTTCAACTAATTCCACCGAAGCTCCCTGGGTGAGGGGAATGCTAAGTACTCTGGGCTCCCAAAGCACTCAGGTAAATATCAACACTTTGACCACACATCAAACCTTCTGCTTGACTAGAAACTAATTTGGACCAGGGCTGCAGTCCAGACTACATTTCCAGATGTGTAATACCCAGAAAAATCATTAAACAAAAGGGTCCGTTTCCTTTCCATGAGATCAGTCCAGTATGAAGAGACTAACAGAGCAGTATGGGATATCTTCAACCCTTTGCCTTCACTTAACCAAGCTGGAACCTGCTGTCTATTCAAGACAACTTTAAAAATTATATACTTCTAGACTTCTTCCTTGTCTCCAATACTAAACAAAGCTTTTGTCTGTACAGGCTGCACAGATACACCTGCTTAGGAAATTTTAAAGAATGTGATTTGTCTTCTTCTGGCTGGTAGCAGGTTCCATTGCTAGATGTAGACATACATACATACACTATCTAATACCACAGCATTTAAAAGTTTATGCAGTGAAACACAGTAAGCCAACTTTATATATACCTACACACACACTTGATGTATGCAGCAGTCTTGCATTTGCTACACGCTCTGAGGTTTGAACATACATTCTCTTAATCACTCAAAGCTTTAATAAGATATTTCACTGCATACAAAATCATGTAGTTGTGGGAGAAGCCAGCATTTTGAATATGATACTGAATGCAATTACATTTTTATTTGATAGTTTCAGGATCAATAAGCAGTAAGAGATCACTGCTACCTCTTCCCTAGGATGTGAGAAGGGAAGAATATAGTGAAAACGATCAAGAAACTCCTAACATATGTGGATATACTTATGCAACATATGTAGGTTTTATTCTGCTTTAGGAATGCTTAAATTGGGCAGGAGAATGGGTTCTCTAGGTCATATAAGCACTTTCACTGTTGGAAAGAAATTGCAAGGTGGAAACAAAGGTAAGAAAAGATTAGAAAACACTGCTCACTTCCCTTCCATATGTCCTCCCATCTCTTCTATGACTCTATGGTATTCAGTCACTTTTGACCACAAAATGCATTTTCCCCCCTCTTAAGCATTGATCTCGCTTATCACTAGCTTAATTCCTGGTATTTGTTATAGTACAGTAGTGCCTAAGATGACACCAGCTACAAGTGTAGCTCTACTTGTCTCCATATGTACTAACACGTGGACATTGTGCTTGTCCAGTGGCAACAAAGGCCAGGGAAAAGGGATAAACAAGTAACAGGCAGAGCTTGCTGTTTAAAACCCTCTCCAGCTGATCATGTAAGTTTTCTTAATCCAGATAACCTCTACGGAAGTCTCCAGTCTGAGCTATTTCCCTGAAGATTAAATAAAATTCATCTGGGCTCTTTTGGGCAGAACAATAGATAATGGGAAAAAAAAAAATATAGACTTGCCACAACAGCTAAGCTTTCTCCAGGAAAAAATGTCAAGAACAAAATGCTTTTTTTTTTGCATCAAAAGTTTCTAGCAGTTTTCCACCCCCCGTCCTTGAAAAGCACTTGCTCAAGTGCTTCTTGATTCCAGTATTATGTAAAGGGATTGATGTTTAACAGGGTGTTGGCTTTATGGCAAGGCCTTCTACATTGATCCAAGGTATACAAGGCTGTGCCAAGGTGAGGCACCTGCACTGCAAGCACAGAGGCTTTCCAAGAGAACAAGGACTGTGAGGAAAGGGGGCAGGAGGAGACAAACCTCCATACCATTATTCAACTTCTGTATTTTAGCTCTCATCTCACAAACGCCTATGAAAAACTCTGAGGCAGTGAAAGAAAATCAAACCCCACTTCACTCTGCCAGGTGAGGACTGCGTACCATCAATTTCTTCAAAGCACACAGCAGAGACCTCTGCTGCAGCTCTGAAGAGACTGCAAACCTGCAAGTAAATCAAAATAATGACCAAATAAAACCATGGCACAAAAATAGCAGCTGGCGCTTTTTTTTTTTAACATACCCCTTAAACACAGATACACTGTGATGAAAAAAAATGCTATTATTTTTGCAAAGGCAAGCACTCAAAGATTAAGAAACATTAATATCACCGACACACAGGCAATGATGATACAGTCTTTCAAGACGTGACCACGAACCACCTAGAAACCACTGTTAGTCCTCAGGACAAACCTATCCTGTGAGTGAAACGCCTGCTTATAGAAGAAAGGGAGTTAATGTTCATAACAAGCTCTTTGGGCCTTGTTCCTGAAGTCTCTACTTCATTCCTCTCAGTCCACAGCTCAGCTGGGCTTCTTGCAGCAGTAGCAGCGCTATCCCGCTCGGGTCCCAGACACAGCCTTCCCAGAGCGTCAGTGCCGTGAAAAGCACAGTGCTGGTCCGAGAGGCCCCTGCAGCGGTGACGCCATGCTACAAGCTCTGATATCTGGGGCTGTAGCTGGCGGAAAAGCTATTTTATTAGGCAGTATCTGAGCAACAACACAGCAGAAGTCATTACCTTCTACTCATCTCCAAATCTCTGTGCCTCGTTGCTTGTGAACTCCTAACTTCTAGGGATCCTGCTGTATTTACCAAACAGCATTTAGTGACAAAGCTGGTAGAGAAACCAAGGGATGGGTAAACGCAAGCACCCTGGGAAATCCTGCCTTTGTCACTAAATTGTTATTGGAACCTTACTTAAATAATCTAAATCTTTATATATGGTATTCTTTACCTAATGGTCTCCTCCCTTCCATGTTTTGTGTCACACTGATTTTGGTTTAACAGTGAATTCAAATAAAATGGGGATTCGTATCAGCTGTTAAAAAAAGATGAACAAAGTCCCCATAACATCATGCTACACATACCCCCTGAAAAGAGCTTGCAAGTAAAATCAATACTCAAATTGTTTGAAACCTTAGTGCAAAAAAATCACACAGCACGGGTGGGGAATATCAAGATCCTGGAAGAGAGGAAAAACAGCATCAGGAATTGAAGCAGGAAAGGACTGGGAGACTAGGACCCTAGGACTAGACTTCCCCTAGTGCTGCTCACAGTGATGTAACAGCGTATTACTGCTGAATTGCAGGGCCTTTTTCGTTCTCCTTTCCTAGGAAGGTATCTTCAGGGAAAGAAAAGGCAAAGAGCACTGGAAGTGTCCCATGTGGAAAAAAGCATCTCAAGTTTGCTGAAGATATCAAAGGAATTTTAAAGTAAAAGAAAACTGAGCATTCTGTCAAAACTTAACAAGGAAGATCATGAACTTAACAACAACATTGTATTACTTTCAGATTTTCTAAAACATCCCGAAAATCACAGTCACTTACTGGGGTTTTCCAAAAAGTCAAGGCAGGCAGGTGCCTGCTTTCTCCTAACAGAGATAAGTAGTAATTCCTGAGCTGTGCTGGCAGCCACTTTTCTTTTATAAGAAGTGGAGGGTGGGGGCAGAGCGCTGAACATCCCACCCAGAATAAAGCCTCAGAAATCCTATGCCACAAACATTTCACATGAAGCAAATGCCATTGTCATGCCTTTTTTTTTTTAAAGTTTCAGACACACAACCAAGGGAATGGCCGAGAGGCCTCACCTTCTCTGCCTCTGGTTTCTGGCTCACCAGCTGCCCAAAGAACAAAATTATACTGTTTTTTGTTGGAAGATTTGATGAAAACTTCTAAGTTCCTATGGAACGTTTTGAGTCCACAAATCAGTGTTCCCCCGAATAAAGCTTTCTGTCAGAATATATCCTGTCAGCTGTAGACCCCTCACTTACATCTGTTTTCAAGATTAGCAGACTGCAGCTTTTCCCACCTGTTTTTTCTTCAGTCAGGATACAAGTTTCCCCTTTTTCAGGTCCTTGTCTCTGAAAGATGTATTGCAAAAGAAGGAAACTGTCTCTATTAAGTAAAATGCAAACAAAACAAATCAATAAAATAAGCTTTTTGTACTCTTCAGCTCATCACAAGATCAGAAATGCAATCCTGAGGTGAAAAGGATTACCAAAGTAATACTTCTTAAAAACCTAACAGGAAAAGCTTCCTACAGGTGATCATAATTCCAAACGTATTTAAGCTATTTATGAGCATTTTAATTTTAGAAGATCCATTCTTATCTACCTATGCATTGAATGAGAATGGAGTTCTCCAGAGATGAAGCTTGTGATTTAAACACTGCATGGAAATGCAAATCCAACCAAAAAACAAACGAAGGTGTGCAGGCAACCTGGATGCCATTGTTTCTTAGTTTTGAATTCCTGAAAATGCCAGACTACTGACCTCAGGAATCAGTGGTAAAGCAAAGGATGTGGATACATTATATGCATTTTATGTACAGAGCACCATCTCACCTGGCCGTACGCCTACCCGTATCTGGACACGTTGACCAAAAGGAAGCTGAGATTTACAAGGGAAAGAGAGACTCAGAAGATTCAAGCATAATGTGACAACATTTTCAGATAAGGTGCAGATGCTGATACATTGCCAAAACCCATACCTACAGCATCTACAACAGGGTCTGGCACTCCTACAGAAGGAAGATCAGTATCTCTTTGCTCACCACTAACAATGCCTGCCATACCTGAGCGTTGGTTCAGCACTACTCAGATCACACACCCATGGATTTTCAAAGTAATCGCATGGTATTTTATCTCCAGCCTTGTTTATCAATTCAACTTATTTCTCCTGAAGCATCTGAAAGTTTTCTACATCTCCACAGGGCTCAAGGAAGCCATTCTTTAAGTTAGTAATTTTTCACCTGCTATGAAATTTACTTGCTCCTGGGCCTTTTTAGTTACAATGCTATTTAGGGGGTTGGGTGGGAATGCATGGGGGTGGTATTATTAAAGAAATCTTTGCGCATATTTGTTTTCAAGAACTGTTAAATAAAATAAACAACAAAAAAAGAAACAAAAAAAATGTTAATAACAACAATCTGTACCTAGCTTTTGTTGCAAGATTCCCAAAGGGGAACACAGCATCCCTTAACTCAGGAAAAAAAATGTGATATGACATTATACTAATAAACACATGATAATCCAGTAAGTTTATGGAACAAACCTCAGAAGCTTACAGTATTGTGAAACTGTTTATCAAGCACAGAGTACCAATGAAGAAGTAATAGATACCAAGCTATATTAAAATCATTAGATTAAACACGACCACTAAGCTTTCTTGAAATATATTTGCTGTAAAGTAAAACATGTATTTGTTTATACCCAGAAATAGGTCAAATTCATGCTCTTACTAAGCTTTTCAAAACATCTCGTTGCACTGTACCACATCAGGTTTTTTAAACAGACGCACACCCTTAGTTTCAGTCTTCAAGAGTCACTGCTGTCCTTTAATTAAAATGTGTTCGCCCAGCTCTGTTGACAAGAAATCCATCTTACCGCTGCCATTTATTGTCACTGATGAGTCCTTTGCATTTGGAGGTGAAAAGGGTCAAATGTATATTGTGATTCCTGGTCTGAAGTAGCCAAGGGTAGCCTTTTCATTTGCAAAGAGGACTTCTGCACCGGGTCAGAAGGAAGGACCGTGTGCCATAAAGGCTCTGCTGCCCCAAACTGGCAGGATAATTCCTAACCTCTCAACCCCATGAGCCTCCCTGGCTGTCAGCACCCTTCTTCCTTGCATCTCCTCCCTACCTCTACAGAAAACCAGAGGACGCATGCAGAGAGGTTCATCCTTAAAAAGTTGCTTGTGTTCTGGCAATCCCAAACCTACACAACCTGTCAAGGGCTTGATACTCAGGCCTTTCTCCACCAGTAGTCAAGGAACTAGCCACGCAACAAATATATACATTGCTACTGCACAGCAAAGGCTACAACCATAAAACATAGAATTTCAAGAACTCCATATATTTGGAGGAAAGGAGACAGATTAATCCTATCCCCAAACTTCTGCCTCCATAGTGCAGTTGGAAAGCAAGCAAAATTCAGAAACCCGTACGTGCAAGCATACACAAAAACCAGTTTAACAAGGTAAATGAAGCTGTGCGCTGTAAGCAATGGCAAGTCTGAAGAAGGCTGATGCAGCAAAACTCTCTGTTGACCCTGACTCAGCAAAGCACTTCTCCACAGGCTTGCTTTATAGCACCTTCTTAAACTTAGCACTTTCCAGAACCAAAGCTGACTGCCAGCAGCACATACTTGCTGGGCAAATAGTGAAAAGCACTTAGATTTCACTGGGTCTAACGCGCACAGCATAGCTACGGTGAGGCTAGAGGAGTGGCAGGGCAAAGGAAAGAAACTAAGCCGAGTACAACACAGAAAAAAAGGGCAGGGAAGAATATAATCAAAAGGGTATTTTGACTTTAACAACAGAAGACTAAGTTGGATACAGCCTGTCAGGAAAGAAATTGCTCTACAGATGTTAGGAATCGCACATTTCTGAGAAAAGAAAGGAAAACAACTCTTCATCCTTGAATATTTAAATTGAAGGAAACAGATTTAAAAAAGAAACCACCTTCTCCCGGGAACCAGACTGCACTACAGGCTGCACCCTACTAGCTTTTGGCAGCCATCAGGAGCAATTTCCATCGTTTTCCTTGGCATTACTCACTTATCACTTGGAATGCCTTAAAATGTTCCATAACCAGTATGAACTTTCACAAACAGTTAAAAACAACAGAAAGAAGTTTATAGTCCTTGTTGGCTTTGGCACTGGAGCTGTCAGAAACCACAGTGTGAAGTGCATTAAATATCCTGATTTATATTCCAATTGAATCAAGATAACATCTATGTACAGAACACAATGTACCCTTCAGATTCACTACAGCTGTCAGATTCATTTTGCAGTGATATCCAATCCCTAGATGAGGCAGAGAGGTATGTAGGACACAGCAAGTAAATGTCCGTGATTTTGGTTTACTTTTTGATCAGGCTGCTATACACAGTATTCCAACCAGAAGCCACCCAGAAAACAGACTTTTTTTTTTTAAGGTCCATTCCTTGCAGATGTCTTGCCAAAAAAAAAAAAAAATATTATGAAGTTAGATGTACTTTGGAGAGTGATAGCAGAGGAGGTGCAGTAAAGAGTTTGGATGTCTTCGCAATATCTCTGTCCACCCACGCCTCCCTTCTTAATCCGATTGTGCAGTGATCACTGTCCTTTCATGCCTCAAGATGGTATGTATATTAGGGGAAAACAACACTGACCTGTGATATGAGGATAAAGCATACTGGCAGTTGTAAAGAGCTAAATGAGAAAAAAATGGGAACTGCAGAAAAAAAAAAAAACCTTGGGAAAAAAAAAATTAAAAAAATCAATTTTGCAAGTTAGGTGTCTAAGTGTAAACCCCTCATTGTCCAAACTTTCAAAGATGCGTACTTGCAAGACTTGGAGACCTGAGTAAGGTCAAGATTGTCTTTCTTAATTCAAATGTGTTAAGAGTGCGGAAATGCTTGTTTTGAGGGCTGGGTTGCCTCATGACGACCACTGGGATGGCAATGTTGCCCCCTACTACACTGAGGCTGCAAACAGGACACAATATGAAGCAGCAGGGCTGGTGCAGTAGAGATCAAGGCATAATGTGCTGTAAGCAAACATTTCAACTCCATGTGATGAGTAGAGTTTCCATGGGACAAGGGGCTACTCTCACCAGTCAGGATCACTGAGTCATTTAGGTTGGAAATGACCCTTACACTCATTGAGCCCAGCCATTAACCTAACACCACCAAGTCCACCACTAAACCATGTCCCTAAGCGCCACATCTACATGAGGGTCCCATTGAGACCCACGGTTCATTTCACAACAGATTTAAGTTACAAAAGGCATCAATTCTTTGATAAAAGACAGCATGTTAGATTTGAAACTCTTCCTCTCCCACTCAGTCATTATGATTCTTGCATTGATGGGGGGATTATTGTTTTTAAACCACCTCAATATTTGTCACAGCACCTGGGAAACCAGGTTCACATCAAATTATTTCCTACCCATTGTTGCTCCTCTGGTTGTCTGTAGGTTCCATTACGATGTTTCCATTTGAGTCAGCTCATCTGGAAGAGAAAAAACAGATAATCAACATCTCTTTTACAAAAGAAGAGCACATTGTACTCAGTAGATGCCACCCAAGCTTTGCTTCAACAGTCACAAAGACCAACGCAGGAACATTCTTCCTCAGAGTCAGCAGAGGGAAATAAAGGACAGTCAAATAAGCAAGCATGAAAAATCTTCAGTTTCCAAAGTAGCAAGTCATTACAGTGTAGTGATGTTTAGAATGTTTGTTACAGTGAACAAAAAATGAAATCTAAATGTTTATTTTGTTTGTCTATGTGTGTCTGTGCACACACCGTGCATTTAGGTTTGTATGTATGTTACATCCAAAATCTCCACTTTAAATTAACTTTCCAAAATAATTTTGCACTGCAAAATTAAAAGATACACAATACTCACCCCCAGCACTCTCCCACAGATATTTTCAGTTGTGTGAATCCCTCCATTCTCCCTAGCAGTCTAAATCATTCCGGATGACGGTGTGAAATACTACACAATAAGAAGGTTAGATGTAACCTCAAGAATGAATTGCTTAGCCAAGGCAGCAAATTATTTGAATTTTTGCTGTTCGCTAGAGTGACAGGTTTCTCCACAATCTTCAATACTGATAGGCTGAGGCACAATCTCTGCATCAAACACCCTTACAGTTCAAGAAACTGAGTTCTGGAAAAGCTTGTAAATGCTGGGAATGCTCCTGTAAACACTTCTGTTGGTTTCAAAGGACCAGTTAGAGCCACAAACACTCATTATTATATCGTAATGAGAATTTGCAGAAATTGGCTTTAACTGTCTAGGAACAACAAAACACGTTTAGTAATCATCTGTCTGGAAATGCAAGGCAGCAGGAGCTGCCATGTGACATTGGCTCTCACGGCAGGTTTTTTCAAAGGACTAGCAGCTACCTAAGCCAGCATCTGTGCCAATCTCTGCTGAGCTCTTCAGCATTCAAAACAGAGAGCTAGACTGCAGCTGGGTGAGTACCTGCCTAAAGCAGAGAGACTGGGTCAAGACCTCCAGGGACATGCCACACACAGAGCCCGGGATGTCTGACTGGCAGTCATTGCAGTGCTTCTAAACATACGTGATCCAAACTCATGGATCATATGTAGCTAAGAATGGGAGAACCAAGATATCCATTTTCTCCTTCCCCCATCAGTGACACTGCACTTCAGGTCAGCTCTTAAAGAGGACTACAGGCTTGGCCAAGAGCATGACAAACCAGGTTATTGCTACAGGCTTCAATTTGGTTCAATTTTAAGAATAAATATGCCATTAGGGCACTCCCTGGAGACAACCAAATAGCCCTCTGATGAAAGGAAACTTTTGTGGAAGAAGAGAAGAGGAAAAAAAAGCATTAAAAATACGGCTATACATTAAAAGGTAACATTGGATAAAAATTCAAAGCAGCAGCATTCAGGAAGCAAGGAGGAAACAGAAGGGGAAGGATGTTGCAGCAATTACTGCAAGAGAGAGCTCCTCATGTCACTGTAACGGCAGTTCCATCTAGCAGGGCCCTCAGAGGCAACTATGTTTCAGCCACTACATAACTAGCACCATTTTGGCTGATCACAGTAAAAAAAAAAAAAAAAAAAAAATTAAGAAAATTTTCCCCTCGCTTACACCCACACAAAAGAGATGAACTTGGAGCATACTTTCACACAAAGCTCTTCGCTCAGTCTATGTCCAACATCTATTTCTCACCATTCCCTGTCTGCCCCAAACTTGTCTTTAGTTCACAGTAGTGCGGACAAAGCAAAGTGTGAGCAGAACTGATGGCATCCAAACAGTTTTCACGATGCCTGCCACATGGGTGCCCTGTGCAGCTAAGAGGTAGTCTACAAGGACTTGTGAAGAAAAGAAACGTGCCTGGAAACACAAAGACACGGTAAGCACACCTAGATGAATTAAAGTGGAATATCACCTTGGCAGAAGCTAAAAAAAAAAACCTCCAACAGGAAGAAATATGACTGAAAATGTTTACATTTCAATTCGTGACATTAATTTGCAGCACCTCACATTCCTGAGGCAGCAAAATGATTTCGGGGGGGGGGGCAGGCTACAGTAGCCTTGTGAACCTACTTAAAGCAACTGATAATAAACAGGAGCACAGATGCTTTGATGATTACATGAAGCAGCTGACCTATAGGTCATAATTTTAATCCCAGGTAAGATACCATCAGATAACCATTCTGCAAGCCACAGAAAGACACAAGCCACTAAAGACAGGAATCCTGTCAGACACCCACCTCAACCTGCAGCTAGGAAGACTAAGTAACACGCATGCATACTAAGTTTAAAGTACAGATCTGAAAGCAAACAAACCCTTAATACTTGTTGCTTCCTAAGAATCATGAAAACCGTAACCTTTGCTGGTAAATAAACAGCCTTAAAAGAACAAGGTGCCCACTTGAATTTAAAAATAAACAAAGGTAGGAGAAGTAGGATGCATGTACTAGAAGAAGTCATTCTGACTTTCTTTCAACTTTTGTGTATTTAATTCTACATTGCTGGTCTTCAAATGTTCAGAGAAGTTTCCACAGCCAATGCATGGACCTCACATTGTAATAATATAGGCAGACAGAGATGCATGCACACATTTGACTAAACAGGGTGGTGGGGAAGGCTGCTCTGTCACCAGCTTATCCTTAACATAGCTATAAAGCATGGGAGTGATCAGCAGTAAAATCTAGATTTCGCTAAACAATCCACAAGTTTTCCAAATGCCTTGGACAGGGCCAGGTTTTCAACCATACTGATGCAGCATGGATTGGCGGTGGCATCGGTATTATTAATCTGACATATTTCAATGAGTTACAAATGCTTTTGCTTTTATTTTCTGCAACGAAGCTATGTTTATAAACTCAAGCTTTACTCTCTGATGTCAATTAGCTTAGCCTGGTTAATTTAGTTAGGATGTCTTTTCTTGTTCTAAAAGCAAGTGTTCCGTTATTAACGGTGCTTTTTTGTTCAAAGAGCTTAAAATAGTTCCTTCCTTAATTAATTTTCAGTGATGTGTGTTGTTTCTCACCCTGCAGCACACGTACCCCCAGACTCTAGGATGCCAAGGTTTCCTTTCCGAGTCAGTCAGGAAGCACCCTTGCAAGAAATTGGTGGAAATCACTTTTTAGACATGAAAAATGCTAACCATTTTTTAAAGGTTGTTTGCTTGTTTCATTATTCAAGAATTTCAGGTTGAAAACAGAAATTAATACCTGTGTGTATTTATACAAGCTGCTAACTTGTCCTCTAAAGATGTCGCCACTAACAGTCATGCAAAAATGAGGCAATGCAGAAAGAGACAGACTGAGTTCGCTGTGTGGGAAAAGGTCACATTTTTGCTATTTGGTTTACTGAAGTCTTAGAAAAAGCAATTCTGACACTACTTAGGATACATTGTAACTCTTAAATGAGAAAGAGGAAAGATTAGCACTACACATCAGAACATATGCAAAAATACTATAAATAAACCCCTGATGGCACCAGGAGGATGAAACAAAATCACCCTGCCTCCATGGCCACATCGCACGAGGAGACAGTGCACCGCCTCCTGACCATGAGGTGCAATTTATAATCCACCTGCACTGAACCCTAGTGAGCCAAACTCTCTTTTACACGTTTGGGTACAGACTGATCAAGAGATTAGCTAAAGTTGAGGAAGTGCTGGGGGAAGAAACCATCCACATCTGTCCCTAACCCCAGGTGAGCCAACAATGCCTCCTAATCCACGGGGCTGAGGGCAGTTGGGGAGCAAATGCCAACACCTGAGCTGCATACTGCAGCAAAACAGCCATCAGAAACTCAAGACCAAGCAGCTCCTGTTCCAAAGACTCTCCCCAAAGTCATGAAAAAAACAAGATATTCAGAAGCTTCTAAGATTCCCCATCACAACCTAAGATATAAGGCTGTTTTGTGAGGGGCTACATCACTAGCATTAAATCCCATCTTCTTAACAAAAAAACAGTACTGCCTTTAAAAAAGAAGCCTGCCTAAATTAAAGATAAAATTCAACAAGGAGATAGATCAAGCATACCTTGTGTGTCTTCAACAGGTAAGACAGACGTGGATTTAAGGATTTAGCTGTGAAAGGTAGCTTTATGTACGGAGAGGTGACAGATGCTCATGAACTGACCCTGCAGGAGCTCAGACTTTTATGAAAGGCAATGTAGTTCTGCAAGCTGCAAAACTTACAAATGCATTGCAAAACTCATGGATGCAGGTAGACTTCTTAGCTGAATATTGGGTTAAGTTTGCTACCAATAACTAATTTTCTATCAATCTACCAGAAAATGTAACTAAATTTAATGTTATTTTGTATTTCCCATCAAACTGTCTGGAAGCCAATAAAACATGTGTATAGTACCATGGCCTACAACTTACTGATAATGAAAAGCCAGGTGAGATGAATGTGTACCTACCTGATCATCTAAAATAGATTTGAACACTGCAACTAGTATTCATGAACAGAAAAAAAAATTGTTAGAGCCGAGTCTGGAAAGCTCCAACTCTGTATCCCAGAAATTTCAAAAAGTGTTGCCATGAAAGGGAGTAGGAGTTGTTAGTTTCATTGGCTTTACCCACAGATAGGCTATTTGCAGCTGTCAGTTTCCTGTTGCTGCCAATTGTTCATTTTTACTTCACATTTATCCCAAAAGGAAGTTCAAGGCTAGTTGTTGGTAAAGCAGCTGAACTCTGCATAATCACTGTTTCCCATTTTTAAAAAGCTACTGTCATAGACAGCCACAGCATACAATGGAGATGAAAGCGGGCACCCAAGTGACCCTTATCTGAATTTTTACAAGTTTCTTACAGTGCTGTATTTGGCAAAACTAATTTCTGTATCCCTTAGATAGACATATTTGTATTCTTCTTTCTGCCTTTCTCCATCAAGCCACGGGCAGCTGTTTGCTGCTCTGGTGGAGCATGGAAGCTGCTTGGAAAGTTAAACCTTACGTACCCATTTCAAGAGTTTCCCTCCCCTTCGGCACTGTAATTACTAATATAGATATGATATTATCATGGGCAAAACTCGCTGTATTTGCATACATAGAATTATTTGAAGGGACATCTCAATGTACAGTCATAGGAGATTTTGGATTATTACAACTAAAATAATAATAAAATAAAGAGTCCACTTCTCCAGTGGGAGTTTTTCCACGTATGGTTTACCATCTTTTTACGGCTTTACCAGAGTGCTACGGTTGGACTGTAAGACCGACTGATACCCACGCCCGAGTGAGAGCAGTGGTATTACTCACCTGTGTAAAAAATACCCGGGATAAGCTCCTTGCCCAAGCAGATCCCAAGCTAATGAGATCCCACTTACACAACGAGGGGGGGGGGGGGGGGGGGGGAGGCGAGACCGAAAAGTCAGCACAGCAGCCCAGGCACAACTGTCGGGGAACCGGGGTACAACCACCCCGGGAAAACACCTTCCTGCCAAGAAGGCGGCTTTCGGGGTTACCGCCGTGTTCACCTGAGCGGACAACAGCGCGTCCGCCCCCACCTTCCCCCAAAACACACGCACCCCCCCCCACACACCCCCTCTTCCAGCGAGCGGCGCCGCAACTCTCAGCAGCTCATCACCGCGGCGCTCCGACGGTTGGGCGCCGGTTGGAAACGGCTGCGACCCCCGCCGGGGCGCCGCGCGACGGCCTCACCCAAAAAAAAAAACCCCCACAAAAACGACGTGGCGGGGGGGGGACGGAAACGGACACCGTCTTGCTGCCCCCAGCTGCCTGCCTCCCCTTCTTCTCCGCGGGTAGTCCCCGGTAGCGGCCGGCGAGGGAAGCGGCCTCCCCCCCGCGCCCGGCTCGGGTCACCTCACCTCAGCTCCGCCGCCGCCCGCCCCGACCTGTCGCGCGGAGCGCCCGCGGCCGCCCCTGCCGGCGCCGCAAGGTGAGCTGACCCGCCCCTCCCCGCCCCGCCCCGCCTCGGAGGGGCTCCGGACGCTCCCGAAGGGTTCCGGAAACACCCGAAGGCGGCTGGGCTCGGCTGTGGTGTCCGCCGCCCCGGCCGGGCCCGGCTGCAGGCCCTGCCGCAGCGAGCCATTTCGGGCGGCCCCCCACCCTCCCCGCCTGGCGTTTCGGTGGCGTCTGGATGACGAACGGCACAAAATCCAGGGGAACGGCAGAGGCGAAATCCCAAAATGACTGCGCCGAAATAAACGTCCCGACTTCGAGAGCTGTTGGGGGCTCGGGAAGGCAAAATTTCACGCAAAGGGCCCCGCGGCGCCGGCAAAAGGCGGGACGAGAGCACCGTTCCAGTGAACGTTACACGGTAAGAAACCCTGCTTCGGCCAGAACTAGCAACATTACTTTTACTTCATTACATTACTTCAGCTCATGAATCCAAATTTCTAATTTGACACTAATGTGATGCGGGGGAAAAAAAAAAAAAAAAAAAAAAAAAGTTTATTTTCTGAAGGGAAAATGGACGCAGGCTGGCTTTCTTTCCTGGAGGAACGCGACCCACAGCGTATGTCGCCTAACAGCTTTGCAGCCACGGTGGCGGGCAGTCACCTCCCAGGGAGCACCTTTGCGGGCTGAACCCTCTGGCAGCGCCGGTTTCGGCCAACGCGCAGGGAGCTCTGCACTTCACCAGGACTCCAAATCAGCTTCCAACCCACTTGAAGTCGACGGTACCTGCTCAAGGGCATTGCTCGGTAATAGTACAGTGGAGCCGCTGGAGGTCTTATCACAGAAGAGGGTGCAAAGCGTTGCTCTTTCCACAGATCCGATTGTCTTTTCTCAACCATCTCTTTTTCAGCAGTGTGACCTTTTGGCAGCACAAAGACCAGAAATAAGTGTGTTTTCCACTGCCAGTATCATCCCCCTTTACTACACTGTTAAGAGGCTATGAAACAAAAGTTATAGCTCAGAAAGGTGTTACCTAGCTAAGAAATAAACCAAGAGGGAAGGGGAGAACATGCTGTCCTCCCTGGGATGAGAGGTGTACTTGGTGGGAGGAAAATAAAAGGCCCCTTGGCATTGCTCTTTCATGTCATTGTAGGGTCAGGCAACAGGGGCTGCTGTGGGCTGCAAGGGCTGCTGGATGCCTAGATCCTCCTCTGCCTCAAGGACTACCTAATACCTACATCAAAGGTTCAGGCATGCCAACCTTACCTAAACAAACTCTTTCCAATTAGCTAGTAAATTTTCATACGCACCAGCAAGATACGATGAAGTTACGTTATCAAAGACGTGCTTTCCTATCATCACACAAGTATGTGTGCAAGACTTGTAAGTTCTTGCCTTGTATTCCGGCTCAAACTCCAGAAGCAAATGAGGAGGATCTTATCTTCAAATACATTGTGCCTTCCTAAGGAGTTCATCAGTGTAGGAGGCAAAATAGTAGCAACAGAAAAATTCGGGAGAGCTGACTGACTGAGAAGCCTCTTGGCCATAAATATTCTCTTGCCATCTTCCTTTTTTTTTTAACAAGCAAAGAAACATTTAACCACATGACTCATATTAGACTACAAGAGAGCTCCCTCAACACACACACATGCAGGCTGAGAGGTGTTCATAAAAGCTGAGCCAGATCCTGCAGATAGATCTTCAGATGTGTACACTTCCTGCACACAGAAGATAAACCTCACCAGAGAAACCACTTCCACAATACTCTCTGCTTCACACAGCTTCCTGTAGGCCCTCTTGATTTACGGAACAGGTCAAGCCAATAACTAAAGAGTATGTGAAATTTATCTCATCACAGAGCCTGCAGTAAATCTACCTCAGGCTGGAAAACACTAGATGAAGGCACTGACCAGTGCCTAGGCACTTAGCTCTTACGGTCAAATAATTATGAGCAAATAGCAACTTTCAGGAAATACAACAGCAAAACACCACCGTGAGGTCTTACAGTTAGAAAGACATTACCTAACACAACCTTTGTTTTAGTAGAGAAATAGTTCTCTAGCAGAAATTATTTCCTAGCAACAGCAATTATTTTAGTGGCAGCTATTAGTTCGGGGTGTATGGAACAGCAGGAAAAGAAGTCATTCATGTAGTAACATCTGTGTATCCTAGGACATTCCAGTCTAAATTCAGACCCATTGGAGTTAAAATGTGAATTTAGTGCTAGTCAGTGTCTCAAAGCTGCCTTTTCCATCTTTATTTAAATATCCATTGTATAAGACTCTCTCATTTCTTCATTTTAAGTTCAAATTTGAAGTGTCAGCAGATTGTCTAACAAACAGGACTGTTAGACAGGCGCATGATTTTGGGAACACGTTTTAATTGTCCTAACTCTCAGGCTTGAGGTAAGAAGGAGAAAAGGACAGATGCCCTCCACATCGTAACACTTTGAAACGCCTTCTAAGAGTTTTACAGGAATATGGTGATGTGCGTGCGATGTCTGCCTGCTGGTTTGCTGTGCCTGATGCATTGCAACTGCTGCATCAGCTCATGCCGATCCTGTCTGATCTTGTTTCAGTTGCTTGCTGGGGGCAGCTGATTCAGAGGAAACTTCAAGAAATCCTCAAAAGGCTATTTTTAATATCACTGACTGCCCCAGTGGTAGTGCTAATTCCTAACCACGCGCTAGCCCTTGGTCTCTGCTTTGATACACTTCTGCTCCGCTGGGTGTTGAACTTGGCTGACCTTGCTCACACCAGCCAGACAACTCCACAGCGAAAGATGCTTCCAAGTCAGCAACCCAGGTTAAAGGGGCAGTTTTATGGTGGAGATGGGTTCTTGCTGCCTAAAGTCACACCTCTGGAAATCTTTTTTGTCTGTCCTTCCCCTAACAGAGAAATATCACGCACATGACACAGAATTTGTACTTGGCCAGGCCACTCGCTACACAGCAGAGACCTAGGATTACAGCACAAATCACTGCAGAGCGCTCAAACGAGTAGGGCTATCCTACTCCTCAAAGAGACCTATGTTTGAAGCTGAATCAGCAGCAAGCCCTTCTGGAACCTTACCCTCTCCACTTGAAATTAATTTGACACACTGCAGGCTGGTTAATAATAATAATAAATCATCCATAAAAAAGGCCTTATGTGCAATTTGCATGGTGAGGTGACTTATTGCAGAGAAAACAATTCTCAGCATCCACCTTACACGGCAAAGTAGTGAGAATCCGGAGTTAAAGCTGCAGTAGCATTTTTCGCTCCTAAAAAGGAAATAAGAGAAATCCAGGACTGACGGAAGAGCAGCAAAGAGTCACCAGGTTCAGTGTCCTTTATCATCTGTATTGTATGCACAGAGATCCAGGTCAAAGATACTGTCTGTGTTTTCTGTGAGTGACATCTAAGGGACGATACTGCAAAGCTAAGCCTGTGAGCATTCCACAAGCCGCCTGTAAAAGGAATATTCAAGAGGATGGATACAGCTGAACTTGTGGATGTTACATTTACAGCCTCTGAAATCATCCAGAAGTTAGTGCTGAACTGTTCTGGGGACAGTCACAATGTTACCGTATTTCTAAGAAACGCAAGTCAAAATTTAAGTAGGCAAGTAGACCAAACCCAGGACTTATGATTGTTTTTGAGGCCTTAATTTTCAAGTGAGCTGCATAATTCTGATAGGCAGGTGGATGATGGCATGACTTTTAAGGGGGTTACTGATAAAACAGTGCTTCACATGGCACAATAAGGTAATTAAACCTTTTCAAGCCCTTGAGTTCCCCAGTCCTTTCCACTTCTCATGACATCAAATTTCTTCCTTTTGTGTATTCTCTACAAGAATGGAAACCAAGAAACCCAAGTTCCTTCATCCTGCTAGCTTTCAACCCTGCAGGCGGCAGCTCTGGTGTCATACCCGCTATACTGCCCGCAGCAATAAACCTGTGATAATACAAGCCAAGTTAATGGACAGCTGTAGACAGTCCTTCCTGAAGATTCATACCAGATTGTCCATATACAGAGCATCTGACACTGAACTTGCAGGTGCTGCCCTGGCTGCACAGCTATCTTCTGGGTTCCTGTTGATCTATGCTGATGGAAGGGAGAGGAGACTTAAGTGCCTGCTCTTTTTTCCCCTCTTTCAGATAAGCAGACAATTTCTTTGGAGTCCCTATTCTCTGATGCACAAATAGGCTTTCCAGACAAGGAATGCTTTAAAAAAATTAGAGAAAAGACCTAGTGAGAGACATACTGCCATGCACACCTTCTAGCTCTGCCTCAAGGAACCGGTGCTACGTGCCCATGACCCCGAATATCATAAAGGTGTTGCTGGGGCAGCACTGAGCTTTGTGGGGCTGCCCCATGGGGCCAGCGACCCAGGGACAGGTCAGCAAGGCTGGCCCAATCCACAAACCCAGCTGAAGCTGGGGAAACTCAGCACTTCTGAACATCAGGACAAGGGTGCGTCACGAAGGCAGTAATACAGCACAGACCTGTATGACAGAACCTCCCAACCCCCTGCCCAGAAGCTGATGAAAAGCCATTTAAGGAACCCTTAAGTACCAGGACCAGACAGGCAGCTTCTTTTTTCGAAGGCTGCAGTCTCAGAGGGATTAAATGAAAAAAGAAAGGCAGCAAGAGATTAAATGATGTGCCTTGCACATTTTGTGTGGGCCCGCGCACTGACAGAAATGCAAGGAGGCTGTGTTTACCAATCTAGACAGGCTAACTACTGGACCGGGTCCTTTGCAACAAGAATTTTATATGTAAATTCTTTGTTAATGGGATAAAAAAACAACACACCACTGGAATTCTATAGCCAGCGAAATGCCACAGAAACCTAACTTTGAGCAGGTCTATATGATTCACAGATTCTTTACGTTTCCTCTAAGTACAGCTAATTCTTGAAAGACTTAATATGAGAAAAGGCTTCTGCACACCTTTGCCAGTAACCCCATCAGATTGTGAATGCAGTATTAAATCATCTCAGTCAAATATACATAATTAATCTAAAAAAATATTAAAATTAACACATCACTGATAAGGTACAAGTCATCAATTCAAAAATTCCTAATTTGCTGAACAAATCAAGGAGACGATTTGCTCACCTCTACACTGAAAAATACTTAGCAGATGATTTTTTTTTTTCATTAGAGCCGATCCATGCAGCTCAATCGCTCTAATTACCTGCCAGCTGCACAATCTTTTTTTATAGTCGATTGCTACACTGCAACTCTACGTCAGAAAATTTTCTGCGGAAAGAGTGAATCCTATATCAAATTCCTATTTTGGATAGCTTTCAATCGCAACGGTAACAGCACTTAAAGTCTGATCTCCTACAATGCAGCTTTGCTGGAAGACATCTCTGTGTGTTAGGTGATTAACTGGTCTCCAGAGGGAGCACTGTCCTAATGCGCTGGAACCCAACAGGAGTGGAATGCTTTTAATGTCATAAAAATGATGCCATTTAAACAAATTAACAAGAATATTCTATGTCTTTCTCTCCATGACCTGTACACACAATAAAACGAGTCGTCAGGCTTCCAGCCTTTTCCGTGGGAGATTAATGTAAGATCTCTGACTCATGCAATGCTCTCGGCTCCCTCATTTTCAGTCTCCACACACACAACTTGACATCTTTTCACATTTTGCTGAAAGAGCCACAGTCATTAGATTCTTTAACCAAAACATACTGCCTGAATGATTTCATCTCGGTGCACGGTTTAACCTGCAGTTGATTATGGAGCAGTTCATCTTCGGTATACCACTTCCTACAAGAGACTTGTAGGAAGCTGAACGGTGCTGAATTCAGAAGCAAAACTGCACAACCATTTCCAGCTTGAAAGCCCAAGGGACCTTTTTGCTGCCTGTACTGATCAGAGACATGATAACTATTGCCCAGCCTCTTTCCACCTAACCCAGTTTCCCAGCCTGAACTTCTACAGTCACTGGAAAGAAAACCAGAGGTTTAATTTCACTTCACATTTTTTTAGTTTTATTATAAAATTTTCTACTTCCTCAGCTTTAAACGTGCAATTTTTTTAGAGCATTTAAGTTCCTGTGTCGCATTTTCCCATGCTTAATGCTGCAGTTACAATAATTAAGAGCTATTTTCTTTTGCCCTTGCAGTATTTAAAAAAAAAATCATTAAAAAAAATCCACATTTATTTCTTTGCAAATGATCTCGCAAACAAGCTTGCCATTCCTGTTATCACCAGTCATTGCACACTCATGCTGCACGGTCTCTGCCCGTCACACAGTCCTAAGGAATCACTGGAAAGAAACAACACGCTGTTTATGCACCAGTAAGATATCTGCGCTGTACCAGCTACCAAATTCCAGTGTGTGATTTTCATTTTTTGTGCAGCAAATCTTGCTCTTACACAAAAAAACAGCAGGTGGAAGTAATATGTACATCTGTAGTGTTTCTTTTCCTCCACTAGCAACATAAACACTATGAACTCTTTGCTTTTATGAACTGTTTGCGTCTTGTTTAGTAATCATCAGAGAAAACCCATCAGGTGTCAAGAAGCAGGTTTAATGTACCAAAATAAATGCTGTGTCTGTGATCTGCAGATTTCTCTTCACCTTTTAACTGAGCCAGACTGTTTACTTTAACTTACTACCTGCACTCAGCTTACTATTCCAATTAACACTTCATATATTCAAAGTAAAAGGCTCATTTCTCCTAGCTGTGTGGGTTAGCAAAGATTTCATGCAATGACTTCAAGTTACATACTCCTAGTGCATCTCCAGTTCTGATCTGCACGCACTGTATTTCACACACTGGTCTGTAGCACAACTACTTTTTGCCCGCAACCTCTTCTGTGGTCCAGAAGATTCCAGCTACTCCCAAGGCACTATATTGTCTAAATAATGAATCCTTTACGATCATTAAACCGTCAGTATTTTCTGATTCTTTCAAATAAAAATTAAACGAAGACTTTAATTTACCATAGCTATAGTTTCCAAGTGAAAAGGGACAGCAGGCGTCTGGGGAAAAAAAAACTCACATGCAACAAGTGAAAAACAGATGCGTTTTATTACTTGGAAACTGAAAAAAAAAAAATCTGAACTATTTTTTCCATTTACAAATATTTTTCCAAATGCTCTATGGAGGTCAATGCCAGGAAAGGACAGGGCAGCAAATAGATTTCAACTTAAGGAGCCTAAGAAAGCTCTCTCCTGGTATCTTTCATGCAATTTTCCATTTTGTTCTGTTCTCCCTGCTGTGACCTAAGCATTCTAGATCCAAAGGCCCTGATGCAGGCCTGCTGATTTAGGTGGTTTAGGAGAAAAGATTTTCATCAACTCTTTTAGCCTTTCATCAAGCCTAAAAGTCAGTTTTCCTTTTATGTATGCAGAAAACATGAGCAAAATTGAAGTTGGGATTAGAAAGTTTGTTCATTCTTCTCCTGATAGTGTGTTCAGAATCAGGTAATAATAATAAAAAAAGAGCTAAGTAAGACAGCAGGCAGAATGGGTCTTCAAAACTACTAGGAACTCATTTTGTAGGTGAGCACTGAGGAAAAGGCAGGCAGTTTACTTCAGTTTTTGCCAAATCTACAGACCTGAATTTAATGAGGTGCAGACTATGGAATACAATTTTCACAAGAAAGAGGACATTCAGAGCAGCACAGCGTTGTTCTTTATACTGCTGTATTATATTAATCACTAGGTTTTAAGAGACTGTGACTCGAAAGCATTGAGCAGCATCCAAACACATGATAAAAGAGAGTTCAAGTAGCCCAAGACACACATAAAAGTATTCCACCAAAAACAGAACAGGAAAAATGCAGGGAGATAATTTTCCCTCACCTGTGCAGAAAGACAGCAATACTACTAAGACAAGAACACCAATGATGGCAGCTTCTTGCTCATGATTCCAATGACCCTTCACACTCTTTGAGCATCAGAATCATGGAAGGGGAATTTTTGGCTTGCTAATGCCAGGAAGCTGGCTAGCTAAGAGTGCTGAAACAGGCTCCAACACATGTAAGATATAATGGCAAATCAGATGTAAAAAGCCCCACCAAACACCTAAGCCCACCAAGAATAAAGGTAGATTAAACATATCTAAAAATAGTATTAAGAAATGCAATTCAATTCTGTATTATCTGAATCACAACTGCATGAGTTCTCAACCCACAAGTTCTTTTTATGGAGCCTTAATTGTAGTTTTCTTAATTTTCTGTTACTTCACTGATGTGACTAGACCTCCAGTGACTGTAACATGAGCACAGACATCAGGCTCACATGATGAAACCTACTTTGTTTCTCAGTCGTCAGGAATCCTGAGTCCTGTCCTCAAAAAGGACATAGGTGCCTCATATTAGTGAAGGTGAACGGGAGACAGCAGTCCACCCTGAGAACACACAGGGAGGATCCCACTGTCCCCTGTATTAGCAAATGAGGTGATGGGAGGGGGGCTGGGGCTGGAAGAATTCCGTAAGTCTCTGGACCAGTCCCTCACCATCACTGCTAAGACAGCAGCTGTGTTCAAAGAATACTTAAATCAACAGTGGCACTTGGGGAGACGTAACAGTACCCAAGATGCTCATGAAGACAAATCAACCACCTCTGACCCCTGCAGTGTGCGGGTCTCTTGTGCACATAAATAATTTAGTTTCCCCAAATCTTTTCCAGGAGTCTTCAAGCTCCTGGAAAAAGAGCCAGAAAGATAACAGAGAATATATGTAGGAAAATTGTTTGTGTTCTCAGAGTTTAACAACGCGACAAAATAGTCTTAAGCACTGTTAGTGATTCTAAGATCTGAGTTACAGCTCTATATCTCAGGCTCTGCTTTATGCTAATTTGGATATGAACTGATTTGGTTTGGACTAACTTTTACTGTTATATGGGCCTTACTAAGCACCTTTCTGCCAAGACAATACCTGTGGAGAAGATGAGCCACAAATCTGCATCATCTGGAACGGCTGCAAATTCAGAAGACACTAAAAATTTTCCTCAGAGAATGTGAAGACTCCCCATATTTCATGTTTTCATTTCTAGAAGATCTATTCTTTTTCTTCTACTGGAAATGTCACAGACACGACCTCATGGAACGAGCTTTGAGCTTTGCAAGAACTGGGAAAGCATCCAATGACTGCTCGTCAAGATATCCCCAGGAGACATGCTGTCACGTTGCAGAGACCTGTAACCATTGTGAAAGGCCTGATACCATCAAAAGAAGGTATTGATTGCTTTCTGAAGCTGCACAGGACCTTTCTGATGAGGGGCTTATGCTTTCAAAGATGTGCCTTCAAATTTGGTTGACTTTAAGAGACTCTGCTATATTGGCCCCTCAGACCTGTGACAATGACACTGACTGCAGCTTTAGAATAGTCAATTGGCATGTGTAAAATGTGGATACTAATAATTAGCTCCAGTGGTGTCTTCAGAAACAGGACTAATTACTCAATGTTGAAGTAAAACGGGTTGTAAATTGAAACGTAGCCAAACAGTGCTCCTGGTCCTTTCCATCAGAAAATCTCAGGGTGCTACTAATAAAAATGTGTATTCTTATACTTGAGCCTCTTTATGTATTTTTGTGAACGTAAAGAGAAAGTTTCATTGCAACGTTATGCTGTAAATTGGAATCTGATTATACTTCAACATGTTTGGCAAAAGCTCGTCATTAAACTCGGACTGAAAAATATGCCAGTAGAAGAGTTTATCTTAATATACACAATGATTATTTATGCAGAAGATAGTGAAGGAAAGGGTAGGAGGAAAAATTCTTGTGCTTCCTCCATCCTTTTTTCCTTTTGAAACCTCCTGTCCTAGTGAAACAGATTATCAACAAACAAACAAACAAACAACAAAACAACTCATCAAAATCACATTTGATGAGATAGTGCTTTCCTTAATCATACCATGAACAAAAGAAGTTTCCAGTCCTGGGAAATAATGAAAAAAAAAAGGAATATGTATTATTGGAAATCACCTTCTCCTTTTCCTGGAAGAACCCTAAAATACCAGTTTATATTCAGCATACTGTATATGCTTGCTTGCTTACTGTATATAGAAGGTCAATGAAGCTGGTGAAGGGTCTGGAGCACAAGTCTTAAGAGGAGCAGCTGAGGGAACTGGGGTTTAGTCTGGAGAAAGGGAGGCTGAGGGGAGATGTTATTGCTCTCTACGACTACCTGAAAGGAGGTTGTAGCGAGGTGGGGGGTCGGTCTCTTCTCCCAAGTAACAAGCAACAGGACAAGAGGAAATGGCCTCAAGTTACACCAGGGTAGGTTTAGATTGGATATTAGGAAAAATTTCTTCACCAAAAGGGTTATCAAACATTCATACACAGTGACTGAGGCAACTTTATGTTCCATTGGAAGGGGGAGATTCTACTACTTTTAAAATGCTGTTTATAAACCCCACTTCTTTCCATTCTAGCCTTTCAGCTGTACTTTCACACTACAGCTCTTTTGGGCCTGAAGGTGAATTTTTACAAAAAGAAACTGAAATGTAATATAATCCATCTCTCTGCACATGTGAGATGATAAATTCCTCGGGTCAGGTGCTGATTTGTGTTTTTGCCTAGTAGCAACTACCTAGTACAAATCTCAAGAAATTAAGTGAATGAGACAACTGGACAACATGACACAGCAAGACTGCACAATAAATTGTGCTAGAGGAGCCAGGAGATCTTGAGTGATAAGGTACCTACGTGCTTCTCTTGGTTGCAACTGTTTTCTGCCCAGTTCTGTAACCTTGGAGTGCAGAAAAAGGTTATTGTATCCCTAGGAGCTTCTGATACCATGCCTGAATCCAGAAAAAAAACCAGAAAACTGTTCTTCAAATTGCATTATCCCTATGTGCTGTAAACCATTGTTGTGGTTTGGGCCGGACTGGCCACTGAGATGAATGACAGATGCTCTCCCCCACCTCTCTCTCCAAGGAGAGGAGGGAGAGAGAGAGAGAGAGACACTTATGAGTTTAGAAGAAACTAAACTACTTTAATGAAAATATTAATAAAATAATAAAAAGAAAATAATGACATATATACAACTTATACAAAACTGTATCAAGCTCCCAGGATGACGATCAGATCACCGGCAGGCATGGGGAAGGCCCAGACTGGACTCAGAGACAGATGGGAACTGGATTCCAGATCTGGATTCCGCATCAGGATCAAGGGCAGATGAACAGAGTCCTCCTCAGACACCGGCCACTGAAGAAAGAGAGGCGACCCTTTGGTCTCTCAGCTTTATACGGAGCATGAGGCAGATGGGATGGAATACCCCATTGGTCAGTTTTGGGTCACCTGTCCTGTCCGCTCCTCCCCGCAGGTGGGACCCCTCTACGCTTTTCCACTTCTGACCCTCCAATGGGGCAAATAACAAAGTTGGTTGGCCTTGGGTGTTATAGCAATAAGTATAAGCAGGAGCCTCTCTGCACACCATTGCTTGGAATAAATTACAACTAATCAGGTCTTACCACTCTGAGAGCAAAGTGTCTGCACAATATGCTGTTAATTTCAGAGAGTTTCAGAGTTCACTTAGTTAGAAGAGGCTTAACTGCAAAGTAAAATTGCTGAACAGAAAATTGGTTCTGTTTTACCTCAAACCAGGACATTCCACCCCTTATTCCATACCATTTGCGTCATGCTCAGACCACTATTACTTTTTAAATGAGTCCCGTTGTCTGACTCTATTCTTTCTGGAGTGCCATGTCACCACAAGACTTGCTGTTCAAGGCCCAGGATGGTATTCCAGGCAGCGGCATGGGGCACGGCATAGGTTTCCAGCTGTCCAGTGGTTGCTTCCACTGTTGTAAGCACGTAGTGCTTACTCTGGCAGGTTTGAGGGACCACCATCAAGTCACTGGTCACACGAGACATGTAAATAATGTCTCTCTCACAAGAGAGCCTTAATAGTAAAAAGAGAGAGAAGGTGATTTTTGGGGCCAAGAAGGTAAAGGTTCTTAAGGTAAACAAGGCAATCGTTCCTACTAGTATATCCATGTGGTTAGACACACAAATGCCACTCAGGTGAAAGTTTCTCTTGGATCCTGCCCTAAGATAATGGTAATTTCTCAAGCAACTGTTACCATGCCAGTGCTACACATCACTAGATGAGCAGTTTATATCCAAAGTCTGTGGACCAGAAGGCCCAGGGGAAGTAGCCTGGGCTGCTGGGAGCACAAAACAGTCATGACTTATCAACAGACTTATCACAGTGCACAAGCATTGCTGAATGCTTACAGTGAGCCAGGGACTCAAAACAAAAGAAAAAAGAATTGGGCTCTGCTGGGAAGAAAAAGCAGCTGTGCATGAAAAAGCAGGTTGCAGAAAGGGGACAAATACAGCATAATTATCATACAAATGGACAACCGTCCTTGTTTAACTGTATGCTTGGCTCACAAAGCTCCTGCATAAATCTAACCTTGCTTGCTAATGCTTTATGATTCACTGAGAAAAGCTAAGCAAAGCAGGGAGCTGTGCTTCGGGAATCGTTTCCATTAGGGCACTGGGTAACACGATCGAATTGTGCTGATGGGAAGACTGGCAGTGCTCTAGGAACACTAGCGCTGAAGAAATGCCTCCTGACAACCATTCACTCCCCTATTATCTGTAGCATCAGCACAATAACCTTCTCCACGGCAGAACTGGGAATGCCGCCTTTGTGTCATTATACCAATGTCCAGCTTTAGGAGCTACCAGGCAGTGTTACAGCTGCTTCAGAGCATTCAGCACTTCTTAAAGATACTAACATAAATGGACTTGACCTTACTTTATCATTTCATTTATTGTAAATGAAGATTTTTCTCATGGATAGATCAAGGAGACCCAGACCAGTTATTTTAATTATCAAGTCAGAGGTCACTGGTCTTTGAGACATTGTTTTCAATGTTAGAGAACTAACTGCTAAAAAACCCTTGTCGCGTACTAAGACTACACTGAACACTAAAGACAGATTTGACCTCAAGAAACCCACAACTTGTATATTAAGAAGCAACAGAATGACAGCAGACAGACAGACAGCACAGGAAACCAAATAGACTGTATGTGCGAGGCTGACAGTCCCTATTTTGAACATACCAGTAGCCTCTGTGGCATCAGAGCAAGGGTGAACTATGTGACGGACAAGGTGACAGGCAATTAGCTGCCTGCACTCTTTGGGCCAGCTCCAACAGGCTTGAAAGGTT
Organism: Pluvialis apricaria; assembly: GCA_017639485.1. NCBI lineage: Eukaryota > Metazoa > Chordata > Aves > Charadriiformes > Charadriidae > Pluvialis > Pluvialis apricaria. Next base: position 68,443,597 of record CM030010.1, read on the forward strand.
CAGCTTCAGATCGTCCTGTGGTGGCCATACCCTAGAACAGTCTTCCTTCTCTGTCCCAGAAAAGGCCACACATAGGAGATACAAGGAGATGCAAGAAAATACAGTTGCTACAGTTCTGGTGCACTCCTGACTCTTGACCACTCAAGGCCAGGATATTTTTAAACCCACAACTGTTTGACATGAGAAATTTATTTGCTTGACAAGCGTCAAAGTAGCTGTGGAGACACTGAACCCATTCTACAGTGCCAACTCCTCTTTTGCTTTGTCCTCTAACCCTGTCCAGCTTCCAAAAGACTCCTGCAAGCTTGCTCAGCACATCGAAGTTGGCTTATGCACCTCAAGTAGACAGAGAATTATTATACGCAAAACGGTCAATGCACTCGTCTTGGCCTGAACACTTGGCACTGTTAGAGGTGGAACCAAAATCAGGCTCCTTTACCAAAGCTTTGAATTCCACTTCTGTCAAGACTTCAAGGCAAGAACAGTAACTTGAAGTGTTGACTGCTCTTCATGAATGATCTGCTCCTCACAACGACAACTCCAGCATGCCCAGCTGAAGGCAGAGCTGCAGCTGTGATCACAAACAACAAACTAACTACTAGGGAAACGGGAAAGCAGAACCCTAGAACTCCTTTGTATACTTTCTGAACTCCTTTGCACACCTTCTTTAACTAAATTTATATAACAAGGCAGGTTATTAACCATATATTCAGACCCAATTATGCTGTTTGCAAAATAACCTTCCACTTTTGGAAAAAGCAGTGGCTGGAGCAAAGGCTTATCTCTGCACTCTGTGGGATTTACCCATTATCAAAGGCACAAACAACGTTCTAGGACTTGGAATGGAGAGTTGTAGCAAAAGGAGATAAGAAAGGAAATAGAATAGAATGAAGAGAAGTGGGAATGTCTTCTGGGCACATGAATAACACCTGCATTTGGGATTGCAGTATTAGTCAGACACACGGAATACATTTTGAAGCGTGCACTGACAGTCTGCCAGTTCTCTGTGTGATGCTGAGATGATAGATGGTCACATCACAACACACCTGCACGACACGCAGGGATATTCTGCTGCTGTGAGAAGTGATCTCAGCAAGCCACACTTCGGGCAGATTGTGTAATCCGTGTGAGGTTTGCACAGACACAGTACCTGCTACAGTGAGGGGCAAGGGACTTCACTTTCCAGTGCCGGCACTCCGGCAGATTTTCTTCAACCAGTTCTCAGTTTGCCTCCGGGAGATGATATCCAAAGCATATTTGCTGTTTACAGTACTACTGCATAGACAATTCAAGTATGGGAGTCTAATACGATTGTTTTATGCATGGTTTGTCAGGTGTACAAGCAGCTAACATACATGTGATGTGAAAAGTGAAGTGAAACTACTCGACTTTGTCAAGTGCTTCAAAAGAACCACAGATTTCAAGGAGAACAGGAACAGTCTGAGGAAGGTGAAAAGAACAGTGAAACTCAGATTGACAGTCACCCCTAAAGCAACCCTATACACATTTTGCCAAGGTGCAAAATTGGCCCCGAAAGGCACTTGAGTTTATTTGAACAAAATACATCAAAAAAATGGAAAAAGTCAGTATACAGAGTGGTCTGAGGTAACACTGAAGCTTTTTCAATGATCTTAATGCTAAAAGGAGAAAACTTTCTGAGATGGTTTTTGTGCTTAGCCTTCAACAGGCTACCAGTGATGGCCGATACAAATTAGCTACAATTTCTGTCCCATCCTTCTCCAGGGATTTAACAATCCCTGTAGTTCTGACTGACAATACCAAAAACATTACTGATGTTGGAGACGTGAGAGGTAACACAACAGACTTATACAGCAACTTCTTTAGGAAGGAAAGACCGAAAAATTGGCCCCCTACCATGTTTTCCACAGCAAAGCATTTGCCTGAACTTTTATGTAGAACAATAAAAATGGTTTATAGTCCTGTGGAGGATAACCCAGCAACAGAAAAATGCGGTGCTGAACACGTACTTCCCCCCAAAAGAAATAAAAAGCATATATATAAACATATATGTTTCAAAGGAATTATGAGTATATATGAAGATACAGCAGTAGGACAAGCCATGTTTGGTTTTTTTTTTTTTATGGGATATCACAGTGTATCTGTTCTTGAGGACAGTGTGGAAATATCCAATCTTACTTTAAAGAGAGCCGAGAAGCCAAATTAGTCCATACAAACCTCCTTGTTACTGAATACCAGGCTGCTTCTGTGACCAAGTTAACTTGTTCAGAGATAACAATTTGGGAATCTGGCTATACTGAAGTAGCAGTCAGAGCCCTGCCAGAGAAATAAAGTTGATTATGGGGGTCATCATAGTACAAGGAAGATGAAATCCACTTCCTAGGACTCACTTGAGAAAATTAGCAATTAAATCTGCTCCCAGCTCAATGATTTATCCTTCCGATTACATTTTTTGAGCCAGCAAGATCTTCCCAGCACTCCATTTAAACAAAACCAACCACCCTTTCCCTAACATCTCATTAAGAAACAAAAGTTCCCCACAGAGCCCACTTGGCTGGCCAACACAAACCAGTAGAAACAAAGTACAACACATGATGTTCAAATTCAGGTCTGAATGGCAGCCACAGAAGGTGTTCTTCTGCCCCCCCCCCCCCCCCTTTTTTTTTTAAAAAAAAAAAAACCAAACCAAAGCAGCACTGTTCCTTACCCCCACCCCAGACTTCAAGGCGAGTCACTCCCTCACCATGGAAAATAGCAATGCCATCACAGCACGCAGCTGTTTTTCTCCTTAGAGAGTGAGCTGGCTGAAGGTAGTGAGTTCTGCTCCTGGAAGAAGCAGCACTTTCCCCCCAAATGAAAGAATCTGTTTACAAGACTCAGCCCCCACCACCTTCCTCTCATCAGCCCAACCAGGATTTCTAAGCCATGCTGCTATTGATGACCAAGTGCCAGGCCCTCTTTGAGCTCTGCACCACTTCTGCTCTGGGATTCTTAAAGGGGACCCAAACACACCTCTAGGAAGCCATAAATCAGAAGGTGCATTTTTTTCCTACAGACCCTTATACCTGACAGCATCTTTGACTTACCTTCAGACAAATGCTTTTCATTGTTGCTGGGTTTATTTGCTTTCTTTTGCCTTGTATCAAGTTTGATTTTGAAACATTACAGGGGAGAACGCATTGACTTGCTATTTCAACTTCTAGACAAAAAGACAGTCTAAATTCAGCAATGGAGATCTATTGTATACAGCTGTGTATCATGCATTTCTCTGTTTCACTGCTATGTTGTTTTGGTTTTTTTTTTCCCTTTAGTGCATTTCTTCTCCCCTTCAATCAATAGGTACATACTTTTTTTTTACACTTTATGTGAAAATAACTGCTGGACACACTTGTATCGTAGGTAAAATGAAGTAATATACCACAAAAACCTCACAGAACTCACTGTGCCTTTAATATTCAGAGCCCTTGCTACGCTGTCCTCTCAAAGCTGCTTAAATGATGAGTAACATTTCCCTGAGTTTACCCTTCAATTGGCCAAGATCAACTGCGCTAGCAAGGCAGCACAGAACAGATTCTCCACTTGAGCCATGCTACCAGCCACAAACCACTCGATGTTTGCCCCAGCTTTGTTCTGACTTGCCTATCAGGGGATGTCATAAATTCAAACTTGCATCCCGATGATGGCTCACATTCTTGAATGTTAGCAAAGTGCTTTCGACTCCATTAACAAAATTTGGCCCTCAGCTCATATGTTTCTGTACCATCGGGTATTGTAGAAAAGACATCACAGACACCATGCGTATTGAAAGTGGGCTCACTTATGTGAGAAATACTGAGAAGACGTGAACCAGGAAGCTGCTAGCATACACCAGGGGCCAAAGTGCTTTGGTTTCCCAGTGGAAGAGTAGTTGTTTTTTGTTGGGTTTTTTTTGTTTGTATTTTTTTAACATGGAGGAAGTCAGAAGCACTTTGTAAGCATTTTATCACCTGCAAGTCAGCTGTTTTTGAACCTTCAAAGCTTAGATTAAAATTTTCTCCTACACTGTTAACCATATGCACTACTTACCCTGGCCCAACTATTATCTCGTGCCTTCATTGAAGAGTTTTGCAGGGGTGGGTATTACACTCACTTCTGCCACACATGCAGAGTCACTACAGCACACCTTCACTACGATGTAGTTCACCTCAGAAAGAATTGCTCAACTCCCAAGATTTTTCCCATGTCACCTTTCTGTCTTCCTAAGTCCTACATCATCATACAGACAGATTCTGCAGCTGCAGAATCACCTGAAGACCCAAAAGAACGGGCCTCTGTTTGGGCTTGCGCCATCAGAGGATGATGTACAAGTGCTTTAACAGAGATACAGGCCCACACCCTGGTTATGAGCCTGCTTCCACTTACTTAAAGGACATCCTCAAATCTTTTCCCCCCCACCTTTCAGGACCCTCCTGTGAAACACTGGACACGTGATAAAGGAAAGCATTCCCTACACACAGCAAACTTTTCAGTCATTTTTAAGTACTTATTTTCCCCAGATAGCTAGTTTTAGAAGGTTGTAAGTTGTAGAGGAAGAGGCTGCTTATAAGCATTCAAGACGCAAGAGTAACGAGCCCTCAAGATAGTCTCCAACAAGCAAATGGAATTCCTCCTTTGTAGGCTGCTGTCCTTCTCTTACATAGGCAAAGACCAGCAAGAAAAACAAAGGTATCATAAACTACTAATGGCACAAGGCTGCTTATGTAGCAAAGTGCATATGCTTTTGTCAGCTAATTCTGGTTGGAAGAAAAAAAAGGATCCTTTCTCTCTTGGGTTAACACACAAGGACAGTTCTTTAATTAGAACCATAATGGGTTATACATCAGGTTTTTTCCTAGTCAGTAAACTTCCTGCTGAAAATCGGGTACCTATAAAAAGGAAAATCCCTTTCAGCTGGAGCACGTCCTGGTTCCTTACTCAGCAGGACATCCCAGGTTTTGTTTTTTTGTTTTTTTTAAAAGAAAAAAAAGGGAGGGTGGGGGAAGAATTCACTTGACATTTTTCCCCCCTGAAAAGTATACAGTCAGCATATTAAGAAAGCACACAGTATTTTTTCCATTCAAGGAACTAGCTTCTCAGTAATTTTTCTTCTCATTTTTTTCAAAGATGGCATAAAGATTTTAGGTAGCCTCATCCTGTGGAGAAAAACATGAGTATTGGCGCATATTTCCAACCAGGTTCCCCACAGAAACCAACCTTAAGCCATCACACTGTGTAAGCATGTCCAATTTCTTGTAGTAAGGTTTGAGCTGCGGGGTCTATTTCAAGCAAACAGACCATGTCAAGTGTCACAGATGGCAAGTTCCACCTGCTTAGCAGAAAACAGACACCCTCCCAGTGTCCTCAACAAGTATTAGACTAGGGAGCGCTCCATCTTCATTGGGTATCCAATCCCTCAAGGTTGAGACAAAAACTCAAAGAAACTCAGACCACTTCTCAAAAGAGGCCAATGCCACTTGTCACCATACACGCATGACTTCAGAACACCTGAATGCTTCCCCTTGGGGCCCATCTGTTTTATCATAAAGTGAGGGTAATCAGGAATTTGGCCAAGAAAATTTCTGTGTAGGAACTCCGTATTATTCCTGCACGACCTTGTTTTCAGCTACATACTGCTGGTAGTGGGAGGATGATTTCAGATGGAAAGAGCTGGATCAAACAGATTGAAGGCAGATGTTTGAACAAAAAAAGGATAAGCGTGGCCCTTCTAAGATGCTTTGCTCCACAAGACCCCTAGTTTATTTAAAAGAGTGAAATAGTTAATAAGTGAGTAGGGAATGCTGGGTTTCCCAGCTGGACTTCTGGGGTTGGGCTCCAATACAATACCTTAACATTAGCACGGTGAATAGACAGGTCTATTTATTCACTAATCATGTGCTCACCTTCAAAGGGTCATCATCTGAGAAATCAAAAAGATTGCCTGGGGTGGGGGTGTCGTTCCTTTCCCTGAGGATGGGGAGGTGAGGTTAAGTTAATTATCCTCTGCTTTTCTATGCGCCCATCATTAAAAGGAAATTGGGTATGACATACCATACCACACATCTTCATATCTGTGAGGACAAGCAGCAAATCCTGGAATCTTGTACCGATTTGTTTCCCATAAGCTGTAATCTAATGCAAATTGTTTGCGCCGTAGCAAAGTGGGCTTCATGTACCATACTATACAAAAATCAATTCCTGTTTCTACATTGTCTGGCATGTATCTGAAAACATCTAAAGGAAAAATTCAACTACCTTAACCATACTGTCTAGTTACCATAACCATTTTTTTTGTTTTAAAAACCAGACATACCCAAATCCTCTGAACTATCTATGTTAAAACAGTAGCAGCAGTGTATCAACTAGCTGTGTTTACTTATTTTGTCTGTTGACAACTGTTTTCCTGAAAATCTTCTGTCTTCACTTTAAAGCTCCTTCATATAGGTGTACTGTCAACACTGCTAGTCAATTTGCCTCTGCTTCTCTCTACACAGATTCATTTTCCTTCTTCAAACTACACTGCTTTGAAAAAAGCACAATCACAGTATTACTGTGACAAGTGGAAAAGGCTTTTTTTCTTTTTTAAAATCACGCTATTGCTAGCTAGAATCCCATTAAACAAGCAAGACAGTGACAGTTTCAGTTTTGGGACACCAGAACGCTGTGGGGTACTATTTTGAAGAGTGAAAACCTTGGATAATCACAGGCCTCTGAACTTATTTCCAACATTGCAATGCAGAACACAGTCAAATTAGTACTCTTACACCCTTCCTGACAGCACAAGTCACAACCTTCAGTTCTGGAAAGGACTGCTGGGACAGGAATACTGCTTGGACCCTCAAATGGACCCCTGTGCTGGCTGATGGCAGTTATTCATCATCCAAGGTTCCCATAAAACATAAAATGAAGATTTCCTTTCAGAACAGTTTTGACTGTTTACACTATCACTAAAACACTGAGTTACTTAGAACGCAATATCCTACCTCCCACCTCAAACCTGGTTCCTTCAAGCAGAGTAGATCACGTTGTGGTCAGATCATTGCCATAGCATCCAAGTGCAAACACACCCAAAATAATGCGATATGGGTCTTAATGCCCAGGTATGCTCAAAAACAAGGAGGAAAGGAAAATATCCTCTTCCTTTCACCGTAGTGTGGAAACTTTCCAGAACCCACAGATCTGCAGGTTTTTTCAAACGGACACTGAAAATTTAAAACGTGCACAGCCCTTTTTTTGCAACTTTTTTAAGAAGTGTAGCAACCACAATGAAGGATGCCACGTAAGACCAAGAAAAATCAGTCACAAGGACACAAAAATACCCAGACCCACTCATCAGTGTACTTTAGGTGTATTTTTTATTTACAGAGTGGAGATGCCTAATCAGTTATAAGGTTAGACACCCGGTAATTCAGCTTTTTTTTGTAAAAGTATATAAATATATACATGAAACTATGAAGTAAACATTAACTGTGATAATTACAGTAAACATTCACTACTATCCTTATGCTAACAGGCATCTCTTAAAGCTTAAATGCTGATTTCAAGATACCCTCTATAAAATAGCTGTAACTGTACCAAAAGGGCAAAAATTCTGTGCCATAAACAAGCTTTTAAGAGACTACTAAAATGTCTTTGTAATAAAGTTTGCAGGATAAAAATAGTGCTTCGTCCCTCCCACTCCCCCATCCCATAAGAAACAAATACCCCAAAACAGTTGCAGAACTGCAGGAAGTATTATAAGATTACTTTTTTCTGTACTTTTTTTTTTTTTAAATTAAAATATTTTTATTTCAGTATTTTATCACATATTAAGGAAGCTGCAAAAAATGCAGCTTTATTAAATATTATTTACTGTTATACAAAAATCTCACATATGTGTCCATGGGGCTGAAGATGTTAGTGGTATTGTATGAGCTATCCCTTTTCCTTATAACTATATACCTTATTTGGAATGATGGAGAGACATTAGACATTATAGAAAGACATTTGACAGCAACTGAAGAAAGGGACTGGAAACATATTGGCTGAACAAAGAAAACATGTGAAAGCCTCTAGACCTCCTTGCTTCCTGATTTTAAAAGCACTTCTGCTTCAGTATTTTATTTGCCTCTCTGTTGTTCTTCATGTTGGAGATGATTCAGGACGTAAAGGACAACTTGATAGCAGAAAATGTACTGATCCTGCAAGGGAAAGGAAGTCACAGAACGTGAAAAATGCATGCACCACCGAAGCAATTCACTCTCACCTGCACTTCACAGGTGCACAACACTTTATTTCAATACTATTTCTACAGTTAAATAAATAAAAAAAAAATAAATCACAAAACAGAAAACCCACAGTGGAGAAATATGCAACCTCAACTTAAAACAAATACAGACACTCCCCTGCCACTAAAGATACATTTTAATATGGGACATTTATCCTCCTTTCACACCAAAACCACCTCAAGCACAGTAAGTACTTTATATAGTAGAAATGAAGACAGCAAGTGAATTTCAAGGTCTTGCATCAATGCCTACTAATGCAGAACTCAAATGACAGTGCAACTTCTTACCTTAGTCTCAGTGATACGTATGTGTGGGCTAATACATGTTTTGGGGTGTGAGGTGGGGCTGATAGATTTGTGGTTTGGTTTTAGGGTTTTTTTTTGGCATTTTCTGGTGGGTTTTTTTTTGTGGTTTTTTTTGGTGGGTTTTTTTTTGTTGTTTGTTTCAAACTATGATTTGACAATTTCTTCACATTCAAATAAGAAGTGCAGATCTTAACAAGACCTTGTGATGTCCATCTCTAAGGTAAATCATAGAATGGTTTAGGTTGGAAGGGACCTTGAAGATCATCGAGTTCCAACCCCCCTGCCACAGGCAGGGATACCTCTCACTAGACCAGGTTGCCCAAGGCCACGTCCAGCCTGGCCTTGAACACCTCCAGGGACGGGGCTTCAACAACCTCTCTGGGCAACCTGTTCCAGTGCCTCACCACCCTTAAAGTGAAAAACTTCGTCCTGATGTTTAATCTAAACCTCCCCTCTTCCAGCTTAAAGCCATTCCCCCTCGTCCTATCACTACATGCCCGTGTAAAAAGTCCTTCCCCAGCTCTCCTGTAGGCCCCCTTTAGGTACTGGAAGGCCGCAATAAGATCTCCCCGGAGCCTTCTCTTCTCCAGGCTGAACAGCCCCAACTCTCTCAGCCTCTCCTCATAGGAGAGGTGCTCCAGCCCTCTGATCATCAAAAGCTAATTAGCTCTAGATCTAGATTATTCCTAAACCATTCATTTAACTTCTGGTTGAATAACTCCCCAGAGGAGATTTCAAGACCTCTCTGGTAGTATCAGTGATTCATAGCAGCTACAGTTAGGCCTTCTCTTCAGTTTATAATGCAATTTTTAGCCAAAAAAGCTCAGCTGATTGCCGAACACATGCTTTTGAAGGAAAAGCTCCCAACTTTTTTTTTTTTTTAAACCACAGATCAAAACAATACAGCATGTTAAAAATTGCATGCATTTATAACTGTTAAATACAATTATAAATGTTAAGTTAAAGCCAGACTCACCTCTGTCTGAACCATCCCATGTCTCTGCAGACGCATTGTGCGCACCAAGTCTGAGATGTCAAACTACCAAAACAAACAGCAAGTTAAACATTCAAAAAAGACATACATGAATATAAAGGAGACATCCCCAGCATCAATCCAAGGAATCCAACTAGGTACATTAAACATTTAGTAGAGAAATGAGTAACAATTCACTATAGCCTATGCAGGTCTGGTAGACAACCAGCACGTGCTGTCTCTGGGCAATATGGATGTGGCCCTCCTACACCCTCTTCCTCTTGTTTTCTTTCTCTGTGCACAGGCTCTCTTGCTTATTCTTACTGGGAGCTGAGTGTGCAGAAAATAGAGCCCCTTGGTCCAACCTAACAAAATGCTTTTTATTTCCCCAGGTCTATAAAGTTCTAGACATTTAGTGGGCGCTTAGAAACCCCACTGAGCTAAGCATGACATAGCTCATCTTCTCTACAAATTCAGGAAAGATTTGCTACATCAGGCCACTGAAGAACATAAACATAAGGAAGCTAGCACCCTCCTGTGGATCACCCTAGAAAGGATATGCCTGGTTGTGCTGGAAAAGTTAATTTACATACCCTCATCTCCAGCTGAGATGTTTGTACACTAAGTTTTTGATTCAGTTGCCTAAACAGATACTCTGGTTGGCTTCCAACTGCCCTCCAACAGTTCATGGATCTCTGACCGACTGAGTGCTACAAGTCTCAGCCCTAACGCCATTTAACACGATAGTTCCACTGAGTACATCCAGCCAGGTAAGGTGAGCATTTTAACTTTTCCTTCAATTGCCTGAGTCATCATGGCAACACACCGTTGCTCCCGAGCCGTAAGCCTGTTACAGTGGGAAATGTCCTTGCAACATACCCTAGGATGTCTGAAATGGCACCTAACAATGTTGGATTGCTGAAGTGTGAAACAGGACACTCAACAAGATTCCCTGGGCTAATCCAAAAACCAGCGGATATTAGAGCTCTTCCCCTCCAGGATCATCAACAAAGAAACATTTCACAGGTACTGCTGTTTTACACAGTGATTTATGTTACATTAAGATATGGCCAGCACGCTGCTCTCAGAAGCACGGCATATTCTTTAAATAATTGAATAGATCCAATGGAACACATTTCCTGCAAGTCAAAAGCACAGCTTAGCCTATCCTCTTGGGTACTCACATCAAGGTCTCGGCTGATTAACCCTAGAACAACGTCTATACAAATAAGGGTCCCCGATCGTCCAATGCCTGCGCTGCAGTGAGTTATAATAGGTCCCGATTTGTGGACATGCCGCATGTAAGAGATAAAAGTAAGCAGGTCATCTGGTTGAGAAGGGGTGTCGTGGTCAGGCCAGGCGATGAAGTTCAGATGGGAAATGTGCCGCACTTCACCTGTCTGAGGTTTAAAAACAACAGTAACACCAAAATGTAACACATGGGAAGAATAAAAAGACAAAAGGTAAGTTCCTAAAGGAAATACTCTCAGAAGAAAGGGATTTGCTGAATGAAGGTGTTCTGTAATTCAATAAAGGAAGAGAAACAACGAGCTAAACTGAAATAACTAGCAATTAATCGAATAGTATAAGGTTCACTGTGCAGACCAAGCTGATCACAGAGGAATGAACCAGCCAGATTGAATTATTAGTGAATTATATATCCCTATACATGCTTGTGTGGCCAAAGGCACCTAGGGAGCCAGAATTTAGAGTCTCATTAGCATAATGAAATCATCTCCTGGCCGAGTTGCCCTCTCCTATAAAGGTCACAGAGTAGCACAAGCTGCAACAAGGAAGAATTGCCCAGTAACGATCACTGGGCAGAGAGGAGAAGCCCCAGGTTACCTCTTGATGTAGACATTGTAATTGAAAGCAGGCAAGCCAGAAGTATGAGGATAAAAATGCCAGTATTCAGAAAAAAATTCTCAGCATGCAGAATTAGATTCACATACCTGGATCTCTTCTAGCTCCAGCACTCTAATGATAAAGCCCTTCAGCTGCTGCAGTCTTACAAGAGCAAGCCGTAGTCTATCATTTACCATGGTGGTTTTATTGAGTACATCTGGCCAGTAACGCTGGCATTTTATCTTTTCTCCTTCAACCTCCTGAGTCATCATGGCAATCACAGTACAGTTTTGCTCCCAAACCATTTGCCAGAAATCTGCTACAGTAGTAGGGAGAGGTCCTTGACATGCAATATAAACGAATTCTTCATTCCCCACTGGCATGCGAATGAAGCTGGCATTGATGTATCCACCTTCAATCCCAAGAGGTACTCTAGTGGTATCATCTGCAATCCCCACACAACAAAAATACCTCAATGTTATGCGTGCACATAATTAGACCTTCACACAATAGAGAAGCTGAACCTTACATACTCACACAATACTTGGTACAGATCCTTCCAGATCTTATTTAAAAAAAATAAATCACTACAATACTTGCTTTAGGATACTAATCGGTACTTCTCCTTGAATAAAGAAGATGGCTAGAGGAGAAATCGAAACCGGCAGACAGGCAGGATATGCGATTTGAACTGCAGCACCTCCGAAACTGACTGTGTATTTCTCACTCAGAACTAACCTTTGTCAGTTCTCACTTCTCCACACATCTCTCACCTAACAAACAGAACTTTGTTGCGGGAAATTTACTGACAGTAGTGTATATGTCTGCTTTTCCAATTTTACATGGGTAAAACTGAAAAAAATCTTGCCTGGCTCCGTATGTATATTTCATTTAAGACACGGGATCTGCTGAAACAACTGAAGAATCTGTGAAGATCCATTCCTACCTACCACAGTAGTCTACTGTTCACCGATCTTAAATTGTTTTATAAATGCTTGCTCTAGATATGTAGAAAATGAGTGGCAGATTTATTTTTTTCCCTACTCAGTAGCAGAACTGGGATTGGGAATCAAACCATCCCACTTCTGATCCAATTCATCTGACCATACAGGTGGTGACAAAATATCAACAGTGAAGTTTCAGATTAGCTAGGACTTACAAGGAAGTATGTTTTTATATCTGTTCTTTTTCCTATTCTCCTTTGCTTGTCCAATCAAACACTGATCCAAAGGTTTTAACTCCTGAAGGTTCTGTGAAGAAGCAATTACATGTGCATTAGAAAGAACTGAATGGTCAACAACTGTTAAGAGCAGTTATGTAACCAAGTCTTTAACAGAATAATTTAAAAAAAATCGTAATGCAGATATGCAAAATAATTCAGTCACAAGAAGGAATCTATTTTCACATAGCTAAGAAAATGAAACAAAATTTAAAAAACCTATTATCCAGCAAATATTTTATCTCATTCTCCCAAAAAAGAGATCGTGTAACACGTTTGACTTGAGACTTTGGAAAGGCTGTTTTCACCCCAGCTAGATTTCACAGCCTTCATTTACCTTGTCTATGCCTGTTGAGGTCATATTCACTTGGTAATTTACCAGAAGTAAGAATGATGTAAACACACTTTTAAATTGAATGCCTGGTTCATACTAATCTTATGTCTCAGCAGCTAGTGGGGGGAAGGAAGAGAAGTCTTTGGTAAAAGAAGTCTTTTTGTCTCTTTAGAGCTGCAAATTAAAGAGCTGTGGTATTTAAGGCAGTGATGATTTAAGGCAGCCATTCTATTTCTAAGTGTTTCGTAGTACAAAAAAGTACTTTAAGAGACAAATAGTTACTCACTTCAATTTCTTTAGAAGGGACTCCCTGTTCCAGCAATCCACGCAACATCCTGATCACTGACTTCAATTTGGCTCCTGAGTACTTGCCTCCAGGGAGCACATTCACAGTAGGGAGTGCAGAGATCTCGTCATTTGTCACTAAAGGGAAATCTAGCGTAAGAATAAGGCTGATTGATATAAATAAAAGTAAACTGTAGTGTAATGTTGGATTTCCTTGTTGCTGTTCCCCACTGTACTACCTCTTTTCTCTAGAATGCCTCAGTACACCAGAGAGAATATAGAGATGTCCTCTCAGTTTGACAGGCAAAACCAAATTAACTAACAAAACCAATATGATGCAAAATCAGCTTTGATGAATCCAGGAACCAAAGGGAGTATTCTCCTGAACTTCCAACAAATACACTGAAACAAACTTCAAATACATTTTACACAACTTCTTCACACAATAACCTACAAAATCGATGAATGCACACAGGGATGAATTCAGGATTCTCCACTTAAATATCACAGCCTGTGACTTCGTTTTTAGCACTTACACTCAACGTGTCTTTCAAGTGGTAATCATAAGATGTGTTAAATACATCTTTTTTTTTTCCCCAATAAACCTTGCTTTCTATCAGGCCTTCTGCATGTCTCTGAAGCACAACAAAATTAATAAACCAAGAGTCTCTCTGGTATCGCAATTAGAAGTGTCCTAAATCTACTGACTCAGTCTAAAAGTTTACACAGATTATCCTTTTTTCTTTTGATGAACGTAGACAAAAAGCTGCTGTATATGAATTTTAGGAACTGACATTTCCAATGCTATGTCAAAAGTAAAGACTAGATTCTGCCAAACGCATCAAATTGAGTAGTGTTCTGCTCCGCCACGTTGAGCAGCAGTGGAAGAATGAGAGTCAAGATAAAGAAAAAATACTGCCTAATTTGAGCATGGAGTAGCCATATGTGAAGCACATAATATATCAATCTGATCACGGTCAAACATCTATATTGTTACAGCTTTTGTCAGACAGATACTATGGAAAAAAGCATCTCAGCTGGTTTCAACTCTGCTACAACTAATATTGTTCCTATTAACTCTCACATATTTATTACACAAAGCTGTAAAGATCCTTTCCAGTGGGTTGCTGAGCTATTAGATTTCCCATTATACCTGTCATTACACCCTCAAAACATATCCAGGACATTTTAAAATTAACTTCTGATATTTGACTATTTAATGTGATCCTCAGTTTTACACTGATTATTTGTTAAAGTTCTTGCCTTTGTTTACGTGTTCCTGGCTGACTGATTCAATCGGCAGTTCGTCACTTCCCCACGTGATTTCATCTTCATCTGCTTGGCTTAAGGGAGGTTGTGGAGAAGATCTATAAGAGGACAAGGTATGGAAGTAAGAGAGAACACCTAGAAATAACCAACACATTTGCAATCTAATAGAAAAAAAAAAATCGCCAGAAAGTAATTTATAGCTACAACTATTTCTGGACTGGATCCACACCAATTCTCTTAAAAAAACACTTTTTTTTTTTTTTCCCTTTTTTAAATCCCAAGCAGGGATTTCAAAAAGGTAACAGTTGAAAAAGAGCCAGGAAGACATGAATCTAGTAATAACTATCACTGCAATTGCTTTTCAAAGTCTATGCAGTCAAATAACATCCAATAGCAGATTTGTACCACTCACATAATTCACTACCTATACACTAGAGTATTTTCAATTGCAAATTTTCTAGCTTTGCTGAAGATGGTGATAAACATATGAAGTATTTTAGGTCATAATGTTGCTGCCTGTGCCAAGTCTCAACCCAAAACTTCCCAGAAACTTTAGCAAAACATAAAAAGAAGTATATACACTTTGACTGAAGCTTCACTCAGACTAAGGACTAAAATGATTTCACAAAAAAAATGATCTTGGGAATTTCCAAAATTCAAGGTGGCTAGTAACTTCGCCAGGCATACCCGTAGTTTTCCATGTGAAGAAAAAAAAAAAAGCCCCAAGCACCCAAATGGGAACAGATGGATCAGTGGAACTATAGGGTTTAGTTTCTGTGCTCTAAAACCAGAAGAAGCAACATTAATGAAGCTTGTAAAGATTCAAACTGAAGACAGCATTGTTTGAATGTTCTCTTCACATGCAAGTACCAAATCATCAGTACAATGCAAATTAAGTTATTTGGAGCCATTTGAACCTAGTCCAGTTACTTGTTATAACCACATATCAAAGAAATAAATAAAACTAGGGCATAGTAAACCACATAACGCTGACTAGTATTCAGGCAAATTATAACCTTTTAAATAACAAGAATAGACAGAGAGCAATTCAACAAGACATTGCACAGATATTTTATTTGTTTTGGTTTGGGGGTGGGTTTGGGTTTTGTTTTTTTTTTGTTTGTTTGTTTGGTTGGTTGGTTGTTTTTTTCCTCTCATTATAACATATCCCTCTTCAGAGTTTCAGACTTTACAGGTTTGCTTTCAAGCAACATCAGAAAAGAAATCTTACCTTTCTGGCATAGCTTTTACTTCACAATAGTCTTCACAACCATTTACATGTGTTGGCTAGTGGAAGAAAAATTTCAAAACACATTAAAGGACATAGGTATAGCACTCATCCACTGTAAATTTTAAACAATTAGCCATTACATGGACTATTTCTGAAGGGTACTAAGTTCAAAGCAGCACATAATGAAAGACTTTCCTCTTTTAGACATCTCATTAACCTAAAATAACAGAGGACGAGAACACCGAGCACTTGGAAAGAGGCTCTACTGTAACAAGGCGAAAAAGCTATGTTAAAATCATTCCTGACTCACACCAGCAATAGACACACCTACATTTTCTCCAGTTGACTTTTTGTGTTTCTAATATGTAAAAACCCTTTATGAGGTAAGTTTTATAGTGAAAACTTCTGTCTCCTGTCAAGCCACCATTTCTATACAGAACAGGGCTTTATTGCTAAATGACAGGTAGTCCTACATATGCCTTCCTCAATAGACAATGAAGACTCATCAGAGAGGGTGGCATTTTGATCCTCCTTTCAAGAAAAATTCTACAAAACCATTTATACTTATTAGGCCAGCTTGCAAACGGCCATGGCCATCCTCAAGAGAATTTTACTTTTGTATCTCCTAGACCACAGTGACACAGAGCCAGATTCCTTATTTTACTGTCAGCTCTACTAACTGGGCAGAAAGCTGCAACAACCAGGATGTGCTGGATAGACAGAGTTCTGCTGATTTGAAATATGAAACAAAACCTGGGTATCTAGTGACTGATCTAAAACAGGACCTGCAATAATGTAGGGCAAACCACATATAGAAGTTATTCAAGTTAATGCACGTATCCTTGCAAAAAGTAGGAGGAAAAGAAATATCAAATTTACATTTTGGACAGTTAAGCCTACACAGCATTCACTGTGACTGTTTCCCTTCTTTGAGCAGGAATCAAGGAAATATTTCAGATTAAATGCCTGAAATAACATTTACAAGGTAGTTGTAATTGCCCTTTTTGTTGGGCTTTATATGAGAAACAGGAGAACAAAGCATATAGTTTTATGCTATGTAGTTAATTTATGATAGAATATCATATGCTATTTAAAAAATAAGTCGTTTTACACCATTTACAGCTACTACCGACAAACATGTTTTCATTTAAAAGACATGTAGAGTTCTTTCCACAAGTTCTATGCCAATAAGGAAAATAATAAATTGAAAAAGCGTCTGAGAAAGCAAAATCAGCAGACAAATGTCTGCCAGCTTCTTGTCATCCCACCTCTGAAAAATCTTCAGGTAAAGATGACCCATCACAATCTGTGTCTTCAGACTTATCTTCTGTCAGCTTTCCATTCATCTCTACTGGAACAGGAAAATCAGGAGATACAGCATAAACACACCCAAAGATGCCCATGAGTCACCTCCTCAGATGTGAATCCTGTTACACCTGTCTGGCACTAAACAGGGAATACAGGTGCCAGAATAACCAAGAAACATCTTTTAAGTCCCTTTGCTACCATTACTGTATAGGATAATCAGACTTTAGGCTTCCTTCTTTTTTGACTGGAACAGCTGTCATTACACATGAGGTTGTTTGCATAGCTAACAGAATACCTGTGCCACAGCATAATGAATGGACAGGCTAGTGCTAGTAAGTTATCAGATTCCCATGTCAATATTGTTTCTGCAATTCAGTCATATTTAGACTAGCAGTAGGTCTAAACCAGGATTCTACTTCTTGTAATTACAAGACCTAGTTAAAGTGTGCCGGATAAAATCTGACTTCTATCTGTCTGCTATAGTAGTTCCCTGCTGATGTATCTTATGGATTCTATTCATCCTCAGTTGCAAAGGCCAGATCCTAGCTACAAGAAACTGGAAGTAATGGAGCTCCAATGATATTCCTCAGCTGAGGTCCTGGCGCAGCCAGAACCTCAGTGTTCCCTGATTTCTAATGTAATGACCAATGACAATAACCCAATGAACTTGGAGAGCAGCAAAATAGCTGAAATAATTTTAATTTTGGAAGATACATCTTGAGTTCTAGAAGGAATCTCTACAGGAGTAGCAAGCATCTTGCTTGAACTTTTGGAGTGTACATACGTAATATGACACCACAAAGGAACTACAAATCCTACTCCACACTTAATTTCAGTTAATAACAATTGGAGCTGAGGAGATGGAACAAAGGAAAAGAAAGGTGTACAGACAGAAGTGGGTACTAAAAAAAGTTTTTATAAAAGAGAAAAGGAGGTTGGCAAATTGTTTGGTTTTGAGAAATCTCAATACCTTTCCAAGTTGTGCAGTCTGCAATCAATGAAATGTTGGAACGCTTCAGCATTTCAACATGACTGTAGCTGCAGAACCAGGTACCTGAACAACGTAAGTCCCACTCAAGAGACAAGTCCAGAATGGGATTCATTTTTCCAGATTTCTTAACGCAAAATCCAAATTTATCAAACCAGAACTTGACTTATTAAATTACATCTGAAGTTCACCAGAATCAGCAACCATTTGTCTGTGTTCTACTTGGGAAACTCTCAGTTCACACATCAATTCAATGTCAACTCTCCCTCTTGCCAAAACAATTGCTTGCTTGGCACCTTGTTTCAAGAAGTATTTTGCTGTTAATGATATGCTTTTTTAACAGCTCATGTTACCTGGCAGGTGATCTTCTGATGCAGCCTTCTTGAGATGTAGAAGACTCTGAGCCTCTGAAGTTGCATTATTACGATTTAAGAGATTCTGGGCTTCCTCATCTACAACATCCAACAGATACTGGACAACTTCATTGTGATCATCCTCATTGTAATACTCATCATCTGAAACTTGTGTTTCTAAAGAGAAATAGTATAAAATGACAAGTTTTCCCAATATAGGAAGTTTTGGGGGAAAAAAATTAAAGGGGCAGACACCGTGGCATTATTTCTAGCTGTTATCATGGCTTTTCTTCATTTCTCTCTAACACAGAATCCAATTTCCATAAATTTATTTCCAACGTCAACTAATTCCTCTAAAGCAGAGAACACGATTTGGAGATGATCTTCTAAAACTGGCTGTGAGCCTAACAGTGACTTATTTCAGCCTATTCAACAATGCCTTGATTCTCTTATACTTGTTCACTAAAGAC
This sequence comes from Pluvialis apricaria, assembly GCA_017639485.1. Lineage (NCBI taxonomy): Eukaryota > Metazoa > Chordata > Aves > Charadriiformes > Charadriidae > Pluvialis > Pluvialis apricaria. The sequence continues at coordinate 68,462,438 of CM030010.1, forward strand.
TGCATAACGCTGTCCCCCATCTCACCTTCTCTTACCTGATTTGTCACTGTGTTTAGAAAAATCTGACATATGATTGGTAAAGCCAAGGGAAGGTACATCTCCAGATCCTGAGACATTCATTAGTCCTTCTGTGTGATGGTTATTGTTTTCTATATTTGCCTGAGAAGGTCCTAGGATGCCATTGCCATTTATCTAAGAGAGCAAACAACAGTACAAATTAACTCTTAAAGAGTCTGGCAGCTTGTTGAAGCAGCAAGCAACCCTTAAAAAGTTCATTGCTCTACTTAGCAACAAATAAAAAAACCTATTCATATCATATCATCTTCTGAAATAGCTGGGTGATGCCTAGGCAGCTTTTAGGTGTGTTAGAAGCTTCACATAAAAAGAGCAAATAAAAAAATTTTAAAGCAACTAAGAAAAAAACCACATGGTGATGAAGAAGCAACTACTACTAGAGAACACATAGTAGTATTTAACATTATTATAACCTCTATCAAATATATGCAGGCTTCAACACTTTTGGTCCCACAACACACCATTTCTCAGAAAAAACAAAGGGGGGAAAAAAGAAAACCATCTAGTAAATGTAACGTGCAAGCATCTGCAGAAACTGTGAACAGAATTGAGTTTTCTGGATCACAGCCTTGCATCCTTCTCATAAGACCATTTGTCTTTAGATAAAACAGTTTCAAAAAAGATAAGATCAATTCGAAAAACTCGCACATTTATTATGATGACTGCTTATTCACATCGACTGACAATAGTGGGCTTGCCTACTTTTATTAACGGATTGTTTAAGTTATTTATTTATTTTTAAAAAGCATGTAAAGTGGATCCTTTTCTATGGTTAATGATAATAGGCACAATAGAGGAATATTTACCATGAGCCCGTAAGCATCAGTTTTCTTTTCTGTTTTGTCACCACAGGAACAGCCTAAACAAAAGTAGGAAAAAAACCCAATAACGTTGTAGCAACTTTGTCACAGATACTAAATTAGATTCCATCAATTATTTTTATAAAAGAAACAAGGTATTTATATTATGTTATAAAATGAGTAACATTTCTGGCTGCCTGGTTACTGGGCATTGCCAAATTTATGTATGATGGACTACTTTATAATGGCTTTTTGAATGTTACATTCAATGGGATCATAAAGCATGAATGCTAACACAAGTAACCAACTCTAAGCAAAGAGAAGTGTTGCTAAATAGCTTACAGTGGAAATACTCACCTTTGGGAAATGGCGTGATTCCCTTTCCCTTGAAATGTACAAACTCACCCTGCAAACACCCCTCACTAACTTTCTTTTTTTAAAATATCATCTGACATCTGAGTCTGTGTTCAAGGGTACCTTTCCCCTCTTGTAAAGAAAAGTGATACTATGACACCAGAGACCACTGCCTATCCTAGACATCCCATTACTAGCATGCTAAATGAGACAAAGCTACAAGTGAAGTTCTGGGTTTTCATATACATTATGCTTTTTACAAATGAAGAAACTTTTAGATGAAATAACTGAAGGCTAATAACCACCTTATATCTTGTTGTGAACCTATGCATGACAAGTCATCTACAGGAAGGGAGTTTTAAGTGAGATCTTCCAAGATTTGGTTACGGGGCTTGTTCCTAATGACTATCTTGACTAAGTGTTTTGAAACAAAACGTGTAGCATACTTGGAAGATATGCAAGCAATGTGAAACTGCAGGAGTTCTAATAATATCATAAGGCAGGTCAATACTCAAAGTTATCTAGATACATGAAAGGAAGCATGAAAAACAAGACTACAATGAATTAAGACAAATGCAAAGTGCCACATTTCAAAGAAAAAGCAAATGCTTAAGATGGTTGCCCTGCACAGAAGCAAATGCATGTGGTAAAGGATCCTGAGCCTAAGTCAGTGAGCAAGGAACTATTTAGTGAAAGGAAGTTAATTTCACTTGGGATGTATTAACAGGAATGCTGTCTGCACAACCCTGGAAATAATTCTTCCTGTCTGCTTGGCACTGGTGAGCCTCACACAATGCCATGTGCATGACCAGAAGCACCACCTTGAAGAGGAAAACAGCAAGATGTAAACAAACTGTAGGAGAGCGATAAAATCAATTTGTGCTCCTTCGCTCTTGAAAAACAGAAGACGGGAGACGTGAAGCCCTTTCAAATGTAAAAAATTGGTATTTTAATGCTTGATCAGAGGAAACAACAACAACAACATTATTATTAATAACAATTATGATGATGATAATCAATCGATTTATTTATGTTATTTTCACTCCTTGAAAGACTTAGGCTTGATACTAGAATTTCTAAACTACAAGAGAAATGGAATCATAAAGAGACTATTCTTGAATCTTTTTCGTGGAGTTTTAAAAGAAAGCTCAAGCAAACACATGCTGGAATTGATCTCAGTAAGTGGAGTTCTAGTGCCACTGGACAAGGGTGGTATCTTAAGGCCCATATCAGTTCCTTCATTTCTACAAACATGTGCATTTCACTTAATATAAGTAAGCAAGCAAATCTTACCGTTAGCTTTCCTTGGCCATGGATTTGAGCTATCGGGGCTTTTGGATTTCGGAAACACTGCATGACCATCTCTATGAAAAGAAACGTTTACAGAAATTTTTATTAAAAAATTAAATAAATCATGGTAATCATCAAATAGATACCAGTAAAACTGCTAATTGCGCTTTCTATTACAACAGTTTTGGAATACTTAAAATATTCAATGAGAGAGATTAAGCACTGGCAGTTAGGTTAGTTCCTACTTCAGGGAGCACCAAAGAGTCCACTAGAGTTGGACTTTCCTTCTAGATTCTGGCAAAAAAGATTCAACCTTGCGGCCTCAGGACTTTGCAACTTCTTCCCCTTCTGGGATAAAACAGAGTGGGAAGGAAAAAGGGAGAGAGGAAGCAAAGAACCGCAGGGATGGCTGGAAGACTTCAAAAAGGAAGTAAACATTTCAGTCCCAGGTAAATATTAGAACAGAGTAATCTGAACATTTCTTAGACTGCTGTATTGCCATAAAAGAAGCAGCAGGGATCAGTGAAAATACAGTGGCGCACTAGGATCTGTGCCATAGGGTTTTGACATTCACCAGTGTGCTGGGACATCCACGTGACAGTAGAACTATTTAAGCACAAAACAACATTTTATCTCCTTTTTATGATTATAGAATCCAGCAGTTTTAAGAAAAAGGAGTAATTGTATTTACATAACCTGTGTCATATTTTGAAAGCGGTATTTTAAACACTTGCATTTCATAGCTGGACACAGCCTCGTCTTCCCAAGAAACATAAAGCACAGCAAGTACTAAGTACCCTTCTGCTCAACTGAAGAACAAAACCCGTATATATACAGACCCTTTTTGTGGCATCAGTCCTCAATAACATGCCACCTAGGACCACTCTGGTGAGTTAGCTGTCATACCAGCAACATGTTTTACCCATATACTCATACAATCACGCAAGAAAAACAGAAAGTACAGGGAAGCATTTGCTTCCAAAACATACCTGGTTGCTTTGAGCACCACTTTTGGAAGGTATGTTTCCAGCATTCTTTTGGCTTCTCTCAGAGTCATTCCCTGTGTGCTTACTCCATTAATGTAATGGATAATATCTAGTGCACGGAGACTCTCCTCTCTGGCAGCAACCGATTTGGGGAGAATGTCACTAATATACACAACTTGATAAAGACTGTCGTGACCTCCTGATAACAACAAACCTTTGCAGGAAAAATGAGGGGGGGGGGGGGGAAATAATCAAGTTCTTTCTTTGTAACTGAAGAGAAAAATTTTGCTTTAGAGCAGAGAGTAGTGTACTTCTGTATTACCTAGCTCCTCCTTATGGCATGTTAGTGTAATATCAGGCAGTAAATGAGGCAACACTGGCATCTTAGGTAACTCCAAAACACGCCCTAGCACTAGTTTGACAGTCTTTGGGGCGGCACGGAGAAAGTTTACTGCATCAGTATGACTCATGTTAGTGACATCAATGTCATTAACCTGTGAAAATAAAAACAAGAGATCTCCTTGTTAGGTTCCAAATTAGCGTTACTGCAGAACCATTTATTACTGTTCCTATTGTTGACGTTTGACATTAAAGGACAAAACAATAGATGCTTTATTGACAACAGTTGCAGTTCATCATACTTACCCAAGGAGACAGAACACATAAACGTAACTGAACTTTTGCAAGTGAATAAACAAGTTTATAGTCCAAACATCAAAATATTACACAATCTGAAGAGGTACATTATTTTACTGTTCCTATTAAAAAAATTAGAATGCTATAACTGCATAGGACAACATCTGAAAGTCTGACTCAGAATCTAAACCAATTTGACTTGTATTTGTCTAACTTTATTAAGGTTTAATAATATTCAGCAGTACTTCAGTGTCCTGATCTAGCAATGACTCACACGCGTGCTCTGTAATGCACTTCGTCACTATTGCTCACAGTCCCTACAAGCCTAAATGCTAGTTTTCCATTGATCAGAAACTAATACTATAAGGGACAGGATACCATTCAGAGGGACCTGGACAAGCTCAAGAAGTGGGCCCATGTGAACCTCATGAGGTTCAACAAGGCCAAGTGCAAGGTCCTGCACTTGGGTTGGGGCAACACCGGGTATCAATACAGGCTGGGGAACAAGGGAATTGAGAGAAGCCTTGCCAAGAAGGACTTGAGGGTAGCTGGTGGATGAAAAGTTGGAGATGAGCTGGCAATCTGTACTTCCAGCCCAGAAGGCCAACCATATCCTGGGCTCCATCAAAACAAGCATGGTCGAGGGAGGTGATTCTCCCCCTCTACTCCGCTCTCGTGAGAGCCCACCTGGAGTACTGAGTCCAGCTCTGGAGCCCCCAACATAAGAAGGACATGGACCTGTTGGAATGGGTCCAGAGGAGGGCCACAAAAATGATCCAAAAGATGGAGCACCTCCCCTATGAGGACAGGCTGAGAGAGCTGGGATTGTTTAGCGTGGAGAAGAGAAGGCTCTGGGGAGACCTCATTGCAGCCTTTCAGTACTTAAAGGGGGCTTATAAGAAAAATGGGGGACAGACTTTTTAGCAGGGCCTGTAGCGATAGGACAAGGGGTAATGGTTTTAAACTAAAAGAGGGAAGATTTAGACTAGATATAAGAAAGACATTTTTTTATGCTGAGGGTGGTGAAACATTGGAACAGGTTGCCCAGAGAGGTCATAGATGCCCCATCCCTGGAAATGTTCAAGGTTAGGTTGGATGGGGCTCTGAGCAACCTGATCTAGTTGAAGATGTCCCTGCTCGCTGCAGGAGGACTGGACCAGATGACCTTTGAAGGTCCCTTCCAACCCTAACTATTCTATGATTCTATGATGAACATCTGTACCACGTGATATGTACCTGGTAAACTCTTCTACAGCAAATCTCTTAAATTTTATTTCCAACAATATGCTAGCCATAGACCTATTTGACGAATAACTCCTCCAAGTACCCGAACAACCGTCTTATTTAATTTTTCCTCCTTAAACCATTTTTTGCCATCACAAATAGCTGTTGCACACATACTTAGCTGTGGGACATACCGTAACTCCCTTCAGCAATCTTCTCACATGTTTTTATACTTGTATTTCTTTTGTCTAAGTGCTATCAAATTATGCCTCGAAGGTGCACGCCTTTGTTCCTCAATTGCATTTACTTTGACCCACAACAGAGTTTGTTGTCTTTTGCATGCAATCCCAGTATCTGAAAACATTAATTCTCTCACTTTTATCAGTCGGTCTCCAGGTCGTAGTCTCCCATCACTTTTGGCAGGATCCTGAACAATGTCATGAATGTAGCAGCCAACATTATCATTACCTTTGGTCACTGTAAAACCCAGACTACCCTTTTCTGACTTTGTCATAGTGACATGGAGCTCTACTTCCTAGGGGAAGAAAATAGTACTTTACAACACAGGCAAACAGAAGCAATTTGAATGCTTTACTGAATTTAAGACAGACACAGACAACTGATTTACCTATTGGTTACATGGAACACAAGCATGGACAGTACCATGACATGTCTTAGCAGGCTCAGCTTAGCTGCTTCAAGTAAGCGCCTCTAATGAATTCAGACGAACTACTGTTTTGCATGGAGTTAACCTTGGGCTAAAGGCCTATGATCTAAACAAAACTGTGAAGGCACATGCCAAAACCGACACCTTATTTTACCCTCAACTAGCTGCCATATATAAAAAAGGCTCTCTATTTTTCAAATAACACAACACATCAGGAATTATTCAACTGAAAAAAGGAGGTGAACGTATCTTCCTACAATGAGATACAATAACATAGCTGATCTTGGAACAGAACACATGGACATGTTTTGCCTATTTTAATTTGCATGAGTTTTGATTTGAAAAACACAGATCTGCCTCATTGGCATAGAAACTCACAGAACACCAGGAAGGTTTGAGAAAAACTTCTGAAGAAGGGACTAAGAAAAGGACAGTTTTTTTCTTCTCAAAATGGAGTATGGGCTACAATAGTTTTGTAACCTGAAAGACCCTCACAACTGAGACATAACCAAAGCTCAATTTTCATTTTTTTCACTCTTTGAATTGATTATGTGGTGATATGGAAGCAGAAGTCCCCCACAACGCATTTCTGGGGCAGCAAGGAACTATGTCAGAAGAGTCTCAAAAATATGCTGCATTTTGCAGCAGAGCAGAAAGTCTTTGGGATTCACAGATATAAATGCTGCAAAGAACAGGGCCTCCTGATGTGCCTACTGCCCTGATTTATCCTCTGATCTCTGAACAACCACACAGAAAACTAACAGGGCAGAAGCAAGATATCTGCCATTTAAGCTTCCTCTGAGTACATGGTTTACAGGTAGGTAAATATTTAATGCTAAGTTTTCCAGGCTGATATGACAATGAAATAGACATATACACATCTACCTATGTACACATGGTCGCCTCCACATTCACAGAGGGAAATATATCAACTCCTCAAGAGCCCAGACAGAAAATGCCTGCAGACATTTGTACGAGTGGCTGCCGTTCACGGGTTACAAATGGCACATGTACGCGTGCCATTCATAAGGCCCAAGCCCAGGTTAGTGCAAGTATAACCTACAACATTTGTAAATTAATATGCCTAACTTCTCTCCAGTCACTCCCAACACCATGGCTAAAACAACTTCCAGTTGGCCACAGCATTAGGTACATTTATGCTACTAAACGACAGAAACAGTAAATTACTGGCTCGTATTCTTCAGCATTTTTTTCCAACCGGCTGAGTGATGAATCCATTCCTTCCAGGTGCGGAGTCAGCTCAGAAGCAGGAGTGGCAAAACAGTCATTTATTAAAACCGATGTGGTAACATCAGGAACAGTTCTACAGGTTGGGATCAATGGCAAATCCAATGGCAGATTACTACAGATAAATAAGCAAAAAACAAGGATCAGCTTGTACAATGTGGCTATCACCCATAAATGAATATATGGACCAATATGGACTTTATGAAGATCTAAAAAGCAAAAAAAAGGTATTTCTTTGAATAGGTCCAATAAACTATTTTTGTAAACACATTCTGCAATATTACAAGGATCATTATAAACAGCATACCTGTCCTCAAGCTCTGACTTAGTAGGAGCCTCTTGATCAGAGTATAAGATGGTGCGAACAGCCTCCTCCTCCTGACCACTGTGTGCCTCATACTGACTATGTGCCTGTGTCATAGCTTCACCTGAAGATTGGTATAGCGCAGAACTCCAGCCAAGGCCCACCTGTGCTGGTGAGTCTGTCACCTCCTCATCACCACTCCTGCTGCTGTCACTGTAGCTGTCTCTTCTAGAGGGAGATTTTAGCCTTTTCTTGCTCAGATCAGTACTTTCATTTTCATCTGAGCTGTCACTTTGTTCTCCATTTGATGGACCAGAAACTTCTCTGCTGACATCTGGAAATACTTGTTGGGGTGAATGGATGGGAGTCTACAGAAAGCAAGGACATTTAATTTGTCAAACTCCGATTTTGATGACGAAGGAAAGTTGCAAAGACTGCATAAAATTGCCAAAAGCAATTAGTTAGTGGCTCCTTCCATTTAGGTATTGCCTCAACTGTGTAAACATATCATAGCAGTTTCACCACATTCAACACAACTTGGCCAAGACAAAGCATGCAAAAACTTTGAAACATATACTGCTAAAGAACTGCAAATTCATCTAAGGAAAATGAATATACTCTTGGCTTTAGCCTCAGAGAACCTGCTAACAGATGCCTTTAAGCTATGCCCAGCAGTCACCTAGGCAATTACCATGAAATCCCTTCCAACCAGAACACGCTGCTGACACAGTGCCAGTGAAGTCAAACTCATCTCACACAGGAGGGAAACAGGGAAGCTTTCAAGAAAAAACCTACATAACAGACTAAAAAAAACTATGATAGTTTACACCAAATGGAGACTCTTCAGCCAAGTTGTTAACTCCCATGAGAATGAAGAACAGTTTTGCCAATCATCACATACTCCCATGAATGATGTCAGCTAGCAGGCACACAAAGTTTAAAAGTTTCACTTGCGCTTTTATGGCGAAATTCTTGTGTTCATGAACACACTGATCAGTGGTAATATTATAAGCAGAAATTGTCATTTGTTTATTAGTTTTTCCTCTTCTTTCAATATATGTGCTGTTTTATTAAAGTTATTCCATACTACAAATAGGTCCATTACAGGACTAGTTATTTGTACTATTAGTTTGCTCAGCTGATTCTCTCTTACTCTAATTTTAACTTCACTTAAATTTGTATTTGTACATTTAAGTCTCTGGCATCAGACTTGAATCATAGAATGGTTTAGGTTGGAAGGAAGCTTGACTTTGAGGGTGGTAAGGCACTGGAACAGGTTGCCCAGAGAAGTTGTGGAAGCTCCATCCCTGGAGGTGTTCAAGGCCAGGCTGGATGGGGCTTTGAGCAACCTGGTCTAGTGGGAGGTATCCCTGCCCAATGCAGGGGAATTGGAACTTGATGATCTTCAAGGTCTGTTCCAACCTAAACCATTCTATGATTCTATGAGCAACCTGTTCCAGTGCCTTACCACCCTCACAGTGAAAAATTTCTTCCCAACATCTAATCTAAATCTACCCTCTTCCAGTTTAAAGCCATTCCCCCTTGTCCTATCACTACATGCCCGTGTAAAAAGTCCTTCCCCAGCTCTCTTGTAGGCCCCCTTTAGGTACTGGAAGGCTGCTATAAGGTCTCCCTGGAGCCTTCTCTTCTCCAGGCTGAACAGCCCCAATTCTCTCAACCTGTCCTCATAGGAGAGGTGCTCCCGCCCTCTGATCATCTTTGTGGCCCTCCTCTGGACCTCCTCCAACAGGTCCACATCTTTCCTACATTGGGGGCTCCAGAGCTGGATGCAGTGGTTTTTTATTGTTTGAAAGTGGTACTAAAATAACTTAAATTGAAGACTTGTCTCCATTAGTTTCACACTTTCCTGTATTATGGAAATAACTTTACAGACAAATTCGCCTCTACATTCTCTTTTGCTGAAACTCATTTAATTTTCACTTCTTCCCAGTATCCTAAAATGGCCTTCTGTTCTTTCGATTTACTTACTGGAACATTTTGAAAATATTGTTTGGGACATCTCTAATTTCTAGTAAGTAAATATGGCAATCTTGTCCCTGGTTTCACATGCATAAAACCCAGTCAAATTGGTGTTTTACAAAATATTCTTCACATACATTACAGAAATATCCAACTTCTATTTGAGATCAACTTCAAACCATTGGGCTGCAAAGAACCCCCCGCCACAGAAACTGTGTATTAAGCTAATTTTCAGTGTCGTAAGCCATAAAATGGAGGAAAAAACCCAATTAATGAAGCCGTGCATTCTTTTCACATTTCCACAAAATGCTTAGTACACTGCTGAGGGATATACTGTAAGAATCATGTTACTGTGAGCACCCTCACCATCTTTCCATCTGCATCTTGCATTTAACTAACCCACCCATAAGACTGAATAAATGAATCTTCAAATAGCGATAAAAAAAAAAATCATGCCATACAACTTACCAACAAAGAAGGATCGATGTCTGGTAGTATACCAGATGGTGGCCGACAAAGGAGAAGAGAGACTTCTGGAGAGGTTCCCCTCAGAGCAGAGATGACTTCCTATGGCCACAGAGGGATTCATTATTAGATGTAGATGCTCAAGACTTGCAGGACTACCGCAGCATGGGTTTCACTACTAAGATACAAACCTGCTGGGATAAACCCTTTAGCGATGCCCCGTTCACTTTCAGAATAACGTCCCCAATTTCTATCTGCCCACTTTCTGCGGCAGGCTGCCCAGGGAAGAGCTTTTTAACCCTCACAATAGTTGAGCCCAGCTGCTCTGGGGTAAGGTTATCTTCACGGCAGAAACTGAACCCAAGGCCTGAGGTATTCTTCAACAGCTTCACCTCAAATGTGTTCTCTGCAAAAGAAACCATAACTTCTTATTTCCTACATCATGCTGGCCATAAAAAAAAGTGCTGGTGCTCTTACTGCAGACATGACAATACACACTCTCTCCCTCACAGGGTTCTTCCACTTTACTGAACACAAGTATTATCTAAAAGATTCCTTGAAGTTAAAGAGGACAAAAACCTGATCATGACTTCTCAGTCCGCTGGCTTGCCCTGACAGCACCCACACTATACAGAAAGCCAGCGTATCTCCAAAATACAGTTCCCCAGGAAGTCCATAAGGAGCCTGCTAAAGCATAGAGTGACACAACCTTTCTGGCCACTGATCAGACATTAGTGAGAGCAGCAACTGGAGACAGGATAAATCCCATGCAAGACGACCAAAGGTATCTGCAGTGGTTTCCCCATCTGCATAGGCTTCCCTCCACTTTCTCAGGTCTCCAGCAAGAGAAGCTGAAATATGCCAACCTCTAGTCAGCTATACAGATCTCCCTTCTCTCTTCATCCAGCACTTGATGTCTTCTCTCACCTAGACAGGAACAGCAGGACCTACAGAAGGTTTCGTTTATATACGAGTATTTTAACCTCCCCATGGTGCTCCCTAGTAGCACCAGAGATAGTAGCACCCCTTTTACTCCAACCTTGCTACAGCTCTGGCCTGCAAGGCTGGTGAAATTGGGAAACAACAAGGAACACCGAGAGAGCAAACAGTTAATAGTAAATAAATAAAGTTACCAAGATGTGAACAGACTTCTTAAAAACAAATGCAACAGCACAAGAAAAGAAGAGACTGCATTATGTGCAGGGGCTTGGTATAGATCCCTAACAGATCTTTCTCCTGTCTGTCTTTCTATTCTACAGAAGATGTGAAGAAAAATATTATAAAAACTAAAGGATGCTTTGAAAGTTCAGACAATTTCCTATGTGACCTGACCTGCAGTGACAAAGCTGTAATCTTTGGCATTTGTAGTTTTTGTCGCTGGTTTCTCCTGTGGCTCACATTGTCCCACCTGATTTGGAGGCGTGCATTGTGGTGTTACTGGAGCATGAACCTTGGCCACTGAAAGCTGACCTTTTTCCAACAGCAGATGCACCACCTGAAGAGACGAAACATTCTCCAGTTAACTGGCAACGGTCATGGAGATAGCACAGTCCAGAGTACATGTTTCTTTCTAACTTGTCAGGGTCCTAAGTTTTACAGCAGCAAACTTTATAGACACCTCCCTCCTCATACACCCTCCATTTGTTCCTTATTTTAAGGGCTGTAAGTGACAACCTCCAAAATACACTAATGCACTAGCAAGATACTTGCCAACACAAAGTAACAAACGGTTTTCTTCCAATAAGGCTGTAAGAGGGTTAAGAAGTGTCAAAGAGTGTCATTTTCACATGGGTACAGGGAACAGAGTTAAAAGCATTTTATAAAGTAAGCACAAATAGTAGTCCTTATGTCCTGGTTTCAGCTGGGACAGAGTTACTTTTCTTCCTAGCAGCTGCTGTGTTTTGGACTTAATGTGAGAATAATGTTGATAACATTGTTTTAGTTGGTGCTAAGTAATGCTTACATTAAGTCAAGGACTTTTTCAGCTTCCCACAGAAGCTGAGACCGAGCATAGACAGGACAAGCTGGCCAAAGGAATATTCCGTATCATAGACATCATGCTCAGTATATAAATGGGGGTTGGCCGGGGGACAGGGATCCACGATCAATGCTTGGGACAGGCATTTCTCCCTTTTACCCCTATCCTACTGAGGGGAGGTGGGGGAGCGAGTGAACAGCTGCGTGGTCCTCGTTGCTGGCTGGGATTAAACCACAACACCATAGCAACTCCGAATGCGTACATTCACTGGCTATTTTCAGGTGTGCATGCACTTCCACATATGAAGCAGCTGCCATAAATAGCACTATTAAACAAGGAGACACCATTGACAGAATCAAGTGCTACCCAAAAAGGCCAAGACTCAGGTAAAGCCGACACAGCATGCAAACATAGCTGCATATATGGAGGCCCTTATCTCTTCAGGGGTTCAGATTTGGGACCTGTCTGTAGCATGCTGCTACAGCTCCTTTCCAACCCATGCACCTGGGCTTCCTTCCTATGAAGCCCAGGGACAAGGAGAAACTAATTCCAGGAAGACCTCTCACCTACACACAGAGCCAGAATTTCACTAGGATGGACAGTGAGACCCAAGGTCCAGGAAGCCAAGGAGTCTAAGCAAGCACACTTAAAGCAACAAGGACACGGGGGAGAATTCCAGTCTTCAGGTTCCTTTACCACTTTTCACTCATGAAGATCTAGTTTATTACAGATTGGAGTAGAAACAGCAGCTGCTTACCTGCCCAGTGTTTCTCAGCGTTTCAACAGCTTGCTTATGGGTAGCACCTTCCAAACTAATCCCATTGACAGAGAGCACACGGTCACCTAGAAACGATTAATAATTTAAGAAACAGTAAGCAGAACATCACATATGACAACACATATGACGCACAGAAACCTTGAAGTCTCAGCTAACTAGGACAGTTTAAAGTAAATTCTCCTTCCCCTCCATGCTCTGAGTCAAGAAAAGAACCTTTGGAACTAAACTATATGGTTGGATTCAATGGTCTTTTCCAACCCAAGTGATTTTATGATTCTATGGGATAACCCCATGTCAAATCTAGTGTTAACCATCAAAATGATAGCCTGCCACAAAGCTCTGACTCTATTAAAAACAAATCTTAGTCTACAGTGGGAATTGTCACTTCAGTAAAGAATGTAGCCGGGCTTACAAACAAGAAAAGCTGTAATTACAGTGATTTTCTGTATTGAGTTGCCCAGCATGCCAAGCAAGAAGGCCACAAATAATACAAAGCCCTCTCTCCCCATGGCTGGAACAGAGAAGTGTTCTCCATTAACACAGGCTGCATTAGAAAAAAAAAAAAAAAAACAACCCTGCAGCCTATCTCCTATTTTTCCCGTTCACAGTCTCAGCAGTTTTCTGTTGGTTCTGCAGTTGTTCTACACTTTTTTTAAAATCTTCACCTGCAGAATTAGTTATCAGGGCAATATTTAAAATGACAACTGCAAATGTGGTAGCTTGAAAAAACAACTCTTACTCCTAGTGAAAAAGGTTCAGTTAAAGGAGGCAAACAGAGTTCCTAGCTTGTGGGCCACAGTGTATTGTCAAGTCCGCCACAGACAGTTATCTGCCCTTTTTTGACATTAAGAGACCCCACTGAAAGAACTGAAATACTACCTTTTTCTATTCTGCCATCGGCTTCAGCTGCTCCCTTAGGAATAATCGCTTTCACATAAATACCACCATGCCTTATGCTAGTATTTACACCACCCTAAATGGAAAGCAAAAATAGGATTTGTTAGTCTTTTTGCAGTTAGAATACTTAGTAATTAAACACAGTTGTCACACAAGGAAAACTGTACTCAGGAAGCACTTGGGCTACTGGCATGTAAAAAGAACAGCCAAATTATCAAAACCAAAATGTTACACAAAGCATGTTTTCACAGTCATGCAATTTATTACAAACGAGGTTGGGGTGGGAAGACTGTAAAAACATGATGCATCACAATGCAAATGCACCCAAAACAAATAAACGTCCTTCAGCAGAAACATGTCTGCATTATATTGGACTTTACATGCTTGCATGCATATCGAAGCTCAGAGATGTGTGAGAGCATACCATGCCAAAGCAGAAGATGCATACCCATGCAGTGTCCTACCCCAGTACACCCTCTGATGCAACAAGAACCTAAGGAGTGCTGCTTTCTCTCAGCTCATATAAGTTTGTAGGGCTAAGCTGAAAAAATCTGCTCGAGCTCAAATGGCATTTCTTTTGGAGGGCCTTAGCCTTTCTGCTCATTGCAGGAGGGGTTGGACCAGATGATCTTTAAAGATCGCTTCCAATCCAAACCACTGTATGATTCTGGCTCACTGCTGCACTATCAGTGCTTCTCCAGAAACTTGGAGGGAACAGGGAGATCAACAGTGTATTAACGTTCACTCCCAAAGCACACAGTATTACATGTGAAAACTTAAAACACAGAGCTAATTGTACACCTCTTCTTTTTGCTACTGTACAGGATGGCAATGCAAGGGGCAGAATGGAGGCTGAAAAAGGAAAGGTCAACGAAGATACCACTTGGTCATCCTTTAAGATAAATACTTGTATTGGTTGCCATCTTCTAACATTTTCTACAAAGCCAATGAATGCATACAGCAGGCTTGATGCTATTCAATAACCAACTCCTGCTGAACCTTTGCTGCTCCCGCAGTCTCAATTTAAAAGCTTGACAAAGTAATGTGACTTTGAATAGACTGGGATGCTAAAATAATAGAATTTCATTCTGCTTCTCTTACAATACTAGCCACATTTACGAAAACAGTGCTAGGCTTGCAAATTGGCACTCCACCTATGTGCCTATCCGTATGGCCACATTTGGGAAAAGGCTAACTTAGTTTCAGGTATAAATAGCCAGTGAAAGCCACCACTTTTGAACTACAACCAATAACTGCTCTCTGTTGTATAATTTCAGCAACTTTTCCTTTTTCAAATCACCATGCAGTCCAGCGATCAGAGGTATTTGAATATTAAAATATCAAAATGTACTTTTGAACACAATACAAGAACAGGAGCAGTGAAAAATGTGTGCATCTCGTTATAAACAATTCTCTTCTTCCCTGAAGTGCCCCTCTGCACTATGGCAGGCCCTAGATGTAAACTACCTTCAAAAATTTATAGCCCAAAAAGAAATTAGTCCATTAAAAATATGTTTTTGTCTCGTATTGCAAGAAAGCAGCGTCAGCCAGGTCTTATTTGGATTTTAGTAGTTTTTTGCTTTCTGCCTTTTATCCAGTAGAGGGAGAACACTGAACATGGTATATGTGTGTGGATGTGCATAGAAACTCTTAAGTAACACTACTGCTCCCACTGCCTGTGATGCCAGGCAGGGAAGGTCTTACTTCTCTCCCTTGTAAATCTGCCACATTATTAGGTAGCATGGGACAAAGACCATCTTGCTTTTTATACTCACAAAGCAGCATCTGTGATAAGATTCTATTAGGACTTTGGGGCTTCACCATAAAACAAGGGTTACTTAAAAGGGCAGATGACAAGAAAAGTCATAAAAAATAGTATTACTTTTCAGCTTTGGTAAGATTAATCACACATCAGTAAAACTATATACTCAACAGTAATTCCAGAAAATATTTTGCTTCCTTGTAATTTAGCAATTTAATGGGTTGCTGGGAGTAGAGAAAAAGAGAAAACATCTAAAAACCTTGTCAAACAGTACCGTGACACTTATTCCCAAGCCGTTATCTTTTTTGGCTAGTTCAACCTCAAAGATATCTCCAGGTTTAAGAAGTGTTGCAGTAACCTTTTTAGAATTCATTTTGTTTGCTGTATTCGCTGAAGAAGATTCCTTTATTAAAAAAAAAAAAGAAAAAAGAAAAGAAAAAGAAAAAGAAAAAGAAACAAACGAGAGAATGATTTGCCATTAGAACAGAAGTTTTACAGTTAAGACCCTAAAGGGCATGTTTTTGAGTAAGACGCAGTCAAAAGGAGTTCACATGGCAAAGTATCAAGTAAGGCTCATTGCTTTAACTCTTCCACTGCTGTCATTGAACAGGTTTAGCACAGAAGTATGCTTGGCCTTCAGCAACCGAGTCTTTACTGCCAAAGTGAGCTGCTCACAGAACACAGAAACTATAGTACTTCAGTATTACAGCAGCCTAGGGTCTGTTGGACTAATTTGCAGGAGCTGCCACAACTTAATTGAATAACCTCCATCAGCTGAAAAGAAATATCACTGCAAGTTAGGAATTAATTTGCAGTACTTGCCATCGTGTACTTTTGGAAAAGTGAAGCGGCAAGCTGTCTCTGTTCCGAGCATGGCTCACTGCTGAACTTCACTACAAGAGCAGTTTCTTCCATGGATTAGATCAAACCCTAAAGACCCTGCTACCCATTCCAGATGCATCACTACTACTTTAATCTAGGAAAAACTTAAATTTATCTGCCAGGTTAATAAACTTACCTCTAGGGGTGGTCACTAGACTATGATCATATTGGACAAACACACAGAAATGAAAAGAGGCTTTCTACAGAATCAACAAGTGCCCTATACATTCATCCCAAAACATAATCTGCCTCTAGTAAGACATGCCCATCTCATGACGTTGGAAAGCTGGAAAGTTGTTTCAAGTTACAGGAGTGATTTTCTCCATTTATTTTGAACAAAATCACCAAACTATTAGAAATGAGCTATTAGCATTTGCCATTAGAAGGATAAAGCTGCAGGCCAGGCTGTCCTTCCCCCACATCCTTTCACCTTATTCACATCCACAGTCAGCTATTTCACTACCCCTATTATACACCAATGGGAAATATTTATATGAAATACACTATGCCTTTTTAGCTGGTTGTTGCTCCTGACTGCTGGAATAAGTTGCTTCATCCATGTCAGAATCCCCTCGGTCAGAATATTCCACAGATTCCACTACCTCGGGCCTTTTATTTTTTGCTCGAGTACTGTCAGATGCGGATCTTCTCTTTTCATTCATTTTAGAAAGCCCAGACTGGGAATCACTGTAATGCTGAGGATCCTGATGGGCTCTACCACTTGCACGTTTGCCAAAGAAGCTTGCTGTCTGGCTCTGAGACAGGCTGGCACTCTCAGTTCTGGAATCCTGGGAGCTCAGGCTTCCATCCCGCTTGCCTCCCGACAAACCAGACAAACTCCCCGAAACAGGCCTCTGGTGACCACAGGACCGGCTGTGTTCTTCTGAAGAGGACTCTGCCTCGTTGTCCTGCACCAACGATGGCCTCCTTAAATAACCCCTGGTTCCATTACTGATCTGTGCAGCATTAGACGAGGCTGAAAACCAAGAGACCAGACAGTCAACACATTACCAGCTACTATTATCTGCAGTATGACACAGATTTCTCAGCTTACAACCACACAAGGTTTTACCTGTTCATATTATATAGAACGCTTTCTATTTACAATGCAACTGGTGGGTCCTCACCAAAGGTTACTGTAACACACCACTTTGCTCAGTCTCAGAACACAATTTCAAGCATATACTAGCTGGGGTTGCTTACAGAGGTGACTCCAGTTAGGGTGATGTTTTACAGCTATCTCAGTTACATTAGTAATTTTAAAGAAACACAGAAAGTACTGTACCAAAGGTGTCAGAGAAGGCAGAGTACTCAAACTCAAAGACCTTCTCTTTAATAATAAGGAATATTTCTCTCTGTACCTTTGCATAGCTTGTCCTTGGGCTGAGAGATAACAAGTGTCACATCTTCAGGTGCATTCTCCAAAATTTCTAATGCCGCATGGTGGCTGACGCCTTCTAAACTTGTGCTATTTACGGATATTAGTCGGTGTCCTGCACAAAAGGGTTTGTTCAGATACAATCTAACATCTACATTTTTATCCATCAGTAAGAATGTGGAGTACAGGTCTGAAAAATCTCTATACAATACATGGATTAAAGATTACTAAAATTCAAGTGATGCTAGAATAGAGAACCCTAATCCTTAAAAAAACACCCCAAAAACAAAACAAACCACAAGAACTGGTTATGAACATTTTCTCTTTTTAAACCTGCCAAACCTTTCCATATTATGATTTCTACCTTCTCTTCTGCTGTAGAAAAACAGATGAAAAAGCAAGAATCAAGAAGTAAAATAAGCAATATGCCTTTCAGTTCAAGGCACAGACTAAAATGAAAAGAAAAAAATAAAGCAGCTATTAAGTTTCTTCCCCCCTCCACTATAGTAGCCACATGGTTACATTCACTTTTTCTAAAATCAAAGTATAGATTTGGAGTTTTAAAAAATTGAAATTACAAAGCATCTATAGACAAACAATAGCAAACAAAGCCCTTCTCTCTATACCTAACTAATTTTCTGCTACTTCAAGCTTTATCATTTTTAATTTTATTTGAATGATTTTTGTTTTCATGTAGTTTAACAAAGAAGTATCACCAGTTTTCAGAAATTATCCAGAAGGTAACCGAAGGTCAGCATTTGTAAGGGACTGATGCCTGCAGCCATAGATGGAAATGGTACTACATGTGTGTTTGGGCTTTTCTTTCATGTATACATCTCTTCTTATTTACACTATTCACCTGGTTTTAGAGATCCTTCCAAATCAGCTGGCCCTCCAGGAATAACCGAATGAATAAAAATTCCCAGATCAAGTTTCCCCATCTTCTCTCCACCGACTATTTGAAAGCCTATTAAAAAAAGGCCCAAAGCAGGCAAAAGTGTCAGTGATCACAGAGTAACTTAACACAATACAAGTCCGTATTTCAGAACAGACAAAAACTTACATCATTCTAATAAATGTAAAGTAAAAGAAAACTATACATCTCAAAGAAGCCTACATGAAAGTAAATGGCAAAGCTTTTTTGATTAAACTTTATTGCTGTTTCTGGTTGTGAGCAAGTGATTCACTTTGTCTAGCTGGCTTCCTAGAAAATGCCAGCAAAGGCTACAGAATACAACTGTGGCAAGAGAAACAAATGCACAGATGACATTAAATGTACATTTGCTGACCACATGAAATGTCTTTTCTCTTACTTAAAAATTTCTGGTTTTCTCCATTGTTAGATGCTTCACCTAAATGTTTGACCCTGGTCTTAAGAACTGAGTTTAACTCCCTGTTTTCTTTTGAGGCTTCTAATGTAGTTCTGCTAATTCTACCAGGTAAACCTTGGAAGGATGTTCAAGATGAAAAAAAAAAAAAAGAAAATAGAAGGTATCTGGTCTTCTCTATTCTAGCTGAAACAGCCAAGTACCACAGATTGCATGGGTAAGAAAGAGAAGAAATGGTGCATTTCATATGAATTTCTTTCCTTTTTGATCAACCCTTAAGTTACTTAGCAGGGTAAACACTAAATATTATTGTCTTGTAGGCTTTTTCCCCCCCTTCAAATGTACACAACAGTCCTATTTTGAGTGACAGACAGAACAATGTCCTTAAGGACACTTCAGAGAGTCTCCCTAAAGCACAATACCAACACCAAATCATTCATTACTCATACAGTGAAAAATTATGTGGATTTATGAAAAACACTCAGTGGTAGAAGAAGGAATGGAATGCAAATATTTTGTCTTCCAGACTCCTTAAACCTCAAATTAGTATTCCATCTGATGATATTATAAGAGTAAGAAAAACACTCCACAATTAGCTCATAATGGCTTTATAATATCTTTTTTTGGTTTTTTGTTTTTTTTTAAAGCCTTCAAGCAGTCACAGCTGGGAGGTGTCCACATAGACAAAAATCTTGTCTCTGAACACAAAGATAAACTTTAAAGGCCAACTTTTAGGATGGCTATTTTACAATATAAACATTATCCTACACTTACAATATAGCAAAACTGAGAAACGGACTCGCTTAAACATCATTCAACAAATCAGTAGCAGGCGCTACCAAGTAAGTCCCGGCTTCAGCATCTTAAATGCCTTCGAAATCCAGCTTTCCTCAGTCCTACAATAAATACTTCAACACAGCCCAGAAAACTTTTTTTTTTGTGTCTTCTAGGAACACACATGATGACAACAATTTTAAAGCCACTTACCTAAGCCCAATTTTTCATCCTTTTTCAAGTTCACCAAAGTGATCTCTCTTTCTGGTGAGGCAACTCTGTTGTGTGTTGTTTGCAGAGAGTCAACTGAAAAGCCAAAATTTCGTGATCAGACAGTACCTGAATGCTTCCCTTCAGGTTTGCCTTGAAGTCCTATTTCATTAAAAAAAGATTACTACTTTGATAACCTGAAAAGCTGTTCTGAACTAGCGGGTCCAAATTTCATCTTCTAAGACACGTCCAAATAAAAAAAGAAACAACAAACCACCGCTGTTATAACTCACTGCCATCTTCAGCAGTTAAAACCTTTTTTTCCCTCCTAAGAAAAGCACCTAGCATAGTCTCTTGGAATCACAACACAGTTGAGCCCTTCAAATTGCTTAGTCTTAGTTCAGCAAAGTATTTAGATCTGTGTTTACATGCCCTGCTCCAGTAGGCAGGATGTAAGCACATTGGTAAAAGTGAAACTGAGGCTTATTATATGAAGTTACTAAGAAGTCACTCAGTGAGTTCTCTTAATGATGGTCCTTCATTAAAAAAGCAACCAACATTAGAAACATGTACTAAATCCTATCTTTTTTATTTCCCCATTTGCAAATCCACAGGCTGCTGATTCTGCTTCTTCCACAATTTGAACGCCCTCACAATAGATTCATGTGACTCCTGAGGGTTCCCAACAGGTTAAAGTAGACCCAGGCACTTAAGAGACAGAAAGAGCATGATTTGGAAAAAAACCCCAATCTCCTGAAACTTCAGGAAACACCAACATACTGTAAGTCTGAACTCATGAATTTGCTACCTAGACAACATACAACTCATTTGGTATGGAGTGCCTGGCATACTTTTGCCTTAAGTGGAACACGCAATTCCACAATGTCAGAAACTTACTGAGTTCTACACACTGGTACAAGCAGAAAACTGGTGCAAGAGAGTGCAACAGACTGCATCACCTGGAGAAGGAGTTTTTCTCCCACAAAACCAAGCCAAACCTAAAGAGTAAAGAACTAAAAAGAAAACACAGTCTTCTCAGGCCCTACAGAACCTGTAACCTCACAAGTAAGGGAAATGAGCTTTGATGACCATGGTATATTAGGGAATAGCATCCTTCAAGTCTCAAACTAAACAGACACTATTCATATTTGAAAAATATTACACACAGATGTCAAAATCTCCCTGAAGAAGCAATCCAAAAGATATATTAGGAGTTGTATTTAGGAAAAGGTCCTATTCAACTAACTGGGAGAGGCATTTGATTTAAGAATAATAAAGAAACAGGACAGGTCGAAGTGAAGCCCTTGACAAGTGCTTCACAAACTTAATGAATTAATTCTATAGTCATATTATTTATCAACTTACCACTCTCTTTTGACAGCATTGATGATGGAAGGTTTCCTGAAGCATTCATGCTAATTCCTGTGACATGAATAGAAATATTAGACATTGTTATAATTTTTTTTTTAATACAAAAGCTATCAAGAAGTATTTCAGACTTTACACAGTACACGAGCTCACTCACAGTATCAGGTCACTTACTTATTTTCAAAATTAATAAACATGAAAGTAGCTTTGGATTAGCAAATACAAATTACTCATGTACTTTGGTTGTAGTTCAAGGTTCAGATAGATGGTAGATCATGCAGAAGCAAAGAATTAAAGAAAGGACAGAGGTTTGGTCTTTACAACCACTGTTAACTTCTGATAAAATTAGTGGATCTTTAAGAAACAAAGTCAAGACTAAATTTTCAAACAGGATTGGATGAATATGCATGTATGAATTAACCTGATGTGACTATAACCTAATAAACCAACACAACAGGAATCCTGTAAGATTTTGTACAGTAACAAATAAGTTGCTGCAGTAACAAGCAATTTGAACCAAGTATTTCTATTTGAATTGGTTTACACATAGAATCATATTTTCTTTGGAATGATCAATGCCAAGCAAATATGGCCATACTTAAAAGCGGATAAAATAATAAAAGTTCTAAGTTATGAAAGTAAATGAGATAAGATAATTCAGGCTTCTTAGGACAGTAGCTCTGGCCTTTTCAAAACCTCTGAACCCTAAAGTCTCAGCTGATGAATTTTGTCATGCAAAGAATGTGTGTCCCCCAGCACAGGCAAAGTGAAGCAGCAAGACTTTCTGACATACAGCTAAGATCCTTACCAGGATTGCTGCCCAGATTATGGGGTAAGCACATGATAACAATAATTGTAAAGCTAAAAGCATAGGATAAATGGCTGCAGCCGGTCACTAGGGTCACTAGAGAAACTGCGTGCTTCATCTCACCCTTCAGTAGCTTATGCTCTCGGTACTGAAAAAGCATGGTTCCCAAGTCAGTCCTAGTTTCAAGGACAGTGGGGGCAGATGTGGTAAGTGTTTGTATGACACACTGTTGCGGTTTTTTTGGAGGGTTTGGGTTTTGGTTTGTTTTGATTGTTTGGGTTTTTTTGCAAATTTGTTTATATCGACTCCATAAGCTTAACCTTCTTCCACTTTTTCTGATGTTCTGTAACTAATCAATATTTTAATATTAAGCAAAAGCAAATCAAGAAAAGCAAGCTAAGGCTGCAAATGTTTCAGTCATTGTAGTTTCTATTATTATAACAGGGAACCTCCTATAATCAGAAACTGATGACACAGATATTAAAAATTAACACACAATAACCCAACATGCGAGTTTAAGCCTATTTAGCTGCTCTGAACCCCTTTTTTTTTTATGTGAACTCTGTATTTTTACTGCCTAGTAAGACTATTTGTGTGCAATCCAATCTTTGCCAAGAAAATGGAGTAAGTACATCTGGCTTAGCTCATTAGAAGAGTGTTTTTGCAAAACACCCAATGCACTGCAAAAAAATTGTACTTAATTTATTATATCCAAATGAGACCAAACAAAAAAGAACAAAGAACTGTGCAGTTACTGCTCAGAGGTACTAGCCAATAGCCAGCTTATGCCAAACCGAGTGCACTTCCAAAAATCACTCCCTGCATCCTTTCCACTTAAAGAGTTCAACCTTGACAAACAGACTGTGAAGACTAGCAAATTATTGAAAGATCCACACAATAAAATGGCACTCTGAAGTGACAAAATGGAAGATGTTTTCTGGAACAGCTTTTACAGTGAAGTACTAAAATTTTGCACTCCTGTGTACAGACTGGTGTTGTCCAAAGGATTTTTTTGATTCATTGCAATAACTATTCAGGAACAACAGGGAACTGGCCTGGATTACTTGAACATGTGATACTCTGCTCCCTTTGTCAAATTGAAATGTTACCATCAGTTAATAAATGTATCAAAGTATTACACCCAAAGCAATTTTAGAGGTTGGTTAGTAAATACAATAATATTATTTTTTGCGTGCTGACCTACAACATAGGCTTGACCGGTATCTTCAATGGATGATGAGTCTGATTCATTTTTCTTTCTTTCAGGGCTTCTACTTAAACCTGCATGAGATTTTGAACTTAAAGGGGAGAAGGAGAGAAGGGGGAACCAGACAGAGGGAAGAGGAAGTTGGGAGAGGGAAGGATCAATGTAATAAAATAATGGTATGAATAATAAATCAAAACTGATGCAAAATGTACATTGACTGTACACAAAGATATTGCAGGGTGGTCAGACAGACTCTTACTTGCTCAGTTTTAACGCTCCTGCTGCTGCTCCAGTATCAAATTTTGGCATTTGCTGAAAGACTCTTCCCATTATGTCTTCAATTTTTTTGGGGGAAGAGTCCAAAGCAGTAATAATATTTTTCCTTGGGGGGTAAACTGAGATGTGGCTCTGACTCAGATCATGAAATGACTTGCTCATAACCCTGGGTCTTTCCTCCCATGGAGTCTTGTCGTTCTTGTCCTTTGAAGAGCCAGGAAGCGGCTGGAAGAGTGAGAGCTCAGAGCAGGACAGCCTTTTCAGAATCTCTGCTTGAACAGACAGAGGTCGAACGGCAAGTCGGTTCAAAGTGCTGCTGGCCAGGCTACCAGTACTGATTGCTCGTCCCATGTTGAAACCTTTGACAGAGTCTGCATGAAGGTTTAGGCTCCTAAATGAAGCCCTTTCTGTGAATTTTTATTTTTAAACAAAAAACAAACAAATTTAAGTTATACAGTAGAGTTAGTGTGACCTCCTTGTGTAAAGTATGCATTTTAAACAACCAGCTCACACAAAGCACGTTTTCTCTAGATGCTCAGAAGTATGTATCATCATCAGGTACATACAACCACCGTGTAGTTTGCTCAGGAAGCAAAGTCTGGAGTTCATGACATTACACTAACCCGACCATCTACTACACTGAAGTCCAAAAACACAGAATAGCAGAATATTTATCCCCTTATTAGTGTAAAGACTCATGGTTCCCTGTTAAACTGCTGTGCCTTATATACAGGCACGTTATCTCTTTCTGTAAACTAAATAAATATCCTCAAGCCAAATGACCTGGAAGACTACACTTCCTTTAACCTGCTCATCCAAGTCTTTTCCAGAACTTGAACAAATAGGGCTCCCCCACCTCTACGCTATCAGATCCTACCAAACTTCCATCCATCGCTTGATTTTCTTTGAACGACTCCCTGACATGCTTACAGTACAGCTGCAAAGCTGTGGGGGCTTGGCAGCATCTCTACCTGGTAAAAGAGCATCAGTTCACTCAGGTGCACTTGGGGACTTCCCCTGCCAGAAACATTCCACATGTTTTAGCCCAGAACAGAAAGTATTGACTGGGGTTTGCCAGACTTTGACTCGTGAACTAGGATTCCCTTGAAGAGCAGAGAGAAACAGGTTCTGGATTGCAATTAAATTACTGTCAGCTGAGTCGTGGGAACTGTCTGGGTGGATGTTCTTAGCTGAAAGCAAATGCAAGATAATACAACTTAGCCTAACCCCTTCTTAATTCAGAGCAAAGCTGAGCAGGGCTCATTTCTATTAGCCTAACTGCCTCCTAAGGCTAGCAGTTAAGTTCCTGTGGCTTGGCTTTCGCACAGAAACTTGATAAGCTGTGGCAACATGTTTTCTGGTTAGAGCCTTTAAGGGAAATCAGGCCATCTGAACCCTTCATAAACTCCACTGATGTCTTGAAGTCAGTTCTCAGAGAAGTCTGAGGAAAAGCAATCCTCAACTGCATATACATTTCTGATTTAGGGTTAACTAGTGTTTTTTTTAAACTCTACATACAGCTAGGAAATAAGCTGCTTCAGGAAGCTGCACTGCAGCTCAAAAGGAAAATGCTACTTTTTAGTACATATCATCCATTAGCTTTACTAAATGTCAAAGTATTCACCATTAAAGAGTGTATTCGGCAAACACAACCTCAGCACTGTCATTCCAAAAGCTACTCCTTCCTCTAGTACCTAGGGCAGGAATGAACTGCAACAGCAACTCATGCTTTCTCTAAAATAGGCATACAGATTGAGAAGATTTAGTTGTGGAAGGTGTTTTTTTTTTTCCTTTAATAGTGAATTAGTATACAACTACCACTTCCTTACCCACACCAAATACCTCCTCTAGCCATAGCCACCAGACAGACTAGATGAGCTGCATAAGAATGGTTTTGCTCCACCAGACCAGAAATACACAAATCTCTATTTCCTAACTCTGACAGAAGCTATCAATGACACTTGCTCTTGTTGTGTTCCCATCCATGGGAAGACTACCTTAAAATATTCTCATATCTCTTCTCTTGATGTCATACTTACCCTCTTCAAACACGCAACAGGATTTTCCTATGGATTTCAGATTAATACATCATTGTCTGTATAGACATTAGGCCTTTCGCACCTTCTGCCAACACCTTAACTGTAAATTCTCACATGCTCAAAACTCATCCTTCGTAAGGCTGACTTAACACTCACTTCATCTTTGTCATTTTCTATATGCCCTTTCAGGAATCCAAACACCCATATTAAAACTCAGTGCTTGGTTCTATTCACTGCATGGCCACAGAAGTCGTGTAAAAAAATAAACCATCGTTCCTCTTGTTATAGCTTATCTCCTTTCTCATATACCATAAAATTGCTAGTATTTTTTTTTTTTAAACTTTGTGTCTCATCTTTTTCTGTTCCTGTAGGAAGAATGTTATTCAAGAGGCATTTTCCTTTGATTTTTCCAAGCCTAATTCTTTCTATTAGATTTACATGTGTTAAAATGGTTTCTCCCAGGTCAATGAATGCATTGTGCAACAAGTGAAAAACATGCCATGGTACATCACAGGGGCTGTAAAGTGCTCTTCCTTATGTCTCCATCCTCCTGTTGTGTTCCATGAAAATTTGTTAACTGTCACTATGCGTGGCAGGCTTTCTCCCTTGTCTCAAAATATTTTCTCCATTCACTGGCTGAAATCAAGGTGAGTCTTGCAAGACACTGTAATACTGTATTTCTAAAGAATCTTCCAAAGCATATTAATCTCCTGAAGTCTGCTAACCCAGAATCAGTCCTTAAGTAAGAAACATTCAAAACATACACTTCCTGTGGTGATCTGCCTTGAGATAATAATATTGTCACCTTTTTTTTTTTTACTGTTTTGCTGAGTGCTTCCAACCAACAGTTTTTACTGACATTTTAAGGCCACTGGAAAAAAGATGAAATACTTGATGCTTCTGCAGGCCAACAATAATGCTTCCCAAAAACTGCCTGGGATTTCACTGCTCTAACAAAAGCTAAACAGTACTTATAATTAATATGCTATTTTGACTAGCTGCTTCATCCTTGTTTTCTCTTACCTGTATTACAATACTTTCTCTTTAAAAAACATTATTCTAGTAACTCTATTGCAATATGTATACACATACGCAGGAAAGAGAAACATGGCTAATCAATTTAGATCAGTAAAGTTATGACAAAAGCAAACTTTTTGTTTCAATTGTTTTTATGTTTAATAACCAAGTGTAATGGGATTAACCATAAAACTGACTTATTTGCTTCTGATTATGAACAACTGATGAAATTTGAGACCTCTGAGTTCCAGGTGATCTGCACTGCACAGAAGCAAGCTATTATTTTCCAGACTCCCAAAGCACAACACATATTTCATGTGTGAGAGCAACCAAGTTTGCCTAGCTAAGAAAGTCTTTCATGTACTGCTTTTCTTTGCAATTCAGGATAAGCAAGCACTAAGTTAGAGAATGGAACAAAGGCTTTAAGACACTTGGTCCTATTTCTTTCCACTAAGTTAGTTGAATAGAAAAAAGGCTGCATAGTTGCCACATGCCTTTCCCCACCCCCACCCCCTTTTTTTTTTTTTTAAATTAGAGATCACAATCTCCACAGCAATGGGGTCAAACTCCATCCCAGCTAGCTGGGGGAAATCTGGATTAGCAGCAACTGGAATGCAGACAGATAAAAACAGGGAACAAAGAAAGAATGAGCAGGCAGACTGAGCAAAATAGCATTTCCAGGCTGCGATGAAGGCCAGCCAGCCAAGTGAGCTGTGCTCCTAATAGTGAAGAAATTAGTACAGAGGGTTTTTTCAATGACTGCATTCTCCAATTAATATTTTCTATCCAAAAAGAACATTTTTACATTTTCTATTATACACACAAATTAGATGGCAATTCTGAAGAAAAAACTGACTAGCATCAGTGTTGTTCCTTACTAGGTCCACCAAACATTAAGTGGAATAGACAGCTACACCCACAGCTTACAGATGCAGCGTCATCAAATGTGCCCTATTTTATTTGCCCTCACACGATCACACCATTTTTTCCTGTCCTTCCACATTATCACACCAATTCATTTCACATTAAACAAAAGGTAAAAATCCTACTATTGAAGTATCTGCAAGTTCTTTCTGAAAAAAGCCAAAAGCCATTAATCAAATTCACAACCTATTTTTAGCTTCCTTTTATTTCAGGAGCTTCTGTGTGCCAGCTCTGTGTGATCTGCCAACTCTTTTTTTTTCCCCTTAAACAAAATGTAAACAAACTTAGTTAGTAGATTCTCTTTATAGTACAAACCCTCCAAATTTAGAGCTACACATATGTAGCACTCAGCAGAATTACCGAAGCTCAAGTCTACTTTTTATCCTTACAAAAAAAATATAGATCACTCTTAAAAATCAACACAGCATCAGAATCCTTACCAATGTCCTGAGTGTCTTGGTTGCTCTGCCTGGTTCTCATCTGTAGTTGGAACTTATGCTGGGAAGAGCAGAGATGCAAAAGGTACTGGCAAGTCTTACTATTGTCAGTTTGAAATGCATGCTTGATGCCATCTGACGTGTTCTGCAAAGTTATTTTCTTCTTCTACACAATGCAGAAAGAAAAATTTTGAAGAAAATTATTTTTTTTTAGCCTACAAAGAATTTTGTATTTGCTTGTGCACAGTTACAGCACTCAAACTTTTCTGAAGCAAAATGCACAATGGGAGAGATTTCTCTTAAAATAGGGGTTGAAAGTAATTTGAGATTTACCAAGTAGTACTTTAAAGCTACTTCTGGGCTAGCTGAGATGGTACTTCAGTGCTGTTAGTGCTGACTAACGACAACCAGTACGATTACATTTTGCAGGATGGGGTTTTCAACAGCCTCCAAGGAAGTCACAAGGGGTGTTGCCACTCAAGAGAAAAAGAACTAGATGCCCATCTAATTATGAAATCTACCAGTTAATGTTCCAGGTCTTAAATTTATCTTTTTAGTAATTTTTAAACTTAAATTTACCAATTCTGTTGAAAATCATATCACAGATTAAACAGGTTGTAGCTTTTCAATAAGGTATCAGAGTTAGAAGTACTGTTTTCAATATGTGTATAAAGGTACGCATTTGAACCTCAACACCTCATTAAAACCTGACACATGACCACCACATTATTGTGTACCCACTAAGATTGGTTGTTTTGTCCAGATCAAGTGTCAGCCCCTGTCATCCATTATCATTTAACTTAACTATTCTTAGAAATATAACCATGTAAAAGCAACATGGGTGCATCTCTTAGTTACATTGAGTACTGGCATTTGCCAGTATCCAGTCCTCTAATGCAGGATTCTTACTCTGGTGCTCCTTCACTACCCATGTCCCATACCGACAGCATGGGTAGATTGCCCAGAAATGCAGTAAATGGGCAGAGCTTCTCCCCATGCTAAGACTAGCCCTTTATCTATCTTCATAATAGCTCTTTCCTTAGAAGGCAGGGAACCCATGTATCACATCAGTATAGATTTGCCAAAACACAGGTGCTAAACTCTCTTCTGACGCTGGAACCTCAGCAGCATAGAATGCAAGGCAATAAAAAGAAAAAAAAAAAATCTTTAAAATGTCAAAACTTCTATTTCAATCCCATAATACAACACATCTCAGCCACACAAAATGTAGACAGATTACACTGTAAACCAGCAGCTTAATTTGCAAAAATAACAAACACACAAAACCAGTACCTGGAGATACAAACAGGCATGTACACACAGAAAAGAGACCAACTTACACTAAAGGATATTTTCTTTGTCTCTCTCCATGGGAAGCGTAGTACAGGTGTGCGGGCACTATTGTGAACTTCAAAAATAACAACTCCTTTGGAGCACACTCCCAGAAGGATACCTGTTTGGGATCTCTTCTCAGGCAACACATGATGAAGATGAACCCCATATTCTGTGAGCCTCTGACACAACTGTACAGATAAATGCAATGAAACTTCTAAGAATATGAAGTTAAGGCTATTACAAGCTTTTTACACCTCTCTATATATATTTTAATATATGCATATATACATATGGATTTTAGGAAAAAAGATTGCTCTCTGCCTGGTGATTCCACTTACAGAGTTTACAAATGTTACAACAGAGACATCAGCTGCTCTAGAGGGTTGTAAGTCTTGGTAGTATCTCTTCACCTGTCAAACACTACAGCAAATGAACCTAGCATTTATTAAAATCAAACAATGAAAGCATGCATCAAGAACGCCTGTGAGTAAATCAAACTAGCGCAAGCCAGTTGTCTGCAACAAACTAACTACCCAGATGCACTTGTTATTGACACATTTCTTAAACACAGGGTTAGATTAACACTGCAATTCTGTGATTGCATTAAGGCATCATAACTGCCAAAAGACACAGTTTCACTCACCTTGCACTCCCAGTTATTCATTCCTGCTTTGGCTTCAGTACTGCCATAAGGGATTGATGTAATGACTCAAACACACACAACAGCTCTCCGCTCCCCACCCCTAGTCAGACTAGGTTTAGCTAAGATCAAGTCCCCTACTCTTATTCGCTGTGGTTAAATTACAAGAACACTTCTGCCAAATGAGCAACAGCCTTAGAAGGTGCGAAGTCAGCTGAGCGCCTCTTCCACCACTTTCTTAAAGAGACTGTGGAACTACAGTGTAACTGTGGAATTACAGTGTAATGGTTATCCAGTGCCGCAGCAGCAAACCATCACCCCCTGAACTCATTTGTAGCCATTGTAACAAGGCAGGACTTGATCATTGTCTCATGAGCAACAGCAGCAAAACCCATAATTACATTTCTTAATGGGTCCTTTTAGAATAAACCAAACATATCTATGATTATAGTTTTCTTATCATCTTACATAGCACCTGCACAAGAAAGTCTGCTTGGTAATACTACTGGCTTGCTTCATACCAAGCACTGTAAACAGTATTAGCTGTTACAAAACTTTTCATAATTTAAATATTTTTTTTCTCTCAACAGAAAGAACAAAGGACTTAGGGAATGCAGGGTGTGCTGCCTCATATTCATAGCTTCCTTTAGAGTAAGAGTTAGTGCATGAAGAAGAGTGTGGCCAGCAGGTCGAGGGAGGTCATCCTCCCCATCTACTCTGCCCTGGGGAGGCCGCATCTGGAGTCCTGTGTCCAGTTCTGGGCTCCCCAGGTCAAGAAGGACAGGGAACTGCTGGAGAGGGTCCAGCAAAGGGCTGCAAAGATGATTAGGCGATTGGAGCATCTTTCTTATGAGGAAAGGCTCAGGGACTTGGGGCTTTTTAGTCTAGAGAAAAGAGGACTGAGGGGGGGGATCTAATTAATGCTTATAAATACTTAAGGGGAGGGTGCCAGGTGGATGGGAACAGTCTTCTTTCAGTGGTGTCCAGCAATAGGACTAGAGGTAATGGGCACAAACTTGAGCACAGGAAGTTCCATCTTAACATGAGGAGGAACTTCTTTCCTTTGAGGGTGGCAGAGCACTGGCACAGGCTGCCCAGAGAGGTTGTGGAGTCTCCCACAGTGGACACATTCAAAACCCGCCTGGATGCCGTCCTGTGCAGCCTACTGTAGGTGACCCTGCTGTTGCAGGAGAGTTGGACTAGATGATCTCCAGAGGTCCCTTCCAACCCTGACCATTCTGTGATTCTGTAAACACAAGGATCAATAGTTGCTTTTAACTAGTTTGAGCTAAAGCAGGAAGAATACTGGTTGGGAAAAAAAAAAGTGAAAGAACTTCCTTCCCATCTACTAAGATTTCTTTTTCACTTGTCATGATGTGTCTTTTGAGAAGATCTTTTCAGCTTTCTTCCTTTCAGTGTTATTTAGAACCTGAGCTGTTTTCCTGTGCTTTTGGTTGAAGTCCGTGCACCCATATTCCCACAAGGAATTTCTTAATTCACAGATTAAGGGAGCAAACTGCTGCGCACTTACCTTCAAAAATTCTAATTCTGTCTCTTTTTCAGATGCACCCACGTAACTGCTATGCAATTTTGGCAGCTCTTCTTTGATGTAGGACAGATCTAGTTTCTCCATCACTCTAGCCGGGACATAGTGTTCTAGTCTGAAATATGACATGCCGTGCACCTAAAACACAAAAAAATTTGTGATAGCATCTCCATATACTACTCTATGAGCACAAATGAAGCATAAACATGCATTTTACAGAGAATCATACGTTACAATTGAGTAAGGGGAGGGATTCAGAATCTCAACCCTGACCCAGAGCTTAATTTCACATATGGTCTTTTCCTATTCAAGTCTGATCTACTTCCACTGAAGAGAGAGGGTTCAACACTCAGATCTTTACCTAGATTCTGCAACATCCCTGTGTTAGACTAAAAGAAAACTTGCCCACAGCAAAAATTGCCAGGACCACATCAGCTGAGCTTCCAGTCCAGGGCAGAGCTGTGAAGCATGTGTGGCAGCTCACAGTCCATTCTTTAATTAAGCAGCAAGAACAGTTTCTCAAAGGTGAAATTGATGGTGTACCTCTGCCTGGTAATCTCCATACTCAGCTTGGAGAGCTAGGGATGCTAATAATAAGGCTGTCTCATCATCACAGTGCATCCTGTCTTCCAGGATGTCCTTCCGCAACTGTAGATAATACTGGTGACAGGTCAGCGTATGCCTAGAACAGGAAAACAAAACAAAAACCACAAAACACCCCCACACCATCTTTGGTACTCTTTTTATAGCAAATTTCCAGTATTTCATTAATATCAAATTTCTGTCCATAAATTAAGGGCTTAAGGGGTTATAAAAAAAATTCATACACTCACTGTATAAGACTGACATCATCCACAAAAAACTTTATGCGAAAAAACAGAGTGAAGTTGACAGGGGGCTTGTTCTTTTTCTTTGGTTCTTCTTTCCATCCTTCTGGAGCTACTTTACTTAGCTTTATGTCAGGATCAACGAAGAAAAATTCATTGTCTGCCATGAATGTTAAAGGGAAGCGCACGGGTAAAAACATTAAAACCAAATATTTTCTCCAGCTGAAGGATCAAGACCAGATTTACAATTCTGAAATTTGGTTTGAACAGTGAGGTTTTCTGTTGACTGCCAATAAGCACAATAGCTATTAAAGAGAACACTGAATAAGGGCAGAAGAAATAATTTTATAGTTATCCAGAAGACATCAGCAAAAAAAAAAAAAAGTTACCTTCAGTGACAGGTACAAAATAGGAGCTAGGGTTTCTTTAAAATTTCAAATTTCTTATCCCATAGGAAATCCAAAATCTGTCATTACTTCCCCCCCCTTACTACTTCTGTGCCATTTGCATGTCTGCAAAATGTTTTCAAGGCTTTCTAAATTTCCAAGAGCACGGGGAGCTTGCCACGAACAGAGTAAGCTCTTGGGCTGCTACAGGTTTCTATCTCACACCAGTATTCTGAGCACTACAGTTCTGCAACAGCCTGTGAAATATACCAACAGGAAGCTTGGGTCTGAACACATTAGTTCTGCCACAAGGACCTTCTAACCCAGTGAGAAAAAAACAAGTCCAACTTCTGGTGTGTTCTAATAACACAAAATTAACAGCTCAGGAGCAAATTCATTTTTTCTGAAGGCAACTCCATCTGCGGGTCTGCCTCCACAAAAGGCTGCAACATTGCCTAGGGCATATCAACAAAACCCAAAACCCTTTCATGTCCTGAGGGCAGTCTGAATAAGAGTGAAGGCAACAAACAGCAGGGAAGAAAACTCAGCAACCGAAAGGATAAGACTGCCCAAGATGAGCTGCCATTACTTAGGCAAACATAGAATTTTATTAAGGAATGTATTTTGAGTTATATTCTCTTGTATTGAGGCAAAATAAACGCTTTGTAGACACCAGGCAGTGTCTGCTTGTCTTTTCTCAACACCATGCAGCTAATTCTTTTTATTCTGTACCTGTCAACTACATCAAATTGTTATTCTTACCTCTTAAAGTAGCCAATCCAAACAAGTGATGCTCCACCAAGCCAATATGGGCAACAACCATATCAAAGACATCTTTACATATCGTTTTGGTATCACAAGTCAGCTCCAGCTTTTGCCCACTTAGAAGCATCACATTTACTTTTCGCCTGGTGTCATCATTCTTCCCTTTCTTAGTCTGCATTTTGTGAAATAAAATATCACAACATTCACACTTGTGATAAAAGCACATTTGTTCATTTAACGTACTTCCCCTGCCACTGATGGCTGAATAGCCCCTTTCTTACCAAGATAGACTTCGGTAGATCCAAGGAGATGAATGGCTCGATCGTCATTTTCACAAACTCAGGGCCAAAGAAATTCTGCAAATCACAGGAGTATGAATAAACATTGTGTTGCTGGAACAACAGACTGAGGCACAGTTAACTCCTGCCCTGCAAATGCCAAAGAGGAATCAAAGGCTGAAACTAGAAAGTTGCACTGAATTCATCCCGTGAGCTGGTAAGTCTAAAGAACCTGATCTTGGCAGCATGCATGCCAGATACCACTGGCAAGCTACAGTGTTGGGGACATTATTACTCTGCTTATTTTCCTTCCTTTGCTGGGCAGAAAGCCAACGTTGTAATATTATTTGTCTTCCTTTAAAATACAAGGTTTGGGTTGCATATTGGGACCATCTGGGCTTATCTGAGTAAGCAACTCCCTGATGTTAACTAAGGTTTTCTGCATTGGTGGCATTTCTGCCTTGACAAATCTCTGCCTGTGACACACAAGTCTCATCTCCTGAAGACTGAAATGCTCCAGCCTACTTCTATCTGCTGGGTCCAAGTAGAGATCCTGGCCAATTTCTGTCTGCCTGTAGACAAAGTTCTACTAATTCACCCTCTAAATTATAGGAGGTTACCTGTCCAAACTGTTACAGGAAGTCCTCTGCACAATACCCACTTCAATACCACATTAAAAAAGTAGCCCAAGATTCACCTTTTGAGCAAAAACCTCCATTGGCTACTGCCTACTACCTACTGTGTACTATATGTACAACATCCGCACATAAACGTCTTAAGCACCAAGGGGGAATTAATCTGGTTAGTTAAAGCCTACATGAACAAAGTGGTCAGTTCTATGGACTGGAGGCAGACACAGGAACTATTATCATGGACTAGGACAGCAAATTCACTTGAGTTTTGTTTCAAGTTCTCTCATCCTTAAATAAATAAATAAATAAATACAATTCACTGAAAGCAGCAAAGGGCATCAAGCCATTTACCTATACCTCTGTCTCCCTCTTTCTCTGTAATTTTCTATTTCATCCACATACCGAGACAGCTGGGAAAGGAAAGGGGAGTTTGCATGGTGATTCGGGGTGAATTCAAGGGCCAAATGAAACCTCTCTGCCTTTGTTCACCTTCCCAACTTGTTCATTTAATAACCTTTGATGCTGGTGGGACACATCCACATTCCACTAAGAGAAATAAATGCAAATCAAAGTGGTTGAAAACACTACAGAATACAGGAGAAAACTACACCTTACCTTTGTTAGGATGCTATATTGTTTAATCGATGCAATCTTTAGTCAAGGCTTGCTGTCTATTTTAGCATCTCTTGATACTGCTTTAGGCTACGTAGCCACTAATGCCACAAAACCTCAGACTTTTACCCTGTCAGGGCAACACCAAACACCTAGCATTTCATCTGTTGATGACTGTTTATTACAGGACCCAGTTTGTGAATCTTACATATTAGAGTTTCAGTCAAGACACCGCTCTGTTTCAACGAAAATAAGGGTTCACCTGAGATCAGGGCATTACCCTCAGTTTTCTTTGTGTCATAGCTGTTTCCAGGGCTATTTCTCTCAGCGGATCTCTGGTGATGTCAAGCATTGAGGACCTAATTGCATCTCCTGGGTAGAGGTTAGGTCGAGACTGTCTGAGAGCCATTCTAGCCTGCAGTTGCATCATTTCTTCTTCCTGACGCTTTAGCATCACTTCTTGACTTATTAGATTGCCTTCAAATGGTGCTTCGTGTTGCCTATGGTATAGTCAGAGGTGATGAAAGACATTAGTAGGTATGCCTGAGACATTCTGCTGCTTTTAATACTTACTTAAGTGGAAACCCAGAACAGAAAAACTACTTATCAAACACAACATTTATTCAGCAGCCAGGAGGTCAGCACTCTACAACAATCCTTCCATATAGAAAATGAGAAACATGCCAAGTTTGTACAGCTGCCTGTCATTTATTCATATGAAAATAAAGGCTCAACTACAGTCAAAAAATATTTGACACTACAAACCCAGTGAATCAGTACAAAACCAGTGAATATGCAGAAGGAAGAGAAATATTTAAGCTTTGAAAATATCTTAATTTCTCTGTTCAAGCAGGCACTGTGAAAAAGGCATGCTCAAAAACATGTTGTTAAAAAACTAACATACTGTAGTTATCTAAGTAAATATTGCTCTAATCACTTTCTCTGTGGCAATTCTTTACTAACTCTGCACAACGCTGTTATTTATTCCCTGATTTTTCATGAGTAGTAGTAAAGCTTGAAATATTTATGTATTTTATGTATCAACATCCTATATAGTAAATTACTCTAAATATCATACGTTAATATTTTCATCATCTTATTTTGCTGAAAAAAATCCCTTTTCTTTTAAATTCTTAAGAATGGCTTGGTTGATACACAGCCACCACAAAGAATAAATTAGAGTTTCAATTAAAAATCCGAAGGAAGAGAAGAGACAAACAAACGAAAAACCCATCAGTATTTCTGAAAGACTCAGCAACCTATCCTCCAGTTCTTTTCTCAGCAGGTATGGATCCCAAATGTCCTACCAATTTTATTCTCTGTGGAAGGAAAGAAATCCATGTCCCATTTTGGGTAAAACAAAAGCCATTTTTTATTTGAAAATCAGGAAGTCAGGAAATGCAAAGAAAGGAGAAATCCAAGAAAAATAAAACCAACTTCTACTCCCCTCCCTCAGACCCACACTTATAGAAAAACATTTTTACACCCCAAACTAAATACAAACCAATCAAGGCTTCTTTAGAAAACCTAGAACAAGAAAAAACAATGGTTTTTCCTCTGTTAACATAACTATAGAGAGGCAATTTTTAAACACAAATGGACAGGGGAACCCAGCAAGACTTCCATCCATCAAAACTCACTTTCAGCAATTCTAAGCTAAGTGTTAGTTTAGATGGTACACTACAGTAATGAAAAACATGAAAGAGCAAAGAAAGTGTTTTGAAGCCTGCATATCATCGCACTGAAGTTTAGGAATACAGATAAACATAGAGTAAGACCTGCACTGACACTGACATACAGCCCTTTGTAGTAAAAGGTAATCTACAGACTTTTAAAGACATTACATTTATATACCTACTTTTTAGATAAACCTAAAGATATGTTTGGCAAATGACAAATCAGTTAATAGAGAAAATGCACCTGTCCAGACAGTACCGTTGTCTAATTGGTGGACATGATTTCAAATTTTTTTTTCATCTTTTTACATAAAGTTTCTAATGAATGCCAACAGTGTGAACAGTGCACTGCATTCTCTTAATTTTTTTTAATACTAAAGTTTCATTGGTTAGCATACAAAACCAACATTAAAATAAGAAGAGTTATACTATCATGAGAGTCCAAACAATAGAACATCCCTAATGCACCACAAGCTGAGCAAAACAATGCCGAAGTCCCTCAAATGGAATTTCAGGGAAGATATGGAGTAGTTCCAGAAGAATGTACTAATGTAAGGCCATTATCCTTTCCATTGTGCAGGGCTTTCATAGCATTGCTTCCCTTCTCCCTCCTCTATTCCTTTCTGCAACAGAGTTAACAATGTGCCCCTAAAAGGGAAAAGTAACTAGAAAAGGCCTCAGACCTGCAAAGACACGCGCACATGCTTAGCTTTTCATCGAGAGGACGCTTATTAAGATCAACATATGTGGGAATATTCACAATGAACTAAGTTAAATACACCCACGAGCGCCCTTCAGATCAAGGTCTAAGGATGGGCTCTGAGAGAAAACAAACCCAAATACTTTCTGAACATAAATATCTACGAATTATCAAAGATTATACAAAAAAGATAGACATGTTGCAACTGGCTGTATCTGAAAACACTTGCTAATGTGAAAACCCCTACTACAGAACAAAACTGCCATTTTAATAACACATAGCTCTGTGCAATAGAAGCAATCATAAGTTACTGTGTAAAGCATTATCATGTTGGTTTACCATCTTCGTTGACACGTACTAGTTTCTCTGAAAATTGAGGTGGGTGTAGGGTGTTTGGGGAGGAAGCTCAAAAACCTAATGGTTTAAAAGTTTTCCTAACTTAGTATATAAACACTATCACCAACCCGAAATCAGCACGCTGCAGCATCCTGGGTAAGTAAAACTAACTCTGGCTTGGTCAGATTGGCAATTTTCTATGGAGGGTGTCAGTATGATTCACTCTTTAGGTTCCAAGACAAGGAATGCATCTCTCATTCCACAGAAGAGGTGGTACTGTTGACAGATACAGGTAGAGCTCTTCCACGAAGTTCAGAATATGCAAGTACTATTACTCCAACAACAACAAAAAAATCCAAATTACATTCCTAACAGATAACATCATAAAACTATGTTTCCTATGGTACTTCATCAGACAAGTACTTGGCTGCTACTCTGTATTTTCATCAGTGTCAGACAGCAAACCAGAATTTCATAGTTCCTTATTAACCTGAAGACGGTAGGTGAGAAGTCACCTGGAAGGCTGACTCCTATAAAAGAAGGAAGCGAATTAATTCCTCACCTAGTGTACTTACCAAGAAATTAGCAGGTATTAGATCAGAGAAGTAACTTGGAAGAAGGAAAGCAGGTAGGCATTCCCTAATGATTAGTGCAGTGGAAAGGTCAGGAACAGACTGAGAAAGACGGATGCCTTTTGGTAAAGTAGGAAGGATATGGAAATGAAATCTAGTGGAAGGAAAAGGCAAGAGAAGGAAGAGATCCATGTCAGCTGCTGCTCCTAGAGAGAAAAAGGAAGAAATAGTAAAGGAAGAAAAAAGAAAAAAAAAGGGGGGGGGAACAAAAGTAAGGAATACAAGAAGCAAAGAGGAAACACAGACACAAGTATCCATTGCTATGAGGAAAGCATTCCAAGAAGTTTAACGGATAACAACAGTCACAGACCACATGAAGGGGTGAGTGTACCCTGAGCATACTACTGAAAAAATCTATGGCTTCTGCTAGTTTAAAAGCAGGCC
The DNA here is from genome assembly GCA_017639485.1 of Pluvialis apricaria. Classification (NCBI taxonomy): domain Eukaryota; kingdom Metazoa; phylum Chordata; class Aves; order Charadriiformes; family Charadriidae; genus Pluvialis; species Pluvialis apricaria. The sequence goes on from CM030010.1 coordinate 68,501,279, forward strand.
AGCCCATCCAAACAGCACAAGTCATGCTGGCTGATAACTCAGAACAGTTTCATTGGTTTTTTTTATTTAATATTTGTGGCAGACTCCCTCAAATCCAAATCCCCCTATTTGACTTACAAGTCAGTTTTAGGAGGATAATTCTGTGCGTAATTAAGCAGACTACTTCTAAGGACGTGGCACAGGAGCAGTAAATTTAATATGTATTGAAGTACAGATGGTATCTCTGAACACAGAGAAAAGCACGGAAACACGCTCCCAAGTGCTGATGGAATTCAAGTAATGGATTGGTACTACTTTGTATCAAGAGTTTTACTTTGAGAGCTTATGTTTCTGAAGTTATAACAGTCATGGTCTTCTGCAACACAGGACAGTTTAAAGCAGCAACATGCAATGGTTTGGACAAAAATATTAAGTTACTTTCTTAGAAATTTCTGAGCTTAACTAGCTAGCATCTTTGATGGTATCCCTTTTTACACTTGTTAGCACTGGAAAGTTTCAACAGCTGCTGGAAAAAGACACAGAGAGAGAAAGAGCACGCATTGTTTTCTATTCAGCTCACATAATTAACAGAGATATTATCCAAGCATTATTTTAGGACCAAATTCTGCTCATGGCTGCTTTCCTGTTTCTCAGCAAGTCTATCAAAAAAGCTAGTAAAACTAGCTTTCAGGAGTTCAGCCTCATTTTTCTGTCTTGGATATACTTACTAGTCTGGTACTTAGATTTTTATTTTTTTTTTTTAAAAAAAAAGCTCTTTCACCTTACGAAAATGGGGGAACAATTATGAAAATCAGTAAAGAACTATCTGTGGTATCCTACCATGACAGTTTTGTTCAAGTACAGAGTAGTATCTTCTAGCAAAGGCGTAGAGAGGAGGCCAAGCAGAAACAGGAAATTCAAAAAAATACTACGCCTTGAAGTAAGACCGTATAGTTACACACATGTAAAATTCATTCCATTGCTAAGCACAACAGATAAGTCTATGCTGCACTAACAAAACAATAGTCTCCTTCTAGATACCTTTAATGGACATATTGTGTGTGTGTACCAGTCTTAACAGAGCAATATAAAGTAAAATACTGTAAAACGAACCATGAGAAAGTATGTACTGTGTTACCACAGCATTTTCACTTGCATAATAGGCCCGATTCATTTACAAATGTGACTTATTTACATACACGTACTACTTTCCATTTCTGAATCATTTTGTAAATAGAAACAAAAGTTCTCTATCAGCACCTGCAAGTTACTGCTGTTTTATTTTGGAGCATAGCTACAGTGTTGAATTGGCAACTTTCCTGCGTTCAAGCTAAAGAAGAATTAAGGTTGAACTAGCAGTATTCACCAAAAGAAAAAAACCCACAACAAACAATGGCAAATAAGTTAAGAAAGTTATACACTCATTCTGTACACACAGTAGCGATAGTCTGCCATTTTAGTGTGGTGCTAACACAGCATAAAATGCAAAACAGAAATTTACAGCTCTTTAACAGGGTTACATGGAACTTAAACCTGTAATCTGAGTCCTTGAAAATTTGCCCTAAAAGCTCGCATCCTAGCCAAAATCCTCTTATGTCAAGACAGGCTGGGTTTCTAAGATTGCTTGGACACTGCAGTTTAACACATACACTGTTACATGAACAGATACCATATTCCTGCCAACAAAGCAGTGTTGACCCAGCTAAGCAATGCCTAAATACTTCTCTCCTGCAAGAAATGCCACTATATATATTTCTAAATGACTTCGCATTTTTCAGGTAAAGTGCAAGTAGTAAGAAAACCAATGCAGCTGCTCAGCAGATCACCAAAAGCTGTAAGATTTCCAAGTAACTGTTCTCTTGTTCATCTGCAGTCCAATACAGCTCACCTGAGCCCCTGCCTTACTCAGATCCATTTAACACGCATGACACAGTGGAAGAAGCAGATGCTCATTTACTTTCATCTCCATGTTCAAAGCACGGCTCTAAGCCCTACTCACTCACTGCAAATCACCCTATATGTTAAACGAACACTGAGGACACATTTGAGAGCCTTGCCACATCACCTGAAACAGTTCCAATCTTCAGACACCTCTAAGTTTCTTTAATAGGTTAGAGCAGGATTCCCATCCACCTTTTGCCAAACATATAAATATCCTAAAAAATTGAGCACAGATGCAATCTTTCTCCTGATCTACCCCAAACAAAGCAAAATGTTGCGGAGAGAAGACTTTGTTCTTATAATGTGATGAATGAAGAGGGGGAAAACATGACACGTGTCTTTTTATTTTTTCCTTTTTCCCTTACTACAAAAATTATTTGAATAATTTCGATAAAATATTCCAAGGTGATTCAATGTCTGGCAGAGACTACAAGAAGAAAATTTTCCATCTGAAAGATCAATGTCAATAAAAAGTCTCAAACATTTAGAATGGAAGCACTCTCAAAACCTACCAGGTATGAGAAAATACGGTTCTGCCATACAAAGATGCTGTACTCAGGTGATGTACAAAGCCAAACGTACTTTCTAAAGCAATATTGATGAACAGCACTTGAAAAAATAAAACCCCAAAAGATGTAATATTCAAATATTACAGCAAAACAAATTTCAAAAAGAATAAATTGTTACCGAATTGGCCTGCCTAATCAGTGCTGAGATAGTAAAAAAAATAAATTAATCCAACCAGAACAACATAAAGTAAGAGTTTGCCAGAATAACCAATGAGATGTACAGCATTTGGCTTATTTAAAAGAAATAAGCATCCTATCATTTCCTTATTAAATGAAAAAAAAAAAAATACACATTAGTTTGTATCAATATCAATACTTGCCAAAACTTTAGTTTAGAAAAGTATAATAAAAATAAAAATTATTAAATATTTCCAACCAGAACATAGGCCCATATTTTCTGATACATACAGCAACTTGATAGAGTACAAGCCGGTTTCCATTAAATATGGGAGCTGAATTTGGACTCCTAACTGGTATACTTACCTCTACACCACAGTGCATCATGAGACGCTTACTTCAGACTGCAATATGTAGTTCTGAAATACTATTTTAAGTGCAACATGTCATTTTTAACCTTAAAGAGAACCTGGGATAGGAATGAAAAAATTGCTTGCAGATTTAGAATACTTTGATAAAGACAAAGCACTCCAAGACATACTGTTTTCACAGGGTTTACCTTGCCCTCTGAGAATTAGCTTGACTTGATGTGGAGATATCATCAGCACCTGGCAAAGCACCACTGGCATCATCTCTCTTGAAACCTTCATTTCTTCTCACTAGCAAACCGAAAGACAAATTAATACCTGACTGGGCAACAAAGCACACAGAGTAATCCCGTCTAAAAATCAAGGACTTATCTGTCATATGAGATTACTTAGAAAGACTCAGATTCATGTGTTCTGCACAATGGCGTTACAGTATTAGACAAACTAGCATTACGAAGTTGATTTCAGTTTTCAAAGCAATCCTATAATTTCCCCCAACAAAGATAGTTGCACTGCACAAGTTCTTTGAAGAATGCTACTAAGGAAGGCCTAAAAGAAACCACAATTAAAAAAAACCCTCCACAGAATTACATGGACACCTTTCCAAGGTGACACATTTATTTGTCAGCCATGACTTGAGACACAGACATGGCAGAGACATCACACAGAACCACTCCGGAACAGAAATATAGCAGCTAGGTAAAGTAATTATGCATTCCGTTCACAAGAAGAGAGTTAAGAAACCAGCATATATATTGCTGAGCTCCTGCGTTTAATTTTTGTCCCTGAAATCTGACGACTCCTTCTAATTTATTTTTTTTTTTCTTTTTTCTTTTGGCAATATGCTAACTATTACAAGCAGAATAGCAGGTTATCTCCTTTGCTGGTAAATCTTCCTCAAGCAGCACCTGAGAGTGCTTGAGGAAGCACTTAGAGCTTGATTCTGCAAACTGTTTACTGTACCCTTCATAAACAGAGCTAGCAGGAGAGCTCTTGCAAAACACATTACAGCCACGCTGATTTAGAAATAGTTCTTTTTGACAGTCATTTCACTGAGTCCAGCAATACTACTACTAGTAGCCAGAAAGCAGCTTTCTCTTGCCTGCACAGAATTACGAGTCGTTGACTTTGGATGGAAACACATAAACAGCCTGCTCTAAGTGGCAAGAAAATGAAGGGAAACGCGTTATAGGAGCCCTGTTACTGCTCCTCAGGCTTCTGGCTCAGTAAGTAGGAGGACAAAGACAAGGAAGGTTGCGAGAGCAGTGAGTACCAGTGAGCTGGGTTGGAATTCTGTGCATACAGAATACATATGATGTAGCTTCCTAACTATTGCTTTCTCTCATCATTTTCATCACATGGTTTGTTTCCAGCACTTATAATGATTCTGTGAAGCTGATTGTTTTGTCAACTGTGCTCTCCTGGACTTCTTTTCACCATTCTAGCACTTCTTTCGAAAAGTGCTCCAAGCATTTCTTTCCATGCTGTGCTTCCCACTGTGCAAAGAAAACCCTTCCTGCCACATATCAGCGAACAACCCTTCGTAACATCTCCTGCTTTTCCAAGCCATTGGTTTCATAGAACTTACTTAAATTTATCATACAAACAGCCTGTATTATGTACTACTTTTGCATTACACTGAAATCCTTGGCCTATAAATTATCAACTGTTTAACCCTCATAGTAAAACCCACTGAGGTGGGTATGTCTCATATAAAGCTTTCGCAATTTACTACTATTGTATACTAACAATTCGCTCATTTTTGTGCCTCTGAAGAGAGCATGTTATTTAAAACAACCACTCCAGTAAAAAGTTAATCCTTTCCAGCTTTTCCTACCAAGTTCCCTTCTAAAGTGCTAAATGCCAAACTCATTTCTGAACAGACTGCCAATTATGCTGAACTGTACACAATGTTGTAATTACATGAGATCATCTTACAACTTCATATTATCAATAATTATCAAGCCTCCTACTAAAGATTTAACTTCATACTTTTAGGGTCTATTTTTCCATCTTGAACTATTTTCTTTAGGTTTTTTGTTTGTTTGGAGGTTTTTTAGTTTTGGGGTTTTTTTGGGGGCGTGTGGGGTGGTCTTTTTTTTTTTGTTTTTTTTTTTTAAAAAAACAAACAAACAAAAAACACAGGTCTTACCTTGCCTGAAATCTGGTTCTGAAGAAGCAACAGATGGACTTTCACTCGAGGTACTATAAACGTCGCTGTGGTAAGATTTGTACCTTCTCAAAGGCTCTGAAAGTTTAAATCAGGGTATCAGAAGAGTAAGATAGCAACAGTTCTAATGCAAAAAATCAAACACACATTAACATTTGAAACTTTTTAAAATCTTTTCAAATCGTTTTTAAGTGTCCATCTGTGGCTATGGAGTCTGAAAGCAAACACTCAGTGGATGCTGTGCAGTCCCATTCTGTCCCCACAGCCTGAGGGTTCTGCGGTCTGCCTCTCCTCTCCTGGCTATCCTAACAGAGCCACCTCCTCTGAACTTCTCTCTCATCATCACTTCCAAGTTAAAACTAATATTTAACAAAACCAACAAAACCCAAGACAGAAACCAATCCCTCCTGCAAAGAAAACTGATGAAAACATTTGGTGTGTGCCTCTTGGGTGTAGAAAGCAACCACCAGGACTCAGTCCCTAGTTCCTTCATGATGAAAAAGGAAAATATCCACAGAGACAAAGCAGGAACTGGAAAATTATAATTCACTCAGCTCACCCAACATCCACAAAATATGATTAGCAATCAATTAACAAGCCCCTATAGGGTAATTAATTAACCTAACAGAACAGCCAAATGTATGTGATGAGAAATCAATACAACAGTCTCAGTTCCTACGCTCAGTGGATTCTTTAAATAACATACTGTAGGCAAAGGACTCCACAGAAGTGGTATGTACTTGACATTTGCAATAATCTCCCAAAACTTTCCTATGCACAAGCCAATGAACAAACACAGAGTGCATAAAAGCAGAAAACAAAACAAAAGAGTCCCCACATTTGGGGATTACCAATGCTTCACTAAGTGAGAGAAAATTTCAGGTGCCTTTATTTGCAGAAAGCTGCCTCTGCTCCAACTACAGTTAATGTTTTTCAAAACAAAAGTTATGATACAGGGAAAACACATGTAACTGCTGTGAAGACAAGTACAAATAACTACAGAAAGGAATATAAAAATGCATGAATACAAAATTGGCAATACATGAGTACATGAGTCTGGATGCTGCAAAAAGGAAGTCAGAAGTTCCAACTTCCCACAGCCATAAAACAAAACACCTGGTGAAAAATCCTGCGAGAACAATAAACCTGCGGCATAACCAGTAGTAGGTCAGAGGACAAGTCAGACATGCAGTCAACACCACTACTCATTCAGACTTCCTACAGAAGCAGGGAAAACTCCAAATAGGAAAAAAAGGCATGAAAAGATAGATGATAATGCAGTTTACCAAGACTAAAGACTAGTTCATGTTAATTTTGCACTATCAGTTTCAAAAACCTTCCTCCTTAAAAGCCAGCATTTCTCCCATTTCTACCAGCTCACTTGGGCTGTGTAGTTCCCCACTGTCCCACCAAATGCAAGATTCTTTAAGAAAACTAGGAAAAGTAAGCAGAGTCGCCAATCAACCCATGAAACCAATTGCTCCCACCACCCCATTCCAGATGCACAGCTTAGCAGCATAAAACCCAATTAATCCTAAGGATGTTTCACATTACTCCCAGAAACAAGCAATGCTGCTTGCACATTTGCAAACCAACCTACAGCAAGAGAAACTTCACTAACACTGGGGGTGTGAGGGTGGGGTTGCTTGTCTTTCACAATGGCTACTTTCAGCTTTCTGGATTTTACAACAAAGAAATCTACCACCAATCTAGCAATTACTTGCCTAACAAGGGAAATGGAAACCAAATTCAGTGGGTAGCTTTTGGAGATGTATTTTTAAAATGCTCCCAGCCCTTTAAGTGAAACATCAATCCAAACATGATACTGGAGCTACAGTACAGAAACATTTAACTGAAAACAGACCTCTTCTTTCCCAGTAGTTTTATTAACTGTAGGTTTTTCGAGTCTGCTAAACTGACTTTGAAGCAAGAGGATGGAAAGGGAACAATAAAATATAACATGAGTTTTTAAACAGATTTCTTTTTTTCCACCTAGTCAGCAGCCTGAGCTTCCTGAATTGCATACAAATTGTGGCTCCATCTTGGTTCTTTGAGACATGAAATTTTTCAAAAAATAAACGTAAAGTGGTAAACCAGAAATATGCAGTTAAAACACAGAACAAGTGTTTGTATGTGGTGGCATGATATCTGACTCTGCAGGGTATTTGACTTCTCTTGACTCATCCTGTTAGCAGGAGTTGGCGCCCCGCTGTAGGCCAAGGGGTAAGCTCATGAGCCAAGAAACATAAAGCGAGATTCCCAATCACTGCTTATCTCAATGTTTTCACAGGTCTCCACATGAGGCCGAGCCAGGTTTAAACCTATTCTCCCAGCATTCACAAGTAGAGACAGAGATGGGACCACCCTCCTTTCTTGTCACATCTTTCTCCCTAAGCAAGACCATCCATACAACCTGTCCCAGGAAAACAAGCAAAGGTATTCCTTCTCATCTTCTAGAGGCATTGCACAACCTTTCCACATGGGGCTGCATCAGTGACTATCAGCCTGTTCAGCCTAGGGACAAAAGTTTAAAGGCAGTTAACAAGCTATACCCTGAAATTCAGGGTAAACCCACTAGAGTTTTCTTTGATTTTCTCAGTGTAGGGATGATATAATATGGAGATGTGGAACTGTTTGTTGCTGGGCCATCTTCTTTTTGCCAGCCACCTTCCAGTTATCTGCTGGTATATACACATGTCTATGTACAACCCCTACACATCCTCCCAACACCACATCTCCTCTTAACCAAAATTAACCTTTTCTGGGGCATGGACAGGATATGCACTGCAGACCTGCAAACAGGCAATTACGTTGTAAATATTGAGACCACTATATCTATAATGCTTGCAAAATTACCCAAATAATTAATGCTGTCTCCTCTCCTCCAGCAAATTCTTCTCAATTCCAACATATCATATTATGATTTAACTTCAGAGAAGGCACTTGGATCATGTCCAAGCCAAACTTCTAATTAAGAACTGGCTTCCCAAAGGTCATGAAGTCCCAATTCTGGGATCAAGTTACAGCTAAACTTTTCATACCATAGTTTCAAAAATGAGAACAACCTTCTAGCCTGTCTGGATGGGAAGGAACTGAAAGATGACATCAATAAAAGCTAAAGATGACAATAAAACAACTTATCTCCCATATTTATAATTTCCCCTTGGATTTTTGAATGGCCTTGGTTTGTTGTTTTGGGATTTTTTTTGTGTGTGGTTGTTGTTTTTTGGGTTTTTAAATTTTTTTTAAAAATTTTTGGTGACTGAAGACAGACTTCAGAATTGATTTAACTTCTAGGAACATCAAGCACATTGTAGCAAAAGTTATTCTACCACTTACCCTTCTAAACATTTCAGTGTTTAGATTACAGCCTCTTACCAGAACACTTCAAGTCATTTCATACCTTAGTAGAAAAACAAACTTGAGTTTAAGCATGTTTTAAGAGTCTATAACTAAAATGAATACATAAAACTTGTACTAATAATAGAAGTTAACATGCAGGAGCACCACGATGCAGAGATGAATGAAGCATTACAACTTGAAGAATCTGTGTTTGTGCTGCTTAGTGCTGCAGTGGTGCTTTTTTCAAGCTCCCTATCAAATTCAGCAGAGCACAACCTTACAGGTACCTAATGCAGCATAAAATAAAACACGCTATTTATGCAAGGCAAGACATGCAAGCCCAGACAAGTAATTTACAGAAAGCCTCATCTCGGCCAACTTCAACAGAAATCTGAGAACCACATTTAGCTTGGAATTTCATTATCCTGAACACATGACTCACATTAGATACACAGGTTTTCAAATACACATTACTACAGAATTATTACTGGCTGTCCAGAGAAGGAAAAGGACAGAGAAGATGGCAGAGTTAAACAGGCAGTTTCATGACAGGAATGGAGCTCTTGTTTGCTCTTTGAGGTTTATGGGTTGGTGTCTCTGTTACATAAGAGCGTTACTACAATACCATTTAAAATACATTAACTGTCCTTTAGGAGAGGCTGGGACTTGCTCCTTTCACAAGAGTTTAACCAATAGGTTAGAGTCATATTTACTCTTCCTTTTCCTCTTCACCTAAGAAAACTTTAATTACCTTATGCAAGGCAGCATAGGTTTAACAGGAAGAAGGTAGAGATCCAGAATAAATCCCTGGTAAGGATTCATATCCAACAAGTGCACAAGGGAAACAAATCTACTCGGCCTTCCAGGGGAGCAGGCTCATTTTAACTTGCAACATTTTCACCACCCATATTCTAAATGAAAAAGCTGTATTGTGCATGCAGCCCAAGTCAGCAGCCATCCAGGCCACTCCCTAGAGAGCCCAAGGGACATCTGATGCATAGGGCCTAGCAGGATCCGAAGAAACAGAGCCTTGTCAAATTGCCAAAAACACACATCTCTAGGGCTAGGCTGGGAAGGAAAACAGCAAGATTAAAAATAACTCCAGGGTCTGGTAAGAACTCAGTGTCTTGTACTTAGAAAGACACACTTTTTTCCTGGATCTGGATCATGCCATCTAGGATAAGCTATGTAAATGGAAGTGTGGCCAATAAAGTTGTTTGGTTTAATTTAAATGTTTTATCTAACTGAGAATGTAATGTGTTGACTAAAAGTTGATAATCCCAGACTGTGAGCTGCTAGAAGCTAGATAAAACAGATAAAGCAGATGCCACTTTGCTGTGCAATTATGGAATTGAAAGAGCTGTTTTACTACCTTATGTTAAACTATGCAATTCAGAACAAAATAATAGTGGCTGATGCCAGAGCACTTTACAGAAATCCCACAAACATTTCTTTCTTTTTCTTTGAAAAGCCAACTTCTGTAGCCTCAGTAAAATTAACAACTGAAAGTCTTCTATCTAAAACAGTATCAGTCCATTATCCTACCCTTCAGCTTCACTAATATGATTTCTGAACATTGTTCTAACAGAACCTTATCCTTAGTGGACATACCAACCACATGAGAATCCATTTCGCCACCACTGAATTTAAATCATACTGCAGCACAATGATCAGAAGACGTGTAAACTCAGCCTTAATTTTCTTTCACACGCAAACAGATAGACCATTGCGGATGACTCGCATTTCCACTGCTTAGCCTACACATGAACAGAGTACATACTATTCACAAGAAAAAGAAAATATGCATGCTTCATTGAATTTACAGGGGTAAGTTTGTAAATTCCTCTTTTGCTCTACATCCACTCTCTCATTTAACCCACTTCTACAGAAGCTCCCAAATTCAAATCTCTGGGGCTTAATTTGCTGAGATAAATTTACTACCGACAGCTACCTGATTACCTGCAAAAAATTTCCCTAATTCAAAAATGCAGCTTCAGACTAAGGCAGCTTTTAAAACCCAGACATTTAGAGTATCCCTAACTGTAACTCCCCACCTAAACACGTGGAGTCATAATATGGAAGTTTTCTAAACGGAGTCTAGATGAGTCTTCAGGGTAGCTAATGAAAACATTGTTGGGGTCTAGATGAGTCTTCAGGGTAGCTAATGAAAACACTGTTTTGGGACATAAAGACAGAGAAGACTTAGGAGGCAGAGACCCACCTCTAGAAACAGAGTATTACTGCCTCTTCTTGCTGACTGTATGAAGCAGAGAGCAGTAAGTGGACCAAAAAAAAAAAACAAGACTTAATCATCTGGGCTTCCAGTTGGAAAAATCAAAGGTAAAAAGAGAGAGGGATAAACACAACTTGAGGCCCTGGGATTCACATGGTTCCCAACTGCAAAAACATTCAACAAAGGCTTGAGAATATTCCCAAACCACCCCCATTCCCCAACCCCTGGATTCAGCATTCCAAAGCTTCAGCAAGATCAGCTTTTTTGGTATCCTCCTCTCTTTTTTTCTCCCTGTCTGCTGTTTAACCCACAGCCAGCTACATTACTACTCTCCTAACTGGTTTTGGGCTCCTGGATCCCACCAGGACATAGACAATCTTTATGCCTTGCTCCCTCGAACATCTCATTTACAACATCCTCATAAACAAAACTGCATATAAAAAAAAAAGAAGTATGCACATCCATCAAGTAACACATAAACCAATTCACTCTGAATTATGCATACACTCAAAACAAGGCGGGGGGGTGAAGCTGCCTAAGCAAATAAAAGGGAGAGATTCATACAAGGCTACTGTCTCACAGCCTTGTGCCTCACTATTGTGCCATTTGAAGGTAGGCCTGAGACACCAAAACTGTGTTTACACCTCATAACTCGCAGCAGATACAATCAGTTTTGTGGATGAGAAGGCAAAGAAAGCAGGCAGCAAGGGAAAACAGATGATGCTTGCACAGTCTTGAGCAGCAATGGAGGCTTGCAAAACGTAAAAGGTAGACTATTCGTTTCTGTCTGAAACGGGACAGTATCAGTGGGTGCCAAGCAGCAATTTCTAAGTTTCAAAAGAACAACAAAACCAAAATCTGCTCCCCTGGTAGAGATAAACTGCTTGGGTTTAACACCTAACAACTTCACAACTCTAAACAATTCAACCTAAGCTCACAAAACCTACATAACAAAAACAAGAATGAATGATAACAGCAGAGATGCAGAACTTACTCTCCCACCCATCTCTTGGCAAGGTTAACACGTATTTTTGGAGTCTGTTCTTAGCAGTCAGAATTGGCTACACCTGAAGTCAAATAGCAGTCTCTTTCCCTTCCCCTTCCCCCTGTCTGGCTAAGCACCTAATCATAAACAATCATCTTTAGTATACAAGAGAAAAACAACCTCAACCCTGAAACTGTACAGCAGAGTAACATATAAAACAGCAAGTTCAGGAGCAAGGCACTTTCTATGACACTGTCTTTGGAAGGCTTGTGAGGCTAAATCTGATATGTTCCAATGGTAGATTATAGTGCAGTTTAGATGGTCTGCAGCTCACTACAAACTACTCTATTACAGCACAGCTGTAATTAAAGCTCTGTCATTCTTTCCACTATAAACTCTACTTTTCATGAGTTTATAATTTGGACCGTAGAAATCGGTTCTGAGTGAAAGCTTGCCATACCAGTGTCTGTGCATGAAAACATTTTCTTTTTCCAAGACAGTCAGCTCCTTAAGGTTTTATGAATAACAAAAAAGTTTGCCAGCTTAACCCAAAATAAGTTAAAGAAGAAATAAGCCACATGTCACTTAAGTTCCCTTGTAGTTTGAGGAGGAAAGTTTTATCTCGCCAAGTTTAACCCAGAGTCCAATGCCACTTCACAGTTCAAAAATTGAAAAACAACGTACAGCCAAAAGCAAAGACTTGCTACAATTTACACAGACTTAACTGTGACCTAGACCTGGACTCAACCAAACTGAAAATATCCCTAAACCTACCAAAGAAAAGGCAGATTGCGTCCTCTCTACTAAACCCAACCACCAACCCTGACAACATGACCCTTTGCTCATTCCTCCCCTCCAAGCTGAACAGAACCCTTATTCCTGACTACACAAGCTTTTAAAATACCTTACTCTCTTTCTCCATTTTTCCTTTCAATGCCTCTCCTTTGAGGTCGTGCTGTGTTCCGCCTAGGGAAAGAGTAGTAGTTGCTGTCATTTTCTGTGGACTTCTTTACACTGCATTTCTAGTTGTTGCCCACCTATCTGCTATGTGACTACCAACTGTAGGCAGTAAGATACCCGTGCATCAATTGCTCCACAACAAACTGCCACCCCTACCTTTATCAAGACAGGTGACATATTTTACCACAGCTTTCCATGCACTTGCTCACATCTCTCAGCTAGGCTGGGTTTATCTCAGAAGAGCAATTCCACACACAGTTGATGATGCCTGACATTTGGAAATAACTGCCTACTCACTAAGTGCTTGAAAATTACATACAATAGTAATGCACAAAAAACTTACAGACTGTATTTTTAATTTCTTTGACAGATGAAACTAGCAATAGAGTCTTTTTATGAAAGACCTCAAGGGACTTGTCAATAGAATCCTTTCACTCAGGCTTCTCAAGCCCTGTAAAACACAACAGCAACTAGCTCATATGTGAAAAAGTACTCCCCATCCATCTTACTAAAATACTCCTTTAAACTGGCTCTCATTAAAAATTCACATTCACAACTAGATTCTGGCCCAAAACTTTTAAATAGTTACATGACAAAAAAAAAAAAAAAAAAAGCCTAAAATAACACAGTAGAATATACACTCCTAACTTCAATTCAAGAGTGAAACATACCTCCTTACTCTGTTGAAAGTAGAAAACTCAAAAGACACGAACATTGCAACCCAGCTATCTGTTGAAAAAGTATCTTCGCTTTTTCCTAGCAAGTAATGAGTGAATTCAGAAGGATGGGCAGTGAGTCATTAGCTATTGCCTCAATCTTCCCTATACAGATTTGTCACTCAACTCCTGTGCCTATTAGGCCCCAGTTCCCAATTTACTTCAACTGCACTTTCACCCATTCCCTTTATGAATCGAGTAGTTTCACACATCTGAAGTATCTCAGTTTGCAAGGCATGGGCACATTATGTTTTCTCCCGCCTCCCAATCTGTTCGAGTGAGAATGATAAACTCTTGCTCATCAATGGGTTTGGCCAAGCTTTTGGTTTTACTATTGTGCAACACAAACCCGCACAAAGCTGCACTCCTGAACAACAGGGCTATTGAGCTTTCCCAATGCAGGGAGTGGCCTCCTCTTAAACTTTGTCAACTGCCTATCTCCAAATATTTGAGGTGACTCATATGCTTGAGATAGTTCTCTTCAATTTCAGACTCTTTAACCAAAAACCAACCAACCTTCCTCGTACCTCATCAGAGGTCTCAGTAGATAATGGCAGACGGTGCACTTCTATTGAAATAACCAATGCTACCACCACAGTACTACTTCCATCTATGTTCATTCCTTCACATTATAATGTAACCCCCATCGGAAGACGCTAATTTAATAGCACAAAAAAACCTCCAGCTGTCTTGTCTGTACAACTTGTACAGAAATCACAGTAGCTTTTTTAGCTGCCTATGCCACTTCAATAACACTCCTTTCTGGAGCACAAGGCTCACATGCATAGGAGAAAGAATTGGCTTCCCATGCTAACTGCAATATAAGCATCTCCTGAGATGGCCACAAGGGGCATGAACAGACATTTTTAGAAATTCAAACTTGGTAAAAGGGTTTATCAACTCTCCTTAAATAAGGAGGGTTTTTTGCAGGAAAAGGAGGCAAAAGTTGGGTCGTGTGTCGTGTCGTCCCCGTCCCCCCCCCCCCAGTTATTTCTGTCAATAGACAGGCAGCAATGAGTTTTCAACTGTATGGATTTTGAATGCACCTGAATGAGCTAGCTCTGTACATAAAGCTCTTCTACTGTATCCCTTAGATGACTAAATTATGCCTTCTGGCCCATCATAAGCAGGATCCAACTCTGCTCTCAGTTTCTATCCAACTGTCCCAAATTTACAACCGCTGAAAATCATGTCACATTTTCAAGACAAAATACGCAGGGCTCTGCATAGAGACCATTTTATAAGTTTCCACAGAACAAATTCAAAGACTTTTTTCCCCACCATGCATTCTTTTCATTAACTGATGGAACTTGTTGTCAAGTATTCCCACTGAGGTAAAGATCTTAACATGAGTCCAAAAATAATTTCATATTTAAGGTCTTAACTGCATCATCCAGAGTTATACAGTGCAAAAACTAAGAGATCTGGAGAAAAAATTCTCGCTTTCCTCTGGGGTACAAATCCATCTCTAATAGCTGGAGATGAAGATTTTCCTTCATGGAAAATTACTTGACATTTGGCTATCACCAACTTTTTTTTCTTTTTCTAATTATAATTGATGAACTTGATACTGGCTGATTTACAGAGATCAACTAATTTCACTAGGTAAGCAATCTGGATAAGCACATTTATCTTTATTGGCAACAGACATTCTAATGCTTTCACTTTAACTAAAAAAAAAAGATCTCGGCATTTTCAAGAGCTGCTACAAAAGAAGTCAAATTTATCAGAGAATTTTGTTTAATGACCGAAATACTCAGAAAATCAAAAAGCTTCACTAACCTTCTACATTCATAGCTTCCCTCAGAAGCTGCAACTTCTTCTGTCTCTCTCTTATCCTGTCAAAGGCACTTGATATTGCTGCAGAAGTTGATGTCTCAGGCACATGGCGTGTTTGGTCCAGTTTTTGTGGTCCGAAGACATCCAGTGCTATGCTCCCATCAGAGTATCTTGCTTCCTTACTTCTGGTAGTAGTAGAAGTCCGTACTGTAAATGCTTCACACTGATGGTTATGCCTGTGAGAGCCTCCAGCATGGTCCCTGTCAGCTGTCTTGTCAGTTGTGCAAAGCAAATCTGTGGAGGAAGCCCATACTTTCCTCTTGGGAGTGACATCTGTATGAAGGTGACCTTTTTTTTCAAACTCACTGGTTTTACATTTATGAGGACAGAAAACATCTTCCTGTCCCGAGTTGTAATCTGTGGAAATGCTCTGGAAAAACTCCTCCTCGCCTTGTGTTCCTCTAATGGACAGAAATCCCATAGACTTGCTAAGTCCTTTGTTAAGCATGGTCTGCTGAGAGAAGTGAGCTTTGTGTCCATCAGGTGCATCGACCACCAATGTCTTTCCTGGAATAAGGGGACATTTTATATATTTAATTTTGTACTTAACACACAAGAGTCTAACACAAGTTACTTGCCGTTAAAGTGTATACTAAGTACACATTTTGGCCTTGATTTTTCCATACAAAACATTGAGAAGGCTACTTAAAGGGCTGTCTCAGTCAACAAAGACAGAACTCCAACTACTTTGTATCTGACAGGCATTTTACTTCTTTTAGTTCTGAAGTGCTCAAGAAAAAATTATGGCCTACTATAATTCAGCATTAACGTTAAAAAAAATACTATCACATGCGTGCTAAAAGTTGTTTTCTCATTAGTTTTATTTTTAGAATAATCTGGACTATCACCGAAAGTACTGTTTAATGATCAATCTGAAATCTGCCATTCCTCTCACACCCAAAGACACCACCTACAATTTTTAGTGACAAGTCCAGGTTTGTTCTACAGATTTACAGATGCCCTGCAGTAGTGTCAGTAGTAAGAGAAGAATGACTGCGTAGTTAGGAATTTTAAAAATCCTGGATCTTCCTTTAATGACTATTTTTGGAGATGACAGTCTCTCCAGACAAAGAATACTCTAAAACAAAACCAACAAAGCTTCCAAGAGTGCAATGATTCAATGAGCCTGTACACTTCATGTTTCGGTAATAAATGGATCAGCCACTACTAACGAATGCTCTCTCTTCTCCCTCTTCCTTACCATGAAATTACTTCCAGAATAAATAAATAAAAAAAATTGTCAGATATGGAATATTATCAATGAAATCTGTGCTCTCTGAAGAATATCATATCATGGTCACTGAGAAGTTTTGATGATCATGTATGTCTCGGGCATAAAATTTTCTCAAAGTATTAGTCTGATTTTACAAAAGTAATTACAAACATCAGTAAGTACAATCAAATGTCTTAATATTAACAGATGACGTACAAGTTTACCTTCCATGTTCTTAAGCCTTCTCAAGATCAGAGTAAAAGAATCATAACTATTATAATGAGTAACATCCCAGAGAAAAACTAGTATCGAAGACTACCCAACTGCCACTTACTTTGCTAGCAAACTAAATTTTTTTAATGCTTCTGCATTACTAAAGTTGCAAAAATCCAAAGTCTGTTCTAGATACCACATCGGCAGTAATTTACTTGTAACTACAACTGACTGAGTACATTGCCATATTAATGCAGTGTGTATGCTGCAGATAGGAAAGGTTAGACTTCATCTTCTTAATAATTTTTGCAATCTCAACCTCATCACAATACCCTCTGATGAGAAAACCCAACCAAAAATATTCTATGCTGGGTTGCCTGAGCAATGCCGGCCCACCCAGGAGGAGTCAGTATGGCATGTGATGCTTTTCTTAGAGCTAGCTCCCCCTCTACTGTGATATTACCACGTACATCTTTTACGAAGCAGCAGCCTTGAAGACATGCTCACAAAAGAAAGCAGTCACGAGCTCAAAGTAAATTACTGCGCTGTATTTACGACTCTCAAAGATAGCACTATAGGGCTGTATACTGCTCTTCCGAAGTCCACTGAAATCAACTGCCTCACTTGCACAGTAGACTCCAGCTGATTTTTATCTAGAGTCTATTATCCTTTTGAATTGAGTTTCACAGGACGCTTTAAGGACACTCATAATTGTACTCAGAAATGCTTTAAAAACTTATGGCTTTATACTTTTCAACCCTGATTCGACTTGAAGAGGGGCTGTTAGTTTTCAGTTTCTGCAATATTAAACTAACAATGGGTGTTTAGAAAAAAAAGCAAGACTAAAGCCAAATGCAACCAAGAAGCCCCTTGCTTCTTACCAACACACAAATACACAAAGGTAAAATATTAGAGTTTGGATTGTCTGAAAAGAAACTCATAAGAAATTACACAGTTCCCACAAGTTCCAGCCAAGAGAATAAATCAAAAAACTTTGCCAATGAGAATGAACTTCTGAAAGGATCTGATGTATCACTTCATATTTTACAAATATGGCTTTAAACCTAAACTCCAGTAAACATAATTATCTTTGTGGTCAGGTAAATCTTATGTTATTATCTTATTCTCAGACTATACATCCCTCATGAGGCTGGTGAATTACATATAATATTCATAGACAAAAAAGCCTTTTTAAAAATAGCCGTTTGCTGTGAAGTTCCCACTATCTTTCTAAAGCAGCAGGATGATATCCATTCTGCAAACACATACTTCACATTCACATACATGCACATCAAGGACAGCCATTCCTAAACAGGTTTTAACTTCGTCATTTGTGAGACAGATAAAACCCAAAATACTGCAGTATTTTAGATGGTCACCAAAAGAGCAAATCAAAAGGAGTGCTGAGAATGCTCCCCAGTAATGAGAGTTCAGGATAATTTTAGGCAGAAAAAACCAAAACAACCTCCTCTACACACTGTTTTCACATATTTCTTTAATTGTAAAAAAAAACCAAACCCACCTCTTCAACACAAAGTCTTTACATGCACAGGACCTTACTGCACAAACCAACGGCAAACAAAGCAGAAAAAAACAAGAGAAACAGACAGCTGCAACTCCACTATACTACCAAGGCTGTAAATTCAGGATTACTTGGTACATCATCAGTCATGGCTCAGAAGAACATTCATAATTAAAAAAAAATCATTCAGACCTCTGCACCTTGAAACGTTACCTTGTTTCAGGATCACATCCAGTGAAAAGAGCCACAATGTCCTTTAAGTACCAGTGGGTATCCTCACCATAGCACACCCAAAGACATAAACATATCTGTTGTATGCTGGTGAGAACTGCAGTGAAAGACCCCAGCTGCCAATGAACAAGTGCCAGAGGGGAAAGAGCAGCCTCCTCACCAAGGGTGTAGTTTCCATGGTCTTGTAGCATTCAGACTAGCTGTAACAGAAGCTGCTTCCAGTTCATGCAGAGGCTCAGAAGACACAAGCTCTTTGCTTTGGCATGCAAGAGATGCTTTCTGTTCCCCAAGTCATCCACCCACCTGGAGCTTCCTCATGAGGAAAAGTGAATGCCATGAACGCTATCTCATCAGCAGTGACGGGGAAAGTACTCATCACTACATCTTTGCCACTTTCAGCTAATTGTGTGATGAGACAGGAGATGAGCTGTCCCATCAGGAAGCAGTGCAGGAGGCATTCCACTTCCACACTTCTCTTCCACTCTGCTGAGTGGAGATGTCTACAGGTCTGTCCAACTCATATCCACGTTGACTTATGCAGCCAACAGGAGTTTTTAACATCGTACCGAAAGGAATCTACAGCTGGCCTTAGTATTCAGTATTGAGACTCTAAAATTCTCTTGGACACCTTCCATCTTTCCTTTATTACTCTCCCCATTCCCACTTCTGCTTTTCACCAGTCTTGGCACTTCCCACCTTTGCAAAACCCATCCCTCTCTACATAATGTCGTTTCAACAAACTCTCCACAAACTGGCTCACAGTGTCAACGTAAGCTGTTTAAGAATCATCCTCAGAGAAAGACTCAGAGAAAGAAGAGACTAGGGGACAAGGGGTGCACAGCCTGCTCAAGTTAGGCATCCTGAGACAGCAAACTGAAACAAAGCAGCAATACAGAACTTTCAGATCCATACTTTATACCAGCCAAGAATGCATGCTGCTCTTGGTGCCAGAGAGCAGAGGTCAACAATCAAGAACAAGACTGCTCAGTACAGAAGCAACTCAATTGCAGATACCAGTGAAAAACTTGGATTAGGCAACCAGCAATCAGTCCAGACCAATTCTTTTTAATAACTTAAATTTTTCCTCATCCCTCTTTACTTTTTTAAAGTACTACTGTAGACTTTGCAAAATCAACTGTTAAGGTATTTTCACTTTTTTTTTCCTGGACTTCCTCAACACACTACCTCAGCATTACTTAGATCAAGTGTCTTAAATGACTGCAGTAAGCCTTTTTCAGCACAAGGCTCATATGTCTAGCTTTCAGCTAACAGTACACCTCCAGAATAAAGAAGGGCATATGATTCCAGTCTGCTCTAATAAATGTATTTTCAGTTGAATGGCATACACAAATCAAAATTCATTAAGCCAATATGTAGCTTATCCATCAACTTTTTTCCCCCCCAGCTTTTATGATGAAATGGGGGGAAAAATGAAGGGAAGACTTACCAGTAAAAAGTTATACATGACTAATAAAGATCCAACTAATGATCAAAAGGAACATGACTGCATAATGGAACTTTTACATCTACGAACTTCCTTTAAAAAAAAAAAAGCAGCTTGTATTTGTAATAGAAACTCTGGAGGCCTATCCAAAGTATCTTGGCTCCACTAAATACTTTAAGTCTCTCACCTAAGGCCACACAGAGCTACTCCATGCTTCAGTTACCCAAGAGTATAACAGGACAGAGAAGTCCTTCCCTACTTGTCAGTGATAGTGATAGGACAAGCCATTAGCAATTAAGATACTACAGCACATAAGTAACTTCAAAAGGAATGCTTTCCCCTTCCCCAATTACGTCTCTGCTGAACTAAACTCTTCATCATGCTCTTCTGAACAGTATCTGGGTTCTTGATTTCATGTATTGCCCATGGGTATTTATCCTCTACTTGATGTTACATTACTGCAATTATTTATAATTACTGTAAATAATTCAAATGCAATTATAGTAATTGCATGATTCCAAAGTATCATATATAGTGAGGGAATATATACAATAAAAATAGCAATTAATCACCAAGCGTTCACAAAGAAATTCCCTTGTGGTGCTAAAATGAAAATCTAGTTTTCCACACACCTTCAACTGGCAGATGTTACATTTGCTATAAGACCATGGATCTGCTTCCTTCTTCCTTTGGTGCCTTCAGGGATATGTGCAACTATACCCTCTTTGAGACCAGTGTCATCCACAAACCATCTTTTACTCACACTGACAGTAATCTGGTTGATTTTCCCTCCGAGCAAGAGTATTGTTATCTGGTCCTAACTAAAATTCAGTCTGTCTGCAATTACGTGTGTACCAGCTTGATCATACAGGCAATTAATCAAATGTTACTTAAGTGCAAACACAGTCACTGCCATCACATACTGTATCTGTTTTTAGTGAATAAACACAGCTCAAGTTTCTTTGAAGTCTTTCTTATTGCCCCCTTCTTTTCTTTGCAGAAAACAGAATACATTTTTCAGCTCCACTTTAGCAAAGCTTGTGGATATATACATACACACACACACTCGGGGTGGGCTGTTGGTGTTGGCATGTTGAGGAAGAGATAGGTGCTGGGGGGACAGAGAGAGATTGCCCGCACGTGCATGAAAGCACACACCATCATTGCCAGACTGGAAAGTCTGAAAAGAGGAAATTGTTATACAGCAGTTTAAAAAACATCTCCCACACCATCTTTGTGCAGAAAACAGAACAACAGAAAAATCCTTATCCCAGGACAACGCGGTTAGTTTCTCAAATACGAGTGGGTAGCTGATGGAGGAGTTGGGTTTGCAATCCCTTTGGGGCAGGCTAAGAGCCAAACAGAACACAACAGAGCCAGATGTGGCCTGCGGGTTGCCTGCTAGGAATGGCACCTCCTCCTTTCTTTTACTTTTTTAAAATGCTGAAAAAATTCAAGTTTCAGATGGAAGTACTCCTAGAACAATGCACTCTTTGTGAAGGAAGAAACAAGCTGGACACAAGGACTGTCGAAAGCACTGCAAGTAATGGCCAAGCTATAAATCCTGTAGAACAATCTGAATTCTGCTTTGGACTGACATGGCTCCTCTACCAAAAAAACAAATGGCTCCAGAAACTAGGCATCTTGTTCAGAACAGTGGTAGTGAACCTTGCCAAGCAGCACTTTGTAAATGCAACATTTTACCTCTTCCCTTCCTCTGCACTTCTGCAGAAAAGACAACCGTACCATCGCTCTTTCCCACTCAGGTTTATGGGCCAATTTATTTTGGTATGATTCTCAACCAAGTAGGCAAAAGGGCCACCCAGCTATTCCCTTCCTGGATTCCTGCGCACCCCAGGAGAAGCTCAGTGATACAGCTGCTTTTCTGCACAGAGAGAGCATTTGACATCTCTGGTTTGGTTTCCTCATTGATCTTTGTGTCCATTCTTATTTTGCTTTCAGACTTCTGAGTTTGTCCTCAGCACCACTGTGACACCACTTCCAATACTGCCAGGCTGGAGGGTCAGTAAGGCAGTATCACAGAATCGCCAGGGTTGGAAGGGACCTCTGGAGATCATCTAAGTCCAACCCCCCTGCCACAGCAGGGACACCTACAGCAGTTGCACAGGACGGCGTCCAGGCGGGTTTTGAATGTCTCCAGTGGGGGAGACTCCACAACCTCTCTGGGCAGCCTGTTCCAGTGCTCTGCCACCCTCAAAGGAAAGAAGTTCCTCCTCATGTTAAGATGGAACTTCCTGTGCTCAAGTTTGTGCCCGTTACCTCTAGGCCTATCACTGGGCACAACTGCAAAAAGACTGTTCCCATCTATCTGGCACCCTCCCCTTTAGTATTAATAAGATCCCCCGAGTCTTCTTTTTTCTAGACTAAAAAGCCCCAAGTCCCTGAGCCTTTCCTCATAAGAAAGATGCTCCAATCCCCTAATCATCTTTGTAGCCCTTTGCTGGACCCTCTCCAGCAGTTCCCTGTTCTTCTTGAACCGGGGAGCCCAGAACTGGACACAGTACTCCAGATGCGGCCTCACCAGGGCAGAGTAGAGGGGGAGGATGACCTCCCTCGACCTGCTGGCCACACTCTTCTTGATGCACCCCAGGATGCCATTGGCCTTCTTGGCCACCAAGGCACATTGCTGGCTCATGGTCATCCTGTTGTCCACCAGGACTCCCAGGTCCCTTTCCACAGAGCTGCTCTCCAGGAGGTCAGCCCCCAACCTGTACTGATGCATGGGGTTATTCCTCCCCAGATGCAGTACCCTACACTTGCCCTTGTTGAACTTCATCAGGTTTTTTTCTGCCCAACTCTCCAGCCTGTCCAGGTCACGCTGTACGGCAGCACCGCCTTCCGGCGTGTCAGCCACCCCTCCGAGTTTTGTATCATCAGCAAGCTTGATTGCTACACTCAGTAGCAACTACACTTAAATTTAAAAGACCTCTACCAACACCAACCACTAGTACTGCTAGATGCAAAGCAAAACACTTATTGGAAGAAAACACACATGGTTTCTGGAGTGTGAAAGAATAGTATTTTGTTTTTTTTTTTTTGACCAAGAAATCTTCATCTGGTTTCCATTTGGTTTTGCTGAACTCTGGAAGTTATTCTCCACCTACTCAGTTCTTTTTTTCTAGTACTGAGGAGACAGGGGAAAGAAAAGAAAAAAGATTATATTTCCAGATGAGAGATTTTCAAGTCAATAGACTTAAGTTTGTGCTGTATTTTTTGGTAACTTAAATCTGTGTGCTTGGACTTAGCAAGAAAACGAGTAAGCTGTTTCAGTTCACATGTGAAGGTCATTGCTATAAACCATTTCTTTATAGACTAAAAGCTGCATTTTCACCCAGATCAGGAACTAAAACATAAGAGGGTACATTTTCTTTTGTCTGAGAGTTTTGCTGGGCAGCTACATTAGTAATTGATATTCCGGAGAATGGTAACTAAACACTAGAATTTCTTGTTAAAATTAAAAGCAACCTCACTTAGCCTTAGAATCTTTTATTCAGTTTACAACACCTACCATTTTTGCTGCACCTGACAAAGCATATAGTCTAATTAAACGTGGAGTTTATCAACACCTAAAATTTTGCTCAGTGTTTCCAATTATTTCTTGTTACATACAGTTAAGGTGAACCTTAATGAACTTTTAAATTAATTTCAAGCCTTATTCATGTGGCATATATTCTTTTGGCAGAGATGAAGGTTGGAATTTTGCAGGATAAAACTGTAGTATTGTAACATACGAGGTTAACTTGTGACAGTCTACCACATTGCACAAGTTGAGTTAAAATCAGAGACCTTCATGATAGCAAAGCAAAGCCAAGACACCTGTTAGTTAAACCTCTTTAAAAGATGAAATATCTCTGCAAAGGTCTGTCCTTGGTGTTCACAGATCATCAATGTAAGTTGGATCTTGTAAATAAACACACAAGGTGCAGGATTTCAATTGCTAGAGGGCTGGTAAGCAGGCTGCCAGGCACGTATTAGTTAAGGAGATTTCAACTGGGCTCTAAATAGTCTATGCATCCTTTTGAAGGATGAGTGCCATAGTTTGTGGTGAAGAGTAACATGGTGAATTAATTCTGGCTTCATGTTTGGAAGAGTTTGACAGTTACTTACTCATTTGTCACACCAAAAGAATTTTATCAAGCAACTTCCACAAATAATTCTTGAAGGAAAGACTCTTAAGGTCTAAAGGGTTTTGAGTGCAAAACTTAAATGACACTCATTGGTTCAGATGACTCACAGCAAGGTTTTACCACTTCTATTTCTGCTGGCTAAGTCAGTTCCTAAATGCGTTCTGCATATGACTTGACTAAAAGCAAACATTCTGTAATATTAATTTAGAATAAATTACTTCTGCAGTCAGCTCTGCCATAAAGCTCATTCACCAAGATGGCCACAGAAAGTGAGTCATGAGAGACAAAATAAATTTAACTGGGGAGAATATTAGCATGAAGCTATTTATTAATTCAATAATTATCTTCAAGACATGAATACGGAAATGAATAGCTAAAAATACCCAACCTTGGTACATAACGAGAGCAAAATAACCTATTTAAACATGTGAAGTGGCAAAATATTTCAAAACATTTGTCCTAAGACAACAATAAGGGCCCAGCAATTACAATTTTGGAGGATCACGGTATGGAAAACTGACCTTAACATTAATGACTTTCAAAGACCGAAAGCAAAAATCTTAGCATTTTTCAAAGACTGCAAGTATCTAGGGTATTAGTTGGCTACTCTCCAACTAGGAGCACATCTGCCTTGCTGAACCATGTCTATATTCATGAACTTAGCACGATTTATCAGCTATATTAAATTAGATACTCACAGTAACATTCTGATACTCTTAAATTCATAATAAATGCCTTAGCTCTATGCTGCTTTTTTCAATTCTATTAATTGAAAATTCTTTAAGATTTTCACAGTGACTCAACAGACCTTCACCTCAGTGAATATCAGACAAGTTTTCTGTCCTTTCCAGGAAAGACTTGTGCTCACCCTATTTACTTCCTTAATTTGCTGGTAAAATGACTGGTAAAGTTAGACACGTCCTTATGTGCACCACCCTCCCCAATTGTCCTGGTGCTAAACTGGGCCCAAAACATCTTCTCAGAGGAAGTTAAACCCAAACATTAGACAAAAGAAGATCTAAATTATTAGAAAGACAGCTCACTCAAAGTCATAATCCTGCCTGGTAGCTTCCTACCTTTGTGTTTGCCCTTTTGCAATTGGAATAAGAGGCATATATTTCAACTACACACAGCAACAGAATAGTACAGTGTCAACAGAGGAAAAAAGGACTCTGATTTTCTGAGCTGTTTTTTAGTTTCTTTTTTTTCTTTTACTATTACTATTTTTCTTAAACTCTCGTCTGGCTCCTCGATCTATGAGATTATCATTGCTATAATTAGTACTACATTCCACAGCTCACTTTTCCAGAAATCTAAAACACTGCCCCCAGGGCAGCTGATCTGTTCTGTTATTGACAGAATTTGCATCAGCATACCATTACAGGAAAAGAAATAACTGAGCATTAAATCGCCCTGAATCAAATATGAGCTGTCTCTCATTAACATCAGACACCCATTTCACTGGGTCCTCACTAACTTTCAAATACATAACTCAGTATACATGCCAAGTGGAACTGAAAACACCGAGAGCCAGTTTGCTTATGTGGGGGGTGTTTGTTTTGTTCTGTTTTGTATTTTATTGATAAACTTTATATTCCTGTCCTGGTTTGAGGTCTCGGTGAAGTGGAGATCAAGGAATGTATCTAAGATCGAAATACAGAGAAGTAAGATGGTGCTATTAAGACATACCAGGAAATGGGACTGATAACAGAAGTAGAATTGGGAAAGGTTTTGGGGAAGCTAGGAGGGTTGTAAACCCTCTAGGGAAAAACAGAAAAATAACAAGAGTTCCACAGGTAATGAATGTGATACAGAGAAACTGAAACAGGTGGAGTGGAAGCAGGACAGGCAGACCATAAAAAATAAAGGAATGACTAACTTGAATTCATCTTCTTTTCTCAAAATAAAGACTCAAATAACAGAAAACATGAAAAAAAAATTCTACTTCTAGGGATAGGGGGAAGAAAGAAGCATAATACAAAAATACCATAAAACCCACACAGTAACTGAAAAACATTTTTGCAGCTGACAGTTCATCTTGACAAAAATAGGAAAAAATCAAGTATTCAAGACCATGTCATTAATAACTCGTACCTTCGGGATGAGGCTTGGAGAGATATAGACAAAATAATGTTTGCACTGGAACAGTGATGCACAAACATTCATTCCCTGTGGTGCCACACATTATCTGTAACACTCTACACATGTATGCACTTTCAGTCAACTTAAGAGAAACAAGGGTTAGAGGATGAGGACTATTCAGCCAACTTCATAGTCTGGGGGTTATCAAGTTCACTCATTTCACAAATATTATTTGAGTGAAGATTATGTTTAATTGGATCTCTTCAGACAATGTGATGTTCCCTAAAAAGAGAAGCCTTTCAAAAAGTGATTTTGACTAAGGTTGCTTAAAACCCTGTGTTGAATTTATTGGTCAATAGCAGCTGAGCCAAGTGGACTCAGAGTAACCAGAAAACCCTTAAGTCTGGTTGCTCTTCCCTAACCCAGTGATTTCACAAGCGCACACACTGCAAGGAACCTGTTTTGCTTCGCACCCTGGAAATCCTAGGCACAGCCAGAAGGCAAGGGAGCACAAAGCAGCAAAGCAAACATTCAGCTCCACAGCTCTTCAGAGATGCAGACACTGCATCCTAACTGAACTTTTCAGTAATTAAAATAAAAAGCAACACCTCTCAACCATCTCAGAAGCAAAGTCATATACACTAAGCAATTAAAAAAAAGCAAGGATAAGAGGAAAGAATATTCTAGCATTCTATACATTTTTTCAAGTCAGAGGATACAGTAGAAAAACAGCAATTAGATCCTCTAGTCTATATCCTTTAAGTTAAAGACATAGTCCTCAGAGAAAGTTTCAGACACTACAAGGATGTTATTCACCCTAGTACTGAGCCAGAAAGCCATGTAGATACTGGCTGGAGATACTACATCAATCTCCAAAACTCAGTAGAACCTAAACCAAAAGCTTTATTGTTAAGATATATGTAAGACTTTGGGGACAAACATTGCTTCTGGAGGAAAGGAAAAAAAAATCTGCTAAAAAGCTTAAACAAAGTTGTTGTTAAACAAATGAACACAAAACTCCCCTCAAACCACAGAAATATTTAAAAAAAGAAGTTAAGTATTTTCTAAGAAAATAAAGAGCAAACCAGCAAAAGACTGTTCAGTTGTATTAGTAAAAACAAAACTTGAAACAACAAAGAACAGAATAATCAGATAATTAGGGTTGCTTATGCAGTGAGGACAGGGTTTAAAGACAACCTTGCTATGTCTCCAAAACTTAAATATTCTGACCATTATCAAAACATGCAGTTTATGATTATGGAATAAAAAGAAGAATAGATGATGGAAAGAGGGTATGGAAATGACAAAGCTTGAGGTAGCAGCTGAATGGTAGTGTGCTCAAATGTGCAAGTGTATAAAGAAACTGTGAATATGACAACACTGGAAACTGGGAATAATAGGGTTAAAGAATAAACTAGCAATTTAACAATCACAACAATACATTTCTGAAACAACCCTTATAAAATTGGTGGGAACTGGGAAAATAACTCATTTTAAGAAAGAGCTTAAGAAGTTCAGAAAAGAAAGGCATTACATGATTTACAAATCCAGTCAGATCGATCCAGTCCCAAACCCTGTATTCCTCCAGATCTTCCTATTGCTACAGAAATATTCTGGCAAAAAAGAGGAAAGAGCCAATACAAAAACAAAGCCCCTGAGAAAGCAGTCAGAACAATGCCAGAAAACAAAGAGACAGCTTGTACCAGAAGCTGTTCCTAAACACATAGTGCCGTACTGGAAGGGCTGGCAACCACTGACATAAGGTTTTTATATCAAACAGTAGCCTAATCTAGGACTTGTTTAAAAAAAAAAAAAAATCAATAAAGGAAGACCACCAATGCCTTAGCAGACTCGCGTCTAACTTTTGCAGTTTCTATTGCCACTGACAACTCTGTGGATTATTTTGTTTCCTGCAATTCACTGCACTGTTGCTTGACATAAAACTGAAAACCAGAGGAGCAACTCAAGCGCATCAGCAACATAACTTTGTTCCAAGTTTACTCGTGATAAATAGGCAGAGAGATAATGTGAGGCTGATGAAAACCCTGTGTTGCTAATACTTATAGAGTTGGGTATATTTGTGGGTGATGTCGCATTCTGGCACTGAGATACTCTGTTTACAGATGAATATTTTAAGGCAAGAATGGTCTCACCTGATCATCACATCTCATTGCCTGCATTGCAACGACTTAGAGTGGTCTCAGTTGATGCCTTATAAAATGCTCCTACCTAGCCCCACAATTCTTCCAGAAAAATAGGAAGCCTAGCACAAAGCTGATGCTGCCACTGGCCTTAAACAAGGACATCTAACGAAGTCATGGCCAGCATTAGCTGTCAACCTACACCACTTTATTCCTTTTCCTCCACAGTGATGACAGCAACATTCTGCCTCTGAAACAGTCTGTCTCCTCCCTGCCCACCAAGTGTCCTCTTTTCTTACTTCCTTGAAATACCAGTACAACCCTACCTGGCCTCCATGTCCACCTCACCCTGTCAAATCCCAGCAGAACTGTGACGGAACACATAATAGCTCTCTTCAGGCAAAAAAGAGGCGGCAGAAAAAAGCTTTGTGTGCAGAGAAAAGAGTTCAGGGCTGCTTGGGAAGCAGGGAAAGAGGCTGTATGCAACTAGAGTTATGAAGAAAAAACACGGTCCACAGGAAAGAGGGCACTAAGAAAACCTGTTTCCTGTTCCTCTAGCTGACCTACCTTCAGCTGAAGATTCCCTTTCTCCAGAAACAGAACTTTTGGCCAAGAACCTTTAAAACCTGTTCCTACCATCAGGACCGAACAGGAAAAAGACATGTATTTTCTTGAAACAATTATTCTCATGTCACCATCACCAACAGTTAGCTAGACACCGAACCATCAGAGTTCTGTGAATGTCAGCAAGCTCTCCACTATTCAATTTCTTTGGCCACAAAAATCTACACAAACTTGGTCTTCCACAGGGCTATATTTACTGCCATAACCCTTACTGCAATGAAGCACTTACCTGTGGGAAGTCCTTTTCCCCTCAGCCTCTCCCGAATAGCCTGGCTCCTGTCTGGCTGCAATTTTCTATCTCCATTGCAGGAAAGTTGATCCACCTGCAAAACAGACAGTAATGCAACATCAAATATTGAAAGAGCTCACCTTATTATGAAACAAGTGTCCGTTACATAAATGCACAACATACATCAGTGCCAAACAGTTAAGTTCAAGTTCAGAGTGGAAGTTCAAACTTTTTTCATAAAAAACCAGGTTCATCAGTGAGAATATCCCCTAAAATTATCCAAATTTGAATAATCTGTGCACTATTTTACTACACATTTGGTCTACTTTTTTCCACTAAGTGTAAATTAAGTTCACAAGCGTGTAACAAATGCATTTCTCCCCTATAGGAAACTGAAGGGACAGCAACACTCAAAAACCATGTTCCGTGGGTGCAACATGACTGGAACTTGTGATTGGACTGATGAGTTTTCTGTGTAACAGGAAGAACTGCCTTGTACCTGATAGTTTTAGGCTGATACCTCACACAACTTATTACACATGTAAAAATCTCATGCATTTGTGAGAATTCTCTTCTTTAGCCCCTCAGGCACATTCCTTTCATGTGTCAGGCTTAACTACGCCCATTAACTTTTCTTTTTTTTTTAAATCACTGCTTCCCTAAAAAAAAATTATTTCACGTGTACAATCATTCAAAGAGCAGTGTATTTGCTACAACAAAGAATCTTTAGTGAGAACTTTTGATACGGTGGGAATCGGCATAACTTGGACAGTGGATTAGCTGGGAAGTAGGAAGAAGAAATCAAGCAGCCTTCTATCCATCACAGTTATAATGCAACTCATTTAACATTAAACAGATTGAATCAGCCTTGTGCCGTATATCCCATTACAAAGTATATTAACATGCAAAGTGAGAACATTCAAACAGGACCTCTCAGCGGTGCTTCATAGGCCACCAAATGACCAGTTGTAGAGCTAAGACCTCTCTAGCCTTTGATAAGGCAAATCAAGACTGGAGGCATGCTGATCTCGGAATAGCGAGTTGTACTATGGTTCTGAAAAAAACAATTTTATATACTTTTCCTATTACCTTAGAAATTCCAGCACACACAGAGAGCACTAAACATTAAAACCAGCAGGGATGGCTAGCTAAGGTGCACAAAAACACAGCAGCACAGCTATGTTGTTGTTCCGGCAACAATTTGGTTCTATTTGGCTATTTTGTTCTTGTCTGTTTGTAAAGCCAGTGCAGTGACACGTTACGAATGAGGTTAAAAAGGTTACTGGCAGAGGAAATCTAGATTAGCAAAACTTCAGCACTGGATAACCACCAGTAGCCCTGCTCCTTCATCATCAACATGGTACAGGAGATAGGAACACACTTGCTGGATTCAGCTCTCCACTGGATTTCAGTACGTGCATTTGGGACCACTACTGCTGTCTTTGGCAGGCCAGTCTAGATTAGTCTGTCACACTAACCTCAGACTCCCTCTGAAAGCCCGCTGACAAGTACAAGATGAAAAAAAGCAGAAAGTTTGCTAAGCAGAAAGGGCGATTAAGAACTTGGAGACTAATGACTGTCTCTCCACAGTGGCTGTTGCTATAGCTCATGGCCCAGTTTAAGGTTTGGATCTTTATTTTAATAGCTTCACTGATTAAGGCCTTGTAGATCTTTATTTCATTGAGTCACCGGCTAGCTCCACTTGGCAGCTACACAAGACTTCAGATATTACAGCGAAGAGCACTGAACTGACAGACATAACCTCACAGACTAGACAATGCTTTGTGGGGCTCAGGCTCAGCACTATTTCTGGAGGCCTGTCATAATCGGCTGGTGCCAAATATTAGACAAATGCAGGGACCTCTCACCTCATGCAAGTGCTTCCAAACCAGATTTATGAAGAAATTATCTAACAATTAGATCATAAGTTTTTTTTTTTTTTAAAAGAAAGCATTATTCAAGTCAAACATTTTTCTTGCAATTACATTGCTGTCTCTCCAGACAGCAATTTTTACATTGGCATAACCCCTATGAGATTAAAACAAAGAGTTTCAATGATATAAAACCAGGTGAAATTCAGGACCATCATGGGATATCATTCCAGCAATAATAAATCACTGCATTTGTTATAGTTATTAACAGAATACAAGGAAAGCAAGTATTGGCCAGAAAACAATCTAACAATATTGACAATTTATGGCCTTCCTTTCTACTCAGAGCCTTCTGAAGTTATGTTGTAATGGTTTAGGTGAAGGGATGGGTTGCCTGTCAGGAATAGTAACTTTGCAAGATGAGTTCATGTAGTTTCTTTCACTTCTGAAAACAGTTTAATGCATTTGTCATCATTAGACAATAACATCCTCCACAATTATCCACAAGAGCTGAGGAAAAGTACAAGAAAATTTGCACACAGTCTAAAACGTCCCTCTTCCTGTTAATAAGCAACTCTCTAAAAGTCAAGCGTAACTTTAAAAAAGAAGACTCAGAGCAATCATTTTTGAAACTTTTCAAGTAGCAACAAGTCTAAGGCTTGCCCCAGAGTTCATAATCTTTTTTGTTTTCCCGTTTTTCCCTACTTTTCTTTCAATGAAGACAAATAGTTCACAAGATCATCTTCCTCAGAAACAGAAGTTGTGAATGCACATTCCAGGAGGAATTGTCAAGTGCACAAACTGTTACAAGGGGAGAGAAGCAATTCTCTCAACACTCACCCTTACCAAAATTGCAACATAGTAAAACAAGGAAGAATGACTGCAGAGTGACTCTGAACGAGCACCTTTGCTCTCTTCCTGCTCATTTCTATTATTCCTCAAATGCTGACACAGACTTACCCCAGACAGGCTTCCCAGAACCAGTCTGACCAATTGTTTCACGTATGAAAAAGAAGGGGCACAGTTACTGTTCCTTATGTGTGCACTGCAAGCATCCAGAACAGTCCGTACAGATACACGGGCATAAATGACATCTTCACACATGCCGAGGAGTATGCTGTTGAGATGATCTCCAAGTTTGATAGGCTAGTGACAAACAAAAACAGGAGGGATAGGAGAATCAGTTTTAATAGTGACTTGTGGTACATACAGAAACCAAAGACATTCAACACAGTAAAATAACTATTCGTGAGACTTATTGCCTACATTAACTGAGTGCCAGTTTGAAAGTCACCATCAAGGTGGTGAAAAAATTGTGGTTGTAGATCAGTGGACAGGCATTCAGCATCTAGATTTGATTCCTACTCTACAACAATCTGGTCCAAACAAGCTGCCTGATCTATAAGGTCAGGACACCAAAGCTTTCCTTTCTCAAGGGCTTAATGACTAGCGAAAAGGTTCAGAGGAAGTTTTCTTTGGCTTTTTTTAACATCTGCTAGTCACAAGCATGAAATTCAATCCTCATTACAATCATTTTATAACCCTCTGTCTGCTATGCTCATTTTCTAGTTTCTCACCTCACCAATGTTTTACAGCAGCTGTGTTAGCATTTCCAAAGTCTAGTGACATCATCAAACAATATCAACAAAAAAAGTAAGGAATAAAACAGCAGAGCCACTGGTTAAGGAAGCAGAGCTTCATAGTTGCAGGACAACGCCCATATGGTTAAGAACAATCTAGATTTAATTCTCCTCTACCCATTCAGTTAATCCAGCACACTGTACATGGAATATCACTCCTCAGGCTATGCAATAGTCAGCAATAACACTTGTTCTCAGATGCCGCAGGCACTTGGGACTTGAGCTTTCTGATCTGTAGCTCTCAGAAAGTGGGTGGTTACCCACATAGTACAAGCATTGTCCTGCTTTACACCACAAAGCACTTCAAACTATTACAGTCTTCCAATTTTCCTTGTATTAGTATTCTTAAACTGCACCATAAAAAAAAAAGTATTCTGGACCATCCTGATTTAAGTAACATAGGCTTTTACCATCTATCTGTTTAGCACTTCTAACTAATTGTAAAAAAAAAAAAAAAAATCACTCTTGTGTTCAACGACACTCCCAGCAGAGAAGCAGCTCATTAACAGGCACAGCTCATTAGGCAGGCAAATATGGAAAAAAAAAATTAAAAATGGAAAAATCCACACATGCAAATTGACACTTAAAAGTAATGCCATACACAGACTGTCCTTTTGCCTCCACTAACTCCACAGGACAGAGGCACTGCATGAGAGTGTCCCAAAGCTAAATTCTAGACTTCTGCTCCCCCGTTTCTTTCCAGGCATACCTCACCACACTGTCTTTGGAAAAATATTGTTATATCAAAAGGTAGAACACTCCTTCCACTGCATTACTGTGAAACTGTTGCTACAATCTAATACCAAAGGAAGAAACAAAGAAAAAGGGGACTAAAATTCGTGCCTACTTTCTGCTCAACACCTACCACTGCCTACCTTAAGTCACTCTCCCAGTACCACTGAATACTGTTCCTTTCATCTCCTACAAGACAGGAGAGCAAAGAAAGGGGATAGCTGTCTAAGAAAATATTGGGGCTTTTGGGACAGGCACAGTAGGCATTACAAATAAGTATCCCTAAAACAGTCATAGCTTTAAATTTTCTGACTTTTGCATTCAGGCAGCTACTTCCAAATCAGTACAACTGAGAACCCAACTACCACTCTGTTAAAGAAAATATTAGGAACTGAACACTTAAATTGCCAAAGAGCCTTTCAAAATTTCCTTCCTTACCCTTACACAAAACACCAACTAGTAGGACTGAATCCAAACATGAAACAGAAATAGCTTATCTCCTTGAGCTGCACAATGCTCTGCCAAATCCCGCAACTGCAAGTCCATCATTAAATGCTTTTTTGGATGCATTTCATCTTATTTTCACTCTTTTGGATATTGACTTCTAAAAGTTTAATTGGGGGCAGGGAAGGAGCACACAGGAAGATGATGAATCACATTATCTTCAGTCAGTTTTGGAAAGACAGTCTAGGAGTCCTGCTGGGTGTGTGAAATAGCCCCATTGAGCAATAACACTCAGCTCTAAGCAGTCTGCAACTGTGTCTGCATTGACTGACAATTCAATAGCAGAAGTCTACTCCCTCTTCCAAACAATTCCTGCCCTTTCTTGGCCATTGTGTAACATAAGTAGTTGTATGTGCCAGGTCCAGACTCACAGAAGTTATGGCAGGATAGAGAACAAGTTGCTTTATTATGAGTGAAGCAACAGTGTTATTTAAATATTTGTTTTTATACAAGCCTAAACCAAAACAAATAATTTTCTCCTTTGTCAGCAGCTTAAACTGTTGTCTTTCAGTGTGTGACGCTACAGGATAGACTAGCCCAGATATATCTTCATGGAAACTAACAGAAATGTAGTATCAGCACCTTCTTTCTTCAACACCACCACCACCCTCACACACTCCACAGGAAAAAACTCCAAGTACAGGAAAGAAATCTTACTCTTCAGCGTCTTATTATGACAACCCTACCATGTTAACCCAAATGCAGATTCAGTCAAACCATCAAGTCTGAATTTGCAATATTAAACAAAACCAAATCTAAACTTACCTGACTTTGAGGAACTTCATGGTCAGCTCCCCAAAAGAGTGACATACCGAGAGAATAAATATGGACCTATCATAAGACACAAGACATTTGTCAACTCATTGACTAGGACTGGAAACGCAAAGCAGAACTTTAAAGTAGAGCAACTAACTTAACATCAATTCATTTATATATATTCCTGGTATTTAAGCTCAGTTGTCTTTCAAATTGTTCTTCTCCTTTGCCATAAGTGACAGAAAAGCAAATCCTACTGCTACGAAACGTACTGCATCTAACCAGTGCCTCTGTCTTCTCTGTTCAATTTTAAGTTCTCATGTCACATTGAAGCCAGAAGCACACGTAATCCATGCAATCAGCCTGGTGTGGGGTACAGACTGCATGGTTGTGTCCAAGGATCCTTAAAACTGTAGTCTGAAGGTAAAGCAGACCTTAGCAGGACTTAAACAGAAGGCTATTACTGTCAAGAGATCCCTAAGATTGGGATCAAAGGGAAAAAAAGAAAAGAAATTAATCTAAGTGTATCAACATCACCTTAATCTATTATTGATATTTTAAGATACAAATACATTAATAATTAAATGTATAATTAACGACTAATGTCAGCATTAATGACATTAATATATCTTTACCATATTAAGTCCACCAGGACAGGGAATAAAACCTCTAAATACTGCAGAATTAAGAGCACAAACACATACTGCCCCTGTAGGTGACTGCGAAAAAAATCAGGTAAGTGCAGAAAAAAAAAAAAAGCAGTTTGTCTGGACTGTAAAAGTAACATATACTAGCAAAGGCTCTTTCTACCAAGTTATTACTAATATTTCTGCTACTTAAATTTGTGCTACTTGAAGCTACAAGTTTATTAAATAATTGTGCAGGTAATGAACAGCAATTACAGGGACAGCGATAAATTAAAAGCGATTTGCTTAAGTCAGACTCTTCACTAACTAAAAGCAAAACATCTTAACTCCTAGGTATATACATCGACAAGATCTGTCCAGACTCAGATACTTCATATACAGATTTTAAAAACTTAGATGTAAATCAAGTGTAAAAGGTAATGGATGGACTCAATAGAACCTATGAAACAATAAAAATATTTTTCTTCTTCCCATACTAAATACATAGTTGTTAAAAACCATACATCTAGAACTAGCTTAAGGTCATACAAAAGAATTAATCTCTGTGCTGAGGAGTCTCTTAGCCTACTCAAGACAACGAAATATATTCTTGAAGACTCAGAAAAAAGGATGAAGCATAAATGTTTTTTTCTTTTTAGACCAGATTGCTTGAAAGACATTATACCATTACCGCAATGTGCCAGGAATTAACCCCCAAACACAAGTACGATGTATTTTCAGATTTCTATTGTAAAACAGAAAAAAGTTTTCTTTTTATGTATTCGGAAGAGCAATACACAGCTTAGTGACAGAGTGAGGAAGTAATTACTAAATAGACTTAGAAGCAACATGTTATTAAAATTGTTCTTGTAAATTCAACGTACTTTATTCATATAAAATTGGAATTCAATGTACTTGGAGAAGCACTCCAATCTTAAACTTCTGCTAAATCTTGTGGGATGGTCTCTGTGTAGCACAGCGTATGAGTCAGTCCAGGACAGAAAGGTTTCCATCAGTATATGGCAGCGATATACCAGATATTGCTGACACACGGTTACTCACTGGTACAGTTCAGTCCAGCTGACTGACAAACACTGAAGATGGAGGAACGGGGTCAGCTAGTGTGTATTCAGACACAGGTGTGGAAGAAAGATATTCAGGTAGAGAATAATAGAGAAACGAGGTTTCTCTTTGTGCTAAAGCTGAAGCAGAACCATGGAGAATTGCTTTGCAATTATGCTCAGAAAGGAAAATAAGGAGGCAAATTTTGTTGCCAGTGGCATGCTCTGGCAGGACTGCAGCAGCGTTGTACGCAGTTGCAGATGAAACAAAGCTTTATGCTAGATGCAAATACGTAGCCAGCACTGTGTACCTAACAAGGGCTCATCCATCAGCCTCCTCTCCCAGAAAGGAGGCACTGGCCACCAAAGTAAGGTCTCTCTGTTCCACGCAAAGAACAGAATAGGACAGAAGTCACAGACAAGCATGAAGGGTTCTCAGTTAATACCACTGCCCCATTCAACCTCAAACATTTCAAATACTTTCAAATACTAAGAAAATTGTTCCATATCTGGTTTATTACCCATTACCCTTTCAACTGAAAAACTAGAAAATCTTCCTTACATATCCAGATATACCACAGCTATACAGAAAAAGGTGAATATACTTTCAGGGTAATAATGCATGGGGGAAAAAAAAACCAAACCAAAAAACTTTTCAGAAAAAAAACCAAAACCAACCCAAAAAACCCACACAGAAAAAAAAAAAAATCACAAAATTCAAACAGCTTTCAAAATAAAAGCTAAGTGAAACAGTTTCTGATGCACTACTCCATCAATGGTATTTCAAGCTTTATATTAACTTAAGGCGGTTTTCCAAGTATAACATTTCAAAGTTACTTGGAAGTCGCTACTACATAAAAAGCAAAAGTGTATCCACTAAATATCAGTTAAATCCATTTTTGGATTTTCACATAATGCCTGCACGCGTATCATGCATACATATCCTACTTCATACACTGAGTCATACTGCTGCTTGACTGGTGTTTGACAGCTCCCTTACGAATTTCTAACTGCTTATTATAGTTTGACAGCCTTTGGTTGTGTCAGTTGTGGAGGTGGGGGGGAAGAAATCCTACAATAGTCTGTTTACAAGATCATCGCTGCTTGAGGTTTGTGCCGCTTTACATCAAGATGTAAAGAGAGAATTCTAGCATAAGAACTAGCCAAAAATCATCTATTGAAAAATTGTGTTGTAATAACTCAATAATTTCGCTAATTTCAAATGATCAGTAACTCATGTTTTTATACAATACTACCTAATAAGCATTCATATTTAAAATACCCTTCTCCATTTCCATATGAGGTAACCTCTGACTTAGAGGGACATAACATGCATCTCTTAAAAATGATAGCATTTATTAAAAAATTCTAGTTCATTTTGGTATTATGATACTTCTATTATTTTCCACAATATATAAATCAACATCTAATTAATTTCCCAAATTAATCTTTCATTATAATTTTGAACGCTTTGCTTACTCTACTTCCAATAAGCTTGCAGTTATATCAGACTTATTTTGTGTTCAAATTGACTAGATGTCTTGGAATCAAAAGGGTGTTTATTGACTGACTATCATTTTTTTCAATATTTATCCCTGAATACACTGTTACTTTGTGCTAGCAAGTAAAGTCATAACTCGAGACGAATGCAACCCTGTTACTATCTGTTACAAGGCCTTAAGACCTTTTTCTGCCTTCAGCAGCTTTGAGACATGGTCCGATTTCAGAACAATCAAAAAGGAACACACCAAAGATTTCAAGTAAATGAATTCAGTGAACTACAGCAAGTTGTGACAGAATACACACCAAAAAGTTTAAATATGTTACAAGTTATCACAGTTAGCATGTGCAAAGCAAGATCTAAGAAACATGAAGTAAACTTATCAAGACAAATAACCAGCGTACCATCCAACACAGTTTAATAAATGTAAAGGGAAACAGTCAAAAAAAGAAGGATGCACATATAAACTATTTATCAGCCCTACTAACCTGAACTAATAAAGCCACATTTAGACAAAAGTTTTTGTACAAAGCTATGTTTCAGGTAGCTTTCTCTTTCCATATAAGCCAAGTAAGCAAATAAACCCAAGAGGACTGGTATATTTGAAGCAATTCGCACAAATGTACTATACTGTGTAGTTCCCAACTGGGGGATTACAGACCAGTACTACAGATACTCCAATCTTTTTTTGTTTTGTTTTCCTGATGCATTATCAAAGATTATTTCTACATATACTGGTATATACCATTGTCGTCATGAAAAGACTTCAATTCTTTCTATGTACATTTCTAAGAATCCACCTGGAGGGTCTCACATGAGCAAATGCAGGATGAGTAACTCTCAGATCCCATCTTCAGATTATGGCTGTCCTTCACTGCACCCAGATATGACTACCACACTGGAAGAACAACTGTGTGATTTATCCACAAAGCTTTAAGCTGAGAACAAGAATGGTAGCAACAAGTTTTCTTCAAATGATTTTGTACCATCTCAGGCTAACAGAACAGTTAATTTTTCCCCCCAGTGTGTGCAAAACATTTGCAGAAATCAAGTAGAATTCAAACATTAAACAGGTTAATTCATCTCAAGCCCAAAGCCTGAAGCTTCAACCTAATGCTAACGCTGAACACCACAAGCTAAAGGGTTTTATTTAGTTTATACGTAAGCTTGTCTATTTCCACATCCAACTGTTTCCCAATGAAAACAGCAACACAGTTGCTGCAGCCTAGAGTGTCAATTTTGCCATCACTTTCCAGCAAGCAAGGTTATACCGATATCATGAAATTCACACAGCTGTAATCAGAGGGCATTAATGAGCGCTGTGCAGAATGCCAGTATTTGGTCATCACCTATTGATATGCTCTGTGCTGGAGTTTACAGGCCACAGTGGTCCCTCTAAGTATTTCCTTCCTAAAGATTAAGATAAAGAAACATCATAGCATAGTTTTTAATAGTAACAGTTCTATATCTATTTCAAAAAGAAAAAAGTAACATAATGAATGAATACTAGCACAGAACAAAGAATGCAATTAGCTCTGATGAAGGTCACAAACATGTCATTTCAAAACTTTTTTTGATGTGTTTAAAGGTCTGTTTAATATATTAACTTCAGAGTTGGCACTAGAAGTAATGTTACTGTCTTCAACAGTGTTGTCTCTCTTGAAAGAAGATAAACAATTCCAACAGTATGACTACAGAGCTTGGCAGCTGCATCCTGCGTAACTGATCCTGAACCTGCACTGATGTCAGTGTTATTTTTACTTCTCTATTAAACCTTTCAACCTATGTTGCTGATTGCTTATAGTTTTTTCATAGATAAAATTATACACATACTTTATCATACCATTATTTCTGACTATACTGCAGGGTAAGAAGGACGTCTAAAGGGCTTGCAAGTAACTGAAGAAACTGATTTTCAGAAGATATTCAATGATACAGTACTAAAAGATGACTATATACAAGGTTTAGAAGAAAAAAGCTGCAAACACAAAATATTCAACACAGAAAAAACACGTTTTAATAGTCCTAGTGCACACAACAGCAACCAATGCCAATATCAGTTTCCTCTGGAGTAGGAGCATGTTGCTATTCTTCCTGGAGGAAGACTGCCAAATATTATAATTATTCCCAGATTACAACACTGGCTGTGGCTAGCTTCATTCTCTAAGGATTATCAATCTTGAGAAGCCAAGGAGATGGAAACCGAGCTCAGCTTCCTTCTTACTCCCACCTCTAAATATCTTTGACAAGGCCAAGGAAATGGTTTTCTGGGGAAAGTGTTACCATTTGCAACAGATTGTTGTTAAGAAAACATTTGAGAAGCTAGTCATTTTGACTGTGCGGATCAGTGACCTGGAGGAGATCACATACACAAACCTTACCTGCCAGAACATCTACCCTTAGGGAAGAGTTAAAAAAGGAAGGTGGAAAGGAACAATTTTGCACACAACTGAGGAATACTTATGTTCACTAAAACAAACTTTTTCTTCTGAGATGTGTAGCAATATCTTGGTTTTTGAAGCCCTGGACTGCTTGAGGAATTCCTTTGCTTACTGCTCAGATGCGTTTTGCCAAAAAAAGTTTTTAAAAATAAAATTGTTGATGTCACTGAAATCTTTTAGAAAAAGAAGGCGAAGTGTTCCTTACTACTAGTTCAATGGTCATTTATTCTGTGCCGCTATTTCCCAAGTACAGCTGTCAGTAGCACACGTGACAGGGACCTGCACACAGACACTTCTTCATAAGAGCATACAACCAGAATCATTATTCCATTTTTTAGAGACCAAAACAAAGTAGGAGGATCCCTCCCCCTCTCAGAAAGGAAATCAATGATTACACATACAAATCAAGAACCACAGAGAGACAAAAATGTCAGTTTAAAGCTATTTTGTGAACGGATCAATAGCAAAAGACGACAGCTGTCTGCCAAGGAAAAGGTACTGTACCTTTTCAACATCCGACAGAGATGATAGAGAATGGTTCTGCAGAACCTCCGGTGCTGTGAATGCTCGCAGGTCTTGTTGGGAGACATTTTCATCGGTAAATGTTACACTGCCCGATGGAAGCAACAGGAGAGACCATGGAGAAATGATGAATTCCAGAGCAGTAGGATCAGCTGTATTTGAAAGAAAAAAAAATAACCCTGACATTAAAGCAACGTTGTTTGATGCCCTTCCTCGATGTTATTTTATTTGCTCAGACACGTTTAATATCAGCATACATATTATTAATGGAACAGATTCATACTTCCTTTTCTACCTGTGGTGCTTCATAACCACAGCAACAACCTCAATTTTAATCACACTAAGGAGTAACACCTGTCTATTTTGACTATTCTTTACTATTATTCATACCATCAAGGTCAGGAAGAGCCTGCTAAAATATTCGCAAGCTCTCCTGTCCTTAGGTTATTTCATTTATGTTACAGTCAACATATAAAATGATCCCATTTTGTACTGTACATGTCATTAAGGCTAATTCCTACAATAAGAATGGAATTAACTGCTATACTAATATAGCACTGCTATGGCAGCAATGATCTGAAGACAGAAGACAAGGTTAGTAGAGAAAGGAAATACTCCTTATTAA
This sequence comes from Pluvialis apricaria, assembly GCA_017639485.1. Lineage (NCBI taxonomy): Eukaryota > Metazoa > Chordata > Aves > Charadriiformes > Charadriidae > Pluvialis > Pluvialis apricaria. The sequence goes on from CM030010.1 coordinate 68,542,624, forward strand.
AGTAGCTGATAGAATTGGACAAAATGGAAAAGTTTTGGAGCACAGAAGTCCTTTTTAGCCTAAAGAAAAAAATATTTAAAAGTGAAAAAGAAAAGAATAATTCTAGGCAGCAGTGGAAGTGGGCAAAGAATAAACGTGAAACCTTAGTAAGATCACCCATTCAAACCCCGTGAAGAATACTTGAAAATATCAAAACAAGTACTGAAATTGGAGAACCAAAAGTGACAAAGAAAGTTTCCTACACCATGAATATGCAATTTGCCAGCTAGGTTTTTGATGTCTGATAACACTGCTGTCAAACTTCTGGCCACAGACCTATTAAAAAAAACCCAAACTGGGTGGCGGAAACTGGTGGGTAGAAACAGACCGCACGCAGGTCTGGGGAAGGTGTTAAAATCCCAAATCTACCTTGAAAGTAAAAGTTAACTAAGGCAGGAAAAAGAGAGACCATTTCCTTGAGTCAAAATATTTTTTCTACATGTCAAACAGTAAATCAGCTCAGTTTCGCTGAAGGAGGCATAGGCTTTTATCTAAGTAAAATTAAAAGTTAACTGCTATTTTTCCATAGGCAAAGAGGCAGTTGCTCTGTTTTCTCCTACGTGATATGTCAAAGATCTGAGGAAATGCATATTTGAAGGACAAGTCTTTGGTTTCTCTCTACATAGTAAGCAACAACAGCAGAACAATAATTTCCTCCTTCAGCTCCACCACTAACATTTTCCACTCTCCTATCAGCTTTGGATGTTCCTACAGTGCTGGTTCCTATCTTGTTCAATTATCTTGTAATCTAGAATATTTCTAATCTCCTAGGAAATGTATTAGGTTACTGCTTGCAGGTATCAGATGTAAAAGGATCTACCAAGTAAGTCCTTCAATTTCTTCAACTCCCCTTTCTCCAAAAGAAGCTAAGAAATTGCTTTTAGGCTTTCTACATTCTGTGATACCAAAGCAGAACTATATTAATAACTCCGTAGTACAATTATCCAGAAAAACACTCCCAGCTTTCAGATCCTGAAGCTCCGAAAGTTTTCGCTCCTACCAATGTGTGCAAGAGATATCATCCAGTAGAGAACCCAATAATTCATTTTTCAGTCTAAGACTAACATACACGTTTTTCTGAACATACCTTAAATCGCTATGCAGAATTTTGCTTTTAAAAGGGAAAGAGACCATTGAGGGCAACAAACATTCTAGAAACTGAAAGATCCTACAGAGTCTACTTCAAGTAGTTCTTTCAAATTGTTTAATCACCTGAGAACCAATCAAGTTTGTTATAGTTTTTCTAACGGATTTCAAAATGCCAGCGTGTTTTGCTGAAAGCCAGTAACACAAGCCTAGGATTCACAGTGCAGACTTGGTTTCCCCTCGCTCTGCTCTTTAGGACATACAAGAAAGGCTCAGTCTTCTTGCCTCAAGGGAGTGTATTTCACTGCTCCAGCTTTCTCTCCTGCATCCAAATGATATAAGCAACTGATGGATGGTATCACTGATCATGTAGGTTAAACCAACTTAAACTCTCACCCAGAACTGCTGAGCTCCCCATGGAAACCAGAGGTCTTTGTCACATACAAAAAACCCGCCCCAAAACACCCTCAAAAATACCAAATACAAAGCCATACATGATGATACCTGTCTTACACACAGAAGACAAGATCTCAGGGGTTTTTCCTATCCTATTGCAGTAGCTAAAATTGCAAGGGACAAAGCAATATATGTTACCTGAACCCACCAATGTCAACTAAATAAAACATATGGCTCAACTAACAAGCTGTACAAGTATCTTTCTTTTTCTAGACCTCCTCCAGTATGACTTCAATTATTTCCAAATATTTAATTTATCAAGGTATTATAAAAAAAAATCAAACCCAACCAACAAGCAAAGAATTGCATTTGCTGAGCTACTTGAACAATGTTGTACAAATTTAGTCAAGAGAAGAAATTCTAAATTTAGTGCAGACATTAGTTACCAGTCCTTACACTGCAGTACACAATATCCCTCTTCCCCACAGCAATCCAATCAGCCCCTAGCTGCAAGAAGATTTAAGCCTGGTATCACTCTGTTTAATGGTCACAATACAGTAGTAAAAATAATCAATCATGTCCAAGATCATGGTTTCACCGCAGTGTGTAGAAAGACACTTGGCATCAAGAAAACGACTTTATCTCTACAGATGTCTTCTCTTAGCATGGCCAACTTCAAAACCAGAGTTTAAAAGTATCTCATATTGTGAAAAAGCCATCAAATATGTAAATTTAAAAATAAGATGAGCTGAAGAAAACTTCCCCAGCAAGAACTTTTAACACCACATATGGCGCAAGTAGAGAGAAATCAACTTCAATCAACTGAATTAAATAAAATTTTAATTAAGAATGAAAATAATATTATCTCTTCCTCCCAGCCCCAAGAGATGACATTTTGCACTATACCTCTAACCCACTTCCTCTGAAACAAAACAAACAGAACAACTGCTGTTCACTGTTGTAGCAGTAAGTTCAGATGCTAAACAAAAGAAATGTAAAGATGGAAAGATACTTCCTATTATACATACATAAGAAAATATTACATTATATAGCAAAGCACTTATAGAAAGAAGATCTTAGTTGGCAGCAATTTCCAAAAATAACCCTGCAGATAACTACTGGATTTTTTACTAGTTCTGCGTGTATACAACACTGATATAAAAAAAAAAAAGCATTTTAAAATATTATAAGATTTCTGCTTAAAAGTCCCAATTCAGGAACCTTAAGTAATGTGGAGGCTTTATCCTTAACATTTTGCATGACAAAGACTTTAAATACATATGAACTGTTCATATTCTGAAACATACTACAGAAACAAGAGTTAGTGAGATGGAAATACAATTTAGCCTTAAGAACAACGGAAACCCCCTCACATTTAGCTTGAAGTCTTCCCAATATTAATTTAAACAAACTTTGGGGCATGCATTTGTCCTCTACAGAGGTAGCAGGCTGAATTTATTGATCCATGTAAAATACTTCCCGCGACAGTCAACAATTTTTATGATCTGAAGCAATGTACAATGAATGTGATTAATTGTAAGTTCAGAAAAAGGGCTGATTTTTGCCAAGCTCATTTTGTTGACATTTTCTTAGCTTCCTCTTTTACTAGCTTTTAACTAACATCGCAGATCATACTGCCTCCATCACAACTTTGGGAATCTAATCTACTGTTACAAAAGATGAGAATAAAATAACTCATTCCCCATTTGCTTACTTAAGGCAAGCATCGCAAACCAAAATAACTGTCTCAAAGCTCCTACTATGCAGATTTAACCTAAGAAAAATATTTTAAAGTAACTCTACTCCTACCCTTTCAAGTGTTTGTACCATGGGGAAAAAAAACCAAAACCAAACATGCAATTTATCAAATAGCCAGGAACCAGAGAAAAACAACAGAAACTAGCTTCCAGTCACAATATTCATGTCATCTTCTGTTTAGGCTTTCAGGAGAATTTACAAGAGCCGTAAGGGAAACATACTCCACAAAATACAGGGGAAAATGTACAAAAAAAAAAAGAGAGATTCAAACCCCTCTTTCTAAAAGCACTGGAATTCAGGATATGGCCACCTGGTCAATTTTTTATCCAGTAGGCTTTCAACTGTGCTAGAGCTGCCAGCCTTCTGAGTTAACTCCAGAACTATGCAACTTGGTAACAAAACACTTGTGAGAGCACAGTTAATCAAGCAGTGCCAAGACAGAGATAAATAGTGTGGTCTGACTTGAAGTGAGAGAGTGAACTGGTTTTAAATGCAATAAAAACTGAAATAATCTTCAGCTACATAGCATCTGCCAAACAAATGAAAGACTTTTAAAGCAGTCCTTTACATGGTTTAACAGGATACAAGCAGCCAAAGATGAAAAAAATCCACCACATTATAAGAGACAGTAAGTTCAGGTAGAAATTTAAAATGGATCCCTTTTACAATATTGATGGCAGGTAATTTTAAATTCCCAAACGACATATATCATTCAAGTTCCTTCGGTTTTGTTTTTTTCCTACTTCTCTCTTAGGCCCCAGCCATTAGCAAAAATGGTCAGAAGTGATGTACATTTCAGCTCTTTCAGGACACAAAAGTAATACCTTAAAAAGGCACAGAACAACCTAAAAACATACACCAGGTTTTCAACACATCTCATCTTTCTCTTTGCTTTGCTCTATAGCCCTCACTGAGACAAGTAAGATTTCTCCTAGCTCAAAGGAACCTGAAGATTTTTATGCTTAGGCCAGGTTGGAGGCAGTCTCTAGACTAGAGGCCAGGATTATGCCAGCACAAGGGATCACTTACGCTCCAAGTCCTATGCTCCTTTGAGCTAGTGCACATGTCCCTGCACGCCTGGTGTGCAGGGGAAGCAGCATTGCAGCGCTTCTGCTCCCTCTCCCTTGGGCACAATGGGATGGGACTGAGCAGAGAGCTCTGACGTGATACTGAACTACTTAAAAACCGGCAGCACAGGGAGAAACACTGACAGGCTAACTGAAATTTACTCTTTCCTGAGAAACAATTAGTTTCTGAGATCACCCATGTTGTTCCCGAGATGCTCACCAGTCAGCATAACACCACATTAAACTTTGTTACCATGACCACATCCAACAGAGAGTTCTGGAAAGAGCAGAAGTAGTAACTGAGCCTCACTTGAGGGGGTAAAAAAACCAAAACAAAACACAGTAAAAAAAAAAAAAGAAAAAAAAAACCAACCCAAACAAAACACCACAAAAGCCTGATCTCTTTCCTTCTCAGCAACAAAAAGATCAAACGTTACCAGCAGGTAAAAAAAGAAATTGTTCCTTAACGGTTATTTTAAAGGGAAAAAACTATCATTTAACACCTGCCAGCAAGGAGTAGCTGGAAAATGAGGATTGTGTTTTCTATTTCTATTGCATTTTCCCGCTCCGTCCCAACTAGGTCTGTGACAACTTGAGACCCACCAATAGCTCCCATCAACACATTTCGCACTTCGCCTTCCTTGTTTTCATTGTACTTACCCAAGCCAAGCAAATGCAATAGTATGTCTGTCAACAACATTTACAGGTCCCCCAAAAACACAATTGTCCTTCTTCACATCCACCTTCAGATGATACCACGTTCTTTACATAAATAATTTCCCGTATACAAATTTGCAAGGCAGTCAATTTATAAAGTATCTCTTTCTTGGCTCAACCTGCCTTTCTGTTATCAGACTCAATTTTCCCTCTTCTCTTCTCCCTCCCTTTAAACACGTCTTGAAACATAAGGTCCAACTATTTTCAGAATCCACAAGAGGATTTAGCATAGGAGTGGCCTAAGTGACATATAAAGTCTTTCCCACTTTCAAGTTTTGATAAATCTTTTCCAGTTAAACCTACCAAATTAGAGGGACGCCTGGTTTATAATTCTGAGCAGCAGAGAGCACAGCATGTTCCTTACACTTATACGCTCACATTTGAGATACTTCACTTCAAAGACCTATTCCTTTGACCTCATGGAATACTGAGTACAAGATACAGCGTGTCTGAAACAGCTGATACACCCTCTCAACAACAAAATAGTTATTGCAGATAATTAAACAGATGTAAGAGAAGGGCAGGTCTGGTATCGGCCTTTGAAATCTCCAGATTAATCTCAACGTCACTAGTACAACTGATGTCAGATCTGCAACTGAGTACTAGATTGTCTTTCTCTTCCATTTAACAACTTATAATATGCTGACAAGACAGCTACCAGAGTTGATCCTCTACATCAGTGATAGCAACTGGGCATTTCAATCTAATCTTTCATCGCTTATAATGATGAAATCAATTTGTAAAGTATTTTTAAAGAGTTCAACACCTGTTAGAATTGTAAATACAAATAGGCATAAAAATATGCACATTTCTGTATCAGTCACTGAATTAGATGTGGTACAATGTGATTAACCATGTAAGATGTGGCTTTTCATTATGTGCTTCATTTATTCAGTGCTTTGAAGGACAAGAAGATAGACTCACTAAAAGATATGCAGAACTTCTATAAATCAAGAAGTCATCAAATCTGTAACAGAAGCTTGTTTTGGTAATTTTTCCATCATTTCCTGAAACTAGTTTAAGTAACAAATTAATTGAAAAACATGTTCTCAGTTCATGGAGTAATAGGATTCTCAACTTCAAACAGACTACCAAAACTCTACCAGGATTACATAAATAAATAAATAGTTACTTGGGCTGGTGATTCCTTTAAGTGTGTGTGGTTGCTGGGCTGGTGCAGGGAGGTTGCCAACAGATGGCAATTTAAGAGTTGACGATTTCCATGGCCTTTTTATCCTGCTCATTTCAACACAGTTGGACCACAGGCTGTTGAACAATATGCCTTATTTTATTTTTTTAAAGAAACTTAATATAGAAAACGCTCAACAAAGCTTGGATTTTGTTACAGAACAACATGTTCAGGGACTCCAGAGCTATACAAGGAGGAAGAAAAGAGCATCTCAGACTGGTCAGAGCTGAGCATGCTGTGAACTTGCAGAAGCTCAAAGCTTGCCTCATTGCCCTCTGCCCAGGAGCAATGGGTCAGTTCTGAAAAATTTTGGAAACTCACCCGCTGCCATAGAATACCTCTTCCATGCTATATGCTAGGTCTGAAATTTGACCTAGGAAAACAGGATTTCTCTAGGATACCCCGTTTGCTACAAGTCCTCCACAAATAAAGAACAAAAATGAGTCAGACAAACATACAGGAAGCTCTGCGCTCCCTGTTCCTGCATCTCTACAACACATATTTACAAGCCAGCACAGAAACTGATACTCAAGACAACAAAAAAAGGTTTCTAGATTGTTTCCTTAGTGAAGCCAAATCTTCATTAAAGACTGTCTGGTTATCCTAATCTTGCTGGAAGGAATTAGATTGCCTTTGTCAACCTTAGTTACATAGTGAAGTTCTTTCATTTGGGTGTCTCTTGAAGTGCATTTTACCACAGGGCTATATCCCAGGTTAATTAATAGCATGCAACTGAAAATAGTTTGCTGAACTAGCAGAAAAACAACTCAATAAAACAGCTTCATCTCCAAGAAGAGACAGATTCTTCTGACACTGATTTTATCTGAATTTGTGTTTTGGTCTTCACTGATACGAAGTAAGACCAGAAGCTTCTGCCACCTTAGCCAGCCTTGGCTAGCAAATATTCCCCTAACTTAAAAGCACATAGCAGAAGTCCTGGGGCAGATTTCAATTTTGTGCTTTCGTCTTTCAGTACTTGTCCCTCTGAAGGAGGGCTCACTATGTTCTCATTCCCAATGCTTGCATGCAGCCTTCATAGTAATTATGATAACTCTTTTGTGTGCTACTCTCAGGCCCAGAAAGGGTGAGCTCTTATTTTCAGTGGAGACTTCCTTCTTGAAAAGAATTTAGACCTAGAATAATGTCTTAAGTGGTTTCACTACCATGCTACTGTGATCCTTCAGGTGGATTTCAAGATGGAGCTCAACGTGTTGATTCCCATAAAGTGCACAACAGTAAACCTCTAATCATTCAAGATCTCTCCTTAGTCAAGGTCTCACTTGGTCTCAACCACCTGCCCTCTTAAATAAATAAATAAATACATATATAATTCCTCTGATTCTCTCCCAGAGACAACAAAGAGAGAAAAAAGAGAGGAAAGAAGATGTCAGATTTTCCTTTGTGGCAATACAAGAAGCAGAGGGACAGGACAATCAGTCAAATTGCAACAATAAACTCAGCATTCCTAATAGGGAATGCTTCTTACCATGCACGGGCTGTGAGCTTGCTGGTAAAGGGGAAAAGGGAAATTTGTATGGGATATCAAAACTACCCATAATTTGCCTACCAGAAAATATTTCAGAGAAGTTGATAAAATTTTATATTCATAATGCTAAGTCAAGCTTGACCAGAAATCAAATGCCGTATAGCAGCTTCTGCCCACACCTGCCTTCTTTGGAGTCTTTGTGAAATATCCAAGAGACCACTGTCAGAGGCTGTACAATGTACGGGACAGACCTAGTGTCTGACTTCACAGGTTGTCTAAACCAAATCTTAAAAATATACAACCCCAAAACAACTCAAATGTTGAGTCTTGATGAAATTGTAAGCCAAATGCATATGCCCTCAATAATGAGGATGTGTCCCTTATATAGTTATGTGTCAAAACAATGACTATTTTCAAAGTGTGAGCTTTTGATTTTTCCTGAATAAGACTGAATAAGCTTACATATGCGTGCTTATATGTAAGGGGATGACCCCCATAAATTTGCTGAAATATTAAGATGTGTCATGGGATGCCAGGTTAAAGATGTCACAAAAGTTCAATATTGGAGTTAATCTTTTATTGCTATAAAAAGCAAAAAGGGGGGGGGGGGGGCTTAAGGATTTGCAGATTTTAAAGAAAAGAAAGGAAAACATAAGGAAGACGAAGGGTTCCATACTTAGACCTAGTGCTAAAACTTAGCACTAAAACTAAATTATTAGCAGTATTGCAGATGCTCAACTTAGAGCTTACTAAGTAGGGGGAATGGAGGAGAAGAGATATTTCTACTCCTTTAAAGTACAACAACCCACCACATTGCTTTCAGTAGCTATATATGACTTGCTAATTGCACTCTGGGGAATGATACCTAGCCCTCTAGTCAAGGTTTCAGTGGCTCACCTTTGCCTCACTTCAGACTACATCTTGTCAGAGCAAACTGGTCATGACTGACTGCACTGTACTATACCTGTTTCTATATCCCCCTCAGGCCCAAAGTGCTCCAATGGTCTCAGACTTATTTATCGTTTTTCCTATGTTTCTATCTCATTTCAATGAGTCTAAAATAATGCAAAGACTCTGTGGTAGCTTCCTACCAAAGTGAAGTTGCTACCACATGAAACTGAATGTGCTGCGGGTCCTGACAGAACATGAAGTGATGGTTGAAAACATGAAAACATCCTCTGGGCTGGGGTGCAGCTAGGCACTTTACCCAAGATAACCTACGAGCAAGTTATTATTTGGTTTTAAAGCCTAGGAAGAACAAGGGAATTTACTTATATGACACGTAAATATAATCAAGGTGTTTCTAATTCAGTATATATCAGACTTTAGAAATGCTTACCTTTTCTGAATAGTTCTTGAAGGCTCTCTGCACTTTGATTCAAAATAGCCCATATTTCTTCTTCTTGCAATGGCCCCCCCCCGAACCTCCAGAGCCTCTGCCAGTGACACATGCATGTTACCTGGGAAATGAGACAGACTGATTTAAGAATAATTCTCTAACATTAATGGAAACCATAAATATAAATACTACAAAACATTCACCATGACGGTAAAGAACTTTGAGCACCTGCTATTAAGAAAAAATTGGGTTAAAACAACAATGATCCATATAATATTGCAGGCTACTAAATCAATAAACTCAACAAGCTGGCATTAGCCCAGATGCTATGGGCAAGAGTTTAAAAAAAATGACAAAATGATTAGTAGTTACAGGTTTATTAATGTAAATCAGCTATTAACATTATTTTGAAAGACTGAAGTTCATCAGGACTTTACGTTAGGAAAGGAAGCTCTTCTGATATATTTTTACAGGGCTGTTCATATTATTTCATGACCAAATAATAAGAAGCACTGTCTGCAAACATGCAAGCAAGCAAGCTAGCTGTGGAACTGATAGTTATCTTCTTTGTTCAGCTTCTTCATACATTTAAGAAAAGAAAGTAAAACTGTTAGTTGCACCCTACATATTATATACCCAGAAAACATATAAAGAGTTCATTTCCCAGCTAGATGATGTCAGGCCTTAATATTTTGTCAAAGAGTTAAACCATTCTCACCATACCACAATATGATATTCAGTTGTCCAAAACGAAAACCATTTTGAAAACTGAAGAACACATCCCTAAATATTCTGGCAAAGTCAAAGCTTCATCATTTTGGTAAGCTCATGAGCAAATAAAGCAAGCGTCTGCTGAATTATTTCAGCTTTCTATTGACACTAAATGTTCTCAGATTGAGCACTCACACCAATTTATATTTCTGACTAAGGTGCAGCTGCAGTCGCTTCTCTCTCTGCTTTTCTCCAAAGACCAAAGAGTAAAATCTTGAGGCAGTGAGCTGCACTAAGAGCCTAAGGTACATTGTCAACTATCAGTGACAAGTTTGTTAGGTCCCAAAGGCTCCAAAGTTGCTGCTGGAAATGGAAAAGACAGTTCCACAAGCAATGCATATTGTCCTGAGATCAGTAACTGATATCAACAGCTTTAGATGACCTAACGGTAGTGCTGGAGGTTCCTCCCTCTCCCTTCCAATCAACTAGCTGGAGCCTCCCCATCAGCATACAATCCTGACTCAGGTGTACACTCATGGATATTAATCTAACAATTTGCAAGGAGGACAGGCTGACTAGCTACATTTAGTTTCCCACGTGTCTAGGCAAGTTTTTTTTCCTCTGTTTTCTATGTATTCTTCCATGGTTTTTTTATTTCCAGATAACCAGTTCATACCCATGTAATGGCAATATAAGAGGTAATATCCTGCAGTTTCTAGCTGAAAACATGGGCTTTGAAGACAGTTGCTGAAGTACTATCCAGAGCCTTTCCAGCTAGAATTCTATACTACATTATTGAAAAATTACATATTGTTGGCTGCATTTCATCACAGACAGCTTATTTTTCCTTACTTCACAGTTTGCCAGTTTTTAGTATTCAGTTATTCTGCATATTTACTAAGCCAGATATATTTCCAACAATTAGTGTTCAAAAGTCATCATCAAAAGATAATGGAAGGGAAAACAGATCCAGAACACATTTAATATAAAGATTAAATCTGAATCCCCAAAGAGAAAAATAAATACACCATTCAAAATGGAGAGCTAGGGACCAATACAGACTTTCAATAAATGGATGGAAAGCCAGAGATAAACAGGTCTTTAGTCAGTATGAGATTCACATACATCTGGCACAGAGTATCTAGTTTATCATCCGTACCAGGGAATTTTGTGATTTCATGGCACTGTCTCAAATTTCAGTATGTACATCTACAATCAAACCGGATTATTCATACTAAAAGATCTTGTCTTCTCCTAGGGACTAAAAATATATGATCTGCAAATGAAAACTTTTTGTGCTAAATATTCTAAAGGAAATATGCCGAGCGTAACACCACCAACAAAAATCTCCCCCCAAATCCTTCTCTGCCACTCCCTTTTTCCCCATCCTGCAAAATCCTGATTCATTTTAGCTGTGATCAAATAATAGCGTGGACTGTTCTGTAGCAGATATAAGCTGATTCCCTATTTAACATCACTACAGAGATCATAAGCATGTCTGCTCAAACTCCCAAATACGTTACACCAACAGTAAAAGAATCCTACAGAAAACAATTTCTTGACCACAATAAGAAGTGTAGGCCAGCCACCCAGGCCTCAGCTGTAGCAGTGCAAGCAACACGACCTGCTTGTGTATTACAGATAGCAGTAGCTTGACAAATAAAAACCAAACATAACAACACACCAAACCCAAAACATTCCAAATTGGTTTTGAAAGCCCAAGCAGAACACAACAAAACATCAACCATTACAAACACAACCACGTGCAAAATGGCACCAGTGGGGATTTGAGTGGGACTCTCATTGAAGTGTGTCTGTTCCAGTAATGTTTTGGTAACTTTGTTTTGGTAACTTTTCTTCCTCAAAACTCTCTCTAGCCTGCAGTGCTTGTCTGTCACAGCAAAGAGCAGGCCAACATATTGGTTATGAAGATTAAAGAAGCTTCCACGAAATGGTTCTCCGTCACTGAGGAACTGACTGAAGGAAGCTGGGGTGACATGTTTGAAGGCAAATGCATGGCCAGAGTTCTCCATCTGTACATTCTACCTCTTAGAAGCCAGGCACCATTAATTTAACACGATGAAGCTGACAGTGAAAGTGTTTGGCTCAAAACATACTACTTCCCCACCAGTTTGTTTGCGACAGATGTTTTTCACAAGGAGAAAGGAGAAATTTGTAGGACGGATAATGTTTACAATGCATAATTCTTCCAAATGTGCTGTCTCCTTAGATTCTGGGAGTCTTCAATAGCGTCTGGTCCTTGTGAATAAAGAAGCTGCAGTGCTAAGTGCTCAATACACACAAAAGCTTTTGGTTTTGTGTAAGGCCTGAGCATTTTGATAAATTGCAACATAATGATAGTATCAAGTTATTTATACAAAAGAAAAACATGTAAAGCTTTTGTAGAATACCGTATCAAAACTATACAGACTGCCTATCTTCACATCTTAGCCCTCTAATTGCAACTATGTCTGTGGCTATACAGTTGTATAATGTTCATTTTCCAACTAAAATGCATCAACATTTGAAATGTTTATTTAAACTCCTATGGCTAAGAACTCGGACAAAGAAAGCTAGGTGGTGGCAACAAGGGACAACAGACAATAGCAACCTCTTAAAACGCAGGAAAGAGAAGACAGAGTAAAGATGAATTATCTCCATTAAGGGTAAACTTTTAGCTGATTTCAATTGAGCAAAGAGGGACTAATCCAGAGAGGGTGAGTGGACCTCCGAAAAGCTGAATAGTATTGGCCTAAATTGACAGAACACAAAACTACAAGTAAAATGAAGCTTTTCTCTTGTACCAACAAACTAGTCTGCTTCAAACTTCCAAAGATGCTCCCGGCAGTCCTTGTGTTTTTCAGGTTATCATCAAGTTGACTGGCAAAGTAATCTAGATGCACTGGCAGAGTTCTCAATGGACTCTTAGTTAGGTTCCTGTCAGGCCACTTTTCTTGCAATGAGTCTTCTCCCTGACTCCTCTTCATTTAAGGTAAGCAAGATCTGTTGTGCTGGCATCCTGTGCCCTGTTCCTTTCACTCCTTGTAATAAAAATGGGCAGATTAAAGAACATTGAAATGTGTACCTTCTACAGATGAGTTCACTTCCTTTTTCCTTGGGACAGCATTAGCATGGCATCTTAATATGAAGCCACACCGACACTTAGCTGGAGATGGGATCGGGAGGCTTGCAAAGCTAAATGCATCCTGTCGCTGCACCTTGCTTCACAAAGTGAGAAGTCCAGGTGCAGTCCTGATCAGGAGGCATGTCAAAGGGCTACGTGGTATGAACTCAGCATGAACTGTGAAGGTGTGGATTTCCCATACACCCAAAAACCACACAAGATCACAGCCACAGAACATCCAAAAAGGGACATTCACACAGCAGAGAGCACAACACAATATAGGAAGACAGTGGAAAAATTAAAATAGTTAACACTGGAGAAGCATAGACATGAACGTTACTTTCAGGTTGCTTGCTCTGGGACAGAATTTACTCCTAGACCATACAGGAGTACAATTTCCACAGGAAAGGAGTTGCATCATGTGGAGGCAGCTCTTTTTCGCTCCAGGACAAGAGAGTAAATTCAGGTGTAAATCATTTGTATCAACAAGCCCTGAGTGCAATTTCTCACCCTCCACGCCATTCAGCCCTAAGCCATACAGGCAGCATAGTTCCAAGAAAGAATGCTGCTTAAGCCAAAGGCCTCTCCCATATCTCAAACACTTCCTTAAAAAAGCCTGTTTACCTCAGGAGGATCAACTGCCAGCTCCTCCCTCTAAAGCAGACGGCTTATACACTCCTTGATGAGTAGGATGGGCAGTTCTGTCTCTTCCCGGTAAAGCAAGCTCAGTAACCTCCTTGCCCCTACACTCTACGGTCCCAACAACCCGTGTTAAAAGCACAATACCTATGGAACATCCAGGCAATGCCAACGTGGCTCATAAGGCAGCCTGACACTTTCTCAGTCCAAGGTAAGAGGGAAAGCACAATAGGAACAGCCCCTCACACCGAGTAATACTGTCAAAATGACTATTTCTAACATATATACTTTTTCTTTTTTTTCTTACAACTTGCAAAGTTTTCAAAACACCTCCCTTTTTAGTTATTTATATATGCAGCACAGATGTTAAATGCTCAAAATTCTCATTTTCCCCAACCAGCAAATCTTTTCCTTATGGATTTTAAATTTGAAATTGAACGTCTCCAACAGCAGCCAAGAATTAGGAAGAGTTTAATGGCCTATTCTTTACAGATATATTGAACTCTTGCCAGCTGAAACATTAGAAGCTATTGTTATAACTGTGTTTAATAAAGACTATAATATCAGTAATTTTGTCAAAAAGTTCTAAAACCAGACTGAAAGTCAAAAGGCTAAACTGCTTCAACTTAAACATTGCTTGACAACTTTGTGTTTTAGTTTTTAGTAACACATATCCTTGCTTTTTTCTTTACCTTCTACATCAGCATGTAACTTCAGAACCAAAACTTTAAGTCAAAAGCTGTGCTTTAACAACATCAGCTAACTAAGATGCCTGGAGTACAACATACTTATTTGATATCTCATTGGAATACACTGCCAAGAAACATGAAGAGCAGCTGCTCTAGTCACACACTCTAGGTTTTTTAAAATGTGCTAGAAACAGTGAAAAAAAAATTAGAATATAAAAACTTTGTTAGAGTTTTTATTTGTTTTTATCCTTCAAAAGAATTAAAACAGAGAAAAGAGATAGCAAGAAGGCTCTGTAGAAATCCAAAATATTTTCTGTGGTAAAAAAACACCTTATTTTTTCCATACAAAATAATGCTAGCTGACACTATCTGTCTCAAATATGAGCATTATTGCCCCTTTGCTCCACAGGTATACTTAGGGAAAAAGCAGCAATTTCCGAGGAGCACCTGTCTCTTAGTGGATAAGCAAAGAGCCCTTTCTCAGTCTCTCCTCTGTAGTTACAAATGCCTGAAAGTAGAAGCACATTTAACAAGACAATTCTGTCCAAAAGAGCCTCTTAAAATTCACCTTTCTAAAGACATGATTAGCTGCCTAAAATTAAACACTGACACTTTTTTTTACTCAGCACTCACCAAGTGTGAAGTGCTTTCTAAAAGCACTCATTATGCACAAATCCCAGTGAAACTGAAGTGAAGTTATACCTGAACAGTTTTGAAAGTCCGGCCTCTCCCATTTCAGTACCTAAGCATCTGGAGTCATTACCATGCCCTGTAATTTCAGAGTGCTGGCATCCATCCTATTTATTTATGTTGACCCACATCTTACACCCCTGAAGAAGACCTGGAATGCATCTATCAATTAGTTTATCCCCAATAATACTATTGCTGAAACTGTGCTTAAGTGCGGCACCCTGGAGCCAAGTTAGAAAGCTTGTGCTTCTGTTGTCTTTGAAACCTTATTTTCAAATATGCACACACTTAGATGTGTGCACATAAAATGTGGTTTCCTATAGCTGCAGGTCCAATTTGCATAGACAATCCATAAAATAAAGCATTATTTGCAAATATTCAAGTCAAGCATGCAATCAAGGTAAATATACAAGTTAATCAAGTCAACTGTGTTTAAAGAATTTTTTTTTTAGAATCCTGCTCTCAAGCTAATTACTGCAGAGTATTCTCATTTATTGTCTTGAAGGATAAGAAAACAAACCCTTGTGCCATGACCACTTTTTTCACTTCTGCTATAGATACAAAGAGGGGACAAAAAGCCCCACAAGATACAAATCCTATCTCCCCACTGCTTTTTTTTTTTTTTTTTAAAGTCTCTAAATAGCTGCCAGAAATCATGAGAATCTAAGGTTTTGTGAACAAACACACTTCTGTGGTGCTTTTCATTCAATCAGCTATCTGATAATATTATCTTAATATAAGCACTATTCCTTCTTCCTTCATTTTGGAGAGTTCAGCAGAGATTAGTATTACTACCCAAGAACTTCCACCCCCCAGTTGTGGAAGAGATTAGCTTCTTCCACTCATATTTTTCCTTCCAGGTTCTCCTCTTTCTCTTCTGTAGGAAGACAGGATGAAATGTCAGCAAATCCGACCCATGCTTCTGGGCCAATCCTCAAACTATATGAAGAAAATTTCTTTAAAATTGCATCTCTTCTTCAAACTGAGAGCCTTCTGCTTGAGCTCAAACTTCCTAATAAAGCAACAGAAACTAGCTTAAATTTATGATAAAACACAAAGAACATGAGGACACTCTGTCCTGGTTTGAGCAGCACAGGATTAGTTTCTCTTTCAGTAATTTTACTTTTCAGTAAGGTCTCTTCTAATGCTAGGGAAAACTGCATTTTTAGAAGACTCTAGTGTCTGAATCTGTGAAAATATTTACTTTATAGCCAGCTATGGTGTGCGGGTTTCAAGGTCTCAGTGTTTTTGAGCTCTCCAGGTGCAGGGATGAGGAGGAGCAAGACCCAGGCACTTGACCCAAGCTGGCCAACAGGGTTATTTCATACCATGAACGTCACAGTCAATATAAATTAGGAAGTTTGCTGAGGAGTTTTCTTGTCTGTGATCCAGAGAACTTCTTGCCCCAGTGCCGGACTCCTGAGGCCTTCCCTTCCACCCGAAGCCGTAGCACTTGCGGTGTCCCACATTTGCTGTCCACTGTTGGGAGTGCACAGATTCCTACTGACAGAACTGGCTGAGTAAAATCCTTGTATATTTTTTACTGGTATTGGGATCAATATTGGTTCTTCAGTATTATTAAGGTTAATTATTTAGTCTTACTCTATTAAATCTGTTTATATTTCAACTCTCATGTTTCCTTGTTTTTTCCCTGATTCCCCTTCCCGGGTGGGGAGGGGTCATCGGGTGATAGAATAATTGTCTAAACAACAATAAATTGTTGTGGGTTCTTCAAACCGTAACACAGTCCCAGAAGTATAAGGCACTGGTGGCCTTTTATTTGAGTATATAGCAATGCTGTCACACTCACTGTAACAGATGAGATGTTAGCATTCCTCCTTCCAAAGCCTTAAATCAGTCTCGTATCCCCATGTCTGGAAGACAGAAGAATGTGACATACTGAGAATCCTGGCTCGCACCTCCAGGGCAAGCAGTGTTTATTTTACTCAAGAAGTGCTTGCTTGCTTTCCTGGAAGGTGGAAAGAAATCAGTTTTTGGCATTGGACTGAACTCACAATGGAAGACAAGCAAGGGTTATTGCTGACTCCCTCTCTTTTCTGTCTCTCTATCACCAGAACCAGATAAACTTGTTTATCTGAGGCTACCTGTAAGGCAAACTAGTAGATCCAGTCCAAAATATATATAATAATCATGAAAGTCATGTTTTCTAGGCAACCGTAGAAGTTCTTTTATACATCAGGGTAGCTGATGTTTCACATCTGATATTAAAATTGTATTCAGAAGAGTATATAATTATCACTACAAAGTAAGCTTAATCCACATAAATCGGGGCATGACTCTTGTATCCCTCTCTTAGTTTAATTGTCAGTATAAGATCCTCGGGCAACTCCCTTATTTTGCTGTTGATCTGCTCCACCTTGGAGAGGCACGTCTCCTTGGTGCATTTCTCATACTTGCAACTTTCATTTTAATTGTTAAATAGGAACAGAGGACCTGTGACTAAGACAAGCTTTATAAATGGAAAAGCAGAAATTTCAGGACTGCAAGAGAGCTTGGCAACAGTAATACTTTTCAAACAGCAGAACAACCAATAATACCCTTATTCACATGTAACAGATGAAACTGTCCTAATGACATGAAATAATCACAAGCAAAATACATCTCGCTATTGACAACATAACTTCATGATGTAGTAACGTACTGTCTATCATATACCTTCACTTACAACAGTCAAATTCCAGACTGTGCAGCAGTCTTGAAGATGCCTTCCTTGGCATTCTTCCACTTTTTTTTTTTTTTTCAGTGCACAGTGACAGTAATGCTCTTCATGAAGTACACTGGGGCACACAACTGTTGCTAGGTCTGTGTGGGTGACATGCATCGTGACCACGGCGAGGACAGACTATGCTGAGAGAAACTAAGGATGGTACCTCCAGCTTTAGTCCAGCAGTTATTCCATTGTTGCATGCAAGAGCTACGCATTCCTCACATACTATAAAAAGGTCATGACTGAAGTTTTCCCTTATTCACTTGCAGCTCTTAGCACAGCTGAAGAGGCAATGAAAGTTATTGTCAGAGAAGCAAAAATAGTAGCACACATATGATTTAAATATCATGGAGTCACTAGGAAGCATTATCCCATAAGTACTACTTCCCTCCACTTGTGGCATTTTAAAGGTATCTACAAGTAAGACAATGAGGCTCTGATGAGCAAGTCAAGTAAGTAGTGACAACTGTACAGAGTAACCGCTTTTTCGTATCACTACAAAGATGATTTTCTCTGTAATCAGTCCCCAATGTTTGAGAAGAATAATGATCAAATATTTAACACCAAGACATAAATTGCCATAGACTAGAAACTCAGTGACTCTACAAGTAAGTTTCATTGATTTAACAGGTACAAATTAAGCCAGTATTGCTCAAGAGATAACTTCCTTAATGGATAAGCTTACTCTAGAGTGGGTTTTTAAAAGCTTAGCTTAAGGTCTCTCCTACGGTAATGAAGTGATACAAATTTTACTATGTTAGATAAATTCTCTAGTACTGCAGGGTTCGGATTCTGTTTGATATGAATCCTTCCAGTTTCAGTAACAGAGAATGGTACCTTACTTTGTAAATTAATCTTCTTGGTACGACAGCCCTTTGCAGCAACGTAACAAGAAGTGTAAAGGAAGGCAGCACAACTGCATCAGCAAGAAACTAAGCATGATATGCTAAGAGAGTAAGAGTCCTCAAATTTCTTGGATGCAGTATTAGAAAGAGAAAGTCAGCTTCAGGAAGCTTTACACCTTTTTTTTTCCTCCCTGCCCAAAAATTGCTGACTTTAACATCATGATATTTCTACACTTATCTGAATGTGCTAAAATATTGGGGAAAATAATTTTTAATACCCCCCAAGCTCAATAATAAAGAAAAGTGTTAGGACTGTAGTATATTTGTAAAACACTGTTAAAGTCAACATATTCTCAACAAGTGTTAGGACTGACCCCACGACACGCTATTTCAAAACCAGACTTTAATCCTATATATTCACATCCAGTCCTTCAACAAATTACTTTTGCTGTTGTTATGGTGTGTGAACTGTGGTGTCCACTTTGTCTTTTAGATGTTTTCCTGCTGTGAGAGAAGAGTGGATGGGAGCAAAAAAATCTTTGTCAGCCTCACAGATTTGACTACCAGATGTTTTGGAAAAGGAAATTAGCAGAAGAGATACTTTACGATGGCACCAAAACAGTTTCTCCATAATTAGAACAATCTAATGTATGGTACTCATGTGAGAAATGTACCGGTTTCAGAAACAATTCTGTTGTGTTTTTAGTTTGAAAGCAGCACCCGTGCACACTCAAGACAAGAAAGCGATCGGCTAACAGGGAACATAACTCGTGTACTTAACCACAATAAACCTCTAGTACCGAGAAGACAGTTCATACTAACAGCTACTTCATATGTCCTGCCTGGAAAGGGATCAATATTTAACAACAGAAGAAAAATCGGCCGAGTAACAGATCAAGTTTGAAAATTACATCTATCTGCACCTGCTTCCCCCAGCACCACTTTACCTTGGGTGTATACAGGCAAAGAAGCTGCAGTACTACAACACAAGGATTTTTATGGTTAAGTACACATTTAGTTCAATATCAGAGCTAACAAACTCCCACATGGATCACCCCATCTACCAATATTTCTACTGAACTGTACTTATATGTATTTTTTTTGCTATGAAAAAAAACCAAACAAACCAAACCCACCTAGGAAGTATTCTCTTCAGCTAATCAGTTGCTACAAATAGTCCAATGGCTTTCTTACCCAATGCCCTGAGTCAATCTCCATCCTCACTCACATTTTTTCTGCTTATGACTCTTGGGGAAAACAGCTGATGAGACTACAAACAATTACTGATGGAGATGGACCATCTCCCAAATAACACCACTCTCCTCAGCCATGACCCTGAATGATGTTTTTGTTTCTGGTAACTGTCAAGAAAAATTCTGACACAGCCGTACAGATGAGGGAAGAAGCAATCATGTTCTCAAACTTTAGGATGCCTGAGGGCGCTATCTGGAGGGTTTATCTTGCACTATTTCTTCAGTCTTTGATGCTCAAGACAGTAATATTCCCAACTCCTCGGAAATCTAGACTTTTAAAGAAGACAACATATGCTCTACAACAAAGGCAACACTACAGAATCCTGGGACTTGCAGCAGAAATGGAAAAAAAAAAAAAGAAGTAGTGTGCTGCCAGCCCAGACAGTTCTGATTTTTTGGTTCATTTCTGGGAAAAAAAAAAAAAGAAAAAAAAAAAGAAAGAAGGGAGATATAGCATAAGGAACAGAACATTATGAGGTCTGCAGATAGATGACACCA
Organism: Pluvialis apricaria; assembly: GCA_017639485.1. Taxonomy (NCBI): domain Eukaryota; kingdom Metazoa; phylum Chordata; class Aves; order Charadriiformes; family Charadriidae; genus Pluvialis; species Pluvialis apricaria. The sequence continues at coordinate 68,562,878 of CM030010.1, forward strand.
TGGATATCTTATCTGTGAACTCACCTGTCTGGGAGCAAAGCTATTACTCACACAAGTGATGACTAATTCTTATTGTGAAAGTCTGAATTTCTACCCTGAAAAACAGACAAGATGGAACACAGGCCTACATTTCAGCTGTCAAGAACTATATACACAAGAGCTGCGTCTTTAGGACCAAGACATAAGCTGAAAGATCCTTGTTCTACTTATCTGTAAGTCGAAGAAAACGCTAATTCAAGCACAGTAGCAAATAGCAAGTGTTATTCAAAGAGCACTGCATTTTTTTCATTTTTCTGAAGCAGGAAAACACAGAAGTAATTTGCTTTCAGAGAGAGTGCCTTTCTCTACTCAGACATAGTAGTACAAGGCGGGAGATTTATACTTTTTATAGGTCCCAAAATGGAATTAAAAAGGTTTATGATCTATTGTCCTCCTGTCAGGTGTGAAAATCTGTACAAACATTTATGCTAAAGAAATTTAAAACAAGGGGAATCAATGACTAACTTTATAAAGCAACTTCATACATTACCGAGTGAGAACCAACTTCAAGTGAACTACCTCTTCAAAACAGAGATATCTGATGATACCCCATTCTCATACTGAGACCTGATCAGGAAACATACACTTTGAGGCAATAGCAGAGATACGAACAGGCAGCTGGCTGGATTTGACTTGAAACAACTGTTCCTCCGCAGAGCAATTAGAAAGACGACAAATGATAAGCTGCTGCCTCATAACATTCTCCTCAAATGAAGGCAGACTGATTGTAAGGAAATGAGGAGCACTGGCAAGTGAGATTACATACCTAGTGCTCTGAACTTTACATCAGCCTTCAGGAAGCACGTGCTTTTTATGGTGCGTGCCCATATGAGAAAGAGCGTGTGTCCCCATATATATGCGTATGTACACATGCATGTATCATGTTACCATCTATCTATATAAAATGTACATGAGCATTTGTCTGCATGTGTATACTTCATATACACCAAACAATTCACTTTTATTTTAAGCTTCTGCTGCAGGACAGGAGAAAAACCCTGAAGGACAAATGGAGTTGTAAAGGCACAGGTACACTGATCTATTTCGAGCAGTCAACATCAACTACCTGAAAACCTTGTTAGAGGGTCTCTAAAGCCTATTAAAGGTTTTGGCCAAGGCAGATTTAAAGTAAGATTCTGTGAGCATTTGTAAAAACAGATTTGATACCAGCAGATGGGCTGCAACTGTAGTAACAGACCTCCATCTGTCCAGAAACCAGCTCTTCATCCTACACACATGGTATAGCAAGTGTAGTGCTAACAAGTCTTAAAGGGTAGAACCATTTCCTGAGCAGCATTTCAATGGCATTCATCATCTGTGTACACACCTGTCCTCACAAGAGACTTCACGGCAAGTTCTTCTCTCCATAAGCGATTAACTTTCCAGAGAAAAAGTAAACTATTTAACTGCTATTTCTTGAAAGCACTTAGCTGCTCTTCAAGTGATATAAAAGATGTTTCTGCTTCCTGAAGTGATGCTGAGCTGAGGAGCAGACTGCTGGAAATTCATTAATAGTATCCTTGAACAGGATACATCTTATTTTTTCATCCAGTAACTGAGAATCTGTCAATATAATGTAGTTTAGGTGAGGTACTGTTAAGGTCCAGACATGAACTATATTAAACAGTATTGGGTGAAAACAATAACGAAAAAAACCCCAACTGGATAACACAGAAGATAATTGAGTTCTGAGTTAGATGCACATACTGCAGCCATGGAGATTCCTTCTTTTGCCTAACACCTGCCTGTCCCAGGCACAGAATCTGTGATAACTAAGGCGATCATTTGTCCTCTCAGATTGCAGATCCCTTCTTTTTGCACTTTCTTCCATACTCACGCATACAGAAATTAATTTAAGATAAAAGTTGCACATATTCTCTGCATGCACACTCCCAAACAGTAACCAATTTGCAGGGCACATAAAAATCTTAGAGAGAAGAAAAAATGCAGCGTATACTTTCATGCTGTGAAACAGACCCGTTGCCCAGAAAAAGGAAGAGAAGCTTTATAGGAAGGATATTATAGGTTCATTATAGAATTTCCAAAACTTCTCAATCAATCACCTGCTGCTGCTGTTTCCATACTCCAGTATTTCTCAAGCGGTTTAGGTTCTCTGTTAAATCTATCCTTAGCAGGGTTTCTAAGCACATTACTTGCCACCATCTTGCAGGTATTGAATAGATATTGTTTTTTTTAAAGGCAGACTTTCCTTATCCAAACATCCATAGTTGATCCATTTCCTGCAACTGACAGCATATATCAAGATTTACCTACCGGCTTGCCCATCTGCTCCTCTCAACTCTTTAGATGTGGTATAGACCAAGTATTGAGAACAGTACAGCCCATGTGACAACTATCACCAACTAATTTAGCAGCATGTCTAGAGATACCTATCAGTTGAAAGATTCTACACAAAACATGAAGTTTTTTGGTCACGGATGCTTGCATTTTAAATGAGCTCTTTATGGAGGCCAAAACCTTCCCGAGGAGCTTATACCATCTAGTTTAAATCCTGCAATTAGGAGGTTTTAGCTCCAGATTAATTAGTAGACAAAGCCACTTGAAGACTTGGAATGCCTATGGTTAGGAAATCATGATCTTGCTCCAAAACATGAGTTGACACAGCACATATGGCTTTGTACCAAAATTATACAAGTTAATCAGAACCTGACCAGTTAACTAGAGTCCCTCAGCCTGTCACTCTGTTCACCGCACTTCAGAAAAACATGTAATTATATACTGCATGATTTAGTATGCTGTTTACAAGTTAACAATTGTTAAATTGACTATACTGCCCCTTGAACAAAATTCTGTTAGAAATCTAACACACACCCAATTATGATTCATGTTAAATTCAGAGGCTAAACATAATTTATGCAGTCCTACAGCCATGATATTCTCCATGTCTTAACTGCCCTCAGAGATGATATGATTATTAGTCCTTTTCCTTTTAGATGGGAAAACATGCCGTTTCTCTTTCACAAGAGATTCATCTACCTGTTATTGCTGCCCGGCTTCAAATCCTTACCAAGCTTATGGTTTCTGATCCAAGAAAGTGAATGGGATTTTGAGTATAAAAAGGACCCTCACCACAAAGAACATAAGCTTTAGTATCATTTAATAGTAACATGAAAAATCTGCAAGGATGATTTACAGAACTCTTAACCAGACCTTCCACACAAAACAGACTTCTTAATCTATAGTTAAGACAGAGAGATGGTGCATGACATAACAGATTTGATTTAGCTTCACTCACTAGAATGGACAAAGACTCCCTCTGATCATTACGTGTGCTTCATAATATTTTGGTACTTGGAGAGATTACAGGACAGAACAAGCTACAGAAGATGGCACTGCCAAAAAAACAGGAAGAACAAGATAGCAGTACCTCCTCCCGTGACACAACGCCAAGCCTGTTGTCGCCAAAAAGCAGAGTTCAGGGAAGTTTTGCTTTGTCTGTGCGATAAATATATTCACATTAGTAGAGTTACAGGACAAAGAGGCATACTACACCCTTGGCTGCATAACAAGGACAAACTAGCAGAAACTTTTCTTCTATGGGCCTAGAAACCGTGAAAGGAAAGCAAGTCACAGCATCATTTTTCTTTTCTTTTAAGAACATTCCTATGAACAATAATGGAGAGCTAATCAGACTGAGGACATATGCAGATAATGCCCATCTACAAATTATACTTGCTGTATTGGAATGGAACCAAGCAGAAAGTCGTATTAACCTCTGAACCCACTGCCCTAGTGAGAGATTAAGTGAAAGGAGAATAGAAGGATAATATAACAGTGCTTGAATCTTTTATTGATGCAGCTGGACCACAGGGAGTTAGACCAGTTAAGGAGTGCATCAAATGTTGCTGCCTTCTCAATCAATTTGATAATTCCATGTACAGCAGCTTAACCCCGTAACTGTTATTTCATGGACACTCAAGAAAACACTAACTAGAACCACCTAAAATAAACAGAAATACCACACCGACGCAAAAAAAAAATCATCCCTCCAAAACGTAAGAGCTCAAGTCTTATACAATATGGTCCTTGTACAACGTGTATCCTTTCAATGCATGGCTAGAACTTCTACAACAATCCAAATTTTCTTCCAGTCCTGAATATAGTATTGTAATTTTAGTCGTGCAAACTTAAAAAATGGGCATGTTATAAAAAATATTATTTGCAATTTCAGTATATAAATGGCATAAACTTCTAATAGCATGTGCTGCTTTTAGGAAAAAATTCAAATTTCTGTGCGAGAAAGAGATGGGCTGAAGCTCTTCAACTCCTATTTCCATCTTTCATTGCTAAATAAACACTTTGGAAAAGAAGTGAAAGAGACTATTGATACAGCACATAGAAAACTGATAAATGTAAGGCTTTATAAAAGTGCTTGGGCAGTAGTCTGAAAGAGATTTCAAAACTTTAGAACTTTTTATCAATAGGTTCAAAACAACGTCAATTTTTATATACATCTTGCTACCACATACTTCCTATAAACTTTGCTTATAAAATATTGAATTTGAATGATAGTTCATCAAACTGGACCAGTTATATTGGTTTACCTTAAGCTGCATACACTTATCTGGGAAAGAGTAATACTAGACAATCAGTGAGAAGCATCAAGGGTTCACCATTTATAGAAGTACCCAATTTGATATTAATGAAAAGAGGTGAGGAGAAAAAAAATGGGTAGGGAAGCAACAAAATTTTACAATCTTGAGATTTAAATCTCAAAGACAGGAGAAGGTAATGTCTTCTCAGTTTATAGTAAGAGGAATAATCCACAGATTCCTCACTGTGCAGAAGCACAGAAGCTGGAACCAAGACTTCATCAGACAGTAGAGAAAGAAGAACAGAAAGAAAGCATGGTTACAGAAAAGCATACACATACTGTTTTAGCCAAGGAAGAAACACCCAACTAACAGACAAAGTAGCAGTTAGGGGCAACTTTCACATAAGAAAAATAAATTAAAAAATCATTACAGATGCCAAGTCTTACTGGCAAATCTAAGGCATCCTGTGGACCTCTACTAATCAATTACAGAAGAAAAATACTTTTTCCTCCAATAATTGTTTTGAGTATTTTTATGATTTTGTTTACACTACTGGCCATTTTTCATCCACTTATCTAGAAGCTGAATATTACCTCAGTCATTTTGGGAGAAATAAATGCATAGAACCATTCACAGGCTGCATTTTAAAAGGTACAGATTTACAGATTACTGGGGCTGGGGAGGGTAAGGAAGGAGAAGGTAACCCAGCCAGAAGTCACACACAATTTACAGTTGCTCTATATCAAAGAACCTGCTGGTCACTAATTAGAGCTTTTGTCACACAGAAAAATCCAAGTTCCACAAATTCTTTGAAAACAGTTTAAGGACAGCATACCTCGAGGTTCCAAAACTATTATAAAAAGCAATCACTCTTATTAGATGCATATTACTTCTTGGCACAAGAGTTGCATTATGTTGTTTGGGTTTTTGGGGTTTTTTTTTGGTTGTGTTTTTTTTTTTTTTAATTAACTGGCATTTATAGTCTGTCATTGAAAATACATCATAAGCCTTCAAACAAATGTTGTCTACATAAAAAGTAAATTTATAAATTATTAAAGTCTAGACAGGCAATAGCTTTTCTTCCACTTCTCCAAAACCACTGAAGAGGGAAGCAGAACAAACAGATTTTGCATCATCAGCAGACTTCCCGACCAGCAGTTCATATTACGGTGAAAAGTTAAATTCTGTGATCTTCAGTTCCTTAATATTCTCAAAGCAAAGGCAATGGGTGGGACACAATCAGTGAGAATTAATACATATATCAAAGAGCTCAGTTAATGTCAAGCACAAAAATATTTTCTATAATATTGCAAACTATATTCCGCACTGGGCAGGCATCAGGGAAATTTCCACATACCACCTTAAGTGCAATTTGCTGATTCTATTCTGCTCTTTAATACTCGGTACTGAAAGACACAAATTCCATCAGTGTCTGACAATATCACGGAACTAAAGGGTTTGCAGTGAAAAATGCTCTTTTGACTATTCTATGCTTATTTCAGCATGCAATGCCAAAGAGCACACTCAGCAAAACAACACACGTACTAGTATCAATGGAGAACAAGAATCTGATGTTGAGGCAAGCAAGAACAAAAATAACACCTTTTATCATTGCAGAATGCCCTTCAGTTCTTAAGTAACGTTTCTCATCTGTAAAAGAAATCAAACTATTTATGTCTCTACAAGTTGTTTTTTGTTGTGCTTTTCATGTCATACCATTTAAAATTACAATTACTTATATAATCTATTTTATTATTTCATCAAGTAGTATATTTTCACTTTCTTCTTTAACAAGAACTAATACTGCAACTGAAACTTTGTGATATCTCCAAGGTGTTCCTGTCTTTTTGTCCTCTCTTCCTGAGCAGCTATTTTTACTCTAGAGTTGTATGCATGAAAATTAAGTCCATTGATGACTTGCCTATCCATCATTTAATCTCTCCTTAAGGGGTCTGAAGAAAAGGGAATAAGGATTCCATGACAGACAGAATGAAAAAACAAGCAAGGAACTGCAGCTTGAACCAGACAGCTCAACATCCTGTTTACATTTCTTCAGCTAGGTGGAAACTTCTCCCATCTTTCAGGTACAGCCACAAGCACTGCTGACGCAGGGCACTGACTTCGCTGCAACCAAATCCATTGCTGAAACACAGAATTTCATGGACAGCATGGCAGTTTGGACTCCTTTGATTCCTCAGGTTCCTCTCTGAACAGTAAGCCAGCCCATGTGGACACACACAAGCTTCAAAGGCAGATTATAGAAGATTTCTTATAGAGCTTTTTTTGGAAAAAAACGTTAAATAAGTTTTCTGTTTGGAGAAGCTTCCTATTTGTTTTGGTATTTAGAAGCCTAAGCAGTGTTCAATACAAAAAGTACTATACTGAATCAGACCACCTCGCCCATCAGCCTTCCCTGGCAATCACCAGTTTATTGAGTTCCTGAGCTAAAGGTTAGAGCTGCACAGTCAAATGTAATAGTCACTAATGGTGTCTGTTCTGTTAATTTCTCTAATCCCTTTCTGAACACATTTACACTTCTACTCCACGTGACATTTTGTTCCAGTAACACTGCTATAATTAAGCAGTTCACAAAGGGTATTTTCTTTTGTTTGCTGTGAAGACAGTAACCTATCTTCTCAAATTTCACTACAGAACATCATGCTAAGGGTCTTGAAGGATGCTGTAATGCCTCATGGTCACCTGACTTTACCAGCCACCCAGCAATAAATGTTTGCAGCTACCCAAAATAACAGAAAATGTTTTCTTCCACCAACCTTTGCTGTGTGCAATACCACCACAGTGACTGACAAATCCAAACAACCTTCCAGCATACAAAATATTTTCTATTCTGAAGACAATGCATGCAAATAAAATTACAAAATTATAATAAAAACCTTTTTAGGGTTTTCTTTAGTATTTTGTGGCAAAACAACAAAAAGCAGGCTTAATGTTTTCTTCTTTTACATACTGTATTCCTCAAATTCACAGAGAACAGAAGAACTGGAGCAAGGAAAAAGGGAAAAAACTGTTCTTGCTGGAACTGTTTGCCAATCAATTAAAGCAAACATTAGTGCTAATGTGATACAATGGTATCAAAAACTACTGAAAACAAACAAGAAAAAAACCAACCCAGTTCGTTTTTACAGTGTATCACTCTTCTGAAACACCAGCTTCTTGTAACAATCATCGTGAGCACACACATTTTGATTTGACATAAAGGAGCTTTGCATAGCTGTTTCACTAATTCAGTTCTACACATTAGCCCATGCGCTTAAAGCTCCAGGCTGATTTGGCTGTTCCACACGTGATAACCTAACTGCAAAGCCACTCAATAAATGAGTCTATATAGCTGATGAAACAAACTTTCATCACTGGCAGCTAGCAAATCTTTATAATCAGATAATTTTTAAACTCTTTATTAAGGTCATTCAAGGGACTGCAATGACAGGGCAGACTGAAAAATTCAGCTGTTCAAAATTTAAGGTTCTTGGGAATTAGCTTGTTTTTCTAGGCATGGACATTTGCCAGATAAATAGCATCAGAAGCTACAATCTTTCAGCAACACAATCTCTGATTAATACATACAGACAGACAGTACTCCCGTATTTCCTGTAAGTCAAAATAATGTGAAGCAGCCCAATTTTGAGACTTACAGAAAATGAAACCAAACTGGCTTCAGAAGACCAAACGAACAAAAAAATGCACCTCAATCATTGAAAGATAGTTAAAACATACTTAGGCACTTGAAAGAAATACCATAACAAAACATCTGAAGGAGAAAACAGCATTTATCACCTGTTGAAACATACGATTTAAGGAAGTTACATATAGTCTTTAATCAGGCTGCTAGAGGGATAACTCTACATAAACATAACACACAACTGTCCAGCCAGTGACGTGTACTACAGAGATGTCTCTCAAAGTAACACATGTGCAGTTCTCACTGACATTAAAATATAAAGAATAAAAGTAGCACTTGTACCACTGTATTGACTGCTCACTTGCATGGAATTCAAACTCCCAAGTTAATTCATTGAAGGCAAATACAGCTTTGCATTGACCTGGGAAAAGCAAGCCATTATTTCACAGACCATAATCCTTAGCACTTAGGAAGGGATTTTCCACTTACTGATTTTACACTAAAGATACTAAAAGACAAAACGTCTGCTCCCTTCTCTAACTTTTCTCTTTGCTGAAATACAAAATTATGCAAAGAGAAAAATGGGTAAAATTATTAATAATACACTGTTGCACTTGATGAATTGTGACAAGAGAAGAAGAATTAGCAAGATTTTTTACAGTACTGATACTCTGATGAGCAAACTAGGTAGAAAATGTATATAATGTTTAACTATCTATGTATGACATGGATAAAAATTTAAATACTCCATGTTTTCATGCCTCTATTACTTAAGGCAATATGCAAGTCCAAATCTTTCATTATTTAAACCAGGCATGGCTTTGCTAGGAAGCACAACTATTTCTAACAGTTTAAGTAAGTTTCAAACTCTAATTTAGCCTCCTCTTTAGTCCATTTAATCTTTTAAAATTACAATATATAGACGTGGTTAGCAGAAGAAGGCAACAGCCATATCAAGAAAGATGGAACGCACTTAACACCATATAAGGTTGCTTACAAGTTTGAAATTTTGTAGTTAATATTTCAACAGCAATGTCCTACAGGGTCTCTGAATACCTGCTGCGCAGCAGGCATGGCTTTATGAGTCAAGTCCATTTACCTTTCCCTGGTGACCCTAAGAAAGCTCTAGAATCATCAGTATCACTGGTTTATTGGGGTTTTTTTTTTTGCCTTCCTTGTAGCCACTCACATCTATATGAAAAACCTGAAAATACAGTAGCCAATCTACACACACTATCAAAATGCTCGGGAAATTAATACTTAAAAGGGAAAAATCCTCATCTGAAACATAAAATTAATCACTGGGAACCAATTCTCCTGCACAAACAGGGAGCTGCAAATGAGAGTGTCTATAACCCCTGAGATAATGAGATAAGCCATGTTCTGTCTGTACTCAGTAATAACTAAGAAAGCCTCTGCACTCAGTTCCTTGGTTTTTTTTTCTGTAGCAGGTTTTGAGGGCCTGTCCACTACCCAAAAACAACACTACTACATGAGTAAAAATAAAGGCAAACTACAGAATGGACATGCGACTCAGAGGAGTTTACATACTCAAGTGTGCAACTTTACCATAAATATTATTTACATTAACAACTCTGTTGACTTCAATGCTATTTCAGAATTGACACTGAAAGGCATAAAGAGAATGCAACAATTTCTAATACATTGGCGTAACTATGGTATTACAGTGAACTAGTTTCATTAGTTTTATACAGCACAGAGCAGTAGTGGTAAGATTCCAACATACAAGGACATCCTGCAACCCACTAGGAAGACTACTGTCATCTGGCTGCTAGAGAACATCAGCTGCACCTACATATGTATACAGATGTAGTCAAAACAGCTTTTACAGCTGTTGTGATCCTGGATATGAAACACAAGAGAACGTGTTATTTCCACTCATTTACCCGGTAAGAGTTTAACATTCATTATGATGAAAAGCACATTCTACCTTCAAAACATGAGGAATTTGTATAATCTAACAGCTTTCTCCCCTCAACAAATTATACAGCAACAAACAAAATTGGATTTCAGGGAAAGGTCTGATGGGAAAGAGCCTCCGTTTAAGTTCTCTTACTTGAGAGACAGAGTTAAACAGGAGTGATTCCTTTTAAACTCAGCATCAATTTCAAGCGTACAGCACAAATATAATTCCCTGCAACAGCACTTCAAGAAAAGTCACCTAAGTAGCTCTCGGCTCAAGATTTTTTTTCCTAAATAAAACAGACTTCAGGTATGCCACTTCTGACGTACCCCTCTGCAGATGTGCCTGAAACCAAGCACCTACACTCCATACAAATACTCAGTTGGAAAAGATGTCAACGCGATATGAAAACCATTTTCAGATTCACTTTCAAAAATTTCCGCAAGCTCTATAGGATGTTCCCTCCCACATCTCTCCCACAGATACAGACAAATGTTCTTTATCAAGACAATTTTCAAGAAACAAACAAAAAAGTTCTTTATCCAGAGTTGGGAGAACACCCAGAAAACCATGTCCTTCCTCTGACAAAGTAGAAGCACACAGAAATTGAAAGTCTTTTCATCTCAAAGTCTACTGAAAAAAGTGTGGTTTTTGACAGCATCATATTAGTTCATGGAGAGGTTTGTGTTCAATTCCAAACTTGTGCACTTAAATTTTCATCTTGTTTAGGTCAGTCAATTCTTCTCCCTGTGCTTTACTTCTAGCTACGAAATGGGAGATAAAGCTTCCCTCTCTCTTCCAAGCGCCCCCTCTCATCTGATTTAACGACAGAGTGTTTGAAGCAAGAACAATAAGCTGCCACAACACTTAGCCCTAAATCTGACATTACCCTGTCATCTACAAACCTTTAATAACACTCAACATCCTACAGTATTCCCTATAAATACCAGCAATCGAAAATCAGCAGTTATAATACTAGGTCTCCTTTAATTCTTGACATATTACTTGCAGACATTTCTGTGGCATATTAAATTTACACATAAAAGATAAAGAACAACAGATGAAACCCTGGGAACAAAGCCTTCTCACCTCTGTTATTCTTCCTACAGAGTTTCATAAACTAACTGGAGCAGATCTCTATCCTGGCAATTGGATTTCAAATTCACAAGGCATATCATTGTCCCAAGGCAGCCTACTCAATTCATTGCCTTTTATGAATGCATTTTAATAGACAATGATGCACAAAGAATATGCCTAGTTGCTCACTAGGTATTTAACTGGCATAGGAGAAAGAGAAGCCCGGACAAAATAAAAATGGCACCAAAGAGTCGTCTTCTGCCCTTCCCATCTGTAAATGCCAGCTTCCTTCTCTACAACTCCGGAGGAGGTGGGGCTGGGAAACACTTCTTTCAGAAGTTCCACCCTTCTTTACAGATGCACAGATTTCATTAATAGTTAACTGGCGACATACAACATTAACTTACTCTGGTATTCATAGCTTTCCATCCACGCTTGTCCCATGGTAAGCAACAGCTTCGGGCAACTGCTTACAAATATTTTCTGCACCATGACACACTACCCCAAAACTTACTTTTCAGTCTCTTTGTCTCACTGACTAGCTCATTTTAACAGAGTAAAATTCCAGCCAGTTTTTCTGTGAGCAGAAAGGAAAAAAAAGGGCGACTGACAGAGCATCGGGCTGCTAACCAACACTCCCTCTCAAATGTCCAAAATGAGGCACCCAGATTAATACTTACATGTTCTTAGGTTTAACAGACTCCTGGTGAAATCACTTTGACTTTTACCAATATCATCAATGGACTAAAGGTTCTAGGCTTGTCGCATGGGTAAACTGGAACACTCTTCAAAAGCAAATCATTCCCCTTGAAGAGCTGACCTTGCTCTTGTTCAAGTTAATAAGCCTTGACAAGTGCTTTGGAACAACCACTAGAGAGAATCCTGAGTGTAAGGTCTCCTTAACTGTGAAGGACTTGGAACAAGAGGATGCCTATATTAACCAGGCCCGCTAGACCATACTGTCATGTATTTCAACATATAAATATTTGAAGCCATTTAATATACACCAGTATTCAGAGACTTAAGTGATAAAGAGGCGCTTTGTCCAACTGACGGATACTTCAACAATAAACTCCATTTAAGAGTCTGCCCAGTCTCATTTTATCTGTCTAATTACTTACCTCTCTTGCAGGAATAGTATGCTATTAAGGTTTGCTGATTAAGATTTGAAGGCACTTTGAAGATTTATTGTACTATACAACTGCTAATTATTATTGTTCATACCTGCATTCGGTTGGGAGGAAAATAGCTATGTGCCAAATAATTTCTGTTCCACATGTAAAAGTGAAAAATATTTGCTTTGTTGTGTTCTTTGAAAAGTAAACAGATAAAAGACTGCATTTTAACTTGCAGTCCTTCACTGTTATACTTACTCTATATTTATAAGAATGACATGGCTGAAAAAAATCCCACCATAAAGGAAAAAAAACCCAAAGAAACATAACACCTTCCTTCCCAGTGGAACAGGAAAACGCAACATTTGTGCCTTGGTACTTCCCACCTGCAGGAATGCAATCTCCTCCCTTTCCTAGGCTTCTTCACTAATTCCCTTCAAGGCATCCAAAATGCAATGCTATGCACAGGTTCAAGATGACCAGTTACAGTGGTTATTTACCACTCATCCACATTACAGCCCATTTTTACTGTCAAAGGCCTATGGAGCTGTGAATAAGACTACTGGATCCCATCCTCTCCATACACTCTGTTATCCTGGTGAAAATGTGTGCTGTGCACTCACTTATCCCTTAATAGACCATCCTTCTCCCACAGATACTTCCTTGTTTCATACATGCTCTTCCATCCACTCAAGTGTCCTCAAGTCCGTGGTTCTCATAGCCTCGAACTCCACTCAACAACAGTCTCAGAATGAAGAGATTTTTTTTTAATCAATCTGTTACAACAACACCCTGTGATACAGCCTGTCTCCTTTTACACCTGATATATTCAGAAGTATTTACATTTACTGCACTTTTAACTTAAAAAAAATATAATCACACTCTGGAAAAAAAAATAAATCAGAAGGTTCAATTTTTTTATCATACAACAGCAAAAGGAAAAAAAGTAGTCCCATTATAGGAGTAATATATGTTACACGCTTTTCCAGTCTCTTGCTGTCATTCTTTTTTTTTCCCTTAAATTACTGCTTTCATTTAAAAACTGTTTATGGAAAGATGTGCTTGTTGGCAGACAAAAAAGACACTCCAGATGAAATACATATGCCCAATGTGAAAGCTGAACAGATAGGTACATTTGATAGCACTAGGAGTGGTAGCAAATTCTGTTGTAACTGCACTACCAAAAGATTCCAAGACTAGATTTACTGTTTCCTCATCAGTATTTCTTGCACAAGAACCAGACTATTTGTTTTCCTATTTGTATTTTTAACCTGGTTGATTCTAACTCTTGCAGAAATGTCTTTAAAACATATTTCTGGTTATCCAAAGACAGACTTGCACAGGTAAGGGTATCAGTCAGAGGTCTGACACATTAATTTGAACACAGAATACAGTCCTGCTCTGGAGTCATTACTTCAGGTATTAAATGTCAACACTTCACTAGCCTGAGCCCAAACGAATGACCTGGGAGTCAAGACACCTAGGAACATATGTATTCAATGACAGCTTTCTTACACGAGGTTCAGCCCCCAGGAGAAAGTCTGTGTATTCTGATCCAGTTTCACTGTACAGTTTCATAAAGCATGTTCTCTTCCCACTGAAAGGGCTTCATGAACTGATCACAGTTACTGCCCCAGCTAGTTTCACATGCAAAGACTTTCATATTCCCTCCTCCAAAACTCACACCTTAATAAGATGGCTAGACACAGATTACTTGCAACCAACCTTACAGTTTTCATGTCCTACATTTACTTCTGATCCCACCTACAAAACCAAACCGGTTCCCAAATGTTTCCCCAATAAACAGCAAGGGTACAGAGCAGCTCCTGGCGGTTCCCTATGAAGTCACTGCCTTTGTTGTTTTAAACATGCAATTTAAAGAGAATGACACAATCCAAAATATGAGAGAGATTATCCTGCGGTCTGCGGAGGTGTCGATTGCTGGGAGATAAAAAGCCAATGAAACCTACGCTATTTCTCATCACCGGCCAACAGATTTATTCTTCATTTCTGTTCCTCCAAAAACGTTAATAAGGCAAAAAGTTTCCCTCTGTTCCGAAGTTCGGGGGGTTGCTCTGTTTGGTTTGCGTAAGCAAAAACCAGCCCTTCGCCGGCGGCGGACGCAACCCCCCCCCCCTCCCCCGCATGTGCTGCTGTTACTGGAAGCCCAGCTCAACCCCAAAGGCGACCCGGGCTGGAAGTCCCGGGGGATGGGGTGCACGGACACCTCCCGCCGCGCTGCGGGCAACCTTTCTCTCCCTGCTGCCACGCTCCGCAGCGCTCGGCGGCCAGGGCTGCCCCGCTGCGCTAGCGCCGGACAGGCGCGGGCCCGGTGCTTCAGCCCACCCGCACACCTCCGCGGGGCGCGAAAGCCCCGGCGGCCCTCCGCCCTCCCTCCAGAGCGGCCGCGAAGGGCTCGCCGGCGCGCAGGGACCAGCGGCCCGGGGAGCCGCGGACCTACCGGCCGCTCCAGAAACGACGTTGGCGCATGCAGGGCGGTGGATGGAGCCGAGGAGCCCGGAGCTTCGCCCTCCCCCGCAGCAGCGCTCGCCTAGGGTTGCGCTCGGCGCCTGCAAGGGACCGCGGGGTGGGAGTCAGAGCGGAGCAGCATCTCCTCCCGCGCCGATCGCCAGCCCTGCACGGCGCGGAGAAGGCGGCGGCGGCGGCGCTCCCCGCCCCGCGGCTCCCTCCTTCCCTGCCTCTCCCCCCACCAGCCCGCCCACCCACCCTCTCCACGGCCGACCCACCGCCAGCAGCCACCGCCCCTCCGACCCGGCTAGCGGGCGCGGGTACCCACCCCGGCCACCCGGCCCCGCCGGCCCGGCCCGGCCCTCCCGCTGCTCGCTCCGCTCCACGCCGCTCCGCCGGCTGCTGCCCCCTCAGGGCCGCCAGCAGCGCGGGGAGGCGGCCGCGCAGCCGCCCTCCGCCCCCGACGGCCGCTCCCTCCCTCTCGCGCCCCCGAGGCGGCGGGGAAGCTGCTGACACAGGCCCGGCCCCGCCCTCTCCCTCAGCGCCCGGCCCGGCCCTTCCCGCCCTCAGCGCCCGGCCCGGCCCGGCCCTGCCCACCCTCAGCGCCCCGCCCGGCCCCGGCCCCGGCCCCGGCCCCGGCCCCGGCCCCGGCCCCGGCCCCGGCCCCGGCCCCGGCCGCCCTCAGCGTCCGGGCGGAGCTCGAAGGTAACTTGAGAATTGACTCTCTTGGGGGTAGATTGCTGCGCTGATAGCGGCTAGCTGTTCTCGGCCCCAAAGGCGGGTTTTGGGGTTGTTTTTTTTTGGGGTTTTTTTTTTTTTTTTCGGGGGTGATCTTACCTCTGGCTGCTCCCAGTCCTTGGCGCTTCAACTGGCGGTCTTGGTTCTCTGTTACGGGAGCGCGGTGTCCTTTTCGTACAGCCACCCGCCTCTGAGGGTACCGGACGGACGGGGGAGCCGGGAGGGAGCCGTCCATGAGCACGCCTTTCGTTTCCCATCACTGGTCAAACCGTTGTTTGAATTGTTCGGCGGAGGGGGAGAAAGAAAAGAAAAAAAAAAAAAAAAAACAAAAACAAAAACAAACGGTTGTACAAAGCAAACTTATACAAACAAAAGCCTTAATGGCAAAGTTTTCAAATATGGCCGACTATTTTCAGCCTGTCAGACAAATTGTGGTGGGGAAAAGATCTGCTGGGCTAGGTGAAAAGTTTGGTGTTTGTGTGTTTGTTTGTTTTAAAATAAGGCTTCCTTTTCCACTTTGAATGCGAGATGCACTGTGGGGACCCACTGACCACCTGTGCCATGGGGTTGGAGCTTCTGTGGTGGGTTCCTCTGGGGCTTCTGCGCGAGCTCCCTCCTTTGTGGGGACAGGCTGTGAAAGGGAATAGTCACAGGGTAAGAAAAGCGCTTTTAGTTGCAAAGAATGCTGTCACCACAGACGTCGCCCCAAATTCAGGCTGTGAGGAAACGAACTTTTTCAGAATTATAGTCTAGAAGTCATTTCTATTTAAAAAAAATAAATAAATTTGTGGAAACGGTTGCTTTAGAATAAATGAAAAATGTTTGGCTGTAACTGTTTCATAACTAAATACCAATTCCTTTGTACTAAATAAAGTATTAAGGACTCAACATGAAAGTGAGTCTGCCATAAGTAATAGTGTCAGTGACTTTGTGTAAGTCATAACAAAAATAAAGATGAGTAGTAGAACTAATTAACATTTTAAGAGGCTACAGTAATCTGAGATGTTGTTAGTTATGTAATTTAAATATTATTTTCTTGTAATACAAGTTCCTTAAGTTGATAACTATCTACTTAAATTTTAAGGTGAACTGAATATATTGGTATCCATGTTTTCAACAAAAGCTCATTTTGGTCTCTGTACATTTATACATTCTGGGGCAAGGGCCCACCTCCTCTTTCTGCAGGTTACTGTCTTACTGAAATAAGAAATTTTTTTATGGATGTTGACAATCTGTAGTAGGTTTTATCCTAAAACTCTGCTTCCATCCCTCAGGTCAATTTATAGTTGCTATAACCCACGTTACTATATATTTGGTCTTTTTTACTGTATATGAAAATGGGGCACAGAAAGAACTCTTTCTAGAAATATGTTTTTTTGCAAAGATATATTATTAATTCAGCTAGACTGGGTAAAATGGGACTTACAGATGTGTCAAAACCCAACCTACACAAAAAAGCACTATTGCCTTCTTGTACTAGAATATGCCTCTGAATACAGAAGTCTCCTCCCCAAACAGTCACCTCTCTTAAAAGACTGCAAATTTGATTGTAATTTACTTTACTCTAAAGAAGATTTAGTTCCTGGTTCTTCATTATACTGATGAGCATCTGTTTGGGACAGCACTTTGCTTAGCCTTGTAAATGTACGTGGATGCCTTAACAATTATCTCATTAGACCATTTGATTATCATTATTTTTTAAATTAAACATCTTCAACAAGGAAACCTGGAGCTTAGGATCAATGAAAAATATAATTTTCATCTTCACCTACTGTGCATTTTACAGGGATGCAAACACATGAAAACATTGTCATAACTTTAGAAACTTCTTACATCACTGACTAAAAGAAAGACATAACATATTGTGCACAGAGACTGATGCCTTGGACTGCCTCTGCTGTGGAAAAATGAAATGCCTTTTGTCAGTTTGGTACTTCTGCCATTTGTCCTGAATGCAACGTACATTTACTGCAAAGACTGAGAGTACTTAATAGGTTCCCGAGTGTGACTTTTTCCTTAGCCATTCAGAGGAAGTTTTCATGCTAACCAGACTTACAAACTTTAAATTTTCCTCTGCAGAGAGTGTCTGGCAAATAAATATTCTCCAAGTACTCCACCGTCAAAATCTCACATCATTTACTCATAGCTTTCGCTTACTGCAGTGCAACTTTGCTTATGAAAAAAAAGCACCAAATTACATTATCTACGTTTCCTGTTGAAACTTCCTTAATAAAGAGGTGTGCCTCTCTATCTATGTCTAAGATGGGGGATTCAAGAGCACCTCCAAGTTCCTGGTTTGGGATGCATGTCTGGCCACACCTTGACTGCCTATTAGGACAAAACCTGTACGTAAACTGGAACCCTCCCTTAATCTTATGCTTGTGGATAGCTGAGGAGTCAAAAATTGTGTGGCACGCTGCAGTGTACATGCGAAGGTCAGTTTAGAGACTAAGTCTGACTATTCACACTTTGGGACTAGGGAAAGCCATTAAAAGAAAAAAGCCCAGCATCTTAGGGCAACTCACACACAGGTTCTTGGCCCACAAAGCACATTCTTTTTGAGTTAAACTGTATTAGGGTATCAGGTGTTGTCCTTATATTATCTAAAAGATCCTAAGGAAATGACATGAGTTGCTCAGAAAGAAGCAACAAAGAGAAATAGCTACCACAAAGATTAAATCTCTGAGAAAGGTTAAGACTTAGTACAGTGAGTGTCTGGGATTTTCAAAAGCGACAATTAATTTGGGGCGTCTCCCAGTTTTGGTGCCCAAACAGGGACCTTATTTTCAAAAAGTACACAATAAGTGGTGTCTGAAGTTTGGCAGCTTGATTCACAAATCCCTTTAGAACTACTAGCCATTTTATGTTCTTTGTCTGAATGACAATCAAGGGACAGGGAGAACACTGCCTACAAACGTTTGATGAGGCTGAATGCCAGTGAGAGGAAGTAAGTATTTTTCATCCCCCATCTGCAATGAAATCCATCTGACAGGCTAATGCCAGTGAGGTTTAGAGTGTGCTTGTTGGCCCTCGATCGGTACAGTTGCAGAAAAGAGGCCTGAAACATATTTGGGATTATAGTTACATATATACCATGTAATACAGAAAAAAATTAGAGATTTTATTAGGAAAATATTTCTTACACTGAGATTTACAGCTCTTGAGGATAATCATCAAGAAAATACAATTTACAGAAGCTAATTAACTTTAGATACTTAAAACCAGACTGGTTGAAATAGTAGTAAATATACGGTAGAGAATAATCTTGCCCAGACAGAAACTACTTGTTCAAACAGGTCCTTTCTGCATTTAACTTTGGAGTCTATCTTAATGAAGGTTTTGTTTGGGAGTATTAGAGTCAAGAGTTAAATCAGAGCAGCGGAAGAGAGACATTAAAATGTATAGGGAGAGTAGGAGAAAAGGAATTGTTTTTATTTGAGATTTGAAATGAGATGAAGGGTCACCCAGGCTGAGAAATACACAAAGGCTGTCCCAGACTACAGCCTGTTTTGAAGAAAAGGCTCTCACATCAACAGTAGCTAGATTGTGTGGAGGGACAGACCAAAGTCTAGACCAGTTGCAGGGAAGGAGGGGGTGGGGGGGGGGGGGCAGGGGCCACAGAGAAGAGAGAATTTTTTCCAAAATTGTAGTGTTTCCATAATTTATACTCTCGGATGACCAAATTTTAAAGGCCAGGCAGACAATTTGGATTTTGAATATTCCTTTGCTGTAGCTCTCCAACATCTGAAAGCATTGTGTTTATCTTCAACGAATTCATTGCTCTACTGCTGCAATGCAACTTAGCATCATCCTGCGTGCAAGCGTTAGTCCGATTTTTGCTGAACACAGTAAGAGCTTCATAGTTCCCTTAAACAGAGAAGGCTCTGACTTGTACAAATGACGGCTTTATATTTTGCAGTAATCTTCAGTACTCACATGTCAACAAGAAATTCTGCTTATTCATTGGCAAATTCTATAATTTGGGGGTCATCCTTTATTTCTGTTTTTAATGTCATGCAGTGAAAGTTGAACAATGACAGTTTCAGTAAGAGAATGTCTGCAGGCAAACAATCTTTACATGTAGATCCAGCATTTTCAGCTCATGCAGTATTTTATTGCACTTCAGGAGCTGTTGAAATTCCTAGGGCTACTCACATAAATTTTTCTGTTTAATCAAATCTCACTTTTCTAAGGTGACAGAAATGACTGGAAAGTAAGTTTTTTATACTAATCCTTAAGGATTGTATAATTTTGCTATTTTTGACTGGCGAGTATGTGCATATTCAGATGCATGATCTTAAACCTAATTGGAAGGGATGGGAACTGAATATATTAATTGCGGTACTTTTCATTAGAAGGTAGCAAAAGCAGTAAAAGAAATGCAAACCAAGTTAACATAACCCATTTTTTTTCCAGAACTTTTTTACCACTGATTCTCTTTGTTGAAATGTAAGACAACTTTTTGCAGTTTCTGTTGTGGATGATATTCACAGGTGGACACTGGTTGTAGCAACAGTGTAACAAACTCTCTGGTCCTGGAAGTTGTGCTTCCTATTTTCTTTATGCTTTTTATATTCCCAGTGCCGTCTTTTCAGGGACAAAACCTGTGTCATTGCATTTTTTGGTAGCCTCAAAGCATACATAAAGAGATGGCTGACATTACAAGTGATGAAATATCTTGGTGAAGATTAAAATATCCATGGATGAAGAGATAATGGTAAGAAACACTGATGCAAACGTGTCTGTAGAATCATTAAATGCTTTGAAACAACCAGCAAAAAAAGGCTGAAGATGGACTCAAGGGAAACAGTGAATCACAGAATTAGAGGTAGAATCCCTGTAAAAACTACCAAAAGAACTATCAAAGAGTGAAAATAAAACAAAAATAAGAAAATACATCTAATGCCTTAGAAATATTATACTCCCTTTAATGGTGCTAGAATTTGTTTCCACAGTCACCAAAATCTCTTCTAGCTGTCTGTAAATCTCTTAAGGGTATCATTCTCTAGAAGAGTACCATCAAAGTGAATCCAGAGTAATTACATTGAAGTCTGCGGAATTACGCCACATTTACATTGATGTTATATTGACCATAATCTGACTCTATAGGGGACAATTATTGTTTCCCTTACTTAATCTATAAACTACTATAATTTACATTTCTACTCATATTTGCCATAAAAAGCTGTAAATTAATTTGACCAAAATGCTACTTTGTTCCTAAGAAATGCCTCTCTGTTCTTACGTTAGAATAAGGATTATTTTAATATACTTTTTTAAATTGTTGTACAAAACTGAGCTTTTAAAAAGCTACGTGCTGGGATATCTGATTATAGTTTTTTACCTAATCACACAAAACTTATTTTGTCAAACTAAAGTTACTGAGTTCCGCCCGAGAAGTTACGACCTTTTCACATAGTTATACCCATTGAAGTGGGTTACTTTTAATTTTATTGGAATTAATATACATGCTTGTGCATTTGTGCAGGCATTTTTTTTCGAAACTTTACCTTGCTTTCTTAATTGCTTACTATCACCAAGCTACCATGGTTATGTTACTTTTTTGTAATTCATTACCAATTAGTTTTGCTCTCATGGATTTTAAATCAAGCATCTACGAAAAAAAATAGAAAGGCACTTGCTTTTGAAGTGAACTCCTCACGCAGAGTAAGTGGCATCCCTCTGTTCTGGGAAATTTTATCTTCAGTAATACGTATGCCAGCCACCCTAGCTGACTTCCATGAGAATTACATGTAAACATCTGTGGAAGTTTCAGAATTACTTTGCTGATTACAAGAATTATATTGATTAATATAAGTATATTATCATTTTTGGACACTTCTTTCCTACTTCTATTTAGCTGTTTATTTATTGCTTCTCTTAATAACGTTTTACTGCTTTGTTAACTGGAAATTATCTTTGAAGTATGAAGCAGATGAAACAGTATGTTGGACAGTCTTTTTTATGTTGCTGTTGTACTATATATTTCCACAACTGGAAATCTTAAACAGAATTTATAACAGTCATTAGCCCCGAAGAGAAATTTCTTTAGTATCCTCTGGTCATAAATTACTTTTAGAACAAGCAGAGATGGAAAATGGTTTGCAATAGAAACACACCCTTGGAAAAGTTTCTTGCTTCTAAAAGGCAAGTCATTGTTTAGTGTCTGTAAGGGGAACTCTTGACAATTTGGGTCAAGTGTTAATGAAGTGCTTAATTTTCAATTCTGGCTTCATAATCCCAATTATGTATTTTCATTTGTCATTCTATGCCTGATAATATTTTGACATCTGTAACTCCTGCCTCTTGAAGCTCTCAAAGCATGTTGCTATCCTGATATGCTAAATCTCACAACACATATGGAAAGGTAATATTGTTCACATTTCCAAGAAGGAAAAACTGAGGCATAACCTGCTATATCCAGGGTTACACAGGAAACTTGGTGCAAAGTACTGGAAGTTTTGACTTCCAGTCCCACACTCTTCCTACAGAAGAGCTGGTAGTCCAGAAGGAATCAGACTCTTGCTTAGTCTCTTGAAGGTTTTATTCTGGCCACACATAGCAATAGTTATTCATCTGTTTTCATTTCACTACCTTTCATAATATGTCCTGTACTACTTTGAATTTAAAACATGCCCTTTTCTCCCTGCAACTATGGAGATTGTTAGGTAGAAGACTATCTTATTTAAATTTCAAAGGGCTTCTTTGTAAAATACTTCCTTATGGTGGAACCATTAGTTTATGCTTTTAAATAAAATCTTTACTCAGCATGTTTAGAAATTACAGGGCATCACACACAGGGAGCATTTCAGGCCATATCTGCAACAGAGTTTAGTGTGTGCAAGTGCAGTCAGTGTAAGAATGTTCTGATCTTTTGAGTAACTTCCATTGTTCTGAGGTTGCGAGTCTTTGGCTTGACACTATAACTAATTTATCCATGCCACCTAAAAATCAAAGAAACTGTACCTCATTCTCTTTGTTTGGCAGCTTGCATTTTTAAGAACCCAAGCATAAAATGTACAATGTATACTTATCACATGACTAATTGCAATCCAACTACTTTGCACTCATGGAATGCATCTTATTATGTCAATTACAATCAGTCATCATCATTAACCGCATAACAACGGCTGAATCCATTAATAGCAGAAATAGCAATACGGAGTGGACCAATGCAACAGCATGTGGTGCTACCTTCCTTTTCATAGCATCATTAAATCTGCAAGCATTTTATACATCCTCCTTTCCCAGTGAACCACGGCAGTCCATGGCACAATATCATTGGTGAGCAGAGGCAGAGGTTGTACACCAGCAAAATCACCAGGTCTTCCTGTATCATGCATACGAGACAGCACATACACCCTGAACAGGTAAGGAGAATTCAGGCCTTAGCTGCTCCTTCTGCCTGCCTTCCTCCCCACATAAAGGTTGCCGTTTGAAAGCAAGAACTGCTGGGGCTAGATACGTAGCTTACACGCTAGATATGCTTAGTTGGAATTTGAGTTGCTGGGGCTGAGCTGGTTGTGTGCCGGGGGCCTGTGGAGGGAGATGTGCACGGGAGGGCTGGGTGTAAAGCCTGTGATGGGTGAGCAGAGCTGCGGCACTGGGGTCACAAGGTGGGTTGGTAAGACAGGCTGAGGAGCGCGTCAGGGAGCTGTCAGACAGGCTCTTATTTGGTAACGAGGCTCGAGGCACAGTGCCTGTCTGCCACATTCGCGGCAGCTCTGGAGGCAGGCACATAACACGATAGATGTGGAGTCGGGAATGGGAAAGTCTGTGAATTCAAGTGTCTGTCATGTGTCTGGAGAGCACAAAGCCATGACATTTGAGTGATGAGAAAACAGAGCCACTGGTGAGACATTATCTGTCTTTTGTTACCACTGGTGCAAAGAATAATCACATTCTAAAATGATAGTCCTCAAACAAGCTTTTTAAAGTGTTTCATTCACATTTAAGCAGAAAACATGTAATTTTTCTCTGTTTCTTGTGCTAGCATTTGATTCTGTCACCTGCATCTCTGTGTAATTTATCCCATTGCATGGAAATAGAAAATAATAGCGCCCCAGGGAAGGCACACTTACCATGAATGCAAAATACATTGAAGGGGTATATTCAAATTGTACAGCATGCCATGACAGCAAATCATAACCACATTACTAGTTAAAGCTGGAGAAAAAAAAAATGTGTAGAGGTCATTATTAACAGAGTGCTCTTATTACTTGGATTATACTATTGCACAACTACAAATAACACTTAGTCCCCTGTGATACATATCATAGTAGGCCTACCTGAGGTCAGAATTGGGAAACTGCCATTATTTACAGAGAAAAAAATATTGGCATATGTTTTTCCACAACACATTTTCTGACCCTCATGTCCTAAAATTCCATAGGTAAGTACCTTGACAACTTCAAGAACAGCAGACTATTTCTGGGCTTTGGAACAGAGCAGTAATACATTTTCTTGTTACTGAATTTTTGTGTCTTGTTAAGGAAAAGCTGACCTTTCTCCATCTATACACTTGCATAGAGATAGCCCGTTTTTTTAATGATTCTTGTTTTTTCTGAGTACCCGTGTCTGGTTTTTCTGCCAGTGAATGCTCTACTTTTTCATTAATCTCTCCCTAGCTGTAAATTTTTCATTTAAGTGTTCAGAGATCACTATTCCTTAGTAGGGACACTCTCTGCCCTTTCTACAGACCATCAGTAGGGAATGGTCCTCTAGAGAGCTAGCAACAAGGATTTTGGAGAACCAGAGCTCCATAGCCATGTGGTAGACAGCAGTCGTCCGGTGACAAAGGGTCTGCAGTCAGTAAAAGCAAGGTGTGAGTTGTCACGACTTAGACAGCTCCCCCTGCACTCCCCGAGACTGAATGGACATATCCTTCTGTGTGACAGGACTGTATTTAACCAGGGATGAAGTGGGAAAATTGAAGAAGCCTAATCTAGACATACCTGTAGTTCTGTGAGGCTTGCCCATTAAACAGTATTTGCCAGGCAATCTGGAAAATGCTAGTACTTTAAGGGTTTAAGGGAGTCATTATAATTTAAAAATCTATGGACGTTCCTGACTTGGAAGCCTCATAGACAGAGGCAAAAGCTAGCCAGCTTTCATGTAACTATTAGGAAGAAAAAAAAAGGTGAAATAAAATTACTAGAAGCTGTCTAGCATAGTCTATTAATCTCCTGGTTTGAAAACAAAA
This sequence comes from Pluvialis apricaria, assembly GCA_017639485.1. NCBI lineage: Eukaryota > Metazoa > Chordata > Aves > Charadriiformes > Charadriidae > Pluvialis > Pluvialis apricaria. Next base: position 68,587,638 of record CM030010.1, read on the forward strand.
GAAAACAAAACAAAGCAGGGGAATGTACCCAAATGGAGTGTGACCAAGTCTATCACTAATTTACTTGGTTTGTATGACAGTTTAAAATAAAGCTTAAGATAAAGGGGTCCAGCTTCTACCATTGGATTAGATGCTGGCCCAAACATGTAGCTGCATGGGTTTGTGGAGAAGTCTCTTTTCTATTACAGGAAACTGTTTGGTGTCAATTATTTCCTTTACAACTTTTAAATAGAACTATTGTCTCCAAGGCTTAGCAGGCAGAGGTTTAAACAAGCAAACTTAAACATATGTTATGCACATGCAGGAAACAAAATATGAAAGGAAATATTTTTCATTTCTTATTTTAATCTGAATGAATTTACCATTGCTAGATAACCATGGGAATACATTAGATATTAAACCACCAGAGGAAAATAACCACAATTTTTAGGCTGTGTAAGAGTGGGAGTAGAACATGAATTAGGGAAAGTGAATTTATCTGGAGATCACTGAAAATTTGAATAACTTATTTGTTCACAGTTCCTGGGGAAATATATTGGTATTTTTAAAAATAGTCTTTAAGTTTTGTATTCACTGCTGGTATGGCTGCCTTGTACCAATATGAATAGTGTATTTTGTACAAGTCAGTCTGACAAGTTCCATTATTACATTGCCGGTTTTCTTTTTTCTAAAGAGAAGCAGACATGACATTACTCGGTTTTAATATGAATGAACTATCTTCTTTTTGACAGTAGGCTAGTCTCTGTCAGTAATGCTCAGGAAACTTACCTGGTGAGTGGAACAAGGCTGAGAACTGAAACTACATTAGCTCAAAAGTTTCTGAAGTGTTTAGCTGGAGAAGTCTGCCCTCTGGTTTATGACTTCTCTGCATGTAAATTGTGAACTTATTTTTTAAGTGGTCTGATCAGTAGTGTGTGTAAATAAACATGAGCCTGCGGACGGGCTCATGTTTGTTCAAAACAAATATAGTTTGGTTATTCAGTCTTTGGAATTATTCAGGCAGACTAAGTGACTGCACACCCAAGTCAAATGCTGTGGTTGCTCTTCCATGAGTAGACAACCCAAATTTGGGGGCTAAAAGCAGATGTACCTTGCAATTAATTAAAAACAAGATTCTCTTGCTTGTTGGGCCCTAAATCGGAGTCCTCTGAGTATCACTATGCATAAAATGGTACTCAGAAGAAAAGTACTTACAAAAAGAAAACAAGGGAGGACCAGAGCAGTCTTATGTAATTTGGAAAAGGCAGAAAAGGAGGAATTGCTTCCAAAATTCCACTGTGTGGGCGGGTATTTTTTCTTCTCAAATCCTTTGTAGTTAAGAGTTGTCATTTCTTGGGCAGAAATAATACAAAATAACCTGTAGGGAGGTCTTAATAATTTAAAAAATAACATATACATGAGCCATCAACAAATCAGCAGTCACACTAACTTCCTCTTGACCCACTCCAATCCAGAGCAGGTGGTTTCTGTTATATCACTGCTCCTGCAGTCTTATTCCCTGGTATAAATTGACGTGGTACAGCAGACTTCACTGGAGAAAACTGACTTGTGATTGAGGTCCCACATGCAGCGACAATGTGATCTGCTTTTGAAACTTAAACACTTAAGAAAACAAAGTTATCCCTTGCAGTTGCAGGTGGTAGTTTCCTGTCTTGTTTGTCTGATGCTATCCTACACTTAGACTCTGTCATGACAGTCCTATGTACACACCCCTTTCTTGCAGCATTCCTAAGAATTTCCAGATTCAGTGAGGTTGGATTTCTGTGGCACAACCACACTCTTGCTGCAGGAGTGGGGGTGAGATGACTTCATTCTTGGTTGCCTTCTTAGCCATTTCTGTGCCCAGCTAACACTTCTCTTGGTTTCATCCTTTGACTGAAAACATCCTGCATGTTTCCATCCGCTAGCTCATCTCTTTCCATGTCTTTTCTGCTCTGCTTTGGTTGGGAGTTGCTTTCACCAACGGTGCAGCATCCACTTTATTTTATACCTACAAAATCCCATTTTAAAGCAGTTTTCATTTACGTGCATTAGTCTACTCCAATGCCAGTGTCATTCGACTGTCTTCATAATAAATACTTCCAATGTTCAAATGTGGTATGATGCATAGGAAGTGTAACAAGAATTATTCTACTTTAGAAAATTGAATGTCATGTGGGTTCTTTCTGAAGGGAGATGTTGCAAGTAAGATCATTTACTGATATTTCCATAAATACACTGAAGTCAACGGAGCTGCACTGATTAACTGTGCCTGCTAAAGCTCAGAGTAAAGTTGTTGTTACCATTAGTTGTGTAATTATTACCCAAAAAGGGCTCCAGAGAATTTTTTTTATGACACAGCTGGAATGCTTTCTATTACAGAATACTAGCAAAACAATAATCCAGAAGCAGGTATTTTAGTGTACTGCCCACTTGTAACTGGCTTAACACTGTAGATATTCTTTTCTGTCTCAGAAACACACTTTACTGCAAACCACGGACTGTTCCACAGACACTAAGTGACTTAAATGTTCCAGAAAACAAATCTGAAACTCAGCTGATTTTGTTAATGTTATCTTGGCAATGCTGCAGAACTGAAATATATTCCTTACACAAGGGACTGCAGTCTGATGCACATCTGTTCTGCTCTGGAAAAAATAAAGCAGCTCTCTTTTCACCCTGGACATGTCTTCTTTCACTGTTAAAGCAAATAATGAACAAAATCAGATAGTCTAAGAAATGCACTTGAAATTAGGATGCTACTTAATCTTTCAGTCTACTATTTTGCCATCTGCATGCTTGGGTGGTAAGCCTGTTTTATATTTCATATAATATTCCTCAAGTACTTGCAGCGGAGCAACACCTTCTTGGCACAGCTGGCACACCATTAGCATGGATGCTGTGACCAAAATCTCTGTCTCCTTCAAAACACCAGAAGAAACAGCTTTCTGGAACAGCATGTTTCTCCCCAAAATCTGTGGTCCCATAATGCTATTTAAATAAACAGATGAGTGTGGCTGAAACTCTGGAATTATTTATACAAAAAATATTTATACATGTATTTTCTCTGTACCATCTTTTACTTTCTTTGTAATTAAATTTACCTTCAGTCTCTTGCTATCATCTCCTGCATGCTTTAGCATTCATGGCTCTTACCTCTATTTCTCCATTCTGTGGGAACGCAAGCTATCTTTTTATAATTGATGATGAATTAATATCCAGCTTCACAGATTCTTAAATACAGGAGACCCAGGCAAATTTTAATTCAGACTCTGTGTGGGATAGTAAAAAATGTGCATCATCAGCATAACAAAAGTTCCTTAATGGGCATCTTACTGTCGTTGTTTGTGACACCTTTGACAGTCTCTTATTTCTGATAAAAACAGGTGGGGAAGAGGGAGGTGATTGGTTTTCTGCATACGATTTTGAGTGGACATGTAGCCATCATCCTGGGAAGTTTAGCTACAAACATAGGAAACCGAATTTGCAGCATGTTTAAGGTATTCTCACAGATGGCCAGTCCTGATTTGTAGTACTCCTACTAAGACAAGTGAGGAATCATGGGGTGCTATGGATAACAAAAGCTGTAGCATTTATGCAAACAGCCATCCTCAGTGTATGGCAGCACTCATAAGACAGGAACACATGAAACAGGAGCACATTGTAAATAACAAAATGGACATCCTGACAGCCTAAAAAAGTATATGTATATATAATGTTACTTATTAAAACAATAGGATACACTGTGTTTGTGCTGTTTGTGCCAATGGATCTGTCCTTGACTAAAAAAAAAAGATGTAAATAATTTTATAAAAAAACTAATGTCAATATATTTCAGATTTCGCTCCATAAAATGTGATTTGATTTTTATAACTTGGAAGAAATATCCTGATGGTGGTGAAACTTCAGAACACTTTTGGAAATGTTACATCTTTCATTTATGTCTGGTATCCTAACCAAAATTGTAAGATAACAAATGGCCAAGATACAACATGAAAAGCACTTCACTTTTTTTTAATCAGAGTACCTTCCTATTTCCATTCAAATTCAATCTCTCAATGAACAAAGGTTACAGCTTTGTATAAAAAGTATTTATGAACAATGTCTGGATGAAAACCAAGGTTTTTCCTCAGTGCTGTGGTTGTAATCAAAGCACTAAAGAAACTACAGCTAACATTTTTATACCATTCCTGAATACCAGTGTATTAGAAAGAAAACCAAAACAGAATCAACCCTGGCTGTAATCTTTTTCCTAGTTCAGTATATTATTCAATCTTTAATTCCCTTGGCAAGGAAGTGGCTGAAAATATATCATGTCAAATGCTTACTACCACAGGCCAGGGTATTACCGCAATTCAGAAACTAACTACATCCAGTATCTCTAAATTGCAAGGCAAAGTTTTTTGCCTTTGCAAAAATTTGCTTCGCTGTTCTCCAGAGAGCAATTGCCAAACATGACTGCACTGCATTTTGTAATAATAATACTCTTGAAAAGCCGTGTTTGAGACATGAAAGTGTATGAAGCAGTCCACACGATGGTTCTGATTTCAAAGACTTGCTTTTATTTTCAATCGCATACATACAGTAGTTATTCATACAGAGGAACTTCAAAATCTCGAGCATCTTTTTGGTTCTTCCTTCTAAAAAAATATAATTAGTTCAGGATAGGAGACATAGGTAAGTCATTTCCTGAAATTATTATACTTTTCTGAAAAGTCTGGTGGTGGTTGGAGTTGAAATTCGGGGAGCAGAGAAGGGGACAGGGCTGTCGGGCTCTTACACCGCACTGCTGTAGAGAAACCATGCATTGAACTCCTCCTCACACCAGAACAAAATCAGTCACAATCAGTACAAAAGAAAAATGAGCCAAAACCGCTTGAGCTGCTATTTACTTAGTTATTTTACAGAAAATAATTACATTTAGTCTCAGCGGTTAAACAGTTTCTTTCTCTGCCTCCATCTGTATATAAGATCACATTAGTAAACTCTGCTCCTATAACATTTTTGTCCTGAAAGGGAAGGACAAGATTTTAGTGTGTCAAGAACGTGGAAGGAAAGGGTACTTTAAAGGGTAAAAGCGCACGACCCATACTTTTATCACCATCAGGTTAGTTCTTTTAATTGCGATTTTAAGTCCTGCTCGGTTGAAGAATTTTCTTTCCCAGCCTTAGGAGCTGCCTGCTTTTAGGTTTGTAAATATCTGAAAGGGTAGGTCAGGGCCATGTGAGTTAGTTAGAAGAGGCCTCCCATGGGCAGACCAAAGCCTAGTTCTTAGCCTGTGTGACAATAAACATTCCAGTTCGCATTACTGAACCTCAAGGACAACATCATGCGCCAACTGAAGCAAAACCTATGACTCAAATTATTTGACATCAAAGGCCACAACCCCCAAACCAGCAATGGCTCTCAGAACCCTGTGCAGAAATGGAGAAGTCCTCCTGGCATGGAGGGGAATGATGGGGAGCCCACTGCTTCTCTGCAGTGCAAAACCAGCACGTATTCACACGGTGAGACAATGCACTGACCATCGCCAGCTCTCCATTCTTCCCTACCCTGATGCCCACACGTGGGGGGGGGTGTTTCAGGGGTAATCTTACACAAGGTTACAAAAGCCTGATGCTCCAACAGCACATATGGTATTGAACCGACTTCTGACCTGGGCTGAAGGTGAAGTTCTAATTTGGTATTATTTACAATCATTGGCCTACAGGAAGACTGTTTCCAATTAGCAGGTATTGCTTTGTTCTATTGTGCTCATTAAACTTGGTATTTCCTAAAAGAGCGATGACTGTAACCAGCATGGCTGTCAGGCATTCATTCGTTCATCAGTTCAAAATACTGAACACAGCGTCAACAACTGAATCGCTTATAGTATCAGAGCTGCTTCAGCCAGCTAGCTGCCCAGCAGCCTGGCAGTGTATCAGTTCATTAGTGTTGGTTATTCAGACAGCTTGGCTGAAACAATTGTCCCACATTCTTAGCAACTTGCTTTATTTTCTTTCAACATAAAACCTAAAAACGTCCAATGCATTCTCACCTAAAGACTTGAATAATTGCAAAAAAAGCCACTACAGCAGATTATTATTAGAGATAACTGTACTCAGTAGTTAAAAAGAATAGAAGGAAGAGAACATAAAATATCCTCTGTATTGCAGTGATCTGGGGCAAGTCTGTGGCTATATTTCAGTGTTGTGTTGTAACCAAAAAAAAAGAAAAAGCTATTGTGCCAAAATGTTTCCAGGGATATTTCCCCCAAACACCACACTAATTTAAAGCAGCTGCTGCCTATAGACAATGTCATTTACTTTCCTAACTAGCCTTCGAACATATTAAGCGTTGTGATATGACTTACTAACACACACACAACACACATAGTAGGTAATTAATACTTGAAGAAATACCTGATAGAAACTCATTGCCTGAAACAGGCGTTACTGGATTCTGTTTCACAAAAAAATTGGCAAGGAAATATTTTCCATTAAGCTTGGTGAATGAATGTCAATTTTTCAGTTAGTTGCTATGTTGTTATTGCTCTGACTGCTCTTCCGCTTAATGATCTTTTGTGAAGGAAAGAAAAATGCTCTTGTGTGCACGTACTATATTTTGTAGCTGTTCCCTGCGTATTAACTGTACATCACCTACACCATCAAATCTATGAAAATATTAATTCCCTGCGTGCACTTCACTATGAAGTGCAAAGTCATTACCTCCTCACAGCAAGATTGCAATGTTGATGCCGTAACATTTTTTTCTTTACTTGTAATATATTTATTAAGGAATTTGGATGTAATCATTTTAAGCAGCTTCTCTGACATGGTGAAATGAGAGATGTTATAATTACTGAATGCTATTATCTTTAAGAGAGCTCGGTTCCTGAGCTGATGGAGTAGCCCCTAATAAATAAATGCACTAGAGCTTAAAAACAGAAGATACAAACTGTATCATTTGGCAAGATGAATGTTTTCTAAATGTTATAATGTTTGCTCTATGTGGGAGCACCAGGTTCAATTGTATAGATCTAAAGGAAAGTTTAGCCTAAAGCAGTACTTAATTACAGTAGTCATGTGTGATTTCTTTCAGCTTCAGTCTGCACTCCTGACTGTTTCCACTGCTAAAGTAGTTGTTATAGAAATAAGGACTAATTAATATTATGACAAGGTTGATCTCTCTATAGTTTGGTGGTACTCATGAGACCCCACCTGGTGTACTGCATTCAGCTGTGTAGTCCTCAGTGCAGGAAAGATATGGACCTGTTGGAGCATGTCCAGAGGATGCCCACAAGAACAATATCAGGGGGATGAAACACCTCTTCTGTGAAGAAAGGCTGAGAGAGTTGGGGTTGTTCAGCCTGGAGAAGGCTCTGGGGAGACCTTATGGTGGCTTTTCAATACTTAAAGGGGGCCCATAAGAAAAATGGGACAAACTTTTTAGTAGGGTCTGTTGCGATAGGACAAGGGGTAATGGTTTAAAACTAAAAGAGGGAAGATTTAGACTAGATACAAGGAAGCAAATTTCATTATGAGGGTGGTGAAACACTGGCACAGGTTGCCCAGAGAGGTGGTAGATGCCCCATCCCTGGAAACTTTCAAGGTCAGGTTGGACGGGGCTCTGAGCAACCTGATCTAGTTGAAGATGTCCCTGCTCACTGCAGGGGGGTCTGGACTGGATGACCTTTAAAGGTCCCTTCCAACTCAAACTATTCTATGATTGTTCCTGGATAACAAGGCAGATACATCTTGCAATGCTGCAGGCTTGGGGAAGAGTGGCTGGAAAGCTGCCTGGCAGAAAAGGACCTGGGGTTATTAGTCCACAGCCGGCTGAATGTGAGCCAACAGTGTGCCCACGTGGCCAAGAAGGCCAACAGCATCCTGGGGATCATCTCCCTGTACTCTGCACTGGTGAGGCCACACCTTGAAGACTGTGTTCAGTTTTGTGCCCCTCACTACAAGAAAGACATAGAGGTGCTGGACCGTGTCTGAAGAATAACAACGAAGCTGGTGAGGGGTCTGGAGCACAAGTCTTATGAGGAGCAGCTGAGGGGACCTGTGTTGTTTAGCCTGGAGAAAAGGAGGCTGAGGCGAGACCTTATTGCTTTCTACAGTTACCTGAAAGGCAGTTGTAGCAAGGTGGGGGTCCATCTCTTCTCCCAAGTAACAAGCGATAGGACAAGAAGAAACAGTCTCAGGTTGCACCAGGGGAGGTTTAGGCTGGATATTAGGAAATTTTTTTTCGTTGAAAGTGTTGTCAGGCGTTGGAACAGGCTGCCCAGGGAAGTGGTTGAGTCTCCATCCCTGGAGGTATTTAAAAGACGTGTAGATGTGGCACTAAGGGACATGCTTTAGTGGTGAACTTGGCAGGGTGAGGTTTACAGTTGGACTTGATGATCTTAAAGGTCTTCTCCAAACTAAATGATTCTATGATTCTTCATTACGCACCACACTGGACATAAGACTCGTCAGTCTCCAAAGCAAGAAAGACAGGAAACACTGGGTCAATGACAGATTCAGATAACATGGCAATCTTTTTTTAGGAGACAGTTACCATTAGAGATGTGTAGTTTCTTTTTCTCCAGTTTCACTACATGCCTTTCTTTTTTTAATCTATACTACCTCAGTAAGTATAGGTGGAATGTCTGGAGAGAGCCCATATACCATCAGGGCAGAGTCCACTGAACAGGAGAGTCCTCAGAGAACAGGAAACAGAGATTGGCGACATCTTCCTGCTTGGGAATTGCTTTGTGTTAAATATAGTAATTTAACCAGAAAAAAAGTTCTGCGCAGATTTCAAAAGGCACTGTGTTACCACAGTAACACAGAAAATTGAGCATTTTCAGAAAGTTCCATCTTGTTTTTGATATTACCAGAAACTGAAGGAAGGTCTATTTAAGGTATGGTTCAGAGAATGCCTTTCTGTTAAATTGGACATAAAAAGACAAAAAAAAAAAGAAAACTAGAGCAGAGATTTGCAGAGGAAAGAACTTAACACAAAGCAATTTCCCAGCATGATAGTGTTGTTCAGTTGTACTGCTGTCTGATGACTGAGCTATCTAGAGGGAAGAGAAATCTACTTACATAGCATGTGTATTTGGACATATCTTTGTATGCTCTGTTGGAACAAGTTTTCACTATGTAATTTCAAGTTGGACACAGACCAGACAGTGGAAAATTCTTAAAAGGTAATTACTTAAATTCTTTGTGGCCTTTGACTTCCAGAACTCCAAATAGTTTTGAAGAGATTGACAGTGGCTAAGTCTACCCACCCCCAATAGGTTTAGCACCACAGTCATCTACCCCATCTACCTCCTTTGCCCATGTTTCTTGTCATCCCCTGCGCTACAGGGAGCAATTTACATGCGTTCATATACAAAATTTATTGGAAAATGAAGAAAAAAATTAACGAAATCTTACTGAAAATGTAGAATTATGCTTTGTCCAAGAAACGCTCCAGACCATCAAGTATACGATGAACTATCCAGGATAAATCTGGCTGGAGAAGAAATTCAACAAGCAGATGATTCGCGGGCTGAAGGATTCGCTCAATTTTGCTCTTGCTGGAGCCTTCAAGCACATTTTTGCCTTTAGGTGGCACTCTTCACCTGTATCGTGCATCTTCCTTGCTTAAGGGAGATGTGTTTGTATAGCTCTGCAGTACCACATTCTGAGCAGTAAGATGAGCGCAATATTAACCTGTGATAAGGGATCTGATCTAACAGGAGCCGGAATGATCATGGTTGCCTTCCTCCATCAGCTTTGAAAAAAACTCTTTACACTGCACACTGATTTTTTAAACTTTTTTTTCACCCCGGTTACTGGATGGTCCTGAGAACTGGTTGCAACACAGTGCAAATTTGATGTGGAATCACAGTTCCTCTGGATTCGGTGATTTTTTGCACTACATTTGATGTTTACATTTGTCTCTGTGCGAACTGCTTAAAAACCCAAGGCTAAAACCGATGGACATCTTGGTTACCATCTTGTCAGTTTGCTCATGCTAGTAATTATGGCCAGGAAGGGAAATTAAAACTTCCTTCATATATTTCAGAAATCACACAACACTGTTGGCAAATGAATTATTTTAGCAATACATGCTATAATTTTATTGCCATGTCCACTAACCCTGTCCTGTGCTTGTGATAAAACAGGGTCAGAAAGTCAAAACTGATGAGTACAACTGTGCTGAAACCTGGCCATCATTCTCCCACTGACCCACCTGCAGTCAGCAGCATGGTATTGTGTTGCAGTGTTGTTCAAGGAGATGCTACTTTTCTCCTTCTGGTGAAAAAACGATGAGAGGTCTGCACATCATTGCCAAAAATTTGTGCTTTCCTTTATGCAGAGAATCACAATAACCCTTCAACTAACTGACATTTCAGAAAGACATGCAATAAAAATCTCAGAGGACTCCTGCTCTGAGAACACAGCTATATATTCTGATCTGTTACACTGCATTAGGCTTTTGAAGAAGAATTTGGACAATGTTCTGGTGCCTTGGAATTCTGAAATTCAGTGGTATTCAAACATGAGGTTTGATTCCTGGACTATTTCTCATAATGTTCATTCATTTTAAAACCACAGCTTCATCCTTCAGTCCACTTAGTTACGTACTGGGCTCTAGAGTACTTCCAATTTTGCTGCAGAGAGCTTTTGTACATACTCTGAATTTATCTGTGTTCAAACCCTGTTAATTCTGGATTGAGGCTAATATTAAGAAAGAGTCTCCATTCCCCTGTGAACACATACATCCACAAATCCTTCTCTGAAAGGCAGACTGCTCTCTGGAAGACAGGTGTGGGATGGGCACATTTAACAGCACCCTGTAGTGACATACCTCCAGGACTTTTACTTCTGCTATTAAAGTACTTAGGGTAATTATTCATACAAAAAAGAAGAAAACCAAAAAGTGAACATTTATTCTAGCTGTGATTTGACATTCTGATGAGAACACTTAAAATATATCCTTTCCCATCAAAGATGATGCAACTGAGCTGAAAAGGTAAGACTACTCCAAGAGCAGGAGTATAATCTAGAAAATGCTGAGGACAAATCCAGAAAAACATGGGCATAAACATATCTTCCAAGACAAAAAATTCCAGAAGTAATCTTTCTGAACATTTGTTGATGACAAATCAAAATTTAAAGACATTTTTATAGTATCTACCGTCAATTTCTTAATCACTAACACAGCTTAATCTTGTAACATAAGACACTTCTTTAGCTAGCTAGGATTAACAGCAGGAAGGAGACGTTTTACAGCTTTTTACCTGATCCACACATTAAATCATTAATTGTCCTGGCAATTGGAAGGGGTGGTTTTTTTGCAGCAGCTACTTCTTTGTAATTTCTGTCTCATGAGTTTGTAAGAATCAAAGATCATTCCCCTTGTTCTCCAATCTTAGACGTGGAGTAGAGGTGGGAAGAATTTCACACATTTCAAATTTAGCCTAAAGAAATGTTAAATGCCCCCATTGGTCGTTCCAGGCTTATGATGCAAGAAAGGCTCAAATATTCCAGACAGCAACAGTCAGCCACTGCCCATGATGGGCCTTACTTAACAGAAGCCCTGGTCTATCTATTAAATAGACATATTCAGAAAGAGAGCTGTTTTCTCCAGCGCCCTAATTACTATTCTGTATATAAGTGCTCCTGGAACATGGACAAAACATCATACAGAAACGTGAGGGGCCAAACAACACTTACTCCTTCCCAGCAGTCGATTTCAAAATAAGACAAATACATCAGGAAATCAGTGTTAATTTAGTCAGCTAAACTTCCTCCCTGGCTCCTTACACTATACTGATAATCATGTTTTCTTGGAGGCACAGCAGGTTTGCAATTCAGATTCGAAGCAGAGGGTTTGGAAGAGCATGTTGAAAAGCACGATAATCTTGGACTTTACCCGTACGTACTTGAAGAGAGTCCCAGCCACAGGGCAGTGAATGGAGCCTGCAGAATTGTTGCAACAGAGCCAGGAGAAGCGAAACTTCAACTCTGCCATCAAACTAGAAAGTGACTCCCACATGCGGGTAACAACAGCCATACATACTCTAAGGGGACTGTGAACTGGTCCCAGTGCATTTAATGGGCCTCACAACACCATAGTGAATGGTTACCAGTTCGAGCACAAAGGTTGCTCACTGATCTTCACCCCATTTGTTTAGGAGGGAGGGGGAGTTTTGCAGAGGTGATCTGATCTTCCTTCACCCCTGCTTCAACACAGACGACTCCATTGATTTGCTACAGATCATCAGTGTGCAACACATGCTCCCCCTTACCAAACAAGAGGTGTTTAGGCCATCACGCAAGCTGACTGAAGAAAAATTCCAAGGCTGGTCTGTTGTTACAAAAGGTACTTCCGTTGAATACCAAGGAACATTATAGGAGACAGGCCTGTCCTGTTCAAATAGAACTTCAGATTTTCTGGAATTTAGGACTCTGGGTTATCGGAAGCTAAATCACAGTTACAGCTTCAGATCTGGATTCAATGACGCGTAAATCCCTGAAATATGGTCATAAAAATTCTGAGTCCTGAAAAGGGCAAACCTCTCAAAAAAGATGAATCTTCAATTGCCTCAAAATATACTCAGTAAAACAAAAAAGCTGGTCTCTATCCTTCCCATTTTGCAGTAAGAATCACAAAGCCAAAATTCCCTAGGCAGTGCAAATCAGATGTTTGTATCATATATTGTAGCTTAGCCAATCTCTGCATATACAAACTGGGAGAAGACTAGACCTTGAAAATTGTCCTGTTTTAGCAAGTCAGATCAAGAGTACCAGCTCTGCACAGTATGTTTGAAATTACATTTAAGTACCAACAACTATAAGAATTTCTTCCTTCACAGTGCTTACAAGGTCCTTTAATACATTCTTTGCTATAGCTCCCCCTTCAAACTGTTTCGACAGAAGGCTGTTTGTGATTTTTATTGTCATCTCTACACATGATAAATAGAAACATAAAAATGTCCTTTGTGTGTTATGGTTTGACTTGCTTGGAAATATAATGGGCACAGATAGCTTGTGCAAGAACTGAGAAAACTAACAATGTTTTCCAAAAGGCATCATCTCTCTCCTTTTTGTTCTTTTTTCGCTTGGAGTGAAGTGACTTCAACTTTGGGAAAAATCAGTCCCCAAATAGTATCTGCAGTTGGTATGGTGGTTTTTTGTTTGGATTGGGGTTTTTTTGTTGGCTTGATTTTGTTTTACATTTTTTAATGGGGGAAGAGATGGGAGAGGGACTAGCTTTTACTTGGCAGTTTTTCTTCATTCTTGTCCAGTCATGTGGTCATTTTTTCCCCAATATTTTTAGGCACTCAACCAGAGGAATAAACTCTTAAGTTATTTAAAGACAAAAAGTCTAAGTCTCATAGGCATTAAGATCCCTTTACATTCCTGTAGTGCTGTAAATGTTTCTTAAATGAACGGTGGTATACAGGATTAAGCCTATGAAGCACATCAGGTAGAGCACTAACTGGATTTTGTAATCCTGGCAACTTCCACACATTTACAGCTTCATCTGTCTCCCCTAGCGAGGGCTGAAGGAAAAGAAACAAGAAGCCAGGAGAGCTGTATGAGCATACTTTGTATCTTCTTCATTGATACCCTTCACACCATTCAAATAGGACTCCGGAATACACTATTTTAATTAGCAAAGCTTGTTTTAAAGTAAACAACACAAACACTCCTTATAGAACAGTCACAGTCTCCCCTGCTAGACATACAGGCTTTTTGGCAAGATCACATTCAAACAGCATGAAATTCACCTCTGTGCACGGCCCTCCAGAAGGCCCTCGCACCACTTTGACATCCACTTAGCTGCTCTGGATAGGAGCGAGTGGTTTGTGGGATAAGGACCGAGGTTCACTACAACTTTCCTCCCAAAAAAAGAGATGGTCCAAATCCACATCTGTAAAGATCAGCAGTTTTACCACTATAAGGTCATAAAGGTGTAATATAGGCGTCATGCATAGAGTACATACCATATTTCAATTGAGTCCTGTCCCTGTGCGACTTTGAGCCCCTGTAAAAGTACAGATGCACAACACGTGTAATGAAGCCCTCAATCAATATGGTTTGCTGCGTTGTGCTGTTTATTGGGAACACTACAAAGTCATTCAACTGACAGGAGTCAAGACAGCAGTGAGAAAAATATCCTCATGAGGAAGCTCTGACAGGATTCCTTTTGACATATGGGAGAACACGAGATTCCCATCTTAGTTGAGTAATTGCTAAATGAACAGAAATCGGAAATCATTGATGCGACATTGACCCATAAAACGCTGATGACTGAGGCCCTGTTCTACCCTGTACTACACACAGGGAACAACAGATGGTCAAAGGAAAACAGGGTAAGAACAAAACAGTATGGAAATAAGGTTGGTTCCTTAACAAATGACACTACTGCAGTCCATTTATGCTGACTGACACTGGTTGTTCTTTTCAGCTATAACTGTGCAACAAAATCGAACATGTCTCATCTTCCAGTCTTGTTACTGAACTGTTGCTGTTGTTGATTTTCTTTTGTTGGTCAAGTTTTTTCTTTTTTTTCTTTTTTTTTTTTTTTTACATCTACATTTATAAACATTGATACATTACAGATCTTGTTAGTTATACTTTGAAGTCTGATCATGCAGAACTACAGGCAGGTGCAACTTAGATCTTATTACAGGATGGACATGGCAAGGTGAACAGTTGTTTTTGCTAGTTAAGATCTGGAGCTTTGTTACTGTTGTGGCTTAATGTATACTGGCCATAAGTCCCACTTACTCAATTTACTAAATATACATGATTCTATATGTACACTGAAGCCTCCAGCACCTTCCTTTTCAGCACGTGACTGACTTAGGAAAAGGTCAGAGGTCAACCATATTTAGGCATACAGCAGCCTTATTGTAAAAGGTTTAACAGAAACAGTGTGTTGGCTTATTACATATTAGTTACAGAGAAAGGAAAAAAAAAAGTCAATACAACTATTTACATTATAAATATCTTGCTTTCCAGAAGACAATAATGGCCCTGTTCAGTGAAAATTAGCAAGAGACAGGCTTACCTGTCCGAAATTATAAGCATGGTAGGGATACATTTATTTCCCAAATTGACCGTGTCTTCCTTCAATATGTGCTTTTCAGCTTTTCACTCTCAGGTAAAAAGGCAACATTAGCCTCAGTTGAAGTTTTTCAACATTCTTTTGTCAAATCAACCCCTCTTTAAAACTCAAACTTGCCATGGGTCAATGAGCCTGAACAGAAATTAAGTTAAACAGTTCACCTCTTGCAATCAATAGTTAATTTAAAACAAAAAAAAAGAATAAAAGGCAAGAAAAAAAAAGCAGGCCACACTGGCAAGTTCCTAACACACTAAGCAGAATCCACTAAATTCCACTGGACAGGTCTGTTTTCCAGCTTATCAGTGAAGATGACACATTCACTATTCCCCCACCTCCTTCAAGCATCTTACTAATTAAGACATTGTATATTTGTGGAATATTGAAACCTACTGCACAATGATTTTCTTTTTGTGTGTGTGTGTGAAAAAGATAACTTTGAGTTTGCAATTAGCTAACTGTGTCCTTTGTAAAGCGGTGGAAGTTCAAATAAGCACAGCCATCAGATTCTTGAAGATGTGTGATTATGTTACAATTACGTTCTTTATCCACACTGAGAACTTGGATCAAATATTAATAGAAGACAGGTTCTAAAAATCACATCCATATGCACTCCCTCTCTTTCCTACACACACATGCGGAAGGAAAGAAAAAGAAAAGCCTAAACTTAAAGTGAACTACTGACTCAGAATTTTTTGCCAGGCTATTAACGTTGTCTTCTTCCCAGCAGGTTTTCTTTCATATTGCTCTCCCTGGAAGCACACAGATTTTGTTGCAAAATGTCTTTTTTTTTTTTTGCTTTTACACGTTTGAATGCAAAAAAAATGCACAAAATTTTAAAATCTCAATAAGCATGAAGAAAGAAATATAGATAGATCCGAAACTAAAATAATTTTTGATTCTTTGAAATACTGCAAAGCTTGTAATATAAATAAGCTAACATTGGCTATTAAAAGTTATTTTGAATTCAAATATTTCAATTGCATTTTTCCTTTTTTAAAATAAAAAATTCCAGAGATTTGCTGAATTTGACTCTCTCAGGCAGTTCTAAAACTATTAGCATATTTTTCATCAGAAAATATGTTGGTGGAAAAGAAACCACTGGTGCTCACTGACAAACATTAGAATACAATCCAAATCACTTAAGTAGGACTACTGTGGAAAACTTCCTAAAGGCACTGCAACAAGTCTAATTTCTTCAGTATCATTAGCCCAAAGCTTGAAGGTAAAGCAATATACATGAGGATAAAACCATATATATGAATCTATTCTTGGTTAAGAGTAGAAGATAAGTTTAGAAGAGTGATACAGTGACACAATCATCTTTCTTGTGTAATCTCTGGAGGCCAATATCATGCAGAAAGTGGTGATTTCCAGAGAAAAACCATCAGTGCCTTAGGGAAGTACCTGATCAGGCTTTCTGTAGCTAGGTGTTGGGTCTTTTTTTTTTCTATGTTACTCCAATTTAAGCTCTGCGTTATATAATGCAAGCTTGCTAAGATTCCTGAATCTGTCCGTGCCATGGAATTCTAGGTAGTATGGTAGGATTATCAATAACCATGCGATTTGCATAAGTCAGTGTGTGACCAACTCAAATAACTGAACTCTAAAGATCTACACGATTTTAATGGAAGATACTATTCCAGCTACCGAGTCAGTATCTGAAGATTGATTTCAAAAATTACAGAAAATTTTGGATTGAAAATTTGGATAACCTTGCATCAACTCGAAGTAAATCAATATCTCATCCTCCTTTAAACTCATCAGTGAGAAGAAAAATGGAGGAAGGGTCTTTTAAGAGCAATTCAAACTGTTTTTTTTTCTTTTTTAGTTTCTCATGCTATCCAGAAGTACTCCATCTGAAAATAAAGCAGAAATCTTTTGCAGCAACTTTCCTCTCTACCTTCTCGATGCTATTTTTTGCAGCTAGTGCTCTGAGCAGCCACTGATAGTTAAGATGCTTCTACCATTTTCCTCACCCCGCTGATGGCTATCTAAATAAAGCCACTTGGGACAGAATTTCATTGGGTATTCAGGCACTTAAGATACCAATAGGCTTTTAGGCATATTTTCAAAAATGCCAGTGTCCAGATGCTTTTCATGCTTATGGAAGGTATGCCACATCTGGCATAGGCTCTCCGGTTGCCCTTTAGTGCCTAAATACCTTGGAACATCTCTGCAGTGGTGGCAATTAGGCTTACAACTGCAAACCTCAGAGAATGAGGTGAAAATTGTTACTCAAGTACTATTTAGTAACATTTTAAACAGAGGTAGATTTAAAAGATCACTGGCAAGGAAAATAAGAAAAGCATCTATCATTATCAAACTCAACAGAATATTGGAATAAAGGGGAACAGACTTGAAGAGAAGGGTATCAAAACTTCCAGAATCTGAAAGGAAAATGTTGTTTACCTTAAGACAGCTACAGAACGTCATCACTGCAGTCTTTTATTCAAGAGTACATGCATTCTTGTAAGGTATCAGCTGACAGGACCAACTTCCTGACACAAAGCAAAACAAAGGATACTATTCCTGTTCAATGGTTGCTACTTCAGTTTGGACATACAAGGACCAGAATTGTAAAGAACTATTGCTTTTCTTCATTGATGGCTTTTTTCTAGTGTCCAATGTGGACAGCCCCAAGTATCCTATCCCAGACAAAGCTTCACATAAAGGAGACTAAAACTAATTTGAGGACAAAAAGAGATGCAGTAATTCTTTTAGGCCTCATTTCAGCAAGGCACTTAAGCACATGCTGATGTCAATCGCTGCTCAGCAAAGGACAAAAACACATGCTAGTTAAAATTATGTATGCATCCCTATAGTCTCCATTAAATGTTTGTACAAGCACTGGTGCTTAGCGGAATCAGGGCTTCTGGGAATGAGACTATATAACTTCTGTGTTGTGGGTTCATTTAGCGCCAATCACTAGGACACCTTCTATGGAGACTTGTTCCACACTCAGCACTCATGAACCCAAACAAGACTGAATTATACGATGGGACTAAGACCATGTTTTTTGGCTTCAATAGATGAAACATGGGAGATCCGTAAGCATCTGTCTACTATAAATGGCTTCTCTGCTATTGCTGATGCCACATCTCCATAATATCACTAGCAATGAACTGTGATTATTCCTAGTTTCTACAGTCGACATTTGTGGTGTTTTTGCAGTTTCTCTTACATACAGCTTTGCCTCTTTGAGACACTTTTTTTTTGTTTTGTTCAAATAACACACCCAAATGGTGCACACTAAGGAATGTAAAGCAGATACTAGTTACCTGAATATTATTAATATATATCTATGGTGAATTAAATCTGGAGGTGATACATTTCATTATTGCTAAGAAGTCACCCTTGGTGTTATTGCCTTTGTACCTACAGAGCATTGTTGTTTACCTTTCAATACTTTTATCATCATTGGCTTTGAAGTGAGTTGCATCACTCAACAGTGACTTGATGTTCCATGGCTTAAGAGACAATATTGCTAAATATTTTTAGCAGTAGTAAATTATTGCTTTTACAATTACTGCTTTGAGTTTTTAGAACATTATTGACCTAATTTTATTCTCAAAAAAAAAAATCCATAAAAATCTAACAAAGATGTACCTGGGGAAAAAAAAATTTCCTACAGCAATTTTGAGACATCTCAGTCTGAAATTATTTTATATCTAGTTAATTTTTATCTTCCTTCCTCCCCTGAAGTTATTTTCTTTGCTTTCTTACCTTTGTACAAAGTCTGACTTGTTACTCAATTTCTTTTTCCTACCACAGAATGGCAGGCTTGTAAGCCACCAAATAGAGCAGTCCTATTTTGGTAGAATTTTGAGTACATAAGAATTAGTGAATTTAAATATCCGGTAATATATTCTAAACAATTTCTCTCTTTGACATTTGGAAAAGCATTAGAGTATGATTTAGCTCATTTCAGTTTGCATGGTACACTTTGGTAAGAGGAGAGAGAACTGAGATTTTAGTTAATCTCCAACTCAGGTAATGATGACCTTGCAGTGGAAAATGCTAGTTGCTGTTTTGGCTGGAAAAATATTCAGTTGTACTGAAATACTGTGAGGAGTTTTGCCATTCTCTGGTAGAAACACTTACCATTGGGAATGCTATGTATTATTACCTGGTAAAATCAATTTGATATTCAGTCACTGTTGGGTTCTTCAGAACTTGTCAAAACTGCCTAAGACCCCTAATTGAGACGCTTTCAGCCCAAACGCATTAGCTGACTGGTATCCTCTGCTATTACTTAGAACATAGGACTACTAGACTCATGCACTCTGTGGTTCTTTTCCTTGTAACATAGCTGATAAAACTTCCTGGAGAGTCAGATGATTTGTCGCAAGTGAATGAACAGCCAAAAGCACCTGGAGAAGGCCTGTTCTTTTAGTAGTGGAGATCCTTGCAAGGGAATGATTTAAAGGGAAGACCTCTAAGCTGCAAACATACACGGAGAGGGAATGGGCCACAAATATCCTTTCTCTATTTAACCTAGTAAAAATCTAGATGTAAAATGAAAACAAGTTGTTACATGTCCTTTTGACCATAATCTGCTCATTCCCCAACCCTATCATACTCTCTAACATACAAGCATACATGTAATTCATAATAGTGAGCCTATCTATGAACTAAGATGGTAACTTACTTAACAGTGACAGGAAAAGTCACTTGCTGAGATAAATCTTTCTGGGCTTAGATGTGCATAAAAAACTCTTCATTCTTGTTCCCTGTAGCTTGCAAATATATATGTGCTTCCTTCTAACCTGGTCATAGCTTGGCATATCTGCTCTAAAAATCAAACCAAGTCTTAAACATTCACAAACAAACATTTTTCTATGAAGCTCTGTGGCATCTTCTTTCTGTACAAATTGGTTATTATTTCAAAATATATATACAACTCTCAGCAGAAATTTTGGTGCTACATCTTCAAGTGTCTGAGGGAGCCACAGTTTGATGTGGTTATTTACACTTCCACAAGTCTTCATACAAGATATGCAACCTTGTCAGTGAACAATCAAATAGAATATATACTGGTAATATCACATATGTAGTTGTGCAGTTCACCTGAAATGGGCCATTTAGTTGTGGAGTGCACACTAAGTACATATGCAGGTGTGCATGTTCCTACGGGCACACAGCCGCATACACTGCCAGAATTCTATCGGCACGTGTGTGTATGTGCTATTTGTATATGAAGAAAAATGCATGTATATCCCTATTTGGCTCACTGGGCAGAAGACAACAGAAGAGAGGGTGAAGGCAGATACACACTTGTACGTTTGAGAGTGGCTACTGCACACCTTGTCATGCCAGTGTGAAAAGGACAGTTGCAGGTTGCTGGTTTTGCAGCCATTAATTTTACATCTTATGGGGAGGGTGTACGAAAAGGATTTTTAGGTTCCTTCCCCCCCTCCCCAGTAAGCATCATTGGAAGAAGACCAAAGCAGAGCAACTATAAGTTAAATATACACTTGAGCTTAGCTGTATTACATAACTCTGTAGGAGAAGCAGGCTGAAAAGATTTTTCTTGTTTTGTTTAAATCTTCATATTTTATTTCTCTTCCTTTTCATCTCTTAACTCCTGTTAATTTTTACTCCTAAATTACATCATCCTCTGAAGAACGCTGGGTTTCGCAGGCAGGCGGCTAGTCACCTGCAACAACCGAGGGGTCCCGCAGAAGCTTCCAGGCTGCTGTCTGTGTCAGACGCCAATGTTTGATCCGTGGACATGGATGAGATGTCATTGACAGATGAGGATGGAGGGAGGCTTTCACTGCTGTTCACTGCTGCACCTGTGCTACGAAAATGAACACCAACGTGATTAAACCTGAACCCCCCAAACTGCTCACAGTTTAAAAAGCAAAGGATTCTTACCCTGTGGCAACAGGCATGTAAGCATGCAGACCATTTTAAACAATGGCAACCATTAGTAGAAAATTGGCCATACAAAATTTAGTCATTGGATAATATTAAATATTTTACTAGGAAATTCTCCCTCTCAACAGTCTGTTTTGAAGAGGTAGAGCTCATGTTGTGTCTATCACTCCACTTCCTTCTAGCCTTCTTAGAGTTAGAAAACACCCAAAGATCAGATGTCTGCTAGGATCACACAGGCACCAAAAAAGATGATTAAAAAAAACCCAACCCAATCCTCCATACTCTGTCAAAAAATCCCAGTTTTCTTGAAGATAGTTTATTAGAATGGGTGGCATGGAATCACCTAGTGGCAATGCAGAGAAGATGGCTGTGTGGGAGGCAAGGCTGGTTTCTTCCTCTTAGTTAAGGATTAGGTAGACTAAGCCCAGGATTTCAGTTCTGACAGTATTTTTGTGCATCCTAGTTTAGCTGCCCCCTGTAAAATGATGATAGTAGCAGGTACTGTCCAAAAAATCACTTTGACTTTGTAAAAGGAAGAAAGTACCTTCATGAGATTATCATTAATGTGACTGAACATTTATCACGTCCCTGAATATTATCAGGCATTATCTGTCCTATAAATGCAGATAACTGTGTGATAAATACCTAGCCACATGAAGAATGTATTTATTGTGCACCTATGACTGCTCAACCATTACTCTGCCCATTAACCTCAACTCATACTTAAGTTCTCGGAGTAACAAACAACAGTTTCATTGGTATTTTTTTTCACTGAACTTTCAGGCAACATTTTTTGTCCTCTTTCCACCAATATGAACACTGTTTGCAGTTTGGGAGGGATACATTAATTTTCATTAAATATTCATGACAATAAAATATGTGATTTTACATGATATTGTACAGCTGGAAATCGTAGCTAGTCATCCTGACACACAGATCTTTGTTCTGCAGACAGATGCCGTTTCATTCTTACGCTGAAAAAAGTTTTCTCGGCTGACTTTTACAGAAATTAATTTCCTCAAAATGGACAGAAATTAACATTTATTGCCTTGAAAAGCAAGAGAACACACCTAAAAAACCCTACTTAGTAAAGTTACAAGACTCATATATTCTTAATATAGAAATTAATAGCCATCTATACAGCCTAGGAAAAATATATGGTGCTATGGACAAAAGGAGAGGATTTCTGTCACTTTACACTTTGCAATAAACACATTACTTGGAGAAAACAAGCCACCACACCATACCATACCACACCATACCATATCTCCAACCACTCTTCTATTTTCCTCAACTTTTTCTTCCCTTTATACGTCTGCTATAAATATGCACATAACAGAGACAGATATGCTCACATTCAGAGCTCTAGATAGGAACTGCTTTCTGCTGCTGTAGTAGTACAAAGATATTCTGGCATCAGAAGAACCCTTGAATTAGTTTACTCTCCTGATAACATTTGGAAAATAAAATAGCTAATTTTGTAAAAGCTGCAAAAGACAGTGCAATCTCAGTGATGTCTCATTGGTGACTGCAGACAGCAATCATCCATCTTTTCTGGATGATTTGTTTTTTTGAGAAGATTTGTTTTTCTAAGTATTATTTACATGTACCTCATTCGTATTGGTCAGTAATCACCCAGAACAATACTGTTACTTCATGTTTACGTTATTAAACTATGTGGCATTTTTATGAAAATACTAATCAGTCAAAACAATGCATTTAGATGTAGTCAAAATATGACTGAATTTAATGATATTAATGACTAGACAATATATTACCTTTCTAAATGTTTACAGTGCTGGACAGACACCTGCCATTAAGTCATGGATACTCTCCCAGGAATCAAATGGAAAGAATTCCAGCAGGTTCAATCAACTTTTGATAAAACTGTTGCTGTGCAGCTTTCTTTGATGAATGTGTGATCAACTTAGCTAGCCAAAAATAACTGAAGAAATAAATAGCTGCAGAAATTGTATAGGTGAAGATTTTGTTACACTCTGTCTGATTCAGCACCACTGAATTCAATAAATCCTGCTATGTTCATTTCAGCAAGTATCAACTCAGCCCCTAAATTTCTGGAAAGTGCATTTTTATGGTTATTCCTAGCTTTCAGCACAATTCCATGTGATGTGACACACAGACCTGATAGTTACTGTTGCAGGCCCAAAGCGCCCAGGCTCACAAAATACTCATAAAACCACACCAAACATAAATGACAGAATTAAAGAATTCAGCAGGACAAAGCAGCGCTTATGCAGCAACACTCAGAAACCCAGCCAAAAGCTGTCCTAGTCAGTAAGCAACGCTTCATTTGCTATTCTCGGCACCTGCCTGGTGCTACAACAGCTTGTTCCTGAAGGGATGGGTGCCAGGTGAAACAGTGCAGAAATGAGAGAAGTGCATTCAAAAGAGAAAAAGAGCCCTGTTTATGAATGTGCTGTTTGGCAGGAAGCTTCTCACTGGCTGCAGGGTTGATGAAAAGAGCAAAAGGTTAGAGTGGGTGAGAAACAACTCCTGGGATCTGTTCCTGGCTCTGGTATTGACTTGACAGCTACTCTTCTAAGCCGCGCATCAGTTCGCTTGCTGTAAAGCGAGGATTCCCTCTTCAGAGGGCTCCTGTGAGGTCCCATTTAATTAGCACCTCTGGAAGTGCCTTTAAGACTTCAGCTGCAAAGTGGTACAGATGTAGGGGGGAAAAAAAACAAAGGAGAACTGCAGCTTTTGCTGTTTCCAAAAAAAGCCTTGTGTCTGTCTTGGGGATTTGCTCAGCTTCTTATAAATCATGTCATTAGTAACTCTTGATATCCAATGTCCCAGTGCTTGGGAAGTCCATTAGCTGCTTAGTTTAGGCTCTGAACACAACAGAAGAGCGCTACTAAAGGTATCCAGGAGTTCTTGGGTGACAGCAACAAAACTGACTAAAACAGACAGCAACTAAAAGGCAGGAAGGGATGAATAAAAGAGCAATTTTCAGCAAGAAAGGGGACTGCTAAGAATAAGTTGCACTAGGATCAGCACTGTTTACTATATTCAGTATCCAGAAATGACAAGACAGTTGGAAATGTTAGGTATGAAACTATAACTGGGCAGTGAAGACCAGGGGAGTGTGTGAGAGGAGGTTAGATAGTATGCAGTGTCAAAGCAGAGGAAATCTGTAAATATCAGCAAGGTTATTTAATTTGGACAAAACTTAAGTTCCCACTGACTGGAAAAGAGGAAGCATAACATAAAAAGGGAAAAAAGGAAGACGCAGGGAACTACAGGCCAGTCAATCTCACCTCTGTGCCTGACAAGATCATGGAACAGATCCTCCTGGAAGCTATACTAAGGCACATGGAAAATAAGGACGTGATTGATGACAGCCAACAAGGCTTCAATAAGGGCAAATCACGCCTGACAAATCTGGTGGCCTTCTACAACAGGGTTACAGTGTTGGTGGATAAGGGAAGAGCAACTGACATCATCCACCTGGACTCGTGCAAGGCATTTGACACTGTCCCACATGAAATGCCTGTCTCTCAGTGGGAGAGACATGAATCTGACAGATGGACCACTCGGTGGATAAGAAATTCACTGTATGGCCGTACTCAAAGAGTTTCAGTCAGTGGCTCGATGTCCAAGTGGAGACCAGTGACAAGTGGCATTCCTCAGGGTTCAGTACTGGAACTGGTACTGTTTAACATCTTTGTTGGCAACATGGACAGCAGGATTGAGTGCATCCTCAGCAAGTTTGCCGATGACATCAAGCTGTGTGGAGTGGTCGACACAATGGAGGGAAGGGATGCCATCCAGAGGGACCTGAACAGGCTTGAGAGGTGGGCCTGTGCCAGCCTCATGAAATTCAACCAGGCCAAGTTCAAGGTCCTGCATGTGGGTCACAGCAATCCCAAGCACAAATACAGGCTGGGCAGAGAATGGACTGAGAGCAGCCCTGAGCAGAAGGACTTGGGGGTGTTGGTTAATGAGAAGCTCAACATGAGCTGCCAATGTGCACACACAGCCCGGAAGGCCAACCACATCCTGGGCTGCATCAAAAGAAGCATGGCCAGCAGGTCAAGGGAGGTGATTCTGCCCCTCTACTCTGCTGTTGTGAGACCCCCACCTGGATTTCTGCGTCCATCTCTGGAGCCCCCAATATAAGAAGGACCTGGACCTGTTGGGGCGGGTCCAGAGGAGGGTCACAAAGATGATCAGAGGGCTGGAGCACCTCTCCTATGAAGACAGGCTGACAGAGTTGGGGTTGTTCAGCCTGGAAAAAAGAGAAGGCTCCGGGGACACCTTATAGCGGCCTTCCAATATCTGAAGGGAGCCTACAGGAAAGGTGGAGAGGGACTCTTTATCAGGGAAGGTAGCAATAGGATGAGGGGTAACTGTTTTAAACTAAAAGAGGGTAGATTTAGATTAGATATTAGGAAGAAATTTTTCACTCTGAGGGTGGTAAGACACTGGAGCAGGTTGCCCTCAGGCAACCAACAGGAAGTTGTGGATGTCCCATCCCTGGAAACGTTCAAGGTCATGTTGGACGAGGCTTTGCACAACCTGGTCTAGTGGAAGGTGTCACCGCCCAGGGCAGGGGAGTTGGAACTAGATGATCTTTAAGGTGCCTTCCAACCCAAACTATTTTATCATTAATTCTAAATAGTCTACAGCCTTGAATTAAATCTTTTATTTAATGGAAATACCTGCTGTTTTATAATACCAGTCAGAAACACTTTTTAAAATGCATTAACCAAATACAAAATGGTATTAGTAAACTCCTCCCATATCTTTGCATAAAACAGTTTATACCCTTTGTTTCTCTGCTTCAGAAATGACATAGCAGAAGAGCCTGAGACTGCTAGTGAAAAGTTCTGCTGCTCTTCTTGGTAAAGAGAGTAATTTAAAATAAATAATACATCTTCTGTGGAATCCAGAAGGAGACCTCAACAGAAGATGCTTATATATATATATATATGGCTATCACACATGCATATGTGTATTTTGGAGAGGATATAGATCTATGAAAGGTGTACATCTTCATGTTATAAGAGTGTGAATTAGTCAGCAGTCCTGAAAGTTGATTAAATTTAGTGGCTATTTCTCACATGTATTGTTGGGACTGAATTCCACTGAGAAAACATTTTATGCTAAGTATCTTTATTCTCCCAGCTGAGTAATGATATGGCATAGACCCTTTGAATAGGGAACATGTCAGTAAGGGGTACTGCATCTGAATTTATAAATAAAACAGAACCATTCAGCAATTTTGTAATACAGAGAGAATAGAGAAACAAAAACTACCATCTAAAATTAAATTCAATATTTACGTGTGCATGTGGACATGCATATGTTGTTTGTACATGTTGCCTACATATTTATGTAACATATAAACACACCTACATGCGAATCTTTCCACTCTGTTCAACACTACTAGTGCCTTAAGCAGATTGGTTTGGACACTGTTATCTATGAAAAACAGAAATCAACTAGATAAAGAGTAGAGAAAAGCAGTAAGTTCGAAAGATTGAAAGATGTGGGTAGTGAAGTTCAAAGGAAGGGAAACTGATTAGGGATGTGAGAATGGAATTTACTTGAGCTAAAAGCTGCCAGAAGGAAAAACAGAGGAAACTTCTCCTTGTCCTCTGGAGACCGGACAAGATATAACAGAGTTAAATTGCAGTAAAAGAAGATTTAGGCATGACAATACAAAAAGCTTTTTGAAAGTAAACATACAGAGCATACATTTTCTGGAACAGGCAGCAGAAGTATCTGTTTGGAACAGTTTTAGACCCAGCTGATTTTGGACATGAGCATGAGGGGGACTTTAGGTTGCCCCCTAGCCCCACATTTCAAACTTGTATGTTGTTGTATTAACTAATTCTTCACAGAACAAGAGGAAGCACTACGTGACTGACAACCTGATATGCAGGCATTCTAAGTAGCCTGCACTATCAATGGGTAACTATTACCCTTGATGTTGTCAGCTTTAGCTGTCTCCCCAAAAGCTCTGATCAAGTAATCATGGAAACTTATCTCCATCTTGCTTGCTATGATTACTGATAGAGTGCCAAACCTTCACCTTCTGAATTCTTGCCAAGAACACTGACCAATGAGAAATATGTGTGCAGTCTTCCTCATTTCCCTTATGTTCCGAACTGGTGACTCGTTTTACCTCATTCTCTCAGTATTTCATTCAGTTGAAAGAAACTAAGTCAGGTGCACAAAGTGATGAAACCCACGAAATCTAATGTTTCATAAAACAGCCTCATCTCAGAGCAATTTTTAAATAGTTGCTATACTTGATGGTGCCTAAAATTCCCAAAACAGTCAAAGGGGAACAGCAAAAGGAAGACAGTTAAGAAATGGCAATTTTGTGTCTTTGGAAGTGTTTTACATAAACAATAAAAACCTTCCACATAGGAAAACCAGAACATGGAATACATAAAGAAATCCCTGGGTAGTTAGTTCCTGAAACCAGCAACTACAATGTTTCTTAGTCGTATCACAGTATCACAGTATCGTCAGCGTTGGAAGGGACCTCTGGAGATCACCTAGTCCAACCCCCCTGCCACAGCAGGGACACCTACAGCAGTTGCACAGGACGGCGTCCAGGCGGGTTTTGAATGTCTCCAGTGTGGGAGACTCCACAACCTCTCTGGGCAGCCTGTGCCAGTGCTCTGCCACCCTCAAAGGAAAGAAGTCCCTCCTCATGTTAAGATGGAACTTCCTGTGCTCAAGTTTGTGCCCGTTACCTCTTGTCCTATCACTATCAGACTATCAGTAAATCAGACTGCAACCACCATTCTGTAGTGGAGAGAGATTTAAGAATGAGGATTTATTAGATACTTGTCAGGGCCCCAGATTTCTTTTCAGTGCTTGTACAGTAGTTTGGTGAATTAAATCTGCAGGTCCTATAGTTTGTTTGCTACTCGGCAAGAACACAATGGATTGTTTTCAATATCTTACTTCATTGATGTCAAAATCCAGGTGCAGTGCTACTGCTCTAATTGTTTCCATCCAGCACTCTATTAACTTCCTCCTTTGTTGACATGTTTCCCCTTGTCCTGTCAGTTAGTAACGATGCATTCTTGTTCTAACATTAAGTTAGCTCAACAGCAAGTGAAAAATGAGAATGCAAAAAAAAAAAAAAAAAATCTCTGAAAATATGCAGAGAACACTGAATTAAATCATTTTACTTTGAGGAAAGGCTCTGCAAAAGGTAGGTAGTTTTACCCATAAACACTACTGGAACACTGCTCAAAATCCATGCACTTCAAGTCTGCCAGTGAAAGTGTACCTTCACAAATATATGTTTCTATGTACTGGCAGTCACACTTTGCATTTCTGTGAAAAGACTGCTGACGTGAATTTTCCTCAGATGAAATTTACTTATGATTTTCTTGTGACAGGACTTTAAGAATCTGTGTTGGAAGACAACTTTCCCTTCTCATTGAAGTGTCAACCAAGATTGTCAGCAAGCTGTTCTAATGTTATCAGACTTCTGAAAGGATAAGCTACCAGAGTAGGTGCTGTATGCTTACCTAGGGGTGGGGGCGTGTGTGTGCAGTGTCAAGTGTCCAACAGACGGATAAATGCTAACATCACCAATTTTGCTTATATCAACTAGCAGAGTATTAGTTCAGTTATCCATCCAGAAGCTGCATAATAATAATAGTGTGAGAGAAACCTCCCCACCCACAGGAATATAATCTGTAACCACGGATCTTTCCGCAGAAAATACCAGGACAACTATATCTCAAATAGCAAGCAGACCAATTTTTAAGTATTAACATGACACTGGAGCGCAATTAATCAACCCATTAGAAGCACTGGATTGCATAAAAAATTCTTAACTTGGTCTACGTAACTGCAAGTGTAGTCCAAATGCTTCAGCTATCTCCATTTTCTTTTTGTCAGTATAGAAAACACATCAAAGTTATTCAATGGGGCTGAGTACCTGAAGGAGAAGGCTGTCCTTTTACTACGCCATTTTTAGTCTTTTCTTCAGAATTCATTACTTCTTTGTAGATGAGTTCTGGAGAGAGAATTGCAACAGTTACAAACACAAAGCAGTGGGTGTGATCAGGAACAGAACAACTATCATGGAACATTGCGTCGTAGTTCTTCCAGCAGCTCCCCAAGTCTGCCCCACCATGTTTTTGCAAGTCTGACAGCTAGCTCTACTCGTATAAGACCTCTATTCCATTCCCCTCCTCTCCTATCATCTCTTTTTGGAGCTGAATTGAGACAAATAGGAGTAAAATAGAACACACATTGTTTAATGCTGCACTATCTAGAAATAAAGCAGTATAGTAATATAGTGCTTTTCACTATGGGTAAAATTCTGATGCATCGTTCTGCTGAACAGTATCCTGTTCTCCAGGTGATATCCTTAGATTTCAATGAAGCACTGGAACCTGCATCTCCTGTGTTAACATTAACCTGTGTAGATAATGATAGTCCTCAGGACATTTCTTATATTTTTCATTATCACAGCAGCAGTTAGTAGGGCTAGTATCAATTCTTCACGTCAAGGGAATTCTTTTGGTTTTACACAGACACAATTGGTGGTGGGATGTGGCCATTTTGCCGCTGAAATATCCCTTCCCGTATAATCTAAACTGTGATTACCTTTCCATTCCTCGATTGTATGTTCCCTTTCATCCAGCTGTTTATCATATATCTGAGGAGGAGGCTGCAGGAGAGAAACAAAGCTATTTAGTGGATTGTCCTCTACATGCAAAACCACGTGAAACACATTTGAATATTAAAGAGAATTCCAGAATTCAATCCTCTATGTAGAAGAAATCAATATATTTCTCCTTTTTCCTCTTTTAAACAAGAGGTGTAGTTGCAATTGAAATAGAACCTAGGTCAACAATGCTATTGTGCTTATACTGAGCCCAGAAACTCTATGCACAGATTGTTTGCAATGGCAGAGAAAGTACTGTCTGAGTACTAGACAAATACCAATCCTGATTAATTTGTAGTAAAAATATTACTATATTAATTTGTAAGTTGCCCTTTAGACATCGTACTCACTGCTACACAAACTATAATTCAGAGTAACTGTTATTTTAAAGTAAATCTCCCTGCCAGAATTTCTGATCCATGTTCTAAATTCCCAAGCTTTCTAATATACATATTTTTAAATAACTTTGCTTTAACCAGAAAAGTTTCTTTTTTTTTCTTCTTTTTTTTTTTTTTTTTCTTTTTTTACTGTATTTTTTTAGTTGATGAGAACATCACAGAAGCAGCAGATCCTGGAATTTACTGAGACAAAGGCAACTAGAGTTTCCAAGAGCCTGAATACCTGCTTTCATTAGGTAACTAAGCCATGTATTCATTGTCTGTCCTGATGTTAGCTGCCAAATACAGCAGCCAAGCAATGCAGAGGACTCTTTCCTCCTTCCTTCTACAAAGAAGCTTCAGCATCTGAGGTAAGACTATCGAATGAAGACAAAAACAAGATCTATGACACTTTTCTTGCTCCTAAGCATTTCCTCTAACTTTCATCTTGGGCACTTGACCATGACAGTCCCTTTCAAAACATCCTACTATTAAATGCACATTTACTTACCTGTTTTCTGATTCACTAAGGAGTTGAGAATTTGCTCTCAGGACTCTAACATTAAGCTATTTACATGCTACAGGACAATTATACGATAGCTGAACTGGACAAGTCCACTGAAAACAAGAGAAGTTCCTGCAGAGGAACTATCAGGGATAAAGACAAGCAAATTAGGTGAAGTCCTGGATTACCAAGTCTCATACCTGAGAAAGTGCCAAGAGAGAACCTGAAACACGTGCCATGAGTTAATGCCAGGACTCAGGAGGGGTACCTGAGGTTTTGCTACATCAGCAAGGTAAGACACAACCACATAAGTAGTCTGAGTCCAAAACCAATGCAGCTCTTCTCTTATTCAGCATAACAACCATTCTCGATTCCTTCCAGTCAGTCCTGAAGCTTAAGATAGATTCAACTAAAATCAATGCAATCTCCATGGGCACTCCATGTTTCTGCTGATCGTGATATCAGGGAGCTGAAGGCTACAAAAGAGTGCAGATGAGCCTCACCACTGACCAGCAGGATATGGCAAGTAAGCTCCACTCCTCCAACTGAACCTGCTGGACTACTGCTCAGCCGCTCAGCCAGCCCTGCGGCATGCATTTCCTACTGGGGAAAAGCAGAGAAAGCTGGCAAAGACAAGGAAACCCTGGGGGTCTAAGAGTTTACAGGAGACTTACAGGGGCTGTCAGCTCCACTATGTAGCTGGCTCTTGGCTTTTATGGTAGCAGTAGGGGGGCATTTGGCTGAGCTGTAGTCTGAATCACAGCGACAGACCCATTGGTTCTCTGTCAGGTGGAAGGAAAGCAGGTAAACCAAGTTGGACAAGAATATCCTATAAGTACCTTTCTTTTTAAAAGCTTCAGGGAGAGGCTTACAAAAAACACAGGGTGTGGGTAAAACTGCTCCTACCAAGTGTAAACACTCTTTTTACACTTTCCATAGAAAAACAGGGGCATTTCTCCCCCAGTCACAAGTAAGAGGATAAATTCCTTCACTACTTCAATTCCCAAATGCAAATTACAGAATCAAAAGGAACAAGTGATCAAATGCACCTTCCTGTCCTCAGTTCACGCAACCACAAAATCTTTGGCTTATGTCTCTTCTAATTTATTTCACGTATGTCTTAAGCAGGCATAATTGGCTAATAGGCAACAAGAAAAGCAGCAGTAATTATTTCCTAGATTAACACATTCTGGAAACAAAGACATTTTCCAGGGAGAGAGCCCAGAATAATCTCATTTGTTAATGAACTCCTATTTTGCTATGAAGACAATTGAGGGAGAGCAACCAAACTCTGTACTTTACACACCACAGGATGCCAGAAACTGCACCTGCACAGCATTCTACTGCTGTACCAGAGTTTATACTGCAGACCTTTATTTGTCAGCTAGCAGAACCCAGAGCTATAAAACATGGGTGTAAGCAGTAATGTGAGAGCCAAGGGAAACAAATATTCGGTGTGATAATGACATGAATAAATCCCTCCTCTTCACACAGACAGGATCTGTCTGTGTGAATGCACCTGTAAATCCTGTGCAGAACATAGGTGAATGGTGCTCCGCTGAGAGGCCAGGCCAGCGCTCTCATGCTGGGAGGAGTGAAGCTTTCCCATCTAAATTCCCTGATACAAGGAAATGAGCCCTTATGACATATTTTTGTTGATTCAAGGCACAGAGCTGCGCTAAGAATACCACAACAGTTTCAGGAATGAATTTATTTTCTCACAATCCTTATTAATTGTAATGAGAACCGCAAAGCTTAATACATTGTTATAAACCTATATAATCCCCTCCAGGATTATTATGACAGCCCATTTTCTGCTAACTTATTTGATTTGGTTTTGTTTTGGTTTTTTTTTTTAACAGTTTCTAGAATTAGAGGGAGGAAGAGAGGTTTTTAACACAAGTATAGTCACAGCAATGGAACAGACAGAGCAGCTGCCATACCTGGGTCCTCCTGGGCACCTGATTCCAGTCTTGGTGCAAAGGTTGGCCTAAAAATGATTTTGCTGCCTAATTCAAATGCCTTAGAAAACGACTGGGTTCATCATTATTAATCTTCTATCTGGATGCAGCTACAGTATTGTAGACATTCTTATAAATTCTTCATACAACACATCCCAACTGAAAGTTATATGGTTTATTTTGGACAGGTTTCAGAAGCAGTATAGTTAAACTAGCATTAAATCAAAGCAGAGTGTGGATCAAGCCTATGGGTGGCAGCATCTAGCTTCAGTTTAAGGTAGCCATTTTCTCCCCAAATCAGGTTGATTTGTAAGCAATTGCATCGTCAACAATAACAAAGAATAGAATCTGTTTTTGAATGCAGAAGAGAAGGAATGAATTGTATTTTTCTTGTATATATTAAAATAATTCCTTGTTGTTTCAGATGTTCTTGGCTTTTACATTTTACAAAAGTGTTTTTAAAAATATTTTTGCGTTAAATCTAACATTTGTTGAATATAACAAAAACTAGAACTCACTCCCCCCCACCCCACGAAAATATTGACATGGATCTTTTGCTAAACTGCCCCTCCCCCCCAAAAAAACAACAAACCCAACAAAAACAAAACCCAAAAACTCCAGGTTTTTCATGTGATCAGATAAACATCGGGAGACTACTGGATTTTTTAAATACCTTTCTAATATCCAGGGAGGAAAAGCTTTTCACTAGGGAAAAAAGCAAAACGTATGTTGAGGCTGATGTAGTCTCACTTTCCCAAAGCAACACAGATTGGTTTGTATGCTACTGCTAGAAAGCAAAGGGCATGGGCTGGAGCTCACACTTGAATAAATCGTGCCATCTCTGTCCCTGCCTCTGCAGAGCTAGTGCCTCCACAGTGCAGACCTTGGGATGAGCTGTTTTTAGAAAGCTTGGCAGGAGCAAAGCTTGATTCTGCATCTGTTCGCAGAATCGCAGGGTCTGGAGCAGTAGCTGTGGAGTGGCATACAAGGCAACGATAGAATTAGCAATATACAAATACCAGAGGCAACGGAAGCTGTAAAAACTAATGGTGTGAGGTTAAACAATTTGTTAAATGTCTTAGATCCTCTTAATAGGCAAATATAAAAATTCCTTTGTGCTTTGCTACAACCTAGATTGTGTTACTGGTACTATTTATATATTTATTTTTGCAGTGCAAGCCAAAGTACATCACTGTGCTGTCACCAGAGGCCTGAAGTCTCTTTAGATAAAGAGGAAAGTGTCAACGGCCTTGGATTTCACCCTGTATTGCCCAGGGACTCCACAGTGGGCTGGGCATGATGTTAACTATGGATATGGAAGAAGAGATGCCTCTGTGCCCATTCGTTCCTTGCACTCTTTGCAGGGTCTTTTGGAAAACCACACATAGTGTGCATCAAAGAAACTGTGGTCTAAGCTACTTCTGAACAGCTGGACTGTAAGGATACCATGAAGCAGGAATCAAGATTGTTTGGCCACACAGATGACTGAACAGCTTACAGATGCGTACAACAGCAAGCTGGAAAAAGCTTTAGTTTGGTTCAGAAAAGAAAAAGAAGAAAACAAATGCCTCTTCTCTAACAACTACTTTCCAGTGATATTAACAGATATTGCTGCAGAAGCTGTGTTCAGCTTCCATAATTAATCAGCTATAAATGGATAGATGTCACTGACTAGAGGAAATATCCATACTTGTGTACAAAGCAGAGCTGCAAACTTCTTTTGTGAGACAACAAATGTGCACCATGGACCTCTAAACAGAAAAGCAAACCCTGTAACTGAATGCTAAAAAACCCTGTGGCAGTTCACTGAAGAGTTTAGATACATCTATACACACAGGGCTAAGCAAGAGAAAAGAACACCAGAAAAGACACACAATCTGACAGCCTTGATTTTGCCATGAAGTGTCACATGTACTGAAGGTGACACTTTCTTTGAAGTGTTGTTTGCCAAAGTCACAGAGCTCTCCAGAAGTGCTTCATCATCATGGACGCTCAGCACTCACAGGTAAAATAAGAAATGGGTGATTGTTGGGTTTTTTTTCTTAGGAAAAATGAGGAAGCTTGAAATTCATTTGAATAGATTGTCTTTAACAGCTGGCCATAGATAGTTTATACAGGGCTAAGACAATAAGCAGCAGTTTCTATCCTGGACAGGACCTCCGACTGAGAACCACAAACCAACCTCTCCTCATAAGCATTGTAGGAAACAGCATCACATTAATAAAAGGTAACACACAGGTTGACATGCACACAAAAATGAATGATAATTCACAACTTGGCCTCTTGTGGGTGATCCTAGATGCAGAGATACCCCAGTGAAATAGAAATCCTATGAAAATAAAACCAATAACAAAAGCAGTGTAAGTTAGAGTGAATAAAACCCCACAAAACTTTTCACTGTTGTAGAATTCTCTCAACATAGAGAAATGCTTAAAAGGAACATTTTTAACATTTGTTCTTTCCATTTGCTAAGAAACCTCTCTTCTAATGTATGTCATATGTCAGATAACAAGTAATTACTACAGGTACAATAAAATCCAAGATGAATTTTGAAACCAGTTAACAGAAAACATCAGATAATAATCTATGGAAAATTTTGTTACTAGATTTATTCCCATGGAATGGAACAATACTGTTCCCAAGTAGGAACCAATATGAGATCACACAGATATTCAAAAGTTTCCAAAACAAAGTGATTCCTAAATCATTTATAGGTGAAGAAAAAATGTGCAAGATTAAGTCCTAAACAATTGCCCCTAAACAGCAAAAATTCTTCTAAGATAACATCTCCCAGAAATGTGCAAGCAAATCTTTTTGACCAAAAAAATACTTGGTGGGGTTTTTTTATGCTATAACATAATAACTGAAAAATTAAGGAGAGGAATATACAGCAGCCACAGTCTTGCATAAGAATGTGCCTTTGATACAGGTAAGTAGGTATCTCTCCCATTCAAAATCACTTTGAATGCCAACAATATGGAAAGAAGACCAGGCAGCTTAAGCCAACGCAGTCCTAGAGAACAACCAGCACGCGTGTTCTGAAATTTGATTTCAGAGCCACCCAGGTGGCGATGCTAAAGCTATTCTAAAGAATGTGTCTAGGAATCCATTCTGTTCACAAACAATTTAAAGATTTTGGGATAAAAACAGTGGCATGCATATAGGCAGCATCGTATAAACATTAGGGGAGATGTGAAAAATTAACTACCAGATTTGGGATTTATTCACAGATCATCTCAATGAACGATAAGAATGTATAGCAACTTTGAAACAGGGCAGCTGTATAAATATAAACAAAGTCTCAAGCACAGCATTTTCAGACAAGAAAACAGAGAAGTTAATACTGCATCAGGGAGATACTGAGATTAGCTACAATAAACAGGATAGTCTACATATGGAGACAAGAGATGTTGGAAATGTCTTCTTTCCTAAAAAAAAAGAACAAGAGCACTTTGAGGGAGAGAGGTATCGTGTGTCTCATTTATTCGTGATAATAGTCCAAATGTTGTTATGCAGGTAAAGTAAATACAACACGAGAGTAGTAAACATAATATGTGTTTAAAAGTGGAACCAAGACAGTTTCTGCGTATAACATAGAGGAAGAAGGAACCTTTAACTGAAATATAAAACAGAGAAGTAAGGTCTATAGGTTCCTATTCTGATTTTACAATAGATTTCCTGTGTAATATTAGTAAATAATAATTTTCCCCCTTGAACTCTGGTTTCCTGACATATAAATTAGGTTTGAAGACTGATAACAGATTCCTAAAATCTTGGGAATTCCATATAGTCATAAACACACATTATCTGTATGTTTTCATATTTTTTAAAAACGCGTATTTTAGTTATAGTTGGTTGAATATAGAAATTATCTTAACTGTAGGTAACACTATTCAAATTAATTTCAGAGCAATGATATGTGCTCTGTAGAACCTAACACTGTGGCTTTATTATCAAAGATCCTATGGCAAGCTGAGTGGGCACAAAAGAAGCTGGCTAACTACATTAGTATGTTAGACACAAGAATTTCCTCTAAATCCAAAAATCTATCTTACCCACTCACTCCACAGGTAAGCTTAAAAACTGTGCAAGGCCTGTTTCTAAATGTAAATATGACGACTGTTTCAGAGCTATTGAGGGCTTTGGATGTGCTTTGTTTTTATGCAGAAATCCGTGTGAGAGTCACAGCACTGCTGTGTAACCGCTTGCTGTTAGTGAGTAGCAAGTACCACACCTAATAACATATCCTCTTCCTCTCTGTACCAGGGAATCACAACATGGCATTTAAGGCCAACCAGAAGAGTTTAATGCTGTTACACATCAGGAGGGAAAGGGTATTGCATTCCTACTGCTTCCCGTTTGTGTTACAGTCTTTGCTCAGTAGAATGGACATAATGGTTTTATTGCCCCCATACAGCCTGTGGAAGACCATAAACTTTTAATAGACTTATAAAAAGGCACTGTAACTGTCTCA
Organism: Pluvialis apricaria; assembly: GCA_017639485.1. Lineage (NCBI taxonomy): Eukaryota > Metazoa > Chordata > Aves > Charadriiformes > Charadriidae > Pluvialis > Pluvialis apricaria. Next base: position 68,624,584 of record CM030010.1, read on the forward strand.
CTGGTCTACTTTTTAACTGGAAAGGGCTATTTTATTTGTTCCCCTCACATTCAGAAACCTGTAAATCTGGGCAGACGCAGAGGGTCATTACCTCCACGTTGAACTTTGACACCAAATTCTCTGCTTATTCCCTGAACTGTCTTTAGTGCTCTTCACAGTCTACTCCAGCACTCACTGACACTTCACAATATTGCAACAGCTCACTTCAAATTTCCTGTCACATTAAATGCTTTTAGTTATCTGTCCTCCTAGGCCTCAGAACCAAGTGAATACTGTACAACAGATGCCTAGCTCCCCTAGCTGCTTTTGATGAAGCCATTTACTGGGGAGAAGGAGTAATCTAACTAGACAGCTAAGTTAACTAAATCCCCCCCAATGCTATACTGGTTGAAAATGCCATCTTGTTTAATACCGCTATCCTAACATCTGCGTTATCCCTACTCCACAGGGTTGATAGTGAAAGGAATCCTGCCTCATGTTAAGCACTATGGGAGGAGGACTCAAAAAAAAATAATAAAACAACACCCCACCACCAAATCTGCAGTCACATGATGAAAGACCTCACTCTGTGGAAAAGTGCTTATCAAGTGCTACAAAAGAGAGAGTACAGTGAACGTGGGCAGATGCAACACAGTGCAGGCTTCTAAGTCCCAGCGGGCAATCGGGAAAAGCAGTGGGAATTTAAGCACAATGCAAGTGACCAAAAGCATCTCCATCACTCATTTTCCTATCGCTCTCTTGTCAGGTTCCCTGGCCTGCACATTTGCAGAGCAGTCTGTGAAAAAGCAGGGTTGCTTCATAGAACCTCGTCACACTGCATACCCTAAAGGAGAATTCATTAAGGTTGTCCTCTACAAACTTTCCCTAAGGAAGTGGCAGAATATTCGTCTTTGCTAATCCATCCTTTCTCCCACTCCTCCCCATCCTCGCCTGCCCACTTTGCAGTCAATAGGTAAGTCCTATTGTACCCACTGGCACCCAGCCCATGAAGTAGATGCAAATCTGAAGCTGTGAGCTAGTGGGGTGAAGTGCTCATTGTAGGAAGAGACAAGGCCCACTTGGGGAAAGCAAAGCAAAAACTGCAGTTAGTACCTGTTTTCTGTGATATGAAAAGACAGAATGTAAAATCTGGCTTACGGCTTTTCTTCTCCCTTCACCAGGAATCAACAGAGCTATTACTTGAAATCTAATAGACAGGTACATCACCAAATACAATGTACTTCCTTGTGTAAAGGAAGACAGGAAAAGATGAAGAAGTACTTAGTAAGCTTCTCTAAAGTGCTCCTGATCCCTCTGCCTAACAGATGAGTTCTGATCTGGCTGTTCATCACACCCAGAGTGATGTAATTCAGCTCGTGTCAGAATGCAGACAACAGACAATTGAAGTTCTGAGCTTCTTTTGAGTCAAAGACAACCAGGCTTTTCTTAAATTTATGTCTCTAAAGCTCTGTTCTCAGCAGGCAGGAAAAAGAAATCTACGCACTTTGCGTAAGACCAGTTGCAGAAGCCAGAATCTGACACAAGAGAAGACTCACTGAATGAAATTGTAAAAAAAAAAATAATCAATAGGATTCAAAACAGTATGTTTGTAAAATGCAGGAGCAAGCAATTTTAAACTAGTAAGGTTCATGATTACCTCAAGGAAAATCCACAAAAGGATGGTGGAAAAAAGAAGGACCAAATCTGATGCTGACTAACTGCGGCATTTCTAGTGAAATACAAAACACAAATGCCCACCTAAAACCTGTTTTAACAAAAGATCAACTTGGGGTAAAGATACCAAGGCACAAATGCTTCAAAAACGGCCAACAGTAAAAATAGCACTTCTGAATTTCAACATGAAATAAGCAAAGAATAGAAAACAAGAATAAAACTGAATACTCAGATAGTGCAAATGCAAAATCCATTAACGGGTTTATCAGCTATCTGAAGAGGCAAAGAGTTAGAATAGCCCAGTCTCCTGGTAATCAAAATATAAGACAATACCTTTAAGAGACAGAGAAGAGTTGAACAATGCTGCAAAGGACATTAGTTTGAATAAGAATGACTACTGTGCTCCACATCAGCTCAGTCTCTTTCCATCCCTTTACTATTATGTAAGTTTGCAATACTACCATGGGAAAAGAAAATATCACCACCTCTTCCTTGAGTTGGAAATCTTCCAGGCAGGGAACCCGAACAATTTAATGCAACTTATTACACACTGAGAACAGAAACTTTATAGTAGCAGAGTTGCCTTAGGCTGATACATGTTTGCTTAAAACTTTTGTCAACCTATTCCGATCATGAACACAGATCTTAAATTTGTACATGAATAATCATAATGAAAAATGGGGCTAAATGGTTTGAAAAAACTGTTTAGACTGTAGTCTTTCATTTACTTTTGTCCTTCATTTATAAAAGCTGGCTCCCAAACACAGCTAAGATAGGTAGGCACAAAAAGTTGAGACCACACTGGGACAAACTCTTAACTGCATTCAGTGAAACAGTTAATGATCAGTACACATTTCTCTAACTTTCCATGAGGTATTTTTATAAGCTTCACAAACTACAGTATAGTTTGTGGACAAAAAAGACCTAGAATAGTAGCACAAGGATTTCAACACAATTCAACAGTGCTTTGACCTAGAATCGTCTTCTGGTTTACATCTAGAAACAGGTTCAGCTGCAGAACTGAGGTTCTACCTTCCAAAATTCAGTGGGCTAGATCCAGAGATCCGTTAGAAAAGTCACTGATGAAATGTGCTGGTGCAGTTGTTTCATAGCACAGATTAACCAAATAGCTTACCAACACAGGAAAAAATGACTTGTTCCATTCAAATTGGAATAGGAAACTTAAGATGTACACAACCTAGAAGAATCAGACTGCAATCTGTTCTTGGTACTGGTATCCCTGAGTTTTGTGTTGGCAAAAACTAACATTAATGAGCCAGAGAACCATTTTCAGGTTTTTACATGTCATTCTAGACTACTTCTCTGTGCAATTATACCCTATTATAACTTCTGTGGTTTAGTTCAGTATAGACAAATTGAGAGAGTTGGATTATTAAATGAATCAGCAAAAGTACCTAGCTCTCAAAGAGCTCATTTGTTGGGCATTTTTAGATGAGTACCAACTCCTACCCCTGCTACAAAGTTGGCAAGATCTAACAAAAATATGTAAGACGACAGTCATTTTACCGTTGCCCGTAGCATGCTTAATACATGGCGTTAGGAAATGTTTACTGAATTTGATCCTAGCTCTTCTGCAACTGTTACAAGGTCAATATTTCTGTGAAGTTTGTATTTGAGAGACATTCAATAACTGTTGTGATAGTAATTCAATTCTTTATTCAATACCCTTAGTAATACAAAATTCCAACAAGTGACACGGAAGTAGAAAAGGGAATTAGCACAATGCAGAGCCTGGGGCTTACAGCATAATATAAACTACTGCACAAAACTGTAATCATTTAAGACACTGGATGTCAGTCCAGTGTTACAAGACACTCCAAATGGTATTCTGGATGTTACCTTAGGTTCCCTGGTCCATGTCTGAGGTCACAGACGATGGACACAGCCTGTTGTGCACACCAACACAGCTTTTTCCAAGAGGAAACAAGTTACTTCGTGCTTGAAGCACTAAGAAGTCACTCGTGTTAACAACAAACAAGTTTACCACATACAGATACCTTGCTGTCTTGTAAAGAACTAGTAGCCAGTCAGACATCAAGCATTCAGCAAGAAGTGGCAAGTTGTAACACGAATGCACAAGTAAAACTTTCTCTCCAGTCTAGCAACAACTAACTACTTTTCGTAGAGTGACTGGCAGTTAGTAGCAGTCCCAGAATCTCAGGACACTCTTTTGAGAAAGAACAGAAAGCCACGAATCTCCCATGAATCTGTTTGAGAAACTTATTCTATTGCCGAGACAATGCTGATGAAAAACAGAGACTGATTGAACTTCAACAGCTGAATCAAGAGATAAAGAAAATCCAACTGAGTTAAGTTTTCTCCAGAAAATAATTAGTAAATGATTTACAGCTAGCCACTGAAGGTGTGTCACCATGAACAGATGGAAATTTAGAATTTAATGAACTTTTAATCATGAAAAGAAAGTCCTCCAGTTTAACTTTCCCTCTGAAAATGAGATTGGAAAAATAATGAGTGTTAGGTGAAGCCAGGCTCTTTCTAGAATTCCTATCACTCTGACAAAATACAATGAATATTTATTAGCCCCATGTTCCTCTATTTAGGTTACACTGCACACAACCTGAACCTTCCCGGTTTTTAACCTGCTGTGATCTCAAGAGAAGAAGGGTCTCTGTGCCACAGTGCGACTGGTGTCAAAGCAATTCAATAACACTTAACTGTCAAAGTGCTCATGATAAAAGTATTAGTATGATTCTATAGTATGTTATTGACAAGATATAGCATGTTTTGGAAGAAAAAACTCTGAAGCTAAGAGACACAGAGAAAGCAGCTGGAGACGCTGATGTTCAGTTCATGTTAACTACACAATAACTCTGCAAAGTACCAGGTGGGTGAAGAATACAGAGGGTTATCTAAAAATATGCAGTTCAAAGATGTGAACTACAAATAACTGGGACAACATTGAGCATTTGAAGTTGAACATTTAAAGGCGTTGTTCCTTCCTCACAGGACATCCTCTGTTCTTTGAGGTGCTATGGGAGCAATGAGAGTTCGGTTTTCCACTGCTTTACACCTTATGGAGTTATTTACTGAGCAATGAAATGCAGCAGACAGTGAAAATGCAAGGAGTGTGATTTGATAGCGTGTGGCACCACATTTGTACAGGTATCTATGGTGATAGGAGGTGCACGTGAGAGACGAACACCTCAATGACCTAGAATGTAATTACTGCAGGCTTTTGAGAGCCAGTGGGCTCATTAGATTCCAGCCAATTCACCTGGCAGGCAAAACAAATAATTATTATTCCTGTTTTACAGTCACAATCCAGAGAAAGGATGTGGTTTGTTCTAGATCATGTGAGAACTCTATGGTACAATCAGAAATTAAACCATTGTCCCTTCAGTGATAGATGTACCCCTGATGTAACCCTGGCTGTGTAAGAGGACAGTAATACAAGGTTCAAATCACATTCCTAGAATGTGAGGCGAGTTTTTCCTTCTAAAAGGGCAACCTCATTATGACAAAAAATCAACCTCCGCTTCAATCTAAATTACAACTAAGAGCATACACTTGGAAATCGGGCAAATCATTACATTGAAATATCCACTGTACCAAATTCCCTTCCTGTTCTGCATCAGAAGTGGCTCTCCATGGTTAAATTCACAGGAAAAGCACATCTAAAGAGGGACTCAAATCTGTGTTCTGACATCAGAGTATTTCCCTAAAACGGAGTTAAGAAATGCATGGAAATACAAAAAAGTATCTGGCAGTGGAATGAGATCTTCAAGGGGGATGTGAAAATAAAATGTACATGCCAGGCAGTAAAATACTGCAACGTATCAAAGGTTTACACTTCAGACTGATAACTTTTTTTCGTGAAGAAAATTAAACCGGACACAAAAAATAAAGGCTCTCTAGATAGCAGAACCATCCCCTATAAAGCACTCCTAAGTAACATATTCTCCAAAAATCTTATGCGCGTGAAATCTGATGGGGTTTTGTGCATTCCGTTTACTGCACTTTCAAGAACACACACTGAATTGGAACATATTGCTAAACAGCAGTTATTTAATTTTGCAAGGTTCAGGGTCTTAGTTTCCTATTGTGGTTAAGTAAGATTTCTAAACCTGTTGAAATACTGAGCTCTGTTTTCATACATGATTAGTATTACAGAGAACATCTCTGAATTTATACCTATACGTACTATACCATGTCCCTGGAGTGCCTTCAGATTGCACCTAGTTTTTTTTTCCTGTTAACACCAGTGTCATCAGGGTACACAGGGAGGTGACTAGAGCATGACAGGATTGTAAAAAAAAATTCCATTTCTGTTTGCACACAGTGTACATGTTACTGAACATTGAACCGTGGCCCAGGAAAACACATGAGCCCCTGCTTCGTTTTAAGGAGTAACGTATGTCCTGCTGAGCTGTTTTTAAATCCCAACTTTAGGATTTTGTATTGTTTTGTTTAATTCTTCTCCTCTCCACATATATCCTTGAACACAAACATAGGAAGGGATGTTTGCTGTTTTCCACAAGGAAAGGTTTAGTGAGAAAGTATCTTTGGGATACACGCTGGAGGGGAGGGATACCATCCAGAGGGACCTGGACAGGCTGGAGAGGTGGGCCCATGCCAACCTCATGCAGTTCAACAAGGCCAAGTGCAAGGTCCTACATCTGGGTCGGGGCAATCCCAAGCACAAATACAGGCTTGGCGGAGAATGGCTGGAGAGCAGCCCTGTGGAGAAGGACCTGGGGGTGATGATTGATGAGAAGCTCAACATGAGCAAGCAGTGTGCGATCGCAGCCCAGAAGGCCAACCGTATCCTGGGCTGCATCAAAAGAAGTGTGGCCAGCAGGTCAAGGGAGGTGATTCTGCCCCTCTACTCCGCTCTCGTGAGACCCCACCTGGAGTACTGCATCCAGCTCTGGAGTCCCCAACATAAGAAGGACATGGACCTGCTGGAGCGCGTCCAGAGGAGAGCCACGAGGATGATCAGAGGGCTGGAGCACCTCTCCTATGAGGAGAGGCTGAGAGAGTTGGGGCTGTTCAGCCTGGAGAAGAGAAGGCTCCGGGGAGATCTTATTGCGGCCTTCCAGTACCTAAAGGGGGCCTACAGGAGAGCTGGGGAAGGACTTTTTACTAGGGCATGTAGTGATAGGACGAGGGGGAACGGCTTTAAGCTGGAAGAGGGCAGGTTTAGATTAAACATTAGGAAGAAGTTTTTCACTTTAAGGGTGGTGAGGCACTGGAACAGGTTGCCCAGAGAGGTTGTTGAAGCCCCATCCCTGGAGGTGTTCAAGGCCAGGCTGGACGTGGCCTTGGGCAACCTGGTCTAGTGAGAGGTATCCCTGCCTGTGGCAGGGGGGTTGGAACTCGATGATCTTCAAGGTTCCTTCCAACCTAAACCATTCTATGATTCTATGATTCTATGATCTTTTGCCAGACTGACTTATACAGCTAGACAGCCCAGGTGAGCTACTGGGTTCAAAAGCCTTTCTTCATGTTGTCTAGAAGAAAGCAGAAAATGGCTTCATATGCTTGAGTGTTTATGCTTCTCCCATCTACTGTCAGTTAATCTAACAATGAGATATAACGCCTGTCCCTTACAGGTCACTTTTCACATAAATCCAAAGAGCACCACAGTCACAACAACATTGTTTCTTTGTAGCATGCTCATTATCAAGCTGCTGTAAAGCAGCAGGAGTCTATGAATTGTATCTGCATTTAGCAGTCTGAAGTAAGGAGTCACGCCTCACTTACCGCCTCCACTTCTGCTGGGTCATACCAGACATTAATGTACGGATGCTGTAAGGCTTCATCTACTGATATTCGCTTGGCTGGATCAATGACTAGCATCTTTGATAAAAGGTCCCTGGCTTGGCTGGCTAGAACAGTGAAATCAGATAAACATAGTATTAGTACAAAACAATCACTGCCTCCAAAGAAGGGTTAATTGGGTTAGGAAAATAACAATGACACAACCTTTTTAGAGATTGTTTGTATGCATTTCTGCCCCTTGCCTTGTTACAGCAAGAGTTCTTCAATAATCATTTTAGGTTAGATTCATTAGGAAGGTGCCCACATCAGGGCTGCATACCTTAAATCCCCTAAAAAGCTTCCATGAGATTTTACATGTTGCATGCAGATTCCAGGTAGAGGGATGAATAATATACCTAAGAAAAATGTGCTTGAGGCATCTGTGTTATTGCCAGGATCAGAAAAAAAAACCCTTACATAATGAAGTTTAAAACCATGGCACTGTTACATTAAAGCCTGAAACTTACAGGTACTCTTACCATGGCTCAGAAAAGCATTCAAACTTTTCTGTATGTTTTAAAGTTTTTCACTTAGCCTACTGGGAGGCATTAACTATTTTAGTGACGAATCTGTACCAGGCTTATCTTAGGGCATCCCATTAGAAGCAATATGTCAAATCTGTGGCCTGGGATAATGGTATGGAAGTGCCTTGGAAATGCTCAAGACTTGTTTGTCCCACTTAAGAAAGTTTAAATCAGTGGGACACATCATCCTCCACTACAAAAATGCACAGCCTTATATATACATTGGGTTTTATGTTGCAACTTTATTTTACCTGATAATATAGCCCATTGTGCCTATCAGGACAAAACCTCATCCTTCTATTACTCAAATTGGTTTTACTGTTTAGAGTTTGTAACAAATATAATACCATCTAAACCCATCTAAAAAAATGATAACAACATACATGTCTAGTATTACTATCAATGTAACGTTCTAAGCTCTTCCATGCTCAAAATCATTTCCTGTGTAAATGGAAAAGAAAATGAAACGAAAAAGAACGTGAAAAGTTATAAGTGCAAAAATATTATTAGTTATCTTACCATTCATGCGTGAGTAAAAGTAATAGCAAATTAAACCATTAACATTAAATTATTGTGAAATATTTAGGCAGGACATGAGATGGTACAATGATAAACAAGCAGAATTTTTTTAATGCACTGTTTCTTGTTCTGTGACTTAAAAACTGGCATTCAGTATGCTCAAATGCATGTGCTTCCTGTATCCAAAAGATAACAGCACTGTTTGACAGTCATTTCTATTCATTAGCTCCAAATCCAAGAAAATTTTGTTATTCAATTTTATTGTAGTAGGAGTATAAAATTCCATGTATCTAAAAGCATCTGCTCAGACCTTTGTCTTTGATCCAAGAGCTGAGACAGCAGCCTTGCTATGAAACAGTTGTTAATTGGAAGAGTATTCTGGGTAATGTAATGACATGCAAATTGCAAGCAACTGAAAACCATTACATGCCACTGTAGTAAGTGGCTCCAAGTATTCAAGTGGTGCGGAACTGATACACAGTACAAGTTTGCAGGGGTTCCAGAGCTGTGTTGAGAAATCCTTTCTAAAGTAAACACATATTAATGACTCTTTCCAGTTGAAGGCCAATGCCCTGTTCAAGTAAAACAAGACTTCAATATATGATTAAAATCATTGCAACTTATATTTTACAGGGGTACCTCTAATCACACTGTAATTAAGTTAGTGTTCTACTTCACATATTCAAACCGACTTGCAGCATTTTTCAAAAGAAGAAATCCACTCATAGCAGATATTTAACCTCAGCTACATGAAGACAATTTTGGCTGATGTTGCTACTATCTTTCTATAGTCTAGTAAAGGTAGAGCTATGAGGCAGGCATCTGGCTGAACTGGTATTTTTCACCTAAAACAAAACAGTACAGGTGCTGAGATTTCCTGATGGAAGTTCTACTGTTCCTTTGTGTTACAAGTTTAATAGTGAGAGTAAAGGAACACCTCAGTTTCTCGTGGTACAGAAACATCACACACAAAACCATGGGGATTTTCTCAACACATCGGTGATAATGTATGTTCCCTTGGCTGCCCAAGAACCAGGGTATCCAAAAATTATTTCCAAAAGCTGCCTCTCAGCTAAACAAAACCCACGCAGTTATTCGTCTCTACAACTAACTGCATTAAAAGGGAGTGCAACTAGAGAGAAGAAAAATAGTAAAACCCCTTCATTGCATTGTAGCTGTTGAGATATGAACCAAGTTGCTTTGTCATACATACCTTTGAGTTTGTTGTGTTCTGAGTCAGCTGGAAAGAGGGAGTCTGGAAAAAGTTTGGGGAAAGTGAGGCCAGCGTACTTGGGTCTGTTCTCAACGTAGTTCCGTACTGTCGGCTGCAGCTTCTTCATGAATTCTGGACAGGGTGTTCCCAGCTGCTCAATAACTTTATTCCACTGATCAATATCTGAATATCAGTAGTTAAGGAAAACAAAACACGACCCCGTGTAGTCTCCTGACGTTTCTGTTTGAGTGTTCTCTGGGAACCCTTAGAGGTTTTTAACTCCCTTCATAACATCTTTGCAGTCACTATCTTTTTTCATCATTACGCCTCCAGGTCCTACAGTCTGCAAAGGGCAAAACTCTCTCTGACAACTATATTTACTTGAGGGCAACACTAAAACCACCACTCCACATGAAAATACACGGCTTCCTCTCTTTGGCTCAAGACTTGTTACCATTTTTATTTTTAACTTGCAATCTCTTTTTGACTTGCACTCTCTTTCTTTTTTTTTTTTTATGGGCAGGTAATTGCCTCCATGACACCTTGGCTACATAGGCACAGCACGAAAGAATAACATGTTCATGTGCCCTCTTTATTCAGCCTGAGGAGAGTGATACCCAGTTGGCTCAAGGGAGTTCTGCATGGGACAGAATTCACCTTCAACTCATCTGCTTCGCAATTGTATATTTACTCTCTCCAATAACTTCATTGGTGCTAATTTTGCTAAAACCACCCAACCGGCAACCCCTCAAGAGCAATTAGTTTGACTTTATAAAAATACACTGGGATTCATTTTCTATAGACAAATGATGCCTCAAGTATAGACAGGTGTTTATCTTTAACTGCAAATGTGATGGCTACATTGCTAAACTGTTACTGACTACTAAGAAACAGGCACTCATACTTAAAAAGAAATTGTATTACAGGCAATTTGTACTGAGCTTTTTTTTTTGCTTTGATGTTGATTTTTTTAGTTTTCTTGAGATAAACATTAGGTTACTAACTGATAGGTGTTATGTAGCTCTTCCAGCCATGTTCAGAACAAGCCTTACTATAAAAAAAACCATAAAAAATTTAAAAAATTATTAAGAAAATATCTATGAAATCAGCACCATCTCTACATCACACTAACTCACAGTGCTAAGAATCTGATGACAACATTAAAAAAAAGGAGGAATACATGAAGCCATGAGTACATTGATGCTTAGAAATATGATGAAAGGAGTTTCATTAAGAACATACTGGAAATAAAAAGCTTTTAAAAGACAAACACTCAAAGCATTTCAACACACAGTTGGTTTTTTTTTAATATTATTTTCCTAAATTATTATTGTCATAATTGTTGTAAGTGTGGAGGAGTTTCCCAAATACTAAAGACAGTTCCTCACAATCTAGGAGAGAAATCAGGTCAACAGAAACAAGATAACAAGAAAAAAAAAGGCAGGCAAAAAGGAGCTCTTTGGTGCAGCACAATTTCAGATTTTAAAAAAAGTGTTTCAGTTTGGGGAAATGGAAACAGTATTTTCACATACCTTGAAAATTCAAGACAGACTTAATTTGGGTTCACCTGAACTGTCTTATTTGCACAAAAATCAAATAATTCAGTTGAAAATTGCAGTTTTACTAATCAAAAGTGTTTAAAGGAATGAAAACAATATGAACAGCTTTAAGAATGCTGAAACAGTGTTTTAAATGGTTTTAATTTCAACTGAAAAAAGTTGCTGGTAATAGCAGTGGTCTGTAAAGGGTTTTTCTGAACAAATTTCATTTTTTAAACTAAATCAAAGAATTATGTAGAACAACGCCTCCCACACAAACACTCCATAGCTTGCATGTATCTTCTGTGATCCATGAACAATATCTTCTTCACAACAGAAAATTAAGGAATTGCAACAACAATAAAGGTATCCAAGACTATAGCTGCTCAAAGAGTAGCTTGAATAGTTCATTAAACAATTTATTAGAAAATAAAGTGTTTTGACATTTTAGACTTGTATTCAAGTTAACACACCTAATTGTTGGCTGGATGGACTATTTCAGAAGAAGGTCTTTCTGAGTACATTGAAAATAGAGAGTGTGTAAATGCTTTGGAGAGAAGGATAGAGGATACAGAAAGGAAGGTGCTGTTAATTGTGCCAAGAGAAGATAAGTGGGTGAGAAAGCCAAGCTATAAAAGTATCAGCGGAAGCATTACCTGTGTGGATTGAGTGAGGTCATTTGATAAACAGGGAGGACCAAATACAGGGCTTGCTTCAATGCAGACATCAGAAGCTTATGCTTGTACAGTGCAGGTTAACCATCTCTCAGGCATTTAATGAAGGCCAAAAAGAGAGAGATCTTTGGGATTACAGAATGTTGTGGGACTTGGACATGTTGAGAGGGATGTAGTAAGATGCTCTGGAAGTGTGTGATAATGGAAAGGAGTTAAAAAAGATCCCAGAATAGGACCTACATGGCAGGAACCAGTATCATCACCAGGGTGATGGAGAGGGGAGAAGGAGAGTCCTCAGACAACAGGCCAGTGCCTGCTGCACACATTTCTTCTAAGCTGATGGGAACACTTCACTAAGAGTCAACAGACAAGCATGCTACCACCCACGACTGGAAGATTTTAAAAGATGGAAGAAGCTTCATGAGTCATGAGTGCAAAGATGACAGCCAAAGCCAAGGGAGCTGGCAGGGTCACCATGTTCCACTCCTTGACTAGCCTTGATTTGCAGGAGGACAGCACCAGAGCTTTGGCAGCCCTGGCTTGTACCAAGGGCCAAAAATATCAGGCTTTCCGTTACAGCAACTTCAGGGACTGATTTTGAGTAACTGAATGATCTGAATGTATAACTGTACTTCTTTACTGTATTATTTCTGACTTATGTTGCTCAAATACTGCCAAACCCCTTAAATAAAATATATTCACTTACTCCTTATCTATCTATCTATCTATATACACATACAAATTGACATGATGGAGCACTCAGGACGTGGTTTTGTCCTAATAACAGCAATAGCAAAACCTTGCCCGGTGAGAGCAGGTGGACACTGAGTATATTTCAGTCAGATGGACACACACATTTTCTCTCTAGTATTGTTTCTCCACTTACCAAGGCCTTACTAGCACTGGATTATATTCTGAGGTCCAACACATGAAAACATGCAAGAATGTAATAATGTTCTTCCTGAATACTGGTCCGGCTCCATTTCATTGTTATGTTTTACACAATCACTGGTTGTAATGCATCTGTGTCACCCCTGACGATAAGAGGTTGTACCCGTTATGGTATGAGATTAAAAAAAAAGTTTTGAAAAAATTCTGAGGTCTACTTGTTGAAGCAAAGAGAAGCAGCTTTCTGTAGCTGGCAGCCAGAATTAACTTCAGCAATGCTGCAGAAAACAAATGTTACTACAGAGCAGTCCTAATGTAAATCACAACCTACTGTAAGTTACATTAACCAATGAGTGATTGTGACTATAGATGTTATTTCCACAACAACTGACAAAATGGTACTGCCAGTTAATGATCACATAATTCAGACAGAAATTTCCCAGGCCAAAAAAAATTAACCTGTATTTGAGTGAAAAAAAAAACTTAAAGAAAAACTGTTTTTCCTGTTTTTCCCCTTGAAATTAAGCAAATGTTGGGCAGACAGGAAGTTGGAAAGGATTACTACCCAAAACTTTGGAAGATGATTAAATGTCTGCTTTAAAGCTACTTGAATCACCCCAGCTGTCCCTTGCCCCAAACAAGATCAAGGAAAATGTGTCAACTATACACAATAGCTGTATGACTTAAGACAGAAGGAAGGATCTAACCAGGATTTATTAGTTTGTCCCTGGCATTAACACTGTGGCATTTTTACTGATGTTAAGATGGCCAAAGTTATGGCAAAGGAACTTATTTAAGAAAATAGTTCTAAAATATATATCTTCTGAATGAAGATTTATCTTTGAGTGAGGCCTCAGGTTGCCTGAAGTCCCAATCACCTTTTCTCTTTGTACTCTAATACTGTCTTAAGGATTGTTTTCCTTTGCTTTCTAAATACTTGGTTATTTATTCACAGTGAAGTAATCTATTTATAGGTATGGGCTGAAAGTTTACCATTACTTTTGTTTCTGTTACCATTGATGCAATGTGTGTTCAGTATTTTAGAAGTGTGAATTCAGGATCACTGTTTTGTTCCTTGAGTTGGCCTGCAGACTTCAGTTAAATTACATTTATGCAAATATTCAAACAATTAAGGAAATGGAGATGGATATAGGGAAAACTTACAATTCTTCTGTTTCAATGAGAAAATACTAAAAGCATATCTACAGTTGCACAAAGTAATAGCCTCTGATTAAAAAAATGAAATTTAGACAAAAAATTATTGTTTTTATACTCAAGCCAGCTAGCCTCAAAGTGTCAATAATTTTTCTTTTTCATTCTCATCTTATGTCTGTGGAAATCATAATATTTTGTTGAATTACCATTTCCCTGGTGGTTGTCTCTTCACCATTGCACTATCTACTCATACTGCTCCAGTAGATTGTATTTTCTTATGAAGGTTTTGCAGGAGAATGTTATAGTTCTATTGCAATACAAATAACAACATACTGTGATGCCTATATAGTTAAGCCCACTCATTTTTCCCTAGTAATCAGAAACTTGTCAGTGCTCAGCTGTTTAACTTTTAGCAGTGACGTACTGTAATCATACATCTTCCTTTTTGTGAAAAAAGAGGATGAAAAAAATTTCCTGTTGCAAATCTAACAGCCAACCAATCACCAGAACCCTATCATTGCTTTTCCACGCTACTCCAAAGTCTGGCTGTGCTAGAAAAGCCTCTTCCTAAAATCCTCCTCAGTCAATATCTGTGGACGGTGAAGTGGAGAACAATTAGTTCTGCCAAAATGTCTGTTTATAATGGAGCTTTTGGAATTGTGGTGGATGGTGGTGGTGGTGGTGGGGAATCATGCTTCCCTGCCCAGCATACAGGACTCCACTTTCTTCACCTATTAAGCAGCACAGCATACAGGACTCCACTTTCTTCACCTATTAAGCAGCACATCTACACTAGCTTTACTGCACTGGAGCAGGATTTGCTCTTTCTGGATAAATGTGCTTCTTCTGGAGATGGTTAGGACTAGGGCATGTCAAATCCTGCTTTTGTTAAGGCAAGGTACAATGAAGACAAAATGGACATGGAGCTCTTCCTTCATAGCAGACGGTAGGGTAACTTCATCTCTTTTCAATCTCAAAATCTTAAATGTGCGTGTTCCACCAATGAAAACTGACTGCGTTGCTTTGGGTACAAATTTTTGATGCCCCTAACTTGTCAAAATTAGAATAATTACTATGATCAGCTCTGTATTTCCCTCCCCAACACCAAATTGTCGCACCAACTGTAAAGTTGACAGCTCAACTCATTTTTGTTTTTTTAAATTGGACCCTTTTAAAAAAAATTAATCTGTTAATAAAAACCAAGCAAACCAACTTCACTGTGGGACACATCAGCATCAGATACCTATTTTTTTTGAGTGCTATAATTTACATACTGATGTCAACACAGTTTACAAAAACAACACAAAATAAATTGAAATCGCTAGCATCTGACAAAACAGCAAGTGTACAGCATTTTCTGTGCCAAGGTGAACACTTTGAGAAGAATGTGACATTTGCAAAAATTTGACTGTAACAGAAAATACTTTACAACTTTAAGAATAGTGGTTGCTATTTATATGCTATAATAGAACTTGTGGTGATAATAAAAATAACATGTGGCACACAAATAAAATTACTTCAAAAGATTACCACTGATCATTTGGAAGTCAGAAGATAGCTGTGTTGGTTGTGTAGCTCTCATTAACCCTTTAGATGCATATCTATGATAACACCTCCACTAAAATTTTCAACTGCTATTTTTTATTAGCTGGCACTTTTCATTCAGTTGCTGACAATCTTTGTTTACACAGCAGCAAGCAAATAAGTGCTTAGTGGATAGTCCAGATACTTGCAGCACAGGATTGCAATCTTGCCCTCAAGTAAGTATTACCATTTCCCTGGTGGATGTCTCGTCACCATTGCAGTATTTGCTCATACTACTCCAGGCTGTTTCTAGGCTTCTAGAACCTTCCATTGCAGTACACTTCTGTCTTTTTAATGTGCACAGCTGGATGCACAATGATCATGTACCTAGCCTAGGAGGCGACCTGTGAACATTAGCATTGTTAAATACCTTCTAAATGAACTGTAAAACTGTGCATAAAACTCCTATATGCCAATCTCTGTGACACGCATAACATGATTGCAGTTGTAGAATAAGGCTCTGTAAGTGATAATTTGTATGGCCATCTGTGATTTATACTAAGAGAAGCTGGCATTATGCTAACCTTACATTTCTCTACTGAACTTGTCTCCACGTAAGCAGTCCCAAATACAGAATTTAAAGGCACATTCTTTCTTGTCTGCCCAAAATGCGTTCAGCAGTTTAAAAAAAAATAAAAATCCATATATAACTACTCACAGCTATATAACAGCTCACCAGAGGACTAAGGCACCTTTTTAACTCCTTCAGATCATTTATGCAGTGGTGAGAAAGAATGACAGTCTCCTTCATAAAATTTTGAGAATACCACATGGAACAAGAGCCAACTCACAGGTACAGTCAGCTTTCTAAATTGCTCCTGAGGCAATACAACAAAACCACGTTGTCGTTTTCTCCTTCCTCGAGGTACAAGTATATCCAAGCTTCGTTATAATAGTTTCTCTGTAAGCAGAACTACTGCTGTCAACCTTGAAAAGAAGTATCATATAACATTAAAAAAAAAAGCTTTAGCTCACGATTAGCTGTATCACATGCACACACCAAAAATGGTAGACAAATAGTAAAATTTCAAGCATCAGTAAAGACCCAGGGGATTTTGGACACTGCAAAGCATTCACTCACAATTGGAGTTTAAAAAACAATAGAGGTGGATTCTGTTCTCAAGTCCACCCAAGCGATTTCAGTGAATTCAAATGGATTACAGGAGTGGAAGAGAGCTGCAGCGTAGCTAAGCACTCCACTCCACACTTACTCAAAGGCATTTCCTATTATTCTGCTTGTGAATTTTCCACGACCATGTAAGATGACTCTATTTTGCTACAGAAGTTGTTTCAGTTAGCTGAACAGACCATTTAGTTCTAGAGAATAGGAACAATGTCAAATGACCTATACTTCTTAACTGCTGGAAAATGGCAAGTAGTAAATTTTGCAGTCAAATATATGACTGAAAAGGTGTTTCTCATGAATATTCGATCTTTCCGTTTCAAAACTGCTTTTCACAGTTATTTATGCATAAAAATGGACACAAATTAGTATTAAATACTCTTCAAATCGGTGTGGTTGTGAAATGAAGCACTGCCTGTGAAGAAAAAATTGCTGATAACAAATTTTGGTACACTGCCAGTCTAAACCTATTTTACACCCATTTTATGTCGAAGAGGAAGGCTCTTATTTTAAGAAACAGATATCTAATTACTCTTGCTCCTACTACACTTAAATCCATCCTTAAGTATGCTGCCCTCAAGCTCTTAGAGCTCATAGTCGCTGCTGATGGAATTATACAGCTGCCTAACTCCATCACACATCTGAAGAAATATTTTTTACGGAAATGCTAAGCATTTCCTATGCAGAATTAAGGAAGAAGATGCCACGAGGTCACCAATCAATCTCAGCAGGCTGGGTTTGCTCTTGCTACTTTCTGACTTGTTTTCAGCTGCGTGGATGGGCACAGGACTGAAAAGTGCCAAACCCCTGCCAGTGGCTGCTCTGCAGCAGGGGAGAGGTGGGAGAGGATGGATTTGGAGAAGAGCTGGCTTTGAGGAGGGGTGCTCAGTACCCTGAAAGAAAGCAACGGCATTGTTCTCTGTTCACGGAATAGACATTCATGGAACAGCAGAAGAAAAGCAGAGCAGAACATAAAACGCAGTGCAAATTAGCAACATACTATAAATACGAATGAAGAATGTGAACTCAGTTACAGAACAATCCCAAACAAATCAGCAGCTGGTAATGCCAATCTCTGTGGGGTTATTGCAATAATAAACAGCACATAACGGTTTAATTATAGAGGCTTTGCATGATTTCTTTTTAACAAGTATGCAGCTGTGTCAAAGAAAACAGTTTTTGAAGTGCTATATAGGACATGCTCAGTTCTTTTTGTACTTACTTGGGGATTTCTTTAAATGACATCCTACAAAACTTAAGTCTATTAACATAAAAACTGTTCCACTAACCCCCACACTTAAATTTCTCACTCCACATTCACAGAAAACACAAGCACAGCCTGGGCCAAATCTTCATGGAGCACAAATAGGTGCTAATGAGTTACATTAACACATACAATGGAAAGGTTTACTTTCACATATGCAGATGAGATGTGCTCCAGATCGCATGAAAACTCATGGGAGTTTTAGCGCTCATTTCAGTATGCATATGATCATCCAACATTTTGGACAAAACACAAATCAGAATCTTACTAGACAAAGCTGTGAAAATATTAATGATATTATTGTTTAATTTCATTTCTTTAATGCTCTTTAGATACTTTTCCCACATTTTAATCAAAATATTAAAGCCTTTAAAGTCTGAATGAGGCCAAAAGTGAAGTGCTAAACTGAATTAGTAAGTATGGATATATATGTACACACACACATATACCTAAGTGTACACACACACATATTCAGAGAAAGTTACATAAAAATGAATAATGCCTGGAAACTCCTCTGTCATCTATCTAAGTACAGGGTTTAAATTAGAAGGAAAACTTGTACACAGGTCATGTCCATTTCTTGTTTGTGGAATCCTACAGACCATGAATCACTGGAGTCAGACCAAGCATGCATGAGCTCAGTTGCAGTTTGCACAAGAAGAAACCACTTTCATAATCTGATAAATAATAGACTATATATCAAAGCTTTAATAAAGCATCAAATAAAATAAGAATCATGGCTGCCTCAGTCCTGAATGCCAAATGGTCTCTAAGGAAAACATACATATACCTAGTCTACTTGGATCACTTGTCTACTGGTTTAATGCATTTATCTATAAATCACTTCTGTTGATGTCAAAAATACATTCTGCTTTCACATAATAGCTACATGTACTTAAATAAAGGATGAGAGACTGAAGTCCACTACAACGGTTTCCAAGGAAATTCACAGCCTTTTGAGTCATCAAATTGCTACAAAGTGAAGTGATAATTTTAGTCTTGGGAAGCAGAAGTCATCCCCAAACTGAACCCATTTCCTGCTTTCCTACTTCAATACCACTTGCAGAGCAAAAAGCAAAGAAATAAGCATTTCTAAAAGTCATGTCCAGGTTAATCATACCTTCTTCCTAAAGTGCAGAACCTCTCACACACTATTCTGAGGTGAACAGTGACTTGTGCCTACTATGCTACAATCTGAACCTAAAACCCCCTGTCATTTATGAAACACCCCCCTTCCCACCCCCCAATTAATAAAGAAATATTTATAACAACAAAACTAAAACCAAGTGGTCACTGGATGCAGAAAGCAATTCCGATGAACCATGTAGGACATTGTTTTCTATCTCCTCACGCTATACTTGCTGTGGTTTCCACCTAAGACTTTTACTGAGAGGCAGTAATGTTTTCTTGATATTTTGGCTTGTGAGAATTTTGCAGTAGGACTTAACCCAGCTCTTTAGATACAGTATAAAGGTATGTCAGCACTAGTCTAGCAGGAAGGGGCTGGAGGGGAAAGGGTTGGAAGGTACCTACTGAGGCCAAAACAGCTGCTAGGAAGGATACGATCAGTGCCAGGAAACAACACAGCACCTTTAATCATTTCTCCCATGATGCACCCTACTGACCACATGTCAACTGAAAACAAAAATGAAATGAAGGTAAACAAGAAAACAGGAACAGAACAACAAATAAATGAGAAGACTTATCCAATCATGCCATAGCACAGAGCCTGCAGCCCACACCACAGACACAGACCTGCCTTTCACTCTCTGCAGATGCTTTTCTGCTTGAGCATGCAAATTTCACGACAACATAGCAGGTCTGAGAAAAATTGACTCCAACAGTTTTCTTTACCCCAGTGTGGATGAAAAACAATACTATTGAACAAAGAAAACCAAGTGAGACCCGTGGCTGGCTACTGTGTCATAATACGACTTTGTAATTAGAATTTACCAATTAATTTTGTCTTTTTTAAGTTTTCTTTTGCATTCATTACCTAGGTTTATACTGCTTTGTATTGTAAATGAATGCTGGTCTCTGTATTCAATAAGGATATGCAAATCGCTTTTCCTTTATCCTTTCAGTTACCAGAGATCCATGCATATTTTCACAAGCTGAACTGCCAGAAGCCACAAAAGGAACTTGGGTCCTTGTGAAGACATATCCACCTCTTATTCAGGGTTATGAATAGAATTTGTTGAGATCATTTGACTTCAATAATGCTTGCTTTAGAGCCTGTTGGCTCACTTCCATTGAATCGCAGTGAAGCCAGCAGTCCATAATAGGGGTCTTGAGAATCTCATAAGATTTCCATTTGCCAAGATAGGAAATTGTGATTTCTAAATAGGACAGTTGAGACACAGAAGCACTAAGCTGTACCTTCTGCATTGAAATTCAGAGCAAACTGGGGGACTATTTACCTTGTACACAGAAGAGCAGTTCAGCTGGGTCAAACAAAGCTAACCATAATCTATACTGAGATGAAAATCAGACTCCCTCTACCCACTATGGGATTAAGGTGGTGTTTTCCCCCATACCAATACCATGAAACCACATTACTTCTGCTGTCCTTGCTCTATGATAAGCCATAGGGCATGGAAGCAAGAAAAGGGACAGACTGGTTTCTCAGGGCCAGAAACTGGGAAAAAAATGAAAGTGTCATGCTGCTTGGTTAACTTTACTCTTATAATTTCATATTGAGCAACAGTTTAAAGCGGATTTGATTTTGAAGGCAAATGTCCTATCTGTGGAAATCTTTACATGCCTGGGTCTAAGGTTCCCTGTTGCTTTATTTAGCATATGAAAAGCTTCATCACTGCACAATAAATAAATCAATAAACAAAGAAATAAATAAAAGGCTACTTGTTTGGGAGCAATAAGCAAACCTTGAGATGCAAATTATTGCTGCTTTCATGACAAGCTAAATGGCATGCAAAATATCAGGAAAAGATAGAGCAAGCAGTTGTTTGTTCATCTGTTATTAAATCCTTTTTATTTTCAGAGGCTGCCTTCTGACACTACTGCTCTATGTTGTGCTCAAGAGCACACACACAGAAGTTGAACTAATGACTTACTAAACTGTAAACTCTGTAAAGCAGAGATGATTATTGTCCTCTACTCCTGAGGTTTTAGGAAGGAAGCTTTTCAAAAACTGCCAAATCAAAAGAAGCAAAGATGAACATCTGAATATAGCAAATGTCCAAAGAGAAAAAACTGTGCCTTCTTGACTGCTGCCTCTTTTTCGTCTCCTGAGCCAATCAGAAATAAGTCAAATTAGAATCCAGAGTTTCACTGCCTGTTTCAGAAAAGTAGTTAGTTGGAGGTTAGGAGTTTCAGCATATACAGCAGCAGCTGTCAGAAGCCCCAGTTAAGACACTGAGACTCGTGCAAAGCTCCGTAAGGGACTGGAGTACAGAGACCTAAGCCTTGATCCTCAGTTTCATTTAGTCCAACACCAATCCAGACGTAGTCTGAGTAATTCGTTGTACAAACATCGGAAAAACAAACCAGCCACAATCTCCAAACATTTGCACTCAACTCCAAAGCACTGAAAATTTACATTTGGTTTAAGATTTTTTCCAAATGCAAGATATTCACAAAGACTGGCAATGCTCCACCAACACGTGGAATATCCCTAAGCTTCAATCAAATGCAGGCTAACTTATAGTAAGAGAGACCTCTGCGTGACTCTAAGTAAAACTTCAGTTTAGCAACTATTTGCCTTGATGTTTTAGGATCACATGAAACTGAGTGTTAAGGAATTAAACCTACGTTTTTTCACAACTCACTGAAGTGAAATTGCTGAGATGTGGGTAAGCCTTGATGAGAAGCCCTCTCATCATTAGAATACCCATGTCCTGGATTCCTAAGAGTAGGGGATTTTTAATTTGTTCAAAATCTCTACAAAGCAGAATATTGCACAGACCTGCTCTGAAATGCATTCCTGAGAGTGTCATACACTTCAAAATATAAGTTTCCCAAGGATACCAAATGTCTCCCTGGCATATCCACCTTGAATAAATGCCCACCACAAACCACATGCAAGTGTTTTCCACAACAAAGGAAATATTTAACTCATACAGCAAAACTTAACCTCTGGGCCACCTCCTGGTTCTGATTCCATGCCAAACAGTTAAAAAATACCCTCTACAGTGATTGTGTCAGGGCTGTCTTGCAAAACATTTGGGGAATGAATCTGTCGTCCACAGGAACCTCAAAAGTCTCCCTGGGGCCTTGAATAGAGTTTGGAGAGGCTGAACAGAAGTTGCTCTGTTGCCACATATGCATGCCCCCCACCCCCCAAACTTTCCTGTGTCCTGGAGAAGCAGTCTGGTCTGGCTGCTGAAATGGCCCTTCGCAGGGAAGGTGACCAGAAGAAATGGTGAGGAGAGAAGGAGAGCTGGGATGGAAGAATATTAATAAGATATCTGTTCCTCTTTGTGCTTTAGTCTCATGTACTTCCTGGCCCAAACGAGTGTTTGCTCATCCTTCCGGGTTTCAGATTCCCGTCAGCAAAGGTGCGGAAGGATCAACAATTGTAGAACTAGACAAAGATGTGTCTGTATGGAAAGGATCCGAGTTAACCTTCCATGGACACCTCCCTTGTAACTTGGCTGTGGATGTAATTTCCTTTTCTGTTTCTGCAGAAGGCTGCTCCTACCACGCTGGATGAATTGGAAAAAGCATGGGTGTCACTGATACTGAAGACACCATGGTTTCCTTCCTCATTCCTCTGTAATGGCCCTGCACTCCTCTCCTGCCAAACTGCAGGTTCTCTGGGACTTGACAAAACACAATGAAAGGGAGCCCGTAAGGAAAAGCTGCATCTGTCCTTGCTAAAACTCTTACTGAGGTGGCTCTTCAGACCTGCACTCAGTCAGCTCCAGTTTGCATTCACTGAAAATCATGACATTCAAATTAGAAATGAAATGGCAAATGAAATGCATGCCACAGGAAACTCTGGAGACCAGAGGTGCAGGCGCAGCTGAATGAGCTTTGCTATCTTTCTCCACCTCATGGGCTAGTTCACACTTTCTCTCTTCCCAGAGCATGAGAATGCCAAACATTTACCTTTGTATTAGCTCCTGTTTTAGTGATGCAGAAATTGCCCCTCTGGAAGCTGAAAAGAGATGATCATGTCCTCAAAATTGACTTGGGAAGACTATGATAGACATATTTATGAAGCAAATCATGATACCTGATTTTATTTGTGTAACTGTAATCCAAAATATTTAGCACACCATGATATCTTCCCAAATGCTGAGGTGCAAACTCTAGTTTCATTTCAAGGCGACTGAGCATGCCTGTCACAAGACAGCAACCTTCTCTCTCCAAATCCTCCTAAAATGGAAAGACATCTTGCTGGGTAGGACCTCCCTTTACCTCCATCTCTGTTGCTGAGTGTTTCTGCAGATCTGCAATGAAGTCTGCTCTGAAGAACCACTTCTAGGCCCTTACTTGAATTTTCAGGAAGAAAAATATAGTAATCTGTATTGGACACTGTACCTTGTTTTTACAGGTTTTTCTGTTATTTCTATGCAATAAAAAAAAGGACATGGTTTATAAAAATACTTGATAATTATTGGTAATCATGGGAAAAGCTGCTTTTTTTCACAAGCTCCAGATAGTAGAGCTGCAAAGGCTTCAGAATGCCAATGCCAATGAAAGTTTGTGATGTGCAGCACACCTAATGACAATTGTGAAGATTGCTCAAAAACTTGAAAAAGATTAAAAGCGTACTAAACCCACCAAACCCTTCCTTCCCTCAATTCTGTCTAAATCATGGCAAACCTCCGGTTTTGTGACATTCCAATCTCAGGACCTCACTGAGATACCAAAAACCTTCCCTTCATGCTTGTATTTATTATATGAATGGATTTCAACATGATTTAACAAGTGTTCAGCACAGTATCAGATCAATCCATTAAGATTTCCTGAGAAAGTTTTTCCTTTCTAAATTGAAACACCGCTTTCCACGATATTATTAAAACCTTACTATTTCTTAGTAACAGTAATAGGGTTCCAAAGTGTTTGAATATTGCATTATTGACTTCTAATTTACTACCTGCAACTGAAGCTGCAAAACAGTGTAGAGTACAGCTACTCTTCTGACAGATTCTAGATGGAACTGAAAGGGAATTGCCACAATTTTGCAAATTACAAAATTTCTCTCTCTTTCTTTTTTTTTTTTTAAAAACTTTCTGCAAGTTCCAAACTGATATGCGTGGTGCCTTCCTATGACACAGCTGAGCTGTCACTCTCTGGGATTCAGACTAACATGCTCACCTTCATTTGGCATAGACAGAATTGATCTGCAGTAGACAGAGAGGTGCCAGAGCCTGACCCATCTGGAAAAATGCAGGAGGTACAAATCACATCCAAATTTGTGCTCTTCCTCAGAGGCTGGCTCTTAGGTTGCAGTGCCAAACAAGTGCTGAAAAACTATTGTTTTTCCTTGGGAACTTGTGTCCCCTTCAGAACAGCAGAGCTTGCAGAGGGACTGGAAGGGATGTCACAGGATATTGAGGCACATGTATATTACGAAAAGGCCATGGGAATCCTGAGATGCGAGCTCAAGAATGAGCAGGGGCACAAGGAATGACTCATGCCCTTCCCTGACTTCCATTTTCTTTTGAATATAACTGTATAAAAAATCATTGCAGTTAGAGACCTGCGGAGAATCTTGCCAAGGAATGTGAAACACACTACACTGCATCTAACAGACAGCAACATTTAAAACATGTTTTACAGATCCTGCAGTTGCTAGATTCAGACCCTCGTTTTAGCTTAATTTAAATTTTGACTTTGAAGTATCTCTTCCCAGGTCTCAAAGAGTATCCAACTACACTTGTTTTACCTCTTCCAGAAGGAATCCCACAGATAGTCTCTCCTGCTACTATACAAACAGATTAGCATATCATTTAAGTGTACTTATATATTTTCATATCTGATAAACGATATGTGATTTTGAGTGTGTTCCAGTCCTCTACTTTGATCCCAACCAAATACCTACAGGCTCTTGACAAAAGACACTTCAGCACTATTTTCGTAAATGTCTGAAAAGGCAACTAACTTGCCTTGGCTGAAATTTGTATGAGGCAGGAGTAGGTGTAGCACATATCTACACCTCAACACTTGGCCACTTTTGAAACCGCACGTTCAGACCCATACTGAAAATCTTTAAGGTGAGCGTTGGGAAACGAGCAATGGATCATCTTCATTGTAGCAGCTGGGATCCACTCCAAATGCCACACAGATCACAGACAGCATGGGGCTCTTATACTAAGTGCAAATTGCACTGCAAACTGCTAAGGCATACATATCCAAATTTAAAAAGAAAGAGAACGACAACAGCCAAATCATCTTCACAGCTACACTGAAGTGTCTTTGAGGCAGACCTCATCTCATGTGAGCAAACTTCCCCCAGTAAAATCATCATAATTCAAACTCTTGCTATATTCTCAGAAAATACCTGAGTCCAAAAGCAAATACCATATACCCAGGGAGGAATCATCCAGCTGAACAAAATTCAAACTTAGCCGTCAATGCCATCATACCTAACAGACAATTAAGCAGCAGGCTAATGCATACCAGCTGATCCAATCTGGAGAGCCAGGCCACCGTTCTTAATAGTTTCTTTTATATAATCCTGATGCTAGTTGTTGGTTTTGGTTTTTTAAAAGACAAAACAAGCCTTAAGAAAATACTACTGGGAACATGAAAAACAATGCACTGCGCTAAACAGAAGCACAGATACTTTATTATACCAAAGTTTAAGAAAACCCCCAGCATGCACTCAAAATACTAGGATTATACCCACTAATAAATGCAGATCATATTTCAAATGCAAAGACAAATTTTACTAATGAGTGGTGGAAAAGCAACATCTTTTCCTAAATGACTTTCTTCATTCAAATTTTTTTCCCTAAGGCAAGCAATTCTTTTTCTGTATAAATTCCTGTGAAAACACAATAGAATACTCTGTCGGATGTCATAGAGCATCTCTTAATCCCACCATTGTCAAAGACAGCTGACGGACAAAGGAATTTTTGAAAATCTGGCCACAGAAAACATTAACTTCATCTGTTAATGCTGACTTCTCCTCACAGTCCATTTTGGATGTTCATAGCTACATAGAATAAGCTTGGACTTTTTTCTCTCTTGCTATCTTAATGGTATTTTCTCTTTTGACTCTCTTAGACTCCAAGTTATTTGCAGTAGGAATTCTGTTTTCCATATTCACCACTGTACTCCAGGCCCAGCCAAACTTAAGACACTTGGCTGTTATCACAATATATTTCTATGACTAAATCACTGTTTCCCCCTGGATCTGCTGAAGGACTCACACATGACTTTGCTAGAGTACTGCCCTTTACACACCTCCCCAGTACTGAAAAGAAATGCTCTTAGATTGCTTTATTTCCCCACTAAGTCATGTGTGCCTGTGGGACATCACTGTGGCCTCAGCAGTTCAGATCGTAACAAATCTATCTCACTTGAAAGCATTCAGATCATTTTAAGTTTTCCCTTCTCTTAAAAAAAAAACACACAGTAATATATTTCCAATCCTTAAATTGAAATCTTATGAGATTTTGAAGACCTTATTAGCTAAAGCTGAACACAGCTTTGGGGAGAGTCCTGGAGTTTTCCAACATATTTCCAATGGCATCCAAGAATTTGGGCAGTTTTTAGACAAGAGTGGAATAAGCATCAAAAACCACTGAACAAGAAACTCAGAAGTGGACTACAAAAGCTTACCAGAACTTGCCAGGAACATTTTGGTCTGTAAATCCATCTGGAAAGCGATCAAAAGGTGGACTTCTCATAAGGGTCTGACTTCTGACAAAGAAGTCTCCCTGAGAGCGCTTTGAAATGTCTGTTTTAGGTGAGTAACAAGGAACAAAGCTATCTGCTATGCAATTTCTACTCGGTACTCTCCAGGAAGCTGGAGGGTATTCTTATTTTTCTGAAAACCAGCAGACTCATCGCAAACTGACAGCACTGGAATGGACCAGTCCTCTAGCCCTGCTGTATCTCAAGTGTCCTAGTAGGTCAATTAGATTAAATACCTCAGCAATATTCACAAAGCAATGATTTTAAAGTACTGTTTGGCTTTTTGCTAATGAAAATAGCACTTAACTGAACACATGTTCAGAGCGCATTTTAATAAAGTTAAGAAACATACATACTACCAGGACAGTTATCATATGCTGGTACCTGTAGTCTATACAGATTTCAGAGCTTTCTTATAGTAATGCAGAGACAAATTCTTATTTATGTAGATTAAATGATCTGAAATTAATCTTCTCCATGTTTTAATTTCCGTGAAGACTTTAAAAACGAAATTTCATTTAAAGTCAGCAGCACCTAAGTGCAATTGTAAATCAGTGCAATGGTTTAGTTAGGATTAACTTTTAAAAATTTTTCTTTCCATAAAACTTGGCAGCAGCTGTGAAATTTTTCTTAGATGTATACTGTGCCATACACGACTGTTATTACCCCAGGCTAAAAACAAGTAAGCTCCTTATATTGATAGCAAGTGCACATAGTAGACATTCTTCTGAATAATTAAAAGAACCAAAATTTTTAGTTTCTATACAGACTTGCCTCTTTCAGCTAGAAAACCCATTGCTGAAAGGCCTCAAGTAGCCCAAAGGAAGCTTTATTGTAATGTCGTTCTGTGAAGTTTACCTGCAGCTGCATAAATGCTTCTCCAGCTATTCCTGTATCTAGGAGGCAAACTAGATCTGTTTGTCTACAGCCATGGAGGGAGAGGAAATAATATGGACCCATAAATAAACCAGTCTTTCTAACACTGAAAACTCTTATTCATGGGGTCAAACCGGTTAACAAATGAGTATTGACTTGGAAATGAATGTACAGATTCCATTTTTTTCTTTTTTTTTTTTAACTTCCAACTCACCTGAAGAAATCCACCATTAAAACATGGTAGCAGTTATGACCCAGCCCACATACACTGCATTTCAGGGTATGGGATTTCAAATGATTTAAAAAGTAGGACTATCCCACAATTTACAAGATGTTTTCTGCATTGTTCAAAAATTCAGTTTTTATTTTTAACAGATACTGAAATGTTGAAAGGTATGTTAAAAATATTCTGTTGCTATCCCTGAATAAGACGCTTTCGTAAGAGATTATTGTCACAGCCAGACAGAAACAAATGAATTCTCATGTTTGAATGACTTTTTAAAAGCTGTGTTGTTTAAATTATATAGCTTTTTTTTTTCCTGGAAATGGGCAGAAAAACATGAGTCTTAAATTTCATTTGTTGTTGAAAAAAAGAGAGCAACCCACTAACCACGGTGCTATGTTTTTACATTGAAATAGGTTTTTTCCTGTATTCAAGTTGCTTTTCAATTAAAAACTCAATCAGACATATCTCCAAATAGATTAAATAGAAATATCGTCGGTGTTTACAGCTGAACCTCATCATTTAGGGGTTTTTGTACATTAAAAAAAAAAGAGGAAAAGAACACTGTATTTGGAGGCAAAGTTATGATCGTGTTTCTGAGGTGGTGTTACCACTGAAACACAGCATAACTGTCACATTGAATTACAGGTCTCATGAATGCCGGGAGCTGCTCTACACATTCAGATTACAGTAGAAGGTGGGTGAGCAGCCTGCTCCACGTTTATGGAGTGACATCTTAAATCTATCCACTAATAATAAAAACCACCATTCTTATTCCACTAATTCTTACTTCATTGTTGTGTTTTGTGTCCGATAACTTTCCAGTCCATATTTCTATAAGACTGGAAGCCAGTACAACGTTGCTGTTTCCTCCTCAGCAAACAGGAGGCACCTGCAGTTTCCTCATCTACCTGTCAGTAAAGTATAGCTGCATCTTCCTCTGGCTACTGGGCAGAGCTCCATTTTCAGAGAAAGTCAACAGAGCTGTGAAAATAGGGCAGCAGGACCTAACTCTGACAAGCACTATAGGAACCACTCAAGAGCCAGCAAAAAACTAATTACTTCCATGACTACGTAGTTGTAAAAGCTGAGTTTTCTCCACACCAACTGCCAGTGTCTGCTGATGCCAGATTTTTATGGTGTCTTTCTGCCAATCTACTGAAAATAATATGCCTTTTCGTTTCTGAAAGTGGAAAACATATTATGTTGCTGTATTTTATTCTGATGGGCAAAATACACACTACTTACACTTCCCAGCCATCGCGGGCAGGTTGTCTGGCTTAGCCTGTGATAAACCGAAGACTGAGTAGACACCTCCTCTTTTGTTTTCATTTTCTAATATTGCTTTCACCACCTTGGAAGTGGTAAAAATAATATCACCCAAGACGAAAAGAACAAGATGGAAGGGAAATACAGTTTAATTAACGACACAGACCTCATGCAAGTAAAGGAAAGTCCATTTTTAAATCAAGAGATCTCATTTCAGGCCAATTTGGAAACCACAGCGGATAAACAGCTGTCTTAAACTGGGCGAGTCAAATTCTTCATTTTGTTTTAAAGAAAAAAATGTTGTATTGACTCAGCTCTGAGCCCATACAGCATTGAGATGAATCCAAATCCATGATGCATTAGCAAGCAAAAGATTATGATGTCACCACAAATGTTATGAAGTCACTATTTCCAAACTATAAAAGCAGAAAAACAGATTTACAGGAACCAGATGGGCCAAGTTAGGATTCTTTGCTTTTTTTCTTATTTTTCCTTTGAAGAATAAGTAAAGGTATCCAATTTGCAGTCATGATAAGCTTGTTTGCTTATTAGTAATACTACACATAATGGAATGATTACAGGTTTTAAAATAAAGTCACTTATTTGACTGAAATAATTCTGTGCATCTGTTTTTCATTTTCGATTTTGTTCATATCAGTGGTTGCACTATTTTCATTTACTCATACCTCTGGGATTCAACTTTTTGCTTCTATCTTTACAGTCCTGGTATAGTCATTATATGGTAAAAGGGATGGGGTGGAGGAGAGGAACAAGTAATAGGCAAAGCTGCAGCAAATGGCACAAGGATACAGTCCCTTCCTGGAAAGAGGATTTTGTGGCGAACCATTTCTCCCATAATGCATCCCACAGACCATATATCCACTAGAACAGTAGAGACAGGGAAGTGAAGAAGGAGGAAAAAAAGCAAAGTTAACTATGACATTTCACTCCTGAAGGAGGGGAAAAAGAGCAGGTTGGTCAGAACAGTACAGTTTGTTTTGTGGTTTTGTTGGTTTTTTTTCATGTCTCACCAAAAGCTAAAACAAATAAGTAAATAAATAAAAGCTGTGTCAGTCATCTCAATGGTAGTTAGTAGTAATGGCAGAAAAAGTTTAAAATCAACATTTTTGGGAAAAGGCCCGCAGCTAGCAAGCAAAGACCAAGTAACAACTGCACAGACCTGTAGTATACACTGAGTATATGGTGAAAAACAACTATTTTTTTCTTTTTTAAAGAAAAAAGCAAAAGCAAAAAAAGAAAAACCCAACCCCAAACCCAGACAATGAATAAATCCTACTTGCAACCAGGCAGTTTCTAGGTTTTGTCCTGCAGGACTGAGTCTCCCTGCAGCAGTACACAAGAGATTCCAAACGGAACTGCTCACATGAGTAAAGGCCGTACCGATAAATACACCCTTAGAGGGTTATTTAAAACTCTTGCTTCAGGACCTGTAACTATGGCCTATCTATAGGTACCTATCTATATGTATCTGCCTGTACCTACACACCAACTGGAAAAAACTAGAGTGTGGCCTGTGTGGACTCTGCTTTTTACTGTGTAGGTATTCAGAATAAATGTTAAAACAAATGATTTGCAAGAGAAGTACCAACAAGACTAAGAGCATTTCTTATCTTCCTGATCCTGCCTTCAGCCTTTAGATGCAATATGCATAGCTATCTGCTTGACTTGGGTGGGGGTTTTTTTGCCCTTTAAGTCTTACAAGAAAAAAGGCTAGATAGATAGTAACATAGTATGCACAGAAAGAAAAAAACTGTATTCCTTGTGAAGGGGAAAAAACTGCTTTCAAATGCTTTAAAAGACTACATTTTTTCTCAGTTTTGAATCCTTTTTTTGTGGTCGTGTTTGACCTACAGAATCAGTTTCTCCTCTTTTTCTTCCCCCTTTTTATCCTTCAAAAGCAATCCAAAACAAACCAAAGAAACAAACAAACAACTCATTTCTTGGTAAAACAAAATAAAGGTGAAATGTTCCATTTGGGAAAAGGAGGGTACAGGTACCAGGGGCATGGGACAGCAAGAGCATGCCTGAGGCAGTGGCAGAGTTTTCTTCATAGTGACAGTTTTGGGACCTCCCATAGAAGTGCAGCAGACTGGTGATAATTATGCATCTTTAGCCAACCAAGTGCAGAAAGAAAATGAAAGCAGTGAACAGTCCTTATACAGGCAGTGTACATAGTAAGAGGAAAAAAAAGTAGGGGAGGTTCAGTAATGTGGCAGCATAGACCGGAGCAGGGAAGCAAAGAACAACCCCTTCTGTTGACTTCCTTGGGAGCTGGATCAGAGCCTCCAAGGAGACCAGCTCCTCAGACAGCAGACCTTCATTTTCAAATATTTTGTTTTACTTCTCTGTTTACTTTATTTTCACTTTTTACAAGTAAGATGAGATCATTCATCTTGAGCCAGATTCATTGCCCAGGGAAGTCAAAGGAAGTCTCTATGTTAACTTCAATGGGCATTTGATCAGGGACCTTTGGATGTGGCAAACAATCTTAGTACCTTCCCAGCTGTGTACTTCATCGCAAAAGTGTGTCTAACTTTTTCTTGGTGCGATTTTAATCATGTGAAAAGCGAGTGCTTTCTCTGTCTTTTCAGGGACAATAACAACAACAATGGTAATCATCTACTAAATGTCTGGAGAGAAAAAAAATAAACGCAAAATAATTCATTTCGCAGTAGAAGGAACTCTGTATATTGACTAAGGAACTACCTAAAGCATGCTGAGCCTAGTTCAAATTTCTAATGGCGCTTATCAAAAATATCAATTGCAAAATACTTTAAAGCAGCTTATTCCTTTTCCAGAAATTATTCTGTACACTTAGAGTCTGCTTAATAATTCTCTACTTT
Source organism: Pluvialis apricaria (assembly GCA_017639485.1). Lineage (NCBI taxonomy): Eukaryota > Metazoa > Chordata > Aves > Charadriiformes > Charadriidae > Pluvialis > Pluvialis apricaria. The sequence goes on from CM030010.1 coordinate 68,656,585, forward strand.
TTATATTTTCATATTAAAATGTGTACTGTAAATTCATAAACATTACTAATAACTCATGCAAAGACTTGCTAGTTTTGGAAGAGATCGTGTGAGCATGCCTTTATTCTTGCTTAAGTCATGGAATCAGCTCCCAAACTCAGTTTCACTGCCCTTTACAGGATACAATTGGTTGTTAGTAAAAGTTCTCCTGCAGGTTAGCTAATCTCTTCAGTGTAAATTAAGTAGGAGACTTTTTAATAAATTCCTGGTTTTGACATTTGCTGTGTTTGTCATCAAAAGTCTCCTTGTCAAACAGAGAAGTGGTAGCTTTTGACAGCAGAATACGAGTCATAGCAGATATTTCTCCACTATATGTTATACTCCCTCCTTTCCTGCCTGCTCTACCTGGCACTCAAATGCAATTCTCAGTTTTATTATAGAATGAGAATCACTTATAAAATTTTCTCTTCATCCCCTGCAAAATGTGAATTCTTCCTTACCTGCTTCTCTATAGTGAGCACTCCCTACTTGCTTTTCACAATTTTTCCAGGGACCAAGATGTATCCAGATCCCTCACAGACTGTTCAGAGCAAAATCCTATTTACATCTAGGGAGATTACATACAAATTAGGTGCATGGTTTTTTAACTTCAGCTTTTCTCCTTCTTTCCAACTCTATTTTCCATTAAAAAAGGACTCAAACAGCAAAATTTGTGCTTAGATCTCGACCACATGAGACCTGTCAGCAAAACCTGGGACTTTAGTTAAACCTATCATAAAGACAGAAAACACTCCTGAAATTCAGACCTAGCTTTGGATTTGGAGAAATTCTGGAAGGGCAAGGATTCACTATTTCAGCTTGTACCTCTTCTTCTTCCCTCAAACAATTCAGAGGCCCAGACTCAAATTTAGAACATATCACTCATTCAGCGATTCCAGTGGCTCCCACACTGTTTCACAGCCCCAGAAGCCAAAGACATTCTGGTCAGAAAGAGCTAATTTTATTTGTTAAGTTCAACCATAACTAAGAACAAGTTTCTCATCACTCTGCAACCCCACACTGACAAATTCATAAGCATTGCATCCCAAATACATTCTGTACCTGCAGTATGCAACAGTGAGAAACAGCTCTAAATGACCTGCCTTTTAAATTCAAGATGCCATTTCCCATTACGTTTTCTTTTTCTCCTTCTGGTGCCCCTTACAATTGTAGAGGCAGACCTCAAACTTCAGGTTGCACTGTGCTTGCTATGAAATTGCAGCCCTACCGTTCTCCTTGTAGCCCATTCCCAAGATGACCTCTGGTGCTCTGTAGTATCGTGTCACCACATATGGAGTCATCATGAAGCTAGTGCCTGCAGTCCTGGCCAGTCCAAAATCCAAAATCTTCAATGTGCAGTCAGATTTTACCACAATATTACTTGGTTTTAAATCCTGCAAAAGATAGTGAAAAGACATATGACTGTCCTTCATAAAGCCAGGTACAGCCGTGATATGGACTGATATGATAGGTCACACTTCAAATATCCTTTTACTCTTCTGACACTTACAGTTACTATCAGAAATACTTGTAAATACACAGCAAATCTTGCTACTGTTTCTTGAGCAAACTGAAGATGTTCTAACTTGGCATACTGTGGGGCTTTACCTGGATAGCAGGAGCCTACTGGTGTTAAATTAATTGCATTTGGCAGTTCAAGAAACTAGGATTAGTGTTAGAGTACTGTTTTGAGTATATATTTTTTTTTAATGCTGTGAGCCTAATAGAGACATTCCAACTGTACGTGTAGAGATATCTTAATGCTTCGTTTATAATAATTCAACTCATCCTTTGCTGTATGACTATCTGGAAGCCAAGTCTATCATCCTTTGCTAAATATACAACATGCCAAGAAAGGAGACCTTTGTATATTGTAAAGAATGTCCACTTTGTAATCCATTTTAGCAACCCTTCTTTTCTTCCTCTCATATCGGAAGGGAAACATTTTCGGATCTGTTTCTTCAGCTGGAAATCCCAAATTAGTAAAAGCACATTTCAATAAAGAAGTTAACTCAGGCAGGATAGTTTCAATGCAGTCAGAATTGCCTCCTGTTCACAGTCACATGAACCATTCTCTCTGTTGTCAACAATCATACATAGCGCTGTCTCTGGCATTCACAGCTAGGTACCACATCCTTACCAGACACAACACTCTGATATGGAAAAGCAAAATGAGAGGATGCATTTAATATAGATTTAACAGTCTTTTCATTTGTTTTAGCACACATAAATGATGGCAAATGACAATTCCATATGCCTTGACCTCTGCAGGTACTGATCAAGCAATACTTGGACCACACTACAACACTAATTCAAAGTGTCTGAATGTCAAGTGTGGTAGATGTAGCCAGCTGCATTTTAAGGAGAAATAACATTTACCTACATGTTTCAGAAACCATAATCACTTTGATGATTTCCAGTGCTTATTATTTGGTTATTATTTATTTTTAATAATCACATTAACTTTTTGTCTGATTAAGTTCATAAATAATCTCATTCATAACACAAGCATGAAGCTGCTCTGCTAAGGGGATAGACTACGACTAGTAAGTTTATAGTAATTTTACTGGGCAATAGGGCTTAGATCCACAGTACACAAGAAGTTCAAGTGGTTTCTAAAGTCTTCATGATGCTGTCATATGCTGCCTTAAGTTTCAAACCAAAGGCCCCTTACCCTGTGAATAATTCCTGCAGAGTGAAGATGCTTAATACCGCAGAGCATTTGGTACAGTAGATAAGACATTCGCTCATGATCTAGCTCCATCTGAATGACCTGGCACAGATTGGCATCCATTAACTCCATTACCAGGTAACTGAATGAAAAAGCAAAGTTATAGGATTATTGTTTGTGTTGAAGAGGAACCACAACATCATCTCAAATAAGTAACAATGCCTTTTCTTGTTTCAAAATTCACTTTATGTCTGATTAGTGGCAGCAACACAGCTGGAGACTGGGCCTGTTCACAACAGTACCATTGGGGTGTTTCTCGCTGCACCATCTCACTGCAGAGACATCATTCTTTTAGCATCCCAGCAAAACAGGTGGATTGCTGGCCCTTTCTTGGTGCATTCCCCATGACACAGACTGTGCCCTACATGGGCAAACAGGCAGCATGACATCGAAACGTGCAGAAAACAGAAGAGCCACAAGCACTAAATGATATGACTGCTTGGCTTTTCGCCGCTATGAGGAATGGTTAGCATAGCACATGTAGGAATTGGAGAGTAGTAGAGACGTCTGGCAGGCTAAAATATGCATCCCCATGTGAAACGTCTCCAAAAATCCTCCTAAGATTGCATGACTTCACACAATTGTCATTACAACTAATTGGTCTTTTGCTTCTGATACATAAGCTTCACTGACAACCTCATCAGGACATTAACCTGATCCCCTTTAGTGTTAAGTTAAAATGTTAAACACATCAGCTCATTTCTTAACACAGCTGATTCACAACTATAATATTACATGAAAGCACTCTCAAACTTTGGGGAAAGCACGACCTCTCCGTTTCAATGTCAGCTGAATGCCTTGTCTTCTCTCCAGCACTCTCACAGTCCTCCTCTGCTTGGCACAAGTCTGCAGTGACAGTACTATGCAGAAATTCCGTATACCAAAATCTGAACAGTAGTTGTCTGGCTTCAGCCGTTGCTATCTGTCTGTTATCACTACTGATATTAGAGCACAGAATGGGAACACATTTCCATACAATGTATACAGAATATGGGAAAGTGTGAAAGATTACAACTTTACAACTGTATAAAACACTGAATTTTTAAAATTTCATTCATGACATGTTCATACTACACACAGTAGTGCTTGTGCAATAGCTCAACATTCAGTGGAGATGCTAGTTGTCCTCTACACACAGCACTAGTTCCCCAGGCAAATATTTTTACGCAGTCAAAGGTTGTATCAAAACAAATATGGAACGAGGAAACATTTCACAACATTCTCTTTTATGGGAAATTTCAGAATGAAGTCCCACATTTCAAAACCTCACACACTTCAGGGAGTCATTTAACAACCATCATCTCCCAGGCAAACTAATAACACAAAAGCAGGCTCTTAACTACTCATATCCCTTCCTCTGTATGTGAAGGCAAATGCAAACACACTAACCGTGTCTAGAAGAGCCACCAGCAGGCTTTGCACACTATTACAGCACTTAGGAAACCCAGTATTTGGCACCTTATAAGTGTCAAAAGTGTTGTCAACATGGGAATGCAGAATATCTGCCTACCCACAGCGTAGACTACACATGATCTTTTTTAGAGGGGCTTATAAACTTTGTATTTTGCTGAGTTGCATTCAAGGTACATTATAACGACCCACATGCTTAAAGCTTTAGTTTAATTACTGCCTGTGTTACTTACACATCCTGGAACTCCTCAAGAGATTTCTGTGGTGTGAAGACATTTAATAAACTGATAATCTGAAAAGCAAAGTAAGACAAAAGGGTAAAGAGAAGTGATAAACATAAGCAGCTGAACCCATTTTGAAGTGTGTGTTAAAGAATAAACTCTGCTTTTTCACTACTCAATTTCTACTAACACTTCTCATTTTATGGATCAGTAAAAAGTCAGCAACATTCAAAATAAAATACTGCAGGTCTCCAAGATTTCTTCTAGGTGCACTTGAAATGGTTTCTGAGAGGATTAGTGATCAGTGACAAACCAAAATACTAAGGGTGAGACAGTCTTCTGAATTTTGAAGTTACACTTTCAAAGACCAAATTCAGCTCAATCTAGCATAGCAGTTCTCGCGCTATAGCCAGCAATTTCTTATATACGAAGACTTCTCATCTGAGGGAACAAAAAATCAAACACATATTAAGAATACACAGAAGATCTTCCTTCTCTCTGACATGGCCTCAATTCCTTTGAGGGCACATACGCATACATGCTGACACAAATTCCATCATGAGAGGTACCGTTTTTTAGTAGAAACACTTTAAAATGGTAGGCACATTCTGGGGAAAGACATCTTGCATACTGCAACTCCTTTTTCACTTTTTTTTAAATGGGCTGGGCTGTTGAAAGGCACTGATAAGAATGTGTGAAACAACACGCAGGAAAAATGTGACTTGAGGGATCTGAATTTCCCATGCTTTCCTTCTGTGCAGGCAACTGAGGTAGAAGCTATCAGCACAGCTGCCATGAAGACAACATCCAAATGTCTCCCTCCCCACCTCTATCACCACTCTGGGCTTTCTAATAGGAATGATTCAATATTCTTTCTGTCTACTTCACATATTCTGACTGATTCTTGCCTCCACACTGGTGCCTTTACAACCCCCTCCTTCCTTTGCACTTCTCTGTACAGACATATTAAAACTCTGACCCAAACAATGTGGTGCTGTTATCAGCTCTTATGCAACATTTTTTAAATTATATATTTAAAATTAATATCACTCCTGCTGCCCTCTGCTCTTTCCAGCCCATTAAAAAGATGAAGCGAGAACGCATTATTCTCCTCCTGCCTAAAGGGAGAACTACTCACTCATCCCTGCATTTTCAAAGCTCCAAGCATTGGTCTGACTGAGGGTAGTTTCCCTCCAAGTCAATAGGACAGGTATAGTCCTGATCAAAACAGTGGAAATGTAAGAATAAGTCAATGCCCAGAAGTGGGGCAGAGGGCACTACAGGTGACAAGTCCTGCTACTTGCCACTTTAGGGTCAGTCCTTTTTCTTTTCCTGTGAATTTGCGATTGAGAACAAGTGTCAAATCTCACCTTACATCACGCTTTTCAAGCTCATTTATTCTTTGCATAAGGCGAAAGAGTCATTACAGGATCTGAGGCAAGAGTAAACATGCAGCAAATTGAAACATTCACTCCTAATGAAAAGGAAGGGGCACACAGTATGGCACCAAGCCACAACAGAAATCAAGGAATTGTACAAAAATTAAATCCTTGGGAGACCCCTTGACAACGCAATGGAGCAATCCTACATACCTCACTACAAAAAAGCAAGCTTATACAGTGTCAGGCAGATAGTTCTAACTAACAGATGGTTACAATTAACATACAGCCCTGGAATAACTCTTTTGCTGCAGTGTAGGAATATTTTCATTTGTTATGGGTATTAAAGGTTATACAATATGTAGTGGGTGGAAGAAGCAGGAAAGTCTAGAACCTTCTAGTGCTGTTTATTTCAACAAGAACACTGTGATTAGAAGGAAGGGCACAATGTGTTGAGACTTCAGAGTCCCTGGCTCCACATTAGCTTACACATGAATACATGAGAAAGGAAAAGTGCTTTTGTTTCTTAATTTTCTTCAGCAGTTTTGCAGCAACCTTCACCATGACAACCCCTCATCTTGTACAATCGATACAATGCATCTATATGACTAAGTTTCAGATGAAGTCCAGAACAAGGAGTGGCACTTGTGCCTGTGTACTCCAACTCAAGAGACACTGCTTTTGAGTCACAAATCCCAGTGACAAGAGAATGGAGCCAGGATTCCTACAACCGCTTATGCTAATTTCTGGATAAGGAGTTGACAAGAATGTATTCTGCTCTCTCCCGTTCTCTCACCCTAGCCCTGCTAGCAGCACCCCCATTTGGCATAGCCTTTAAATAAGCACACGGAAGATCCTCACTCTCTCATGCAGGCATACAGTACCAGAAAGACTGTAGCCCTTGAGCATAATTTACTTTTCATTCTTTCTGTTTTAAAAAGGCACCCAACAAAACAATTTTCTTTCTAACAAACCAAAATACATACTACTTCTCTGGTTACCTACTGAAAACTTACATTTTTATGATTCACACACTTCATGAGGACCAGCTCCCTGTAAGCTCGCTTGGCATGAGTTTGGTTCTGAAATGGTCTGCTGAGCTTCTTAATGGCCACGTTTCTGTCGAGGACAGCATCATATGCAGCACTGCAGTAATTACAAACACAGGGGTTATGCATCTTAGAGGATATCCTGCATTTCTCATGGCAAATTTCTGAGCCTCACTTCTACTATTGTCTTTTTTTCCACTGAGAAAAATACTGGGGCAAAAGAAGGAGAGAGTTTTTAGTGAGAATAAAGAAGACATCAAAAGGAGACATGTACCACCACATCAGCAGAAGACAGCATGCACCACTACTTCTGAACTCCAGTTCCATAGGAAATTAACACTTATTATCAAGGGGTGGAAAAAAAAATAATTAAGTAACTTCAAATAAAAATACAGTAAAAACTGGATGAGACAAAAAGTTGTTTCATAAAGCAACTCTCTGTGCATTGGGTACAGCGGAGAGACTTTTGCTTTTTCTTGTCATGATTAAGGACACCTTCACGAAGCGGCTCAATGAACAATTGCCCACATTTATCTAGAATGAAGTTTATATTTTCCTTATATTTCTAACGGAATCAAGTCATTTAATCATTCTTCGAGACCATATCATCCAATTCCAATAATGTACTTAGAAACAGCAGCTTTGCACAAAGTTCTTTACCATTTCCTTCTGATAAGGAAAAGAATTGTTACATATGTTTAGTTAAAATGTTGAAAACATGAAGAAATACAGGCTCTGGTTTGCAAAGTGGGCTTTTAAATCTGGGCTTCTAAAATTCTCATTAAACTTTTAAATATTTTGTACAACCTTCAGTTATTTTGATAATCTTCACCTCCTATGAATTTGAAACACTTATTTTGGCAGTTCAAATCTGACTACACAAATCCTGACTTCTACATTTCACAAAGCACACTAATTCTTAGAAACGTTCACAAACACAGTGCTGGGACCCTCTTTCTGATTCTCCCTTTTACCACGAATGAGGAAGGTGGGACACAAGTTTTCTGCTACTCCATGAAGAACAACAGTGCATTTCCCAAAAGACAAATCAACCAAAACACTAGTTGTTCTAAAAATAATTACTTTTCTAAGCACCAAGTTAAATATTCAAAATCCTGTATTTTTTTCCTTTTAATTCCTGCTTACTGTAGACATTCACTGACATTCACTTACAGAGTTTTACTGACCAATTACAGAGCAGAAAGCATGCAAGCATCAGTAGCTTAGTCACAAAGCCAACAAAAACGTGCAAGTGCTCTAGGTAAAAAAGGGTTGGCAATGTATGTCTTGGAAACTAGGTGGAGAAGAATAAGAAATATTTCAATTACACTACTTCTGCATAAATAACACACCAAATACATCCCATAAATAAGTATAATTTTTTGCTAAAGGCGACAAGCAGTTTTATGAAGAATGCTTTAGTTCACTGTTGACATTTCGGGCAGGATAGTGGGATTTCCCCTGAAAATATGTTCAGAAGGAAAAAAAAAGTCTCATGACTGCCCTTGCAGGTATTCCGAAACCATCAGTAAGTTCCATTTTAATGTTTTCATAGTGAAACTATTTCAGATCCAAATGTTAATTTACAGAAAAAAAGGAAAGATAAATGCTGAATCTCCCCAAATTATCAACGCTGTGAAATGCCAAGTATTCCTGGGCAGGAATAACCCCAGAAACCATTACATGCTTGGGGACCAACATTCTGGAAAGCAGCTTTGCAGAGAAGCACCCAGGGGTCCTGGTGGACAAGAAGCTGAACATGAGCCAGCAATGTGCCCTTGCAGTAAAGAAGGACAACAGCATCTTGGACTGCATTTAGGAAGACTGTTGCTAGCAGGTCAAGGGAAGTGCTCTGCTCAGTGCTGCTAAGGCCACATCTGGAGTACTAGGTCCAGCTCTGGGCTCCCCAGTACAAGAAAGATAGGGATATACTGGGGCAATTCCACTGATGAGCCATGAAGATGATTAGAGCCTACAACATCTGCCACACAAGTAGAGGCTGAGTGAACTGGGGTTGTTTAGCCTGGAGAAGAGAAGGCTCTCAGGGAATCTTACCACTGTTCTGAAGTATCTGCTGGGAGGAATAAAGATGGAACCAGACTCTTCCAGTGGTCCTGAGCAACCTGCTCTAGTTGACTCTGCTTTGAACAGGTGGGTTGGACTAGGCGCTCTCCAGCATCATCCATTCTGTCGCTTCGTAACAATTCTTTTTTCTCTTATTCATTAAGAAGGCATATAACTTTTATGACCCAGCTAATATCATGCTAGGCACATGCAGAAACAAAGATGTTGCACTCACTAGTTAAAGCATATATGAAGCAGCTTAGGTGATAAGGCTATGAAAGATCCTGTTTGACTTGACTTCATTCTGGCCAGAGAATTTCACTCAACTAAACCTTAACTTAGGAGGAACAAGATGTATGATTCATAGTCTAATAGTACTTAGCAGAAAGCAAGCCTCCTGTAGCAACTGCCAGAATTGTGTCTTTCATTCTTATTTAGTTCAGCCACAGCCAGGCATCATAAAGGCCACAACTAAAATACCCCTTAATTCCATTAGGAAATTATTGAAGAAATAAAATGCAAAGCCAAAGGATTTAAAAACCGTGATCTTTCAACAGTTAAATGTTTTGTCTCTATCATTCAAGGACATATATTGCAAATATATTTCAGCAGACAAATCTCTCAGCTAATCCATATTACTTGATCACCCAACTTCTTTTAAGAAGAAAAGCTCACATGAGACTCATCTGAGCTATGTAAGAGTACTTTGAATCATTTTAATAATCTTTTATCTTCTCATATTTTAATCTCATTAGTTACATCATAAAATCACTGACTAGGAGTGAGAAAACAGTAACACCAAAAGTTTGTCTGGGCAACCATTTTCTCCAGTTTCTGATCTCTGTTTGCTTTTCTGAATTTTCTCTCTCCGTCAAAGCAAGAGATAAAAAACATCAATCTAAAATCAGAAAACCAAAGGCTTCTTAAGCCTTTGGCTTTTATGATCCATTCCCAGTCCTTTACATACCATGGAGGAAAACAAAACAGCTAAAGTAGTCATTTGTACAGGGATATTTACTTTGAGATACAAGGATCTTGACTGCAGTTCTATCATTGTCTTCCATCAAATAGAAGGTGTCCAACTACTTCAAGAAGTCAATACATAAATTCATTGCACTGAGTAAATTAATAGCACTGACGTTCTTTTTTCTATTCACCAGAGAGAAGCTTTTGTTTACAGACAGCCAACTATGCGTTTTACTACAATGAAATTACAGATACCACATGTAGGTCCTCTCTCTGGTACTTGCTACACAAAATCCTTACCTTGGAACACCAAGGTTAGTATTGATGATATATCAGGCTTCTTAAGACAAACTTCAATCTCTGGCAGAAGATTGGCTGTATAAACAGGTGACTCAAGGGAGCAGGAATAAGAGAGAGAGAGTAATGAGTGTCTGCGAACTGCTATGAAAAGGCTGAGTGTGAAAGTCAATTTCAAGATCTCCAATAAGAGACTGGGCTTGCATCTAAAAAGCCGGTACTTCTTTCTCTAGAAACTCTTATCATAACATCTCTTGCTTAACTATGAATTTATTTTTTAATTTATACAGTTGCCCTATTTTTTTTTTAAGACTATAATTCAGAAAGCTGAAACGGATCTTGCTAAACAAAGCACTGATCTGTGTATTTGAAATACCCTGGTTATTTAGATCTCCATCAGTGGAGAGAATTGGTAACCTTGACAATCACTTTTAGCAAGAATGCTAATGATAGCTCATCCTAAACAATCATCACTGATACATGAGCAGAATGTGTATACACACACACACACACACAGATACACATTTAAATGTATATACACATATACCTAAAAAGAAAAGCATAGATGAATGTATATACAAATTCTTTTCACAGTAATTTCTCTGATTTCAAACTCCCTACCCCTGGTTTCAAGGTAACTATTACTACTGCACTTTCTAAAGAAGTCATTTTGAGGAATGACAATAGCCAAATCTCCTTTTTTCTGTATCAAGCAAAATTTCTGTAAAAGCAGTTTATGAAACTTTAACCATAAAATATTTTAAGTGCTTTTTCTTCTCTCTACTTAAGTTCCCATTTCAGGCAAGCACTCTAACAAAAAAGAGTGAAAAAGTTATTTTGTTTTAAGCAAATTTTAAATTATATTCTGGTAGAGTTTTTATGATTTTTGTTTGTTCGCTTTTTATGTTGACCTCACTTATTAGTCCAAATTTCAGAATTAAATTAGACCTTGTCATTCTTACCTTTTTTTTTCTCCTTTTGACATGTAACTTATGAGTTTCTAGAGGCAGACATTGATACATTTCTATTTACAAACATTGCATATTCCTCTCTGCAATAACTACTTTTAAACAGAAAAAAAATCATTATTTTTAGAGTGAAAGCTTCTCTCCAGAAAGTATCTTTAAAAACAGTGAATGTTTTCCTTGAAAATTGTGTAAAAGAAAAGAATTCCATACATGCATCAACATGCAAAACCAGCCTCTCCCTAACAGAACAAGTCAAAAGCCACTGTAATGAACAAGAGGGTTTCAGTGTTCTTATTAGGTTTGGAACCAAGTCTGTGTGCTGAAAACCCAGAAAATTGCCAATATGACCCTAACGAAGAGTTGCAGACCTGTTGTCAGGAATAGCTACTCTGTACTCCACATCAGGTCTATTTCTCCTCAAAACGCAGAGAAATTTAGTGGGCTCTGAGACAATATTCAGAGCTGATGCTTAAAGAGATAAATTTAGTTTCATAATGGACGACTGCTGCACTTTTCCTGTTACTGTATACTGTTCCAGCTATTTGTTTTGATTTTCCATCAGCTCACAGCTTCTTGCAATCAGCTGGTAACAGTTGGATAAGGAAACACAATCAAGCTGCCTCCCCAACTGCAACACAAGTCATCATTTACTTTCTTACTATCGCCATGGATGTTTCACAGAATAAATAAATTAGTCTCCAAGACCTTCCGCGAGCTTCCTCATCATGGCAGAGATTGCTGATTGAGCTCAAAATGTTCCTTCCTGCACTGCATGGGGCAGCAAAGACTGCGCGTACTAAAGTGCAGCAAAGGACTCAAACAGAGGCTTCCTGCCACAGCAAATATCTTGCCAACAAGGTGCTCCAGCTGGTGCCCTTTGGAGCCCCTTCACATGCCAAGATGACAGGAAACCTAAGCACCAAAGATAAAAAGGAAGGTCAAAGTAAGCTGTCACCTCAGTGCATTTTAAATGGCAGCAGGTCCCCTCTTTGGGCCTTTGGGAATGTTGCAGCCAAAGCAAGGTAACTCACTGCCAAATATTCAACATGTGATCTCTTATCCTGTGTTGGAAAGAGGTAATGTTGAGAGAGGACTGAATTGCTCAAATTGTTTGGGATTATCATCCTAGCTCTTGAAATAAAGTTCAACATTGCTGTCAAGCTCATATAATGAACTCTGTAGAACTTAAACTTCAAAGATGTACCACTAAAACTGGATGATTTTAAGACAAAAGTTCAAAACATGTGGCTCTATTTTACATTTCAGTGTTTAATCAGGAAAGACAGGTTTGTTTTCAAAGAAAACTCTTAGAGAATCACGCCCACCGTTTAGCATGCACATGCTTTCATATATTTAATAAATTTATGGCAGGCAAAAATCCAGTTAAAAACAGAAAAGACGTCTTGCTTGTACAATACTCTTCCTTTTGTGTACTGCACTAGAAAATGCTTGCTTTCAAACTTTGCTTGTAAGACTTATGCTTCTGATACTAAAATAAAGTCCTCTGAAAATGAAGAACTTTATTGTCCAATTCATATTACGGACTTTACATTTAGATATTAAATATTTTAGAACAGAGAAGAGCATATGTAGCACATTTTGACTAAAAAATATCCATTTCTCCTGTATCATTTCATTATAGTGTCACTGAAATTATTACTGTAGCATTTTAATACAGTTTTTTTCACTTTACTACAACATACTTATTTTATTTCCCACTTTGCAAAATACAGCTTTCTAAAGGCCCTGGTTAAATTGAAATATGTTTTAGCTGAGCTACATTTTTTTCAGAAATCAGACAAAAGCTCTCTGGTTGTCCATACATTAAACAAGAAAAGGTGGTATAAAGAGCTCTACACACATTTCTGTCTGAAAATGCATGGAAATGACAAAACAGAAGAAATAAGAACTGCTCACATGTCCAGTCATAATTGTGCTTGTTGAAACAGGAGTAAAACAGACAAATCTTCACCACAGCTAGAAGAAAGTACTTCAACAGGAATCTTTTCCCGAGTCAGATCTGTGACAGTGTATGCCTAGCTATTTATGGTCTTAAAGAATTTGTTCAGAGATCCAAATGCACTCAGGCTTATTCTTAAAAAAGCAAAAACAAAGTCCAAGCCCACAACTCATCCAGTCCCTTTACTGTCACCCATAAAGCATTAGAATAGTATCATTTTCATATCCATGACATCTGCAGTCCAATTTTGAATTCATATTACTTATTCTGTTTAAAGTACTACCGTTATTGCCTGATATGTCAAAGCCAAGCAGCCCTTTCCAGCAAAGATAAACTGGGAAGTACAATGAATTTGTATTTCTAACGGCAACTAGATTTGAAAACTTTGCTGTGAAATCTATTTTACAATTCAGTCATGTTGAGACAGCTCTTATCTGCCAAACTTTCAGATGTGTGTTCTGAAGGAAGATGATCGAGCCATCATACATAAAACAATGTAAAAGAAGTTGCACAGAAAAAAAGGCTGGAATGCTTATTTTTAGTAAACATATTTACAATAGAAGTTCACTCAACATCTGTCACTGGTGGCTCCAAATGTCCTACACTATAATTTTACCAATTATAGTACTGGGTAAAACTGTAAAATAACAAAATAATTCACTATGTGGCAAAAGAAGCTACACACTTGGAGAACTGTTGGGAAAAAGAGGGATCGCAGGTTCAAATCTATTAAGAAAAAGGAGGGTCTGCTGTAAAATTTGCCCTCTATTACTTGCTGACAAATTCTTCTGTTACTAGGTTGAACCAACTTTGCTGATACCTTCTTTTAAAACAATTTCACACATGGAAATATCAAATTTGTCCAAGTTAATAAAGTTCCATCAAAACCTCTAGTAGTTCTTAAAGGTGACTATCCCCTCCAGCTCCACCACCACCACAAACCACAAGCCTGTGTTTACAGAAGCTCCACACCTTGCACAGATTAAAATATCTTGAATGAGCAGACAATTCAGATGTCTAAGTTTATGCCCTTTTGGCTCAAGTTGTAAAAAAAATATCTCTGTGACTCTCTCATCTGCAGCTTGAACCTCAATTTAGTTGTCTTTCTAATTGCATGAGCTGGTGAGGGCCTAACAAGAACCATTTTGGAATCCACTGATCAGTTCCGTATACTGATGCAAGATAAATTCTTTTTCCCATAGCCATTCTCACTCACAAAGACAGTGCAGGTATATGGTAGGAAAGGCAATGTGGAAACAGCTATATTGTTCATTATACTGTTCAAATACAGTGCTCTGCAAGAGGAACTGAACAACAGTGAGGATGATAATCCTCCCAGTTTGGAGGCGTCACCGAGGCCTCGTCAGACTGCCCCCCGAATTAAAACTGCCTCAGCAAAACCCAAAAGACGGGTCATTGTAATAGGTGACTCAGTTCTGAAGGGCACGGAGGGCCCGATTTGTAGACCAGACCCGCTATATAGGGAGGTTTGCTGCCTCCCTGGGGCCCGGGTTGATGATGTTAAGAGGAAGCTTCCTTCCCTGGTACGACAATCCAACTATTACCCACTTTTAGTTTTTCAGGTAGGAAGTGACGATGTAGTGAGAAGAATGCCGAGGGCAATGAAGAAAGACTTCAGGGCCTTGGGACGACTGGTTAAGGGATCAGGAGCACAAGTCTTGTTCTCCTCTATCCCTCCAGTTGCAGGGAATGATGAGGGGGTAAACAGGAAAGGCCAGCAGGTCAATGACTGGCTCCGAACCTGGTGCTACCAGCAAGGTTTCGGGTTCTTTGATCACAGCCTGATTTATAGAACACCAGGGCTGCTGGTAGCAGATGGGAAAAGCCTATCTCGCAGGGGGAAGAGGGTTCTAGGACTAGAGTTAGCGGGGCTGATCGAGAAAGCTTTAAACTAGATTGGAAGGGGGAAGGGCATGTAACTGGGCTCACCAGAGAGGCACCTGAGCATAGTAGCTCAGCACTTGTGGGGCAGGATGCTAGTACTTTTGAGAATTGGAAGGCCCACCACCTCTCTAGGGCTACACACTCATTGGCCTCTCTGAAATGCCTATACACTAATGCATGCAGCATGGGGAACAAGCAAGAGGAGTTAGAGATCTGCATGCGGTCACAGGGCCATGATCTCATTGCAATTACTGAGACATGGTGGGATAGCTCGCATGACTGGAACGCTGTCATGGAGGGCTGTGTTCTCTTTAGGAAAGATAGGCCGGCAAGGTGAGGTGGGGGAGTTGCTCTTTATGTGAAAGAGCAACTGGAATGTATCGCGCTGTCCCTGGGGGCTGATCATGAGCAAGTTGAGAGCTTGTGGGTAAGGATTAAGGGGCAGGGTAACATGAGAGATACAGTTGTGGGTGTTTATTACAGGCCACCTGATCAGGATGGGGAAGTTGATGAGGCTTTCTACAGACAGGTAAGAATCGCCTCACAATCGCAGGCCTTGGTTCTTATGGGGGACTTCAACTTCCCTGATATCTGTTGGGAAGGCTACACAGCTAGGAATGTACAGTCCAGGAGGTTCCTCCAGTGCATTGATGATAACTTCTTGACTCAGGTGGTGGAAGAGCCCACAAGGAGAGGTGCACTACTGGACCTAGTATTGACAAACAAAGAGGGACTGATGGAGGATATTAAGGTTGGGGGCAGACTTGGCTGTAGTGATCATGAGAAGGTAGAGTTCATGATTAAGTGCAGTATGCACAAAACGACAAGTAGAGTTGAAACGTTAGACTTCAGGAGGGCTAACTTTGAGCTCTTCAAGAAAATGATGGGAGAAATCAAATGGGAGAGGGCTCTAGAGGGTAAGGGGGCTCAAGAGAGCTGGCTGGTAGTCAAGCACCACCTCCTCCAAGATCAGGATAGGTGCATCCCGAAGAGCAAGAAATTGAGCAAGGGAAGGAGACCTGCATGGCTGAGCAGGGATTTTCAGAAAAAGCTCAGGTGGAAGAAGGGAGTTCACAAGATGTGGAAAATGGGGCTGACGACTTGGGATGAGTATAAGAACACTGTCAGGGTATGCAGGGAAGAAACAAGGAAAGCCAAGGCAGCTTTGGAATTGAACCTGGCGAGGGATGTCAAGACCAATATGAAGGGTTTCTTTAAGTATATAGGAGGCAAAAGGAAAACCAGGGAAAATGTGGGCCCGCTTTTCAATGAGATGGGTGCCATGGTGATGGGTGATGCAGAGAAGGCAGAGTTGCTGAATCCTTCTTTGCTTCTGTCTTCTCTGCTCGGGCCAGCTCTCGGGAGTTCCAGACTTTGCAAGTAACAGAGAAAATCTGGAGGAAGGAAAACATTCCCTTGGTTGAAGAGGAACAAGTTAGAGAACAATTAAGTAAACTGGATACCCACAAGTCCATGGGGCCTGATGGGATGCAGCCGCGAGTGTTGAGGGAGCTAGCGGAAGTCATTGCTGGGCCACTCTCCATCATATTTGAAAGGTCCTGGAGAACAGGTGAGCTGCCTGAGGACTGGAGGAAAGCCAATGTCACTCCAGTCTTCAAAAAGGGCAAGAAGGATGACCTAGGAAACTATAGGCCAGTCAGCCTCACCTCCATCCCTGGAAAGATGATGGAACAGCTCGTTCTGGGGGTCATCTCCAAGCATCTGGAGGAAAAGAAGGTTATCAGAAGTAGTCAACATGGATTCACCAAGGGGAAGTCATGTCTGACTAATCTGATAGCCTTCTATGATGGCATGACTGGATGGGTGGATGAGGGGAGGGCAGTGGATGTTGTCTACCTTGACTTCAGCAAGGCTTTCGACACTCTCCCACATCATCCTCACATGCAAGCTTAGGAAGTGTGGGTTAGATGAATGGACAGTGGGGTGGATTGAACAATGGTTGACAGATAGAGCTCAGAGGGTTGTGGTTAGTGGTGCAGAATCTAATTGGAGGCCAGCAACAAGTGGTGTCCCTCAGGGGTCAGTACTGGGTCCAGTCCTGCTCAATATACTCATCAATGACCTGGATGAAGGGATAGAGTGTACCATCAGCAAGTTTGCTGATGATACAAAACTGGGAGGGGTGGCTGACACGCCGGAAGGCTGTGCTGCCATATAGCGTGACCTGGACAGGCTGGAGAGTTGGGCAGAAAAAAACCTGATGAAGTTCAACAAGGGCAAGTGGAAGGGTACTGAATCTGGGGAGGAATAATCCCATGCATCAGTACAGGTTGGGGGCTGACCTCCTGGAGAGCAGCTCTGTGGAAAGGGACCTGGGAGTCCTGGTGGACAACAGGATGACCATGACCCAGCAATGTGCCCTGGTGGCCAAGAAGGCCAATGGCAACCTGGGGTGTATCAAGAAGAGTGTGGCCAGCAGGTCGAGGGAGGTCATCCTCCCCCTCTACTCTGCCCTGGTGAGGCCACATCTGGAGTCCTGTGTCCAGTTCTGGGCTCCCCGGTTCAAGAAGGACAGGGAACTGCCAGAAAGAGTCCAGCAAAGGGCTACTAAGATGATTAGGGTATTGGAACATCTTCCTTATGAGGAAGGGGGGGTCAGGGACTTGGGTCTTTTTAGTCTAGAAAAAAGAAGACTCAGGGGGGATCTTATCAATACTTATAAGTACTTAAGGGGAGGGTGCCAGGTAGATGAGAATAGTCTTTTTTCAGTTGTGCCCAGTAATAGGACTAGAGGTAGTGGGCACAAACTGGAGCACAGGAAGTTCCATCTTAACATGAGGAGGACCTTCTTTCCTTTGGGGGTGGCAGAGCACTGGCACAGGCTGCCTGGAGAGGTTGTGGAGTCTCCCCCACTGGAGACATTCAAAACCCAACTGGATGCCGTCCTGTGCAGCCTGCTGTAGGTGTCCCTGCTGTGGCAGGGGGGTTGGACTTAGATGATCTCCAGAGGTCCCTTCCAACCCTGACCATTCTGTGATTCTGTGATTCACACATTGCCTGGCATGCCTCTCATAATGGGTGCCATTTTAGTTTGCCTGGTAAGTAAAATATTCATGAGGATGGTGAATATAGTGAATGTTTACATACTTCTCAACTGTATATACTCTACTGATTCTTTATACTTGGCTCTGAGAGTGATTTGGTTGTAGGATCCTTTTCTGAACAGAACTGTAAAACCAGTACTTTCTGGTTCTGCATTTCTCTTGTCACAAATTCACTATACAGTCTGCTAGCTGACAGTAACTTTTGTTAACTGCCAGCCTAGGAAATTCAACCTGGTCAGTGAAAGAAGCCAAGTTTTTTTTTTCATTCTGGTTTAAAAGGGCTCTAGGCCAAAATGCTTTCCTTTATGTGTGTGACATGTAAGAGATGACAATCTCGTGGTTTCTAAAGTATGCTATACTACTCACTCTTCATATGCTCAAGGATTTACCGAAGCCAGAGCAAGGTGAAAATCTGAAAAATGGATCAGAACTGGGGGTGCCTATCAATATTCAGTGGCAGAAAATACATGGGCAAAGGAAGTTAAAGCATGATATGTAGTTAAACCATGTTGAGTAAATGCCCAGCATTTGGAGAATGGGTATAAGACACTGAATCTGGCAAAGAGATCTCACATTCAGTGCTCTGAACTGTCAGCAGGGTATATAAACTTTGGACAGTTTGCCAGTTCTGTTAAACATCAAAGCAGCAAAGCCAGAAGTCATCCAGTTTCCTCATTTAACAGCAATTTACAAGACTAGGGAAATACAGACACCGAGGCAGAGTCTGTGCACCTGGCAGAAATTGAGTACCTAGCGCATTCAAACTGTCAGTCACATGATAAATCTGTTAATTTTGGATCTACAAACTGAAATAGAAAACAGCTACTATCTTCCATAGCCACCTCATAGTCATAATTTGAAAGACTTGCTGGCTTGCCTGGCAAACAGAACAAAAGCTGTCAGTTTGTAGAAAAAGAAACATTATTTCACAACCTTTCTTGCTGCATTTCTCAACTGATTAAAAATCAAAATTCAACCAAGCACTAAAAATGTATTGTCAGCAAGTCATCATCTGATATGTGATAATTACGGAAGGAAAAAAAAGTCAATGTAAAAAGGTTAACCCTAAAAGACTACTCAAATTCTAGTCTCCCAAAACTAACCTTGCAATCTCTGCAAGGCTGTTCTAAGCATACAGAAACAGAAGATGGGAGATGCCGAAATGTCAGTGTTGTTCTGGGAAGGAAGGAAGGAAGACAATGCTGCCACATATGTCACCTTTACTGTCCCAGCCAAAGGGCCAGTCCACAGCCTGCCCCTATGCTGACACTAACTCAACCAGCCCAGGCTGCTTGGATTCATTTGGCACTCTCTCGTCCAGCTGGGGTAATTCTGTACCTACAGTCTCTCATACTGAGGGACATCTCTTACACAGGTAAGATGCTAGCAGGTAAAACCAATGGTTTGTAAGGGTGCAAAATGTTTTGCCTGCTGTATAACAAGTCAAAATGACTTTGTTCAACAGGAACAAAATTAAAAATTGCCTAGATTTTTGTGTTGCCTTATTACACCAGAAATTTCAAGATGTAGATGCTCTGACACGATTTTAAAACCAGATTTTTTTTTTAATTAGAAACTCTACTCCCTTCTGTTACTTATGGTGAATTAGTGACCCCAGAGGTACAAAATTTATTTCCAGTTTGTAAATGGGTACCAACCAATTTTGGATGGAAAAGTGTAACACCATGAATCCAGAAAAGAATAAAAGAAAAAAAAATAATCCAAAGCAACCCTTGATGTCCTGTTTGCCACTTGCTTTCACTGCTGCCTTTGAGTCTTCCTCCTTGCTGCTTCCTTTCCTAACTGCCTCTTTCTCTATTGCCACTGGTGCATTCTGGTGGGTTTTCCTACTCATGTCATTCCAAATGTCTCACATTGTTCACAAGCTTCACCTAGGCTTCATACACAATCTCTTGTTTCGTATTGTCTTTCTATTTTGCACAACTTCTGTTATATTTGATTTTATTTTTTTTTTTGGCTGTCACTGTTTTTTATGATTGTCTAAGGACAGCAGGTCTTGGGACAAGCGACAAATTTTTGCACTGTGAAAATCTGTAGACCATACTAATATCAAAGAATAAATATCAACAATACATTCTGACAAAAAAAAATTGAATTATCTAAGCTGCATTTCTGTCCAGACTGGCTCTAGTTTTCCTATTTCCGGTTCCATTGTTTTTTTGTTTTGACACATGCCCTTTTATTTGGATGCTGTCTCCTATAGCCCTACCTCTCTGATTCCATATGGTCATAGCTATTTTGCTATCACAGGAGAAACTCCTTGTCCCTAAGAGGGAACAGAAGTGTTTATTGTAATTGCTCTCATGTTAAACACATGATAATCAGTGATGACGATGCAACAGTCTTCATTTCAATGGTGACAGGATTCCAAGTGAATGAAATAAAAGGATAAGTCTGAACTCAGTCAAGGAGTGGCTCAATGGACTAACAGTAGTTAATTCCAAACAGGATTTCCTCCTTGAACTGAAATTTGCCTGTGACTGAATTCCAGGCAGACAACCTCACATAACAGGAGAAACAAGGAGAGTCTTGAAAAAAACCTGTCTGATATGTCAGAGTGTAGGAATGAGATAGAACAAATGTGAGAGAAGAGAGATCTGGCAGTGACCAGAAGGAAGTTTTTGATGGGGTAGGAGGAGCTAGGTGCCTGAAATCCATAAAGGAAGTTATAAAACGTTACTGCCTGAGAGCGAAAAGTATACATTAAACTGAGTTTTTAACCAGCCAACACAGAAAGAGCTTAAGTTACACAAATATCCATTACTTCTCTGCAGCCACAGAATTTACAAACAGCTGATAAATTTTTTAATGCGTCTAACAGGATCATAGATGCTTATCCAGTCATGGCTATGAACAAACCTGCTCTATACCTAAGAGTTGCACTGATCCGACTGAAAATCCTGGGTGTCAATGCTCTCAAATGAACTTGACAGTGAGTGCCTTTACAGTACTGTAGTTTATGACCAAGTAAAGTGAGTATTGCTGTCAGGGATCACAAGAACAGGTTGCGCAGAGATAGCTTCTGCACCAACTTATTTACATTTTTTTTCATAAACTTGCAGAGAAAATTTGGAATAGATTTTGCCTGCTTAACTACTGTAGCCATGGAAACTATGCAGGTCTTTAAGGGGGAAAGAAGAAAGAAGGACAGAGTCAGAAATATAGGCAGTCTGAGTATTTTAGAGACAGAGACCCTGATCTCTTTGCCAGGAGAGCATACTGTGGCATGTTTTATTACATATAGTTTGTGATTACGAGAACCTAAATTACATTTTAGATTTCTGTGTACTAGCAAACATGAGAAGACGAACATGAAATATACATGGTGACTTCCTGCCTACCAGGAATCTCTGCAGTTAGGCAGAAAAAGGACATTATAAAAAAAAATTGATAAATGTTTTTTGTAAAGTAATCACATGTCAGACCTATAAAAAAAGGTGCAACAATAATTCTTGCTCAAACATTACATCTCACGTATACCTGTCACATAAAAATGGGTCTTCATCTTGCCTCGGGTGCCTTCATAGGTTGCTACTGGATATATACATTTTTTTTGCTTCTTTCCCACTTATATTACATATTAGTAGTTTGACATATGGCAGCTGTTCCCTATGATCCTAACAGCAGTTTCCTCTACATCCAAGCTAAGTTCTTTTTTTAGTCATTAGCAAGAGCATTGCAAGACATTGCTTCCTCCTCCCACCCCATATCCAAACAAACTGTCTCCAAATATGTGTTACTATGCAAATTCTAATAACATCACCTTAAGAAACGCAAATCTGACCAACTTAGATAAGCACCTTCACTCAGTATTTTGGAGCTCAAATCCACAGAGATAGTCAATCTTTGCTGTTCCCACTGGGAGTCTCAGCACCTTAAAATTCCTGTACTGGTGATCCAGATTCCAAATACAATTGGGAAACTTGTTATCTATCTGAAGAATGAAGGCATAGATATATCAGAACAACAAACCAGAATGTGCTGTTCTAGATGTACATCAGATGGTGATCGATGGCTAACTGAACACACGCAATTAATTTTTTGGCATTTCAGATCAACAACACGCTAGAAAATCCAAAGAATACTACAATGTGAATGCAAATTGGTGGCTGGAGAAAAATCCTGCAATGCACAAATGAATGAGCAAGGCTTGAAGCTTGCTGTGAGTTTACTTACAGAATTTCAGCATTTAAGAACTTCCCAAAGTGGAAAAAAAATCTAGCAGTAGTTTAAGCCACTTGTTCTTAGGAGCAAAAAAAATAAATCTCATCAGGTGTTGCCATTGTATGAGATGATATTAGCACTGGGAAACATCAGATAATTTGTTAAAATTGGCATGCTTATTTCACTAACAGTACAGTAATACTTCACAGTACAAACTGACAGCTATTTTCTACATTACTCTCACACAAAACCCTTGTAAAACTCTCTAAAGGCTGTCTTAAAAAACCTCCTCAGGAGTGGAGTGTGAAAGCACATCAGCAAAGCACACAACAGCATGAGAAAGAGAACACAAGCTGAACGAATAGATACAATTTGGAGAATCTTTAACAGAACAGGATAAATCCGTAGTGCCAGCCAACAGAATGTTAAGCACAAAAAGTCTGCGAGATGTGACTGTGTAACTGAAATGCAAGTAACTGAACTCACAGCATATGCTCAGCACTGATTCACAGGAAAGACTGGGACCGACAAAATTAACACCGCCACTCCCTTCAGAGCCACTGAAATTCTAGGCATATCTGGGTACATGGTTCACATCATTTTTCCTCTGAATGACATGTATTCTTTGTTCTCCTCTTCTGAGGAAAATTAGTGATCTATCCCGTGGTGAGAATATCTCTGAACTTAATTGAACTAAGCCAGTTTATACAAGTGGAAATGTTGACCTCTGTCAAGGAATATGGTATTTCAATTCAGTGACACGAAGAAACCAAAACATGTTACTGGGATAGCAGGGTGATGATGGAGAAATATATTGATCTCTCAAGAACTTTAATACATGACACCCAGCTAAACCATACAAATAAGGTTGTGCATTAACTGTAAGACACTGAGGTGTCCACTATTCTCTGTCTCTTTTTCACTGCACTGTAGCAAAACACGTAATATTCTTCTTCTTTGGTCAGTGTAGGCTCAGAATTGATTATGCTCAGAAGTGCCAGCTCCTCTTTTCTATGGCTTTTACCATTATTCCCATTGC
This sequence comes from Pluvialis apricaria, assembly GCA_017639485.1. Classification (NCBI taxonomy): domain Eukaryota; kingdom Metazoa; phylum Chordata; class Aves; order Charadriiformes; family Charadriidae; genus Pluvialis; species Pluvialis apricaria. Next base: position 68,679,842 of record CM030010.1, read on the forward strand.
AATATCGCTTTAGAACCTTATAGTCAGACGAGGAGTCAATTGTGCTAAACAAAACCGGAACTGAAGGATAACCATCATCAAAAGAGCTTAAGTGTTTTTGCAAACTCAAGGTTTGAACATCTTCATCATTTACAAGCACATTCCCCACAGATGATAGTTGTATTAAATTAAAATCTATTTTTAAGTTTTTCTATTGATTGACTATGTTCATATCTTCAGAGATGTCCACCAGAGTTCTATGGGATGGAAGAGGTTTCCCTATAATAATTGCCTTAGTATATATAATACATGAATATATGGAGAATTAGAGGAAGTTTTAGCCAAGTCCATCTTAACAAATCTTCCGTTACCAGTATCATGACACTTCCCTATTATAATTCCAAGAACAGCAACAAACCTTCATAGTGGACATCTCATAGGGGACAATATCAGTTGCATTCCTCCTCCGGCCTTTGAACACTACGGGATGTGGTTGAATCACCAGCCCTGGAGGTATTTAAAAGACGTGTAGATGTGGTGCCTAGGGACATGGTTTAGTGGCAGACTTGGTAGTGTTAGGTTAACGGTTGGACTCGATGATCTTAAGTGTCTTTTCCAACCTAAATGATTTTATGGTTCTACGGTTACATTAGGGAAAGAATATAAGCCAAAACAAGCACTGCCGTCACAATATGCTGATTTAAAAGAACTCTGCACTCTTTAAGATTGAACCAATAAATTACAATTAAATCAGCAGAAGAGAAGCTACAGTAACCTTAGGCAATATAGCAAGCTATCAGTTGACTTGCTGACTCTACCTGGTACAGGGAACAGAAAGACACTCTGCAATCTCCTTCATATTCAGGCTCAAAGGTATAATCAAATCACTAATTCCAAGAAAAAAAAACCACAACAAATTGCCCAATTTACTACTTCAAGAATATATTTATAGTCTCCTCTATATATGCAGATGAAATATCTTCATAAATTTATAATGAGTTCACTGAAGAGTTACCAGGACTCTTCAAAATTATCCTCAAACCATCATTCCTGCTCCTGTACCCCACCCACGCTAAACATTACTCCAAGACACAAAAACTTATTGCATAAACTAGATAGCATAAAGCACTTCCCAGCTGACACTCCCCTGGCCCAGCTTGACATGTCATTAGCCCACATCCCAACATCATACAGCATGAAAACCTGCCTTCACTCTTCAGAAAAAAGCAAGATAAACATTCAGGGTTTCAGCAGAAGGACATCATCAGACTCATTTATTTGATGCTCACCCAGACAGCTTTGTCTTCAAACCTAACACTTTCTCCTGATAATACACACGGGTATAGGCACCAATGTGGTCATAAACCAGGCCCAATGTCTTCATAAGCTGCTTCTAAGATTTTAATTACTTGTATTCTCAAGCCTGTAAGTGATGTCTTCACTGCCTGCCATGGAAAACTAGACTTCACCTTTGCTTCCATCATAAATTCAAAAACTATCACATCCCCTTTAAATTGCTTTTGAAATATTTCTAGACATCACAGGCAGTATCAAAAATATCACAGGCAATTTAAAAAAAAATGATAGCTTGCAAACCACAGCAGAAAACCTACAGATCAATTGCCTTGCTTCCAGGCAAAAAGCATTAATTCAAAACACAAAGAAACACCCACTCCAACATCAGCAAATTTCTGTTGATTTTATGGAACATGAGAAATCCTCTCGCTCCACCCTCATCTAAACCACCCACACACGCAGGCTGAAAGTGACCTGTCTGTCTCTCTCTCCCTTGTAAAATAACATCGTTGTCAACTCCCTTCTAACATTGCAGAAGGGTATCAACTACCTCTTCTTTCAGTGGTTTAAGTGGCATATATCTAGTGCCAGAAAACTGTTCTCAACTCATTTTACCTTTGATGTTTTCTGCTTCTATCACAGACTTCAAAATCAACTTGTGTGGTTGAAAGCCTGCTTAGTTTTTAAAAATACAGCTTGGTCTAATAAACTACAAGCTCTGTTTCAGCTGTGTCCCATTGTCATCATGCCTATAACAACATGAAAATTTTACGCAAACACACCCTATATTGTCTTTCTTACAGTTGTCAATGTGATGGGCAAACAGCATTAAGAGTAGGTTTTGCAGATTGAAAAGGAACTTCCCTGCTCAAGAGACTGCAAGCAGCTTGCTTTCTTCCTGCTGGCAAAAGTAATTTTGTGAACATAGTTAACAAAAATCTCATTGAAAGCTCCCACAATTGATTTCTGAAGATACTGAATGCACTACGTCTACAGCCAATACCACTTTCTCACTGAGTTTATAATTATTTCACATGGGCACAATGAGAATTATAACTAACGCTCACACCATATGGCTTTCTCTTTCACATAATTTAATAAATTATCATCCCCTGAAGACCTTAGTATCTTTACTTTAATGCTTCCATAGCAAGAAAATTATTTTGTCTTTGATGTAGTTGTCAGAATAATAAAGTGAAGTCCCAACTTCTTTTATAACCACATTCCCTGCTTTCCGTGCCTGCTTCTGTTCTACAACATGAATTATTTTCCACTGAAATCCTCCTGCTTATATTGACATCGATTTACAGAATTGTATGAGAAAGATTTCAGTACTCTGGGGCTTTGCCTGAACCTGAACACCAGGTTCCAGAGCAGCCTGAAAAACATCACGTCTCTCCTCCAGCTCCCTCTGCCTCTACAATTACCTCTTGGGCTGCAGACAGCTTGCCCATCCAAGTATATCTAGCAAGGTGCTACGGCAGCCAGCACGCTGAGCACGTGGAGTCCCACATCCCAGAGGGAAGCTGTTGCTAGCAAGTGGAGTTCGGTCCTGAAGTTAGTACTGAAGCTGTCCTTGGCATGGAATATCTTGCACCTGATCAGTGCTGAGAGACTTGATGTCAAATTATTGAAAAATCTATTACTAAATGGGCCCTTTCTTATCAAGATGCGGGAATTACAGTTGCGTGGCCAAGTACTAGACAAAGCAGAAAAGTCATCAGCTCAACTTTTCCACCCTTGAGAAGACAGCATGGACTCCACTTGCCAAGCTACCAAAAATTTAGACTAGTCAAGAAGCAGGCCACTGGCTGCAACTCCTGTCAGCAGCTCAGTCCTGAAAGGGTAGTTAGCATTTGCCAATAACACTCTACCTTTATCACTGCATAAAACCAGATACCCCTATGCACTAAAGCTGTCTCCAGTAGCTGGGTAGTCCATCACTCCAGCCAGACAACAGGTAGTGTCCTTTTACCTACAATTATCCAGAAGGAAAATCTAGAAATAGTGCATGCTATGAGAAGTCTGAGCCTAAAACCCTCTGAGCTAGCCTAGCTGTGTCTGCCATTGATAGAGGGAACAATCAGAAATCACCCATTCAGCTCCTACATTTCTGCTAATTCTGGCACTAAGATGCAGAATTGCATCGCATATCTGTTACACTTCTCAAACAACAGGTCATTAAGTATAAACAGAGCCACTGTATCTAAAAGAAACTACGACCTGGGATTTTCCCCACTGCTTTCATAGCTGATCTTTGCAAAAGAGCAAGATGAGCAGGGCAAAATACCTTCCCTATCAGAGCTGGCAGCACTCCACAAATAAGCAATTTTCCAGTATATTTTTTCGCTTAAATTAATCTGCTTTTTCTAGATGTAACCCTATATCCATCAAAATACCTGTAGTTTCTAAGTAGTGTAAGTTTCTGCTTACTATGTAAACTTATTATTACTATGTAATTATTATTATTATGCAAGTAGAAACTTACACAACTGAATATTTTTTTTTATCATGTATTGTCTTCCCTTAGCTAAAATATATATCTTTATCTCAGAATTTTTTTCACGAATTTATCACTTCACCATTGGTTCTTCATGTTTCACTCATAGTTTATTAATGTATTTCTGGTAAATTATGGCTTATGACAGGTAGATTACAACATAACGCATACTAAGCAAAAATGCTTATAGTATTCCTCATCTATCATGTAATACTTCTACATCTGTATCATCAAACTGTGAAAGACCTTTTATGGCCTCTCCATGCTGCTCAGCCATTTCAGGGGATTTGTGTCAACTTTCACCTGAACTTGTTTTCTCATTTGATTTTCTTTCCTAAGGCACTCTTAATTTTTGCTTGTCAACTGTATGAAAGACAAATTCACAGGATGTTATTGATTTTATTTAGCTTAACTTCTATGTTTTTTTGCTGCTCATAATTGATCATTTCTGCAATTCAGTTGCAGAGACAAACAAAATCTGTTTTTTCTCTAAAACTAACACAGGATAGTAAGTAGGAAGAAAAAACATCTGTTGCTATATATGGAAGTGGAAAAATAGTGCAAAATGAACATTAATAGTACTCAACATAAAGTATGTTTCTTTCCCAAAGCTGATTTTAAACTACCCTTTAGCCATTTTGTGTTTAAGATATGAAATTACTTGATCATTTAGATTAATCTTTGGACTTGTGTGGACTCAAAGTATACTAAACACTGGAAGTCACAGACTGAAACCTAAGGATGTGTTGTTAATTGCTGTTACACTGTCAATTATAGCACCAATGCCAATGATCCACGGAAGCCCGCGTTCCCTCAGATTAAAGGAACCTGTTGCTTTACCGTTGCCTCCAACTGTAAGGTAACACACACCACATCAAAGTCAGAAAAGAGCAGTAATAAAGATGACAGATGGAATTAGACTTCATCTCTGATCAAGTTATAGCTAAAAGATTGTGTTAGTTACCCTACTGCCTTGTAATTAAACAGGTAACAAATGGCTGCACAGAGACATTTAAATACGAGACACTGAAATTTAAGAGTCATCTCAAAAAATGCAGAGGCAAAAGCCAACCAGTATATCTTAACTTTTGAACATAATAATTTCAAATTCCATAAGCCTTTTGTATTATTTAGGAGAGCTACTGAATTTGTGTCTTTTGTTCGCATTATTCACATCATTGCAACGTCTCCTTTAAGAAATAAAGGAAGCATTAGCAGTTACCTCTATTCGAAAGGCTTCCATTCTGAATACTTGAGAATACTATGGGATGTGACAAGTTTCTATATTGCTCTCAGTGACTTTTACAGTACAGAGACTAAAATTACAGGGTTTACTTGGAATATTATTTGCACTGCCTCTAGAAATAGTGCCACAATTGTCAATTATGGTAAGATCTTTCTCGTGCTTTCTTACTAGTTACATTTTGCTATGTGGAGAAACAAACCTAGTGCTATCCTTCTCACCAGCAGAATTTATTAGCAAACCACTAAGCTCCTTCTGCCTCAGGATGTCTGTTGCCTCACTGTTATTTTTGCAATTTTAAACAATGTCTGTGGCTAGCAAACTGTGAAGAAATGCAAAGGGAAAATCCTATTTAAAAGCATAAGAGAAACTGCTGGTACTTACCAAACTATTCCCTGAGCCCCAGAGCCAATAGGTTTCAAGTTCTGGTAGCGTTTGAGAACTGTGAAGGTCGAGTCACCTACTTCCACGCTGTAGAACTGGTTGTCAACTTTGCTTTTGCTCATGTTGTAATGTTTGGCAATATATGACACATCCACTTGTTTCCCAAATCCCTGTTGTACAGAAGAAGGGGAGGGGGGAGAGAATGGAAAAAACATAGAAACCAAGGCTGGTAAAACATCAGAATACTGATAAAACACAGTCAGCCTAATTTTCCAGTATAAATTCTTGTAATTTTAGGCTCATTGTCATAGATCTACGTGAATCCTCAAATGCTCTGAAAGACTGTATCAAACCCCGTTTCACCCAGGAAGTAACCATAAAAAGCCACTGATTAAAGAAAGCTAGTGAATTCTCCAGCTGATGTTTGTGACACAGTTACTCTCAACTACTTGTCTCTGCTTGCCGTAACTGCTGCTTTATGACTACTGGCTTACGGATTCACGTTGATTCTGCCCTCATTTGTATTGCAATAAATATCTTACTTTAACATGAGAAGACTTACATCAGTGTAGAAGTGCATCAAGAGACATAGGAATTATGCTCTTCATTGTTGGTCAAATAGAGCAAACAAGTCTATTCACATGAGCGGTAATGCTTTCCCTGAGCATATGATAAAGGCCTTGAGAACCTTTTAACAAGAGTGGCAAAAGAAACAGCAGTTTGTGAGATGAACTGTGACCTGATGTGGCTCAGTGTCATGGAGAGTATTCAATAGCTCAGGAGATCTTCCCAAGTTCTGGGTTCCTAAGGATAGAGGAGTTGCTCTCATGACCTGACAAATGCATTAGTCCTAAGCAAAGGTGAATTTTCATGACACAAAGACAAATTACTGTAAACTTTTTATGCTTGCACTGAAGCTAACACCGCAGAGCTGTAACCTCACCCAAATTTGTAGAATTACTATGCAGAAAGTTACGTTATAACCATTTTATAACTACTAGTGAGCTCGATTCCCTGAAGACTACAGAGCAAAATATATAATAATTTAAGATAAAAATCAGAATTTAGTGTTTGCAATTTAGGATTCTGTACTATGTGATGCTGAGCATAGGATGTAAAGTTCAACACATTACAACAAATTGGTCCTCAAGTAATTGACAATTCACTTATGGAAGTCAAGACTTTCCAAATGCCTTCTATAAGGAGAAGCAAAAACCAAATGTGCCTCTGCCTCTCTCTGTCTGTGCATTTATTTTCAGTGCTCACAAATGCAGCTTCCGAATTTTCTTATTTGCTTTATTATAAATTGCTTTCCCCCCAAAACCTGAATAATCAACTATGTTATGTGACTATGACTACTAAGTTGAATTTTGGAGCTGGGATAAATATAAAGTCAATTTGGAAAATATTATTTCTTTAATTTGAAAGGACATCATTTCATTGTTCCATAAAGTTGGTCATTAGAAACAGATAATGGACCTGGATTCTCAGGTTTCCCTTAGGACAATTAATATACTTTTTCTGTTCATTATATCCCTGGAAGGCCTATTGTCACTGGACATCACAGGTTAATCCTAACCACGCCTCATTTAGAGACTTTGAAACATTTTTATAAACGTAGCTGTTCATTCAAACAAAACCTCATTTCAGAAGAACAATTAGAAACATTACATTTACTTGTTAATCAGGCACTGGGCAAGGCTTTTTTTTTTTCTCCTTTTTCCCCCCAAATGCAGAAAGTGAGAGATTTATGGACACAGTGCTAAATTCAAGCTTACAGAGAGTGAAATGACGCCAAAAGAGATTTAAATTTTTCTCATCTGAAGAAAGACAGCCTGCATCTGATTTGCACTGTGTAGCCTTAGTCTTAAAACTCCTTCCTTTATGTGAAGAGAGATGCATAAATTTGGCCAGTTCAGCTATTCATACCAGACCTGGAATTGAGAGGCTTTATTTTAATAATATGCTCCTGATAGACAGGAAATAATCACAGCTCCCTCTGGCTAGACAAACACATTTGCAGCATGTTTTTATTTGATGTCATTACCAGAACAATGCAGATGATATTCAGCATTAACACCCATTACTCTGAAACCAATGCTATATAAAGTGTCAGCATAAAAATTGCATTCCTTAGTGAGCCTGACTTGTAGCCAGCTCCTCTGGAAGTACAGATACAGTGACTTCTTTAAACAAGCCAGATGACTCTGTTAAGGCTTGGGTGAGCCAAGCCTGCCATAACGTGTTTGCATCCTCACTCCCAAGCTACCAAACAGTTCATCATGTGGGACAGAGCTACATGGGGAAAGATACTTTGTCACTCAACATTTAGAATACTGTGGACATCAAAATGATTTGCTTTTGAGTTAGACTGACCCTGTGAACTGCTGGCCTCGGGAATCTTATGCTGCCTACAGTGGGATTTCTGAACTACTGCAGTTCAGCAGGTGGTTATTTTAAATCCAGGAATGTCTTAAAAATCAATTAAAACAGCTCAGGACCACCACTCTGTAGTACCTCAGTTATATGGATAATGAATGTATGCAATTGCTTCAGTAATTTCAACAGCAATTAAAGTGATGTTGATCAATGGGATACAGAAGACCACAAGCAGTAAGATCTGGTCAGAACACACATATGTCCTGATGAGCAGTTGTCCTCTGCGTAACACAAACCATTCTCATGACAATCTGCTCCTAACTGTGTGTAAGTAGGAAAGGTAAAGACTGTTTCGTTTTTCAGAAAATTGTTTTTTCTTTTTAGATTAATATTTTTCTCAAATTCTGTCTACTTAAAAATCTGTGAGCCATAAGGAGCTTTGATAGACAATATCAACACCAAGAGTTACTTATAAAATTCAAGACAGGCTGATTTAGTCTGAAGTTCACTCCAAGCAAAATGCCTCCTCTGAGTGACAAACACCTCAGCTTTGTGGACAGGCCAAACAGTCTCCACATCATCTACTAATTTGCCTCCTTTAAACCCACACTGCTAAAAAAAATAGAAAAAACCTTACTCTTTCTATTTTGCTGATTATTACAAAAGTCTAAATAAGCAAAATTAAAACACAGTATGCCTACCACTTACACCCAAAGTACTACTTACTTTTATAAGAACCAAGAGATGAATGATACAACTATCCTTGTCGTGATTGTAATTTAAATCAAATCCCTAAATCAATGAATTAACAGCGTTACTGGATTAATCACATTTGATCAGATCCCCAAACCAAGATGACACGTAATCAAGTCATGAACCATCTCCAAATTGATACAACAGCCACTTCCTAAATGGCAGTTTTGTTTCACTCTAAAAAGCTTTTCCCATTAGCAAGGAAATTCATACTCTTAATAGAGCATGTTAATGTTAGCTTTAGTTTGAAACCCTGATTAAAAGGCTCTGCTCAACGTCTTCAAATCCACATTGCTGATCCTAAAGAAACCTGCGCAACACATTTTGGTCTCGTTCTGTTACATTGTCAGTGCTCACTCAAACCCCTTCCAGAAGTCTTGGTGTTGGTATAGCGGTTAATATCACCTTTCCCTGTCTCCCCATCTACACCATGTAAGCTATTTCAGATTCAGGTTTTACTGCATAGTTCTTACAAGTTCTGCACTAGCATTTAAGTTAAAGCTTTTATTGTCTGACAGCAGAAAGGAACACAGGGCTAGAAATTTCCAGTATACACCCTTCTGTATACCTAAAACAAAAATTCTTTCAAATTTGATTGATACTGACATCTTAAGAAACTAGGAATTAGCACTTCATTAAGAACCATCTGGGCAAAAGGAAGGTATACATACACATGGCGATGCAGTTTACTTCTTACTATATCATAGCAAAGATGCATAGGTCTTCTGTAGAAAAGTGAATTTCACTGAGTTAATTTTCAGGTGAACTTCAAATGAACTTGGGCAAGCTACAATACTGGTGTTCCAAAGTAATAGTAAACATTGCTGGTGTGAAAAAAAAGCAAATTTCTCTATCCTTTTCACTTTGAACAAAACACATCTAGTTTCTCGGATGTCTCTGTAACATGAAAGATTATTCCTCAGAGGCAAAGTATACATTGGAATGCCATTTGTTCTTGGTTCCCATAAATATTTGGACAACAGAATTACATTGCTTCAACACGAAGTGGAACTTAACTTTGATTTCACTTGTACAAGGCTGCATACACCATTAATTTCTCTTTCCAGAATCTAACTGGAAACTTCTAACACACTCCCAATTCCATTCTCTTTCCTCCATACTGAGAAATTTAAAAGTAAGAAAAGTAAAAGTTTTTCAGACCTGAAAACATAGCTATCCTTGTTGGGTCATTTAAACGCATAGCCACATCTACAATGATGTTCGGTTAATATCCTGAAAATTGGGGAGGAGGAAAGAAAATGAACTGTCAAGACTCAAGCATTTCAGATGAAGGAAAAAGATACTCTCACCATTACTCAATGCTTAGAGAATACATTTTGCTTTCAAAGAACAATTATTTAAAAAATCAGTGAAACTCAAATAACTTACTGTATTACGCGCAGGTACAAGTTATATTCTTTTCTGTTTTTTTTTTTTTTTGTTTCACAACACAAAGAGTGGGTTAAAAAGCACAACAGAAACAAAATGATGTTATTTTCTGTATTATGAGGTGAATTGTTTCCTGATATCCCATTTTAATTGTCCATTTCTACCCCATAAAAGAGCTCTATTTATTATATTTCACGGACAGACCTTTGTTTCTGAACACCATTCCTCCTATTATTGATGAGCCTAAAACATCACAATTTCTTACAGCTCAGTATCTCATACATCTTAGCTTTTATAAATACAAACCATGCTAATGGCAGTTTAAGCTAAATTGCTCTCCTTTGCATTTCCAAGACAATGAGTGCTGTCACAGAGTCTGTTAGCAGGCATCAGCTGAGTGGAAACTTTACATCAATATTAGTATCCTTCCCTGTCTGCACACAGAAATACATACAGGAACACATCAGCTACTAAGGGCGCTATGATTCAAGGCTACTGAAAACAACTAAGTGACTCCACATGTGTGAATGCAGGCGAGGAGAAGAATCAGATGGAAGACTGAAAGGCTGACTCCTAATTTGCAGTAGGCACAGTGCCCAAAGATGAGCAGGATGAAAAAGAGAGGATGTTGTGAGCTAGCAATCACAATGGCTCCCCAGGGGCCCCCACTGTCTCCACCTCAGAGCAGACAAAGAGACTGGTGTGGAGGACAGCATGTTTCAGAGGTGGATGTCTTCTATTCCCTCAGGATCCGAAAGGGTAATATCTTAAATCTACAATTTGACCTTAAAAGTCAGATGCTGAGATTATACAAATTGATATTCTGAAGTATGGTAAAATCTTCAGAGTCTTCTTGCCAGCTCCAAAAATGTACATACAGGCAAGCCCTGCTTGCCTGTGTGCATCTGCTAAGTCAATAACGCTATTAATTTAATGGCTACCCTCCCACTTGTACAGGTCTCATTTTCTCAGAAGATTCAAGTGCCAGAATTCTGGGACAAACAGGCATTTACTGAACCCTCTGCTTTGGATTTAATGGTCATGGGTTTTGCTTTGTATATTTGGATGGCTGCAGAAGCCGCCACTTGCAAAATACAAAGTATCTTTGCATAGAAATGCCTACTAAATTATTTTTCATTGTGTATTATGTATACGCCACATTCACAGCAGAAATAATATCTATTTTCTTACCATAAAGCCAGACTTCTCAGTTATTCTGGCTCTCCTTGAACTCAAAAGTCCATAGATAGTGATGAAGTCTCCTACAAAAAAATAGGTTTTTCATCTTTGTGGGTGTTTGGATGTAGTATTACAGATTTTTATTTTATCAGCCACATCACACCACAGTTCCCTGTTCTTCTATCTCATTCCCATCCTGTAGGGATTGTATTAGTCACCCAGCTTTCCTCATTTTAGTGTGTTTTGAGTGGGTTTTCTTTCACAGGTTAATTCTCTGCCTTCTTTTAATCTCTCTGCAGCAGTCTTGTCCTAGCCTCCAGACACAATCTACCTTCCTTTATGAAGTCAACCTTTGAAGTAGCCAACTGACCCTTGCAAACAACTCAACCTTGATTGATTAATCCTTGATCTTTTCACTACATTTGCTTTGTTCACTCTATTTTAAACCAGATCTAATTAGATGAGTACAATATTCATAAGTACTGGTTGGTTTGGGGGAAGAGGGTTTGTTTTTAAACACACTGTACCTCTTCGCTTCTAACTGAGATACCAAAAACTCAGCAGCATCAGAACTGGCTCTTACCTAGTTCTGATTACATAAGAAGCAGCAGGATTGCCTTCTGTTTCCTTTTCATCGATATGTACTCAAAACACATATTCTTCACTTGTCCTGCACATGTTCACTGAGCTTTAACTACTTTTAATTGCTTCTTTCTTACAGGCACAAATTTTTTGTAGTTCATTTGTAACTGTGGTATCATGTGTTGCTCAGAGGTCACTGAAACCCAAATGTGTCTGCTTCATTCCAGGCCAGACTTCTAAGAGATGAGCAGTATGTGAGTATCTACACCACAAAGCTACCAGTTCAAAATGATTGCTCATTCCCTCGATGCCTGAAGAATTCAACACTGCCACTCAGCTAACATCCAACCCTGGTCATCGTACCAAAGAAGGTAAGGATGAGAAGACTGATGAAGAAACACTGAGAGAAAAGATTCCTGGAGAGTGAGGTTTCTTTACAGACAGGAACTTCATCAGTGATCCAAATGGAAAATATAGCCAAAAAATACAAGAAAGAAAGATTTAAGAGTATGTGAGAAAGCTACGGTAAAGATGTTTGGAAACATCTTATTCAGGCACAGCTCCAGAGATGGGAAACTAGCAAAGACACACTGTGGAACTGTGTCCAAAACAGAGGAAAGAGATGGCAGCAGCCACATCTAATTCACAGGAGAAATGAGAAGAGAGAAAACACTGCAGTTTGTATTAATCAGTTTGTTCTGTGGCCCTAGATTTGAAAAAGAAGCAATAATATGGGAAGTAGCAAGATACAATTAAGATTAGGAAAGAGAAATGGGATCACCAAAAGTTGGCCAAAACATTGCAACACTAAGAAATGAAAAGTACACTCCATTTATCAACAGTAGTGAAGTGAACATAGAAGCACAGTGTGTTAAGAGCACAGGAGAGCCAAGATTGGATTAAGAGCTCCTCTTTATTTATTGCATATATTGATAAAACGGTATATTTCAAATGGCTTACACTTCTCAGGAAACTGGCATTACACTGAAATACTGGGTATTGTTTAAGAAGCTTTCTTCTAGTACACAAGCAGAGCAGCAAGAAGACTGACTACACAAAATGCTATGCCTCAATGCACATCATGGCTTCCTTTAAAAAGAAGGGTAAAGAAGAGGCATGTAACACCAGTATTAAAAAAATTACACTTCTCAATACAATTATATAATCACAGTATTCGCTGTGAAGATGCTAACTGCTAACAAAAAGTTTCTCCCTTTTATAAGTAAAGATTATAAGGAGCTGAATAATTTAATCACACCTTTTGTTAGAAATAGACAGTTCTTGGTACTATAAAGTTTCATTTTAGTCCCAGAAATCTAAGATCTAGGTCACTGTTCATCGATGGCTTATGAATACCAATTAATTTCCCATTGGATAGAGGGCATAATTATAGGACATTCTGCATCAAGACAGTTTCTTTAATGGTCAAAGTAGTAACTCCATCCAATACGATTAAAGCATAGTTGTCATTAAAGTCATTTATCAAAGTTAGGATAAAATTAATAAACAGGCCAGATGAATCAACCAATCAATGGAGAGCAATGCAACTAATAAAGCTGGTATTTTCTGTGTGCAAAATGAAAAGTTTTCTAAAATCCTGTGATTTTTAAACAGTCATTGATATAATATTGTATCTAGGAAGTCTATACAAGTTTTGTTCAAGACAGGTAAGCATGACTGTGAAAATAAAACAAGTTAGCAGAATATAGGGGAAAAAGAGGTGTTGAGAGAAATTAAAGCTTTTAAAATCTTTTTGTTTGGGTTTTTTTAAAAGCACAAATTGAGTAGGAGTTTGCAAAAATTCTTTGGAAAAGGGGGTTGGCAACTTATGACGAATACCAAGATGTAGTGAAGCTATGCAGGGGGAAAATTAGAAGGCCCAAAGCTCAAGCAGAACTCAGCTTTGCCACTGCAGTTAAAGATAACAAGAAGATGTTCTTTCAGTATATCAATAGAAAAAGGAAGACTAGGGAAAATGTAGGTGCACTGATGAATGAGATGGGGACCCTAGTGGTGGAAGACACAGAGAAGGCAGAGTTACTGAATGCCTTCTTTTTTTTGGTCTTCACTGCTAAAGCTGTCCTTTATGAATCCCAAACCCTGGAGGCAAGGGGAAAGGTCTGGAGAGAGGAAGATTTTCCATCAGTTGAGGACCGGGTCAGAGACCACTTGGCCAAGCTGGACATCCATGGGCCCTGACAGGATGCACCTGCGAGTGCTGAGAGACCTGGCAGATGTTATTGCTAGACCACTCTCCATCATCTTTGCAAGGTCATGGGGAACAGGAGAGGTGCCTGAGGACTTGAGGAAGGCTGACATCACTCCAATCTTCAAAAAAGGCAAGAAGGAGGACCCAGGGAACTACAGGCTGGTTAGTCTCACCTCTGTCCCTGGGAAGGTAATGGAGCGACTCATTCTGGCTGTCATCTCTGTTGAAAAACAGGAAGTAATTGGAAGTGGTCAGCACGGATTTACCAAGGGTAAATCATGCTTGACCAATCTGATAGCCTTCTATGATGTTATAACTTGTTCGCTGGATGAGGGAAGAGCAGTAGGTGTCATCTACCTTGACTTCAGCAAGGCTTTTGACACTGTCTCCCATAACATCCTCATTAGGAAGCTGAGGAAGTGTGGGCTAGATGAGGAGACAGAGAGGTGGACTGAGAGCTGGCCGTGTGACAGAACTCAGAGGGTTGTGATTAATCGAGCAGTGTCAAATTGGAGGCCTGTAACCAGTGGTGTCCCCCAGGGGTCAATACTGGGTCCAATCTTGTTCAATATATTCATCAATGACCTGGATGAGGGGACAGAGTGTACCCTCAGCAAGTTCTCTGATCACAGAATCACAGAATGGTCAGGGTTGGAAGGGACCTCTGGAGATCATCTAGTCCAACCCCAAAATAATACCAAACTGGGAGGTGTGGCTGACACTCCAGAGGGCCGCGCTGCCATCCAACACGACCCAGATAGGCTGGAGAGCTGGGCAGAGAAGAACCTAATGAGGTTGAACAAGAGCAAGTGTAGGGTCCTGCACCTGGGGAGGAAGAATGCTAGGCACCAGTATAGGTTAGGGGTGGACCTGCTGGGAAGCAGTTCTGAGGAGAAGGATATGGGAGTCCTGGTAGATAGTAAATTACCCATGAGCCAGCAAGGTGCCCTTGTCACCAGGAAGGCCAATGGAATCCTGGGCTGCATAGGGAAGAGTGTGGCCAATAGGTCGAGGGAGGTCTTTCTCCCCATCTACTCTGCACTGGTGAGGCCACAACTGGAATACTGTGTCCGGTTCTGGGCTCCCCAGTTCAAGAGAGACAGGGAACTACTGGAGAGAGTCCAGCATAGGGCAGCAAAGATGACTGAGGGGTTGGAGCATCTCCCTTATGAGGAAAGGCTGAGAGAGCTGGGACGCCTTAGCCTGGAGAAGAGAAGGCTAAGGGGAGACTTTATTATTACTTATAAGTATCTACAGGGTGGGTTGAAGGAGGATCCACTCTTTTCAGTGCTTCCCAGTGACAGGATGAGGGGTAACGGGGATAAGCTACATAAGCTGGAACATAGGAAGTTCCATTCAAACACAAAAACCTCCTTCTTTACAGTTAGGGTGGCAGAGCACTGGAACAGGCTGCCCAGGGAGGTTGTGGAGTCCCCTTCTCTGGAGATTTTCAAGATCCGCCTGGGTGCAGTCCTGAGTAATGTGCTCTAGGCAATCCTGCTTTAGCAAGGGAGTTGGACTAGATGGTCTCTAGAGGTCCCTTCCAACTCTGAAAATTCCGTGATTCTGTGAAAATGCCCTCAATGTGCAAACTAAAATTTCATTCTAAGGTTTTCTTTCAGTGGCATTGGTACCACACCAATTCCAATTTCAGTATGCAAAAACGCTGACATACTCTATCTGGGACATGGAGATGTTTAAACTGGGTAATAAAGACTAGTGATAATGCTATCCCAAAGAACTAGAATGTGAATTTACATTCCTGATTCACATTAAATATTTTCTTAATGCGCATGGCCAGGTCCCCAACATCTCATCTCTGTAATCCCATGCCCTGCTTTTCTGTTAAAAAACTTAAGTGTTTCACTGCTATGGAAATACTGTGACATACAAATTATAATAATAAAGATGTGTTTTCCAAAGACAAGAAAATTCAAGGCTGCTGCTCCAGGTAAAAAAATCATAGAATTTTATTCCAAATAAAGGTATCCTATGCAGTTTAGAAAACTTGAAAATTAGGACAGGCTATACACGTCTTGACATTGATAAAAAAAAATAAATTGGAAAACTGCATGAAGGAAAACATGGATGAGGCATTCAGTAACCTTTAGACATTGTTAGCTATTATTCAGCACTTAAACTTTAATGGCCTGTTCTACTCAGAATATACTACAAATGTACTTTACACTTAGAGCAGAAGATCTACTAGTAAATCACAGGGCATTTGATTTCCACATTAGCATTATGAATGAACATGGAATAAACAATATTATTACCTGGAGACTGTTGAATAGTCTCTAAATGAAGATCTGGACGTTTGCGCCAAGTATTACCAGGATGCAAATATAACCCACATCCCACCCTACGCAATACAAATGAACATCATCCATGACAGCTAAGGTCTTAATGCAACAGAAAACTTAATTTAGAGACTGTTCTCATACTTAATGCTAACTATGCGCATAACTGTTATTTGGATCAGGGCCTATCTTTACGAAGAGAATAAATTAACGTGAAGCCTGAACCAGGCTTTCCTGAGGAGAATAAATCTGAAGATCTGAAGACACTGAAAAGGTATTTGTGTGATAAGTGCTTGAAGGACAGAATCTCGTTTCCTGCAATGTCAGGATAGTATCTCTTTTATGTATTTATTGGATGACAACTCTTTGGGTACCTGTTGTAGGCGTTAAGCATGAATCAGTTTCATTTAGCAACAAAAATTCATCCAAAAGGCTGTTGATTTAATCGCACATGCTTTAACAACATTATTGTAAACACGTTTGGTTCTGTATGTGCCTCTGAACACCTTTTATTAAGTTAGGGTAACAGCAAAGGAATAATTACAGTGGGATGTTTCCACTAAATCAAGAACCCTGAGTGCAGTGACAGAAAACATTGGTTATACATGGTCACGCATTGATTGATGCCAAGACTAAAGAGGCACTAAACATAAAAGGAAGCGATTAAGAGTACCTTTCCTCTGCACATGTAAAACAGAAATGTTTCTGTACAGCTCTGCTTTGGTGTAAGTAAAAGGGAGAGGAAAGCTGGCAAGCAGAGCTATGCAAAAAACTCTATTCTGCACAGTAAAAGTAACTTTTTCATCAATAATATTATTTTTAAACAACCTGAGGAAATACCCTTTTTTGCAATTCTTGCAAAATGTTTTGAATTTTTTTTGCAAGCAAACTCTGTCAAAAAATTACAAAAATGCTATGTTTGACAAAATCCTTTCTTCTATCAAAAACAGTGGAAGAATTAAACTAGTTAGATAAACATATGCACATGAAGAACAGGAGATAAAAAAAGACAGAGAAAACAGTTAAACAGCTTATCAAACTGAATAGCTGAGATTTATCCAAGAGCTGATGGTTTATTAAGTACACAGCCAGCCTTCGCAGCAGAACAAATATTTAGTAATCCTGACTTAAAGAAAAACAAACAAACCTCCCAACACCTGTCACTGTTTTATGTTAAATGCGTACATACAAGTAATAGCCCTTTCTTTTCTATAATTGTACTTTCACTTACTTGGACCCCATAAGTAATACAAATGGAAAAAAAAACCCCAGTGTTTACCATAATTCCATTTCTAAGAATGCAGCATTGTTCTCACCCCTCAAAAAATGAAGAAAGTCCCTAATGTCCCTTCAGCTAGTTAGATTACTGGTGTCCCATCTCACCAAAAAAACTATGAAGAGACAGCATTCAAACAGAAAATGCTGTTCAGAAGTGAGCAAAAAAGTCATCTTTCATTCATGATGGAAAAACATGCACACAGATTTTTGATTCATATATATATATATGTGTGTGTTAACTAACTTAATCTAAACAAGAGAACCAAAAATTGAACAAATCAATGTGCTTTTTTCTTCGTATCACAAAGTTGCAGCCTTGTAGAATTCCAAGCATTATGACAAAACAATTTCAAGGGTAATTTAGAAATACAGAATTGGCTATAGCTCAGTCTCATGACTCCAGAACCTGCATAGCATGTGGTGTTCAACTGGAGACAAAACAAACTCCACAACTTTAATTACCCTTCCTTCACTTCTGCTAAAGGTAGACCAAGGGACAGAAAATTGTAGTCACAGGCTACAACGTAAAAGGTTCTGTCTCACAAAAACAAAGGCTAAGATAAAATGGTTTTAATTTTCATATTTCTGTGAAAGCATCTGTGTATGTAAAGTTATGTTGTTTGATTCATCATTAAGTTTACTGAAAGTACAGCCAACATTTTTTCCTGTTTGCAAACTCCGCTATTATTTGTACCTAAAAAAACCTCAGAACATTAGCTGACATTTAAGCAAAAAAAGAATCAAAATCATTAATAGCAAAATACAAAAAACCCCTTCAAAATAAATAGAAAAGTAATTTTTTGTGATGAATCCTTCTTTTTTTATATTTGCTCTCCTTCTCATAACTAGTTACTCGCAGTAAGCTGCTGAAATTCACTTCTATTTTTTCTTTAATTATGGCATGAAGTGCAAAAATGAAGTACAAGTATATACTGTACCTTGTTTTACCTGTAAGGAACACACACCTGACAAAAGGCAATCTTCACATCCAGAGTAGGTTCACCACAATAATACAAGAAATGGCGGCTCATAAATACCTGCAATTAAAGAAAAGTAAACATAGAAATCTTGCATGTCTGATGATGTGCAAGTACAATACAGGTCTATCTACATTTGGATTATAAAACAAACCTGAGTTGCTACCCAGCTCATGAACAACAGAAATCAGTTAGAACATTGACCTCTAAGTAGGCTCTAATTTCTTTCTGATGTTCGTCAAGGTTATGGCCTCAAATATGACTTGGTTACTTCCGCAAAATTTTACAGTAACTGATGCCATTACCTCAAAGTTTATCATGTTACTTGTATATTCCTACATCAACAAAAATAAAACCCAGGTCAATAGCATTCTAAACAATGTGGGAATTGGAAACAGTTATTATTACGGGGAGGAAAACAAAAAAAGTCCTAAGTTGACAATTATTAGGAAAGTTATAGAAATGGGAAGACTAATTACAGCACTGTATAAATTCATGGCACAACCACTTTAAGAACATTAAATGTAGTTCTGGTTCTCGTCTTAGCATCTTGCAACTAGAAAGGCTGCAACAGAAAATAGTTGTAAGAAGGGTCCAAAGCGCATACAGATTCCTTACATGAAACAACTGTACAGAGAGAATTTTTTTTTAGCCTAGAAAAGAGCTGTCTGAGTGGAGATATGCTGGAGATCTATAAAATGAGTGGCATACCAAAAAGTGAAAAGGAAAACACTCTTCCCTGTTTTTCTTTTTTTTTAAATAAAAAAAAAGTATGTGGCATCAAATTAAGTTATCAAAGAACAGATTCAGAATCAGCAATGCGAGAGAATTCTTCATACAGTGTTTCGTCAGACTGTGAAACTCCTTGCCTCATGTTGCTGTGGACGTCAGAAGTCAACGCAAGCCCTAGCACGATTAGGCAAATTCACATAAGAAGAAATCTGCTGGAGGCTATTAACCTCAAAAATACCACCTCTGACTCAAGACAACCCTGAGTCACAGTCTGCTACTACATGCTCAATCCTATTTTTAGATTCTTGCACAGGCATCTGATACTGGCTGAGGGAGCCATACACTAGACTAGACAGGCCTCCCTGTGTTCCCTGTTACAACTGTTTTAACTGAATTGCATAGTACCACATTCAGCTCTGACTAACCAGTCCTTTCCTAGCTGCATTCTAACATGGGACATCAGTGAAAAGAAACCAGCAACTTTTAGGTAGAAAACAATAAATAAAATAAAACTTTGTGGTTTTCTTTTAAATATAAACTCACTGCAAAGACTTAAAAACCAAAAAAACACAACCATCACTCCATCAAGATATGGCCATGATTCTGAGACACTATGTGCCTCCTTGTCTTCAACAGGAACAATTAACTTCAGGTGTAAACGTCACTAATAAGACAAGACTTAATTTGGAGTAACTTCATCTCATACAAACTGATCAGGACTTAAGAAACTGCAAGAAAGCATTCACCAGTACTTTCCAACTTGAATGCATCACGTGCTCCCACATGTGTTTAAATTTTAATGAATGAATGAATGAATGAATAATCCTGTTATGAAAGCAAGTTCATGACCTTTTCTACATCCCATTACAGTGTCTGAGATTGCTGCCTCATTGCCCACTGAGTCATTACCAGAGCCTCACATTCCACAGAGGGTTTATATTAAGATGAGAAGGAGAAAGAAAGAAATAAAAAAAGCTTTTAACATTAGTCATATTACCAGTGATTTCTGGAAAGCCAGCAGATAATTACACTCTCAAGCTGCAGATATATACACTTTGATATCCTATTGGCTGGATGCCTTATATTGCTATAATAATCAATGACTGAGATGTCATTAGTCACAACATAGAACATTCAAGACAGAGTCTAATAGTGGAAAATGAAGAAAGGAAGGGAAGGGAATTGGGGAAAATTGATTCATCACTGAATTTGCTGCGAGGGTCTACTGCAAAGATGCACTTTGTATTATATATGCATTACTAGTCATACGCAGCTCCTTAGCTTTCTACAGGATTGGCTGTAGCTGTTAATAGTCATCCTGGGCAGAGCAATCAACTGGGGGACTTTATGAACTGGAATACATTTTACAATTTATTATGTTGTCCTTGTATGCAGTTACTGCTTATAAAATAATAGAAGTATGATATATTTTAATGGCCTAGATCAATACTCATATTCCTCTGTACATGAGATACATCAAATGAATCACTAGAGAGCTGAGATCCTCCAATTGTACACCAGGAATAAGAATACGTTTCTGTAGCGCAGAGGTCTGTAAGACTGTATACCCAGGGCAAACCAGATTTGAGTCCATGTTTTACGTAGTGCATGTCTTCATATATTGAATTCGTACAAGATTCTCTTCAATGTCCTGTAAGTAATCACACATGTATGCAACTTCTATTTTCTTCATGCAGAAAATACATTCACGCTCAACTGTGTAAATACCCTTGATCATACCTCCTCTGGTGCTAGCTGACACCGCACCACTAGAGACATTGAAGAAGTGTCAGTGTAAAGCAAACAAAGAACTGGCCTGATGCTGAGATAATTGTGTTGCAACATAAAGCATTTATAAAACAAGAAGCTACAGACAAGTGGCATCACTCACTAGGGATCTGAGCTTTAGGTGAGAGCATAGCATACGATATTTCTTTACCCTACTTCTGACACTTTGTCTTTTCAACCTTGAGCAAAATCACCCAGGGTAGGAAAAATTGGGAGAATGGAACAGTGCTGATACAACAAAACACCTTGTAATAACCCAGGCTGGCATCCAGCTGGGAAGTCAGAGATTGCAGCAGCAGCACTGGGAGAAAAGCTGTCTATGAAACAAATTTTCCATCAGGATTGAGGCATCTGTATGCCAGAACCTGTAAAAACATGCAAGTCTCAGCAGCAAGTACATGATCTACTTTCAGGCAAGACAAAACTAGGAGGCACTAAAATAGGAGGAGGAAAGTAGACACAAAGGCAAGAGTAATAAAATCCTGAAAATATTCTGAGCTGTCCAGTGGCAAGCCCCCACGTGAACTGCTGCCTGGGACTCTGAAGATACCACTGAGGCTTGGCCTCTGCCTGGCTTGCTGCTTTGCCATCCTCTTCTTCACTCCCTTATCCACAGCTATTCTTCTAAACAGAATGTGGGCTAATGACATGCCCCAGTTTCAGGCATGAACTTCCTCTTCCTTTCAGTGCTGGTATGAAATCTGCCTTTTCTGGAGAAGGACTGTTTATTTTTAATAATGCTTATCTTTCTCTCCAGGGGTCAGGAGGATTATCTCATTATTATTCAAACAGCTCTTTGAAGACTGAAAGGATTAAATCAATACTATTAGTATAATTACTGAAAGCAGAGAGGAAACCGCGCAATGACAGTAGACAAAGCAAACTAGAAAACCAAAAGTGACTGTAGTTCTCAAATACAGCCTCCTGCAGTAAATCTTTCTGCTTGTCCTTGAATTCTTTGCTCACCCTCAAAGCTATGTGATGTTGGTACCCAGTGAATGTCTGGACAATTTGGCAACCAGTCTTTTGGTCAAGAGAGGCTTGTTTTCCTTCCCAGACTGCGCTATTGGCTGCACATTTACACTGCTGCACTGTTACACTGCACATAGTTGACTTCTGGATCTTGAATGGAGAGCCTGTGTTTGCCTTAGGCCCAATAGATGAAAACTTTGAGCCTGAAGGGCCTGAACTGTTGCTGTACTGCTCCGAGGAGAGCCTCAGCACTTGCACCCACCATGTTGCCTGTAAGCTGCTTCTCTAGCTGACACTTAACAAGCTCTTTTGTCTGGAGAAAACATCACGGTTACTGTCTTTTCAGAAAATATCTCCATGATGGTTTCTCATCCCTCTGTCTCCTAATCAACAGGCAAATCCCTCATGCCCAACAGATATTGCCTTGACCTGTCAAAGCATATTTAAAGCTATTTTGTGACAATTCGGAAGACAAATGTGGAGCCTCAGGAAAGTCCCGTACAACTTTTTAATTCAGAGAGATGAAGAAGTCAGCTGCCCTGCTGCAATACTGCTTTTCTCATCACAGCCTAGACAGGCAGGACTCTTCACCTCACCCCACAGCAAAATCATCTATGTCAAATACACTGATCCAGGATTGAAACAAAATTCTTGAGAGAAAAGCTGCAGCAGCTGTTTGACACGTATTTAAACCAGTGTTGCTGAAGCTGAAATGAATCAAGTCCCAAACCAGCCTGGATCCCGTTCTCACCACCTCCCGCATCCCTGAGGCTGTACTCTGAGAGGTATTTACATGTCCTACAACAAAATGAATTGGAAACACTTCCTTCCTAATTTAAAAAAGATCCCTGTGTGAAAAAAAAAATAAATATTAAGTAGCATGAGTTCCAATTTAAACAGAAATCAAATAGCAGCTGAAGATACCATACACAGAATGACTTGTATCTAAAATGTCACTAGATTTAAACCTGGTGCAGTATGGCTGCAAACTGGAAGGTTTTAACAGAATCACAGAACATCCCCCAGTAACATGCTATAATCTATTCCCAGTCCCATCAAGTGTGATAAAATCAATAATAAGAGGAAACTATATATATTCATATTAAGAGCCAAATCCAGCATTCCTGTTTGTTTGATATTACCATCCAAATACACCACATGTGGACAACAGGTAGAGTGAACGCACTCCTTATCTTCACAGGCATTTAGTTCTATACTTGTGTTACCAAAGGCTAATTAAAGTATTTATTGCTGCCTCATTATATTTCATTCATAAACAGAAAGATTCAGAGCATGAAAAAAATTAATGAAATGGCACAATGTTTTAAAGTTATTTTTAAAAAAATAATCCTGTCCCACTTCAGTGAGAGGGGGCAATTTATCAATTCAGTTGTCACTTAAAAACCTTCTTAAAAAACACTAATGTTCAAAGATTAACATTTATGAACTATTAATGCTTCCTTTTTTGAAAACGTGTTTGAACCCATTTCATGCATTTCCAGTACTGGAATTCCTCTTTCCTTCATCTGGAAATGAAAGATCTTGAAATCTACTCTCATCGCAGTAGCTTATCAGTTATCTGAAACTTTGAGTAATGGTCTCACTTCTGTAACCATATTTTTCCTTTACAGAAATTGACTATTCTGTTCTGTGTCAATAACAAGGAGAAAAATAAAGAAGTTTTACAGAACATTGGCAGTATACTGCATCCTTCCATTTAGCATCTTTGTATCCTGAAAGTATGAAATAATGAAGGCCTGACCAAAGTCACACAACATGAGAAAATGCACTGGGAGAAAATGGTAATTTCTGATCCTCAGACTCCTACGGAATTTCATATGTGGGTTCTGTCTTCTTTAACATGCTGGATTAAGAAAGAAGGGCTGCAATTTGCCCAAATTTTTCATATAATTGCTGCCAGTTATGATTGGGATATATACGTCCAAATACCCTACCAAATTGGCCTTCAAAGACCAGACCTTCAGACCTATCAGCAATGTTTATAAAACTTAATTTTTTTTCACATCTAATTTAGAGCTCCGCAACAGGGCATTTTCAGTATCAGCTTCAATGAGACCCACTGCTTGGCAAGAAGCTTCAAAACCTGACAGAGGATAAATATCAACTGAAATTTGCAAGTGGATTAATAATAGACAAGGAGAGTGCTTCTGCTGAGAAAGAGTGTTTTTCTGTTGTGTCTATGCTCTTATTTTAATTATATTTGGAATAACTGGGGAAAGCAATGGTGTGAGTAGGGTAATGATTAAGGTTAAATCCCAGCAGAAACAGATCATCTTCCACTGGGATGAGAAGTGAAGGCATGTAAAAATTCAAAAGAATCATGCAGGCAGCTTTAACACTGAGCTGCTAAAAGAGAAAAAGAGAGTGGTAAAGAAAGAATTTAGGAATACCACTGAAAAGGCTTTCAGAGGAAATACATAGGAAAGGAAAAAGCATACAAACTGAAAAGATAGGGGCCTGATAAGCAGGTTTTCCCAATGATCACAGCTCACATGCAGAAGACAGGAACAGATGAACTCCAGGTCTGGCCTTGCTACCAGATTTCTGTGTATTCTCAAGTCAATTATTATGAGTCAGGTTTCCACACTTAACAATACCTGGGGTAAATGCCCAAGTTGTAACAGTCCAAGATATCACATGGCTAAGTAATACTTACTTTTACAAACAGGGACTATCAGAGAAAGAATCTGCTGCTGTGAGATGTTGCAGCAAATTAATTAGTCAAAGTTTATGATGATCTTGTCATAATCTTTCATATAATCTTTTCATTTGTAGCTGGATATCTTCATTCTCTGATGCAAATTCAAAGAAAAAACAAAATCTACCCACTTCCTAGAGGCATTAAATGAGACTTTGATGTTGGAAGCAGCTCTGAATTTGCACAGGATGAACCTCCAGTGGTAAGTGGACCATGGCTACTATTGTCACCGAAAGATGAAGAAAAACTATTTGGAAAGAGCTGAGCCCAGTAAAACACTTACTAAGAATAATCTCCATCCTTTAGCAAACCAGGGCGGAAACATAGTGACAGAAGATGAGGAAAAGGCTGAGGTACTTAATACCTTCTTTGCCTCAGTCTTTAACAGTAAGACCAGTTGTTCCATGAGTACCCAGCACCCTGAGACAGTAGATAGTGGCAGGGAGTAGAATGAAGCCCCCGTAATCCAAGGGAAATGGTGAGGGACCTGCTTCAGCATTTGGACATACGCAAGTCTATGGGGCTGGATGGGATCCACCCGAGGGTACTGAGGAAGCTGGCAGAAGTGCTCACCAAGCCATTTTGCATCATTTATCAGCAGTCCTGGCTAACCGGGGAGGTCCAAGTTGACTGAAGGTTAGCAAATGTGATGCCCACCCACAAGAAGGGCCGGAAGGAGGATCCAGGGAACTACAGGCCTGTCAGTCTGACCTCGGTGCCTGGGAAGGTTATGGAGCAGATCATATTGAGTGCCATTACGTGGCACACGCAGGACAACCAGGTGACCAGGCACCGTCAGCATGGGTTCATGAAAGGCAGGTCTTGCTTAACTAACCTGATCTCCTCCTATGATAAGGTGAGCCACTTAGTGGATGAGGGAAAAGCTGTGAGTGTTGTTTACCTGGACTTTAGCAACGCCTTTGACGCCATTTCCCACAGCATTCTCCTGGAGAAACCATCTGCTCATGGCTTGGAGGGGTATACTCTTTGCTGGGTAAAAACCTGGCTGGATGGCCGGGCCCAGAGAGTGGTGGTGAATGGAGTTAAAACCAGTTGGCGGCCGGTCACAAGTGGTTTTCCCCAGGGCTTGTTAGTGGGACCAGTTCTGTTTAATATCTTTATCAATGACCTGGATGAGAGGATCAAGTGCACCCTCAATAAGTTTGCAGATGACACTACGTTAAGTGGGAGTGTCGACCTGCTTGAGGGTAGGATGGCCCTACAGAGGGATCTGGACAGGCTGGATCGATGGGTTGAGGCCAATGGTATGAGGTTCCACAAGGCCAAGTGCCAGGTCCTGCACTTGGGTCACAGCAACCCCATGCAGCACTACAGGCTTGGGGAAGAGTGGCTGGAAAGCTGTCTGGCAGAAAAGGACCTGGGGTTACTGTTAGGGAATCAGCTGAATATGAGCCAGCAGTGGCACCAGGGTAGGTTTAGACTGGATATTAGGAAAAATTCCTTTTCAGAAAGAGTTATCAAACATTGGAACTGGCTACCCAGGGAAGTGGTGGAGTCATCATCCCTGGAGGTATTTAAAAGACGGTTAGATGTGGTGCTTAGGGACATGGTTTAGTGGTGGTTTCGACAGTGTTAGGTTGATGGTTGGACTCTATGATCTTCAAGGTCCCTTCCAACCGAGATGATTCTATGATGCTATGATACTTGCCTGCCTTTACCAATGGTAAAACCAAGATTTTTTTTTTTTTACTGCATATTCCTATTCTGGCACTTGGTTTTCATTTGCTTTCTCTTTCTGGAAAAAAAAAAAAAAAAAAAACCAGACAAAAAATTGAGGTAACCATGTTACTGAACTGAGCCAGCCAATTTGCACCTCACAGTTATTCAGGAATAGAATCACAGAATCACTCACATTGGAAGGGGCCTTGGGAAATCTTTATCCAACCTCTCTGCTCAAAGCAAGGACAGTTGCTTCAGTTGTTTGCAAAGTCAGGATGCTCAATCCCTGCCTTTGTTTTGTATTTACATATTAATACAGTAGCTACAGAACTAAAAATACAATTACTCTATAAAACGTAAGAGGCTTAGTTCTGGAGTACGAGCCTGTGGCCGTGAGCAGATTACACTGTAAATTCTGCAGCTACAAACCAGCTTATTTCTCAAACAACTACAATCCACATTCCTTCCGTTCTGAAAAGCTTTTCCCCCTCCTAAGCTTTAATATTCGTAAATTTTAATTACTCCCATAACAAAAACACTACTAGAACTACTCATTTCAGGAATGCAAGTGGGACTTATTACAAAATCATTGCTAACTGTTAATATCAAATGGCAGCTGCATCTTGTTTAACAAAACACAGAAAATATTGTGATACTTTCTGGGTTGGGCTGATTAAAAGTCTAAACATATGAGAAAAATTCTTAGTGGAGTGTCCTGGTTCCAGTGGTGATGGGGCTTGTTTTCCCAAGGAGCTGGGACACAGGTATTCCATACCATGGAATTTTTAAATGCGTTTTTTCATAAGCCATTCATTAAAACAACCAAAGAGAGAGGAAGAGAGAAAGTGATTCATGGAGGTGAACTAATAGAGCAACATGAAACTTTCTACAGTACTGAAATGGAAGACATCATATCAAGATTCTAGTAACAGTGTAAAAACTGTTCTTCACATGACTGCAAACTAAGCTGAAGGTATAGGGGCAGAGGTGCCATCTTAGCATGCTCCTTTTAACCACAGAAGAGCTTCTCCTAGCTCTTTGGTAAGAAAAAAGTAGCCAAAGAGGCAAACTGGGCAATTTTCTAGACAAACACTTTGGGAAAAGAGAAAACAGAAAGCAAACCAGGCTGTTTTGTAATTTCTTCCTCCTTGTCACCACCAAGACACAGAGACACTAGCTCGTACATCTTTCTGACTGTAAGGAAATGTGGTCGGTTGACCCTGGCTGGATGCCAGGTGCCCACCAAACTGCTCTACCACTCCCCTCCTTAGCTGGGCAAGGGAGGCAGAATATAACAAAAGGTTTGTTGTATCAAGATAAGGCCAGGGAAATCACTCAGCAATTACCGTCATGGGCAAAACAGACTTGACTTGGGGAAAATTAATTTAATTTATTATCAATCTAATAAGAGTAGGGTAATGAAAAATAAAAACTCAATCTTAAAACACCTTCCCCCCACCCCTCCCTTATTCCCGGCCTTAACTTCACTCCCTATTTTCTCTACCTCTTCACTCCCTATTTTCTCTACCTCTTCACCCCCAGTGGTGCAGCGGGATGGGGAATGGGGGTTGTGGTCAGCTCATCACACCTTGTTTCTGCTGCTCCTTCCTCCTCAGGGGGAAGACTCCTCACACTCTTTCCCTGCCACAGTGTGGGGTCCCTCCCATGGTAAATAGTCCCCCATGAATTCTCCAATGTGAGTCCTTCCGCAGGGTGTACTCCTTCAGGAACAGACTGGATCTGTGTGGGTCAGTGTAGGTCCCTGCACAAGGTGATAAGTCCTGCCAGGAGCCTGCTCCAGTGTGGGCTTCCCATGGGGTCACAGCCTCCTTTGGGTGCATCCACCTGCTCCACCACAGGGTCCTCCATGGGCTGCAGGTGGATATCTGCTCCACCGTTAGGCTGCAGGAGGACAGCCTGCCTCACCAAAGGCTGCAGGGGAATCTCTGCTCTGGTGCCTGGGGCACCTCCTCCCCCTCCTTCTTCCCTGACATTGGTGTCTGCATAGTTGTTTCTCTCACATATTCTCAGTCCTCTCTTCTGGCTGCTGCTGTGCAGGGTTTTTTTTTCCGCTTTCTTAAATATGTTATCCCGGAGGCACTACCACTGTCACTGATGGGCTTGGTCTTTTCCAGTGGTGTGTCCATCTTGGAGCTGGCTTTCATTGGCTTTATTGGACATAGAGTAAGCTTCTAGTAGCTTCTCACAGAAGCCACCCCTGTAGCTCCCCTGCTACTAAAACCTTGCCACACAAACTCAGTATTCTATTATGGGTAAACAGCAATTTGGAATTGATTCTGCCATGCAGAGGCACATAGCACCATTTAAAGGTATGGGCACGCCCACAGTTATAGAGAAATGCTGTAAGTTCATTAAAGCAGAGATACAGTGCATATATTTCAGACAAACAGGTAGTTGTCTGCCTCTCCTATTCTTACGTAGCTGTTAAAAGTTTTCAGAAATGCTTGACCCTGCTGAGGAGCCAGAGAGTTCAGAGACAGGGATAAAAGGCTTTCAAAATCTATGGAAACACGCAAGGTCAAACACCTCATATGAAATCAAGATTTTCACAGGTACTGAATATAATTCAAATGTGAAATGACGTCAAGAACTGTATTCTTTCTTGTATCTCAGCTCTCCTCAAAGCTGGACAAAGGGTTGAATAGCAACACATATGGGTGTCTGATCTAGTAAACCAAGGGGGCTACAGGAACAAGTTTAATTTACCTGCGTACACCAAATGGATTAAGAACTTCTCTCCTCTCCCCAAAACACTGCCATTAATAAGGTATGGCATATTCCAGCAAGAACAAGCTGAGGATCCGTGAGAAAGTCTTTGCCACCAGAAGAACTGTGTGGTGAGTAATGCCAGGAAGCAAGAGAGAAGAAAAGACTAAAGAATAATTTAAATGACAAACCTTTGTGTTACTTTGAAAGGGTTTGGACTGGAAGATCTGAGATGGGTATCACAAAGTGATACATTACAATGATCAGGGCAAACACATATTTTACATGAGTTACTTCTACTAAAGAATTTAAGAAGTACAAGAAACAAGAGTAGTAGTGCAAGAGTAATTCGCAAGCTCTTCCATTTAACAAATTCTTATGTATTTTTCCAAATATGCTGCAATCAATAGCTTGCTCTTCTAATGTTTTTGGCTTCTTCTTCCCCACAGCTAGAACACTTTCTGATGTCCGTAGTGCCAAGCTTTCTTTAGGCTTACCACAAAATAGCAACGTAAATACTCTTTATTTTGTCCAGCCCTTCACACTTGATGAATTTTACTCCCTATATATCATTAACCCCTTTGCCGAATCTCATCCCAGTTAGACTACAAGCTTGGAGAGTAGAAACACTACACATTTTGTAAAGCTTCATGCACTCATGCCATCAGATCAGTATTACATAGCAGTAATAATAATCATACCCCTTACATGTGTGCATAACGCACATGGTCATCTAAAGAAAAGAAAGCTCTTGAGGGAGATATTAAACCCACATGCCCTTTTTGTTCTAGGAAAATCTCAGCGATTTAGTGTGGGCCCAAGGCATAAATGCTTCCTAGAGCTCTCATGGGGACAGTGCAGCTTCACATTAGCCTCAGTGGAAGCCTGTGCTCATAAAGCATAACACCACCCTTGCACAATTCCACTGGAGCACTGGCATTCACTCTCCTAAACTAGAAATGTAAATATGAATGAAAAATTTAGAACTTGGTCATATGCCAGGGCTTTAGAGTTTTAGATTAAGATTTCAGGGATTTAATGTGTTTTTCAGGTGGCAGCCTTTATCAAGGGCTCAACAAGGGATCATTTTCCGTTTCTGAAATGTCTTTCACCAGTAAAATGACAATTACACTTAGGTCTTTTCTTGCAGCAGGCAAGGAATATATACCACAAGAAAGCGATTACCATTTGAATGAGCAACAGACCAGCAAACATAAGGGTTTCTGGATTCACTTTCTAATGCTTTTACACTTTAACTACAAACGTGAACCTTCCTGAACCAGGCAGAAGCTAGCAGCATCTTGCCTAATTTTACTCTTATTCTGTTCCTCAACAGATATGAATATTATGAAAAACATATGAAAAATATGTATATATAAAATATATGAATACTTTTCTTACACACTAGCAGACAAAAGTCTCAAACCTGATGGACTGTGACTCTTTCTATATGCTCAAGTTCCCACACTACTAACAGAGCCATTGGAACTGCATTTTCCAATCTGCTGTATATCCAACACTAAAAAATATCTCTAAACTAGAAAGAAAACCTTAAGAGTCAAAATTTCAAGCAAAAAAAGATATTACTTACAGTACAGGAAAACACAAATGAATCAAAATATTTAGTCTTTGATCGATTTTCTCTATTTTCCTCCCCCCCAGGCAAATGCTTCTGTTCTCTTAAAAGTGCTTTTTGTAATGAAAAGTCTTCTACTAACATTTTCTTCAACTAGCTGTAGTTAATAATATCTCCTAAACGGACTTCTGAGTCCCAGTCCTCAAAGTTCAAAAAGTAAATGCTCACATGTAGCCTGCTTTGAAAAAAACCTGATCCTCTGCTGGAGAGGTCTGTGAGGTGCTTGTGCAGTCTGAGAGTTGCCATTCTGGTCACTGCCTTTCACTGCAAAGCTACACTGTCTGGCAGAAAGAGCTTAGGATCGCGCAAGCTAAAATATTAAATCAACATTGCCAGACGCATTTCAGACACTGTTGCGTATATCCCTTAAAAGAAAAAAAAAAAGAAAAAGAAAAAGAGAGTAGCCATTTACAAGGTAATTGGAAATACACTAGAAAAAGAATACAGCAACATTTCCAGCATGTAAACATGGCAAAATGGACAGGACAAAACTGACCACTTGACAGGCTGTGGCTTGATCACCATCTTGTAAATGCTATAATATGCTTCCTCTTCCCAAGGTCAAGTGTAGTGTTTTTGCTCAAGTTATACAAAAACAGTTTACAAAATTGAGGCAGGGGGAGAGGAAATCCATATTAACTTTTTATCCACAGAACAACACTATTCCACTTGAATTCTTCAAGATAATTTATTTCAGTCCCAAGGTGGACAAAAGATGTGAGTTCATAAATTCCCTCAAACACTTTCCCCTAGTCTATGAATAAAACCATTATTTTTCTTCTTAGAAAGACGATGAATATCATGGCTGTTTTTCTGAAAAAGAGACTGGTGTTTCAGGCAATATTAGAAATGTATCCAGCGAGCAAGAAAAAGACAGAAATATTAGAAATAGGAAGAGACATATGACATGCCAGAAGAGGAGCGGTTTCTAGGTCACTTCATAAAATGCAATAATTGTTTCCAAAAGAAACTCTATGAAGAGAAGACTAATTGAAGAAATACTGCAATATGAATTGAGAAATAAACGAAGAACTTCCAGAAATGACTGTTCCCAATTCATAATGGACATGAATACATGAAACAGCAAATGAAGTTTAAAGTTCCAGGTAATTGTAACAAGAGCACCCATCACTGACAGCTGCTTTTATTGCTGCTAATTACACAGACCTAGCAGCTGAGATGTTGTGGACACCACCAATAATATGTGCCAATCCTAACTTATTCATATTTGTCATATTCTTGCCATTCTCCCCTCATTTTACCCTCATCTTGTCATTTACCCTCATATTGGGTTATTTCTACACTGCAATCCAGCTAGGAACTGCCAATAACAACCTTACAGTACCTACCTGGAAAATACCACGGGCTAGTAGCTCAACCTATTAACACTTTTTGTAATTATTCAGGAAAAAATTATCATTTATAAATACCTGGTCGGTTGGCCTGCACAAAGCTCTATGCTGTTGTCCCTAATTTGCAATTCGAACTAGATACTTTAAAGTCAGTTAAAGTATGTTTCCTCTGAAGCAACTGTCTACTGTGTCTACTACATCCTCTAGTGGGGTGGCCCAGCGGGCAGCCCACAGGCTGCTCACTTTGAGATACCTGCCCTTCTCTGAGGCAAGCGGCTGCTGCTGGCATGATGACACAGGTGGAGTAAAAGGTATTCTTTTGTGTACGCACATGAACTATTGCCATTACTTCCTTGAACAGAGCATTTTAAGACAGACTGCCTTTCTCTGCTCCTATTTCCAGAAGGTTAGGAAATTCCATGATTTTTCTTGAACCTCACAAAGGCCACGTGTCTAGAATACAAGCACAAGCTCTGCTGTCTACTTTTCAATGCCAAGCTGCAAAAATGCACTGAAGGACACTAATTTCCTGTATGATAAATACGTTTGAGCCCTGCTTCCTAAACAAGACCAGATGCCCACAGAATCAGATATGACTGTCCCTAAGTATTTTCTGATATCATTCCCAGCTGCCATAAAAGCTGCATATAAGACAAATCAACTTAAGTCCAACTGACCTGACATCACTTGCAAGGAATTATCCTGCTGTGAGACAGCTGACTGATTCCTCTTCTCCATTTCAAAGTAGTAGCATGAGCTACTGCAACATGTAATGAATGTCATGAAGCTGCTCCACACAAAAATGACTCACGAAAACCACCTGAATTTAGATGAGAAATTTGCTTCACATGGTTTCCAGCCTACTGTAGACTACAGATCAGAGCATGCATTCCATACCCTATGCTACATAAACCCTTTGCAATAATGTGCATAGTTCATGTATTTCCTAGGTAATTGGCTGTTTACTGCTTTTTCAACAAAATCAGTAAGAGACAGGTTCAGTGATACTCCACAGGGAGCAAAGGAGGAAACCTGATGATAAAAAAGACTTTTTAGACAACCCCCCCACCCCAAAGTACAGTGTGCTAAGCAACAGTAGGAGCTAGATGTTTTACAAAAACAGGTTTACAACACTCCTCAAGAGCTCTTTCACTCACATTTGACAGGTAATAAAACCAAGGCACCAGCAAAATGACGTGTCAGTCAAGAATAGTGGCCTGGGTGCCTGGTTTTAATCCACCTACTGAAAGCACCACTGAAAGCTAATATAAGATGCATCAAATTCCTAACCAAAACAAAAGTTAAGGAAGACTGGGTTTCACTGAAACCCATAAACCCATCCTTCTGACAGCTGCCTCAGAGACAAAGGAACAAAATCCAAATTTGTTTGCATAGCCAAGTGCTTTCTTTTTTATATTTAATTTTTGAATCCAAACATTTTGGAGTGTAGAAAGGAGTAGCTGAATAAACGGATGTATTTATCTGTAACATCTAGTATTTTTTTTAATCTTTTTTTTACTTTCTAACATTTATTTTTTCTAGGACATCTTTCTGGATTTTGGTGTGAAATCAAATGGATGAATGAATAACAAACTCCACATACTTTTGAGTGGCAGGGGGTTTTAAGCTGGGCTGGGTAGAAATCTGTGAATGATGTTGGGAAACAGGAAAAGGAACATGACATTTCTGAAGCAAAATGAGCCTTTAAAGCACTTGTCAGTGTGGCTATAAAAATACACCCCCCCCACCCCCCCCCACCCCCCTTCCTCTCTGCATCAGTACAAACATCTTTTATCAACCATTCCCTGTCTCCCTCGATCCTCTTTGTCCTCCATACTCTGTCCTTCAGGGCATGGCAAAGAGGAAGGCTTAGATTTTCACAGAATCACAGAATGGTAGGGCTTGGAAAGGACCTCTGGAGATCATCTAATGCAGCCCCCTGCTAAAGCAGATTCACCTAGAGCAGGTTGCAGAGGAATGCATCCAGGTGGGTTTTGGATATCTCCAGGGAAGAAGACTCCACAACCTCTCTGGGCAGCCTGTTCCAGTGCTCTGTCACCCTCACAGTGAAGAAGTTTTTCCTCATGTTCTGACAGAATTTCCTGTGTTCCAGTTTGTTCCCGTTGCCCCTTGTCCCGTCGCTAGGCACCACTGAAAAGAGTTTGGCCCCATCCTCTTGACACCCACCCTTTAGACATGTATAAGCATTGATGAGACCCCCTCTCAGTCTTCCCTTCTCCAGGCTAAACAGACCCAGGACTGTCAGCCTCTCCTCAGAAGAGAGATGCTCCAGTCCCCTATCGTCTTCTTAGCCCTCCACTGCACTCTCGCCAGTAGTTCCTTGTCTTTCTTAACTGGGGAGCCCAGAGCTGGACAGTGCCTCACCAGGGCAGAGTAGAGGGAGAGGATGACCTCCCTCGACCTGCTGGCCACGGTCTTTTTAATGCACCCCAGGATACCATTGGCCCTCTGGGCCACAAGGGCACATTGCTGGCTCAGGATCAACTTGTTGTCCACCAGGACTCCCAGGTGCCTCTCTGCAGAGCTGCTTTCCAGCAGGTCAATCCCTAACCTGTACTGGTGCATGGGGTTATTATTCCTCCCTAGGTGCAGGACCCTGTGTTGTTTAAGTACCTACAACTATGAGTATACAAGCTGTAGCCTTAAAAACAAACAAACAAAATCTTACACCAGATCCTGACCTCACAACAAGTATTTTACAACACTGTTTTTTTTTTAAATTTTATTTTTAACCTAGGTAGCCCATCAGCTTGAATAACAATTTTCCAGAATGCATTTTTACCAAACCCATTGCTACTTTCACAAATTGTTGTTTTGTTTTGTTTTGTTTTGTTTTTTTTTCTGTTTGCTTGTTTTCTTTCCTTTGTTTGTTGTTTGTTTGGTGTCTGGGGTTTTTGATTTGTTTTTAGTTGGGGCTAAAAGTAAAAGGGTCTTCTGCTTTTTTTTTGGCCTGAGCTAACCACCGCTAACAATTCTGCTTACTTTTAAAAGTAGAGTTGTAACTCTACTCTACACCTCAGCTTTTTAAAACAGTAACACATACTCTAAAGAAAAATTCCCCTTTTATTAGAGCCCAACTGGATTCTCCTTCCAGTTATAGGCAGTGACATTGGAAGAAACAGTTTGTTAATACATGACTCCATGTCACTGGTGTCACTGCCACAATTTTGTTTTGTTTGACAATGGGATGGCCTATGCAGCACCAGGTTTGCTGGTGTCGGATGGGTTTCATCTTTCTCAAAGGGAAGAGGGTCTTTGCTCATGAGCTAGTAGGGCTAATTGACCAAGCACTGAACTAGACTTGATGGGGGAGGAGGGTACTATCAGGCTTGCCCATGACGAGCCAAGGGATGACGCACCCAGGTTTGAGGGATGGGGTGCTAGCAAGGACCTTCAGCCTGTTGCTCTGAGATATGCTGGGTACACTGCAGCAGCACAACCGAAGTCTTATGGAGCCGAGCCAGGAGCTGTTGAGGCAATAGGAGCCAATGGGGAAACACGGATAAAACACCTCAAAGGAAGGCCACCTGGAAAGCAGCGCAAAGGAATTGCAGCCACTCCAGTCAGTAAGTCAGCTTCAATGGGGACCCAGCTTAAGTGCCTCTATGCAAACACACAGTAACATGGGCAACAAAGAAGAGGAGTTAGAGACGTGTGCACACCTCCAGGGCTATGAACTCATTGACATCACAGAGACATGGTGGGATGGTTTCTATGACTGGAGTGTTGGAATGGAAGGATACAGGCTCTTCAGAAAGGACAGGCAGGGGAGACGAGGACACAGTGTTGTCTTCTACATCAATGAACAGCATGGAGCTCCACCTGGGGATGGATGAAGAGCTGACCGAGACCTTATAGGTCAAGATTAAAGGGAACGCAGGGGCAGGTGACATTACAGTGGGCGCCTGCTATAGGCCACCTGACCAGGATGACAGAGTGGATGAGGCCTTCTATAGGCAGGCAGGAGCAGCATCGCGTTCACAGGCCCTGGTCTTCATAGAGAACTTCAACCACCCTGATGTCTGTTGGAAGGACAACACAGCGGGGCACAAGCAATCCAGGAAGTTCTTCAAATGCACTGATGACAACTTCCTTCTCCAAGTGGTACAGAAGCCAACAAGGAGGGAACCTATGCTGGACCTTGTCCTTACCAACACGGAGGTACTAATGGGGAATGTCAAGGTTAGCCTTGGCTGCAGTGATCATGAAATGGTAGAGTTCAACATCCTTAGGACAGCAAGGAGGCTGCACAGTAAAGTTACTATCCTGGACTTCAGGAGAGCAGATTTTGGCCTCATGAGGGATCAGCTTGGTAGGGTTCCATGGGATAAGGCACTGGAGAGGAGAGGGGTGCAAGGAAGCTGATTCAAGGATCACGTCCTCCAAGCTCAGGAGTGATGTATCCCAACAAAGAAGTCAGGCAAAAAAAAAGGGGGGCCTGCATGGATGAACAAGGAGCTCCTGGACACACTCAAAAGCAAAAGGGAGGCCTACAGAGGGTGGAAGCAAGGACAGGTAGCCTGGGAGGAATACAGAGAAACTATCCAAGATGCCATGGATCAGGTTAGGAAAGCTAAAGCCCAGATAGAATTAAATCTGGACAGGGACATCCAGGGCAACAAGAAAAACTTCTTTAAGTATGTCAGTGATAAAAGTAAGACTAAGGAAGATGTGGGCCCTTTCCAGAAGGAATCCGCAGACCTGGTCACCCAGGATATGTAGAAGGCTGAGGTACTCAGTGACTTTTTTGCCTCAGTCTTCACCAACAAGGGCTCTAACCACACCACCCAAGTTGCAGAAGGCAAAGGCGGGGACTGTAAGAATAAAGAATCACCTACTGTAGATGAAGATCAAGAACGAGACCATCTAAGGAACCCGAAGGTACACAAGTCCATGGGACCTGATGAAATCCATCCGCAGGTCCTGAGGGAACTGGCATATGAAGTTGCTAAGTTGATTTCCATTATATTTCAAAAGTTGTGGCATTCTGGTGAAGTTCCCACTGACTGGAAAAGGGGAAACATAACCCCTGTTTTTAAAAAAGGGCAAAAAATGAAGACTCAGGGAACTACAGGCTGGTCAGTCTCACCTCTGTGCCTGGCAAGATCATGGAGCAGATCCTCCTGGAAACTCTGCTAAGGCACATGGAAAATAAGGAGGTGATTGGTGACAGCCAACATGGTTTCATCAAGGGCAAGACGTGCCTGACAAACCTGGTGACCTTCTGGATTACAGCCTTGGTGGATAAGGGGAGAGCAACGGATGTCATCTACCTGGATTTATGCAAGGCATTTGACACTGTCCCACATGACATCTTGTTCTCTAAATTGGAGAGACGTGGATTTTATGGATGGACTACTCAGTGGATAAGGAAGTGGCTGGCTGGTCACGTTCAATGTGCTGTGATCAACAGCTCGCTGTCCAAGTGGAATTCAATGATGAGTAGCGTTGCTCAGGGTCAGTACTGGGGCCGGTGATGTTCAGCATCTTTGTTGGCAACATGGAGAGTGGGATTGAGTACACCCTCAGCAGGTTTGTTGATGACACCAAGCTGTGTGGAGTGGTTGACACGCTGGAGGGAAGGGATGCTGTCCAATGGGACCTGGACAGGCTTGAGAGGTGGGCCCATGGAAACCTCATGAAGTTCAACCATGCCAAGGGCAAGATCCTGCACATGGGTCGCAGCAATCCCATGCACAAATACAGGCTGGATGGAGAATGGATTGAGGAGAGCCCCGAGGAGAAGGACTTGGGGGTGTTGGTGGATGAGAAGTTCAACATGAGCCAGCAATGTGCGCTTGCAGCCCAGAAGGCCAACCATATCCCGGGCTGCAAGAGAAGCGTGGCCAGCAGGCCGAGGGAAATGATTCTGCCCCTCTACTCCACTGTCATGAGACCCCACCTGGAGTACTGCATCCAGCTTCAGAGTCCTCAGCACAAGAAGGAAACAAACTTGTTGGAGTGGGTACAGAGGAAGGCCACAAAGATGATCAGAAGGTTGGAGCACTTCTCCTATGAAGACAGGCTGAGAGAGTTGGGGTTGTTCAGCCTGGAAAAAGAGAAGGCTCCAGGGAGACCTTATAGCAGCCTTCCAATATCTGAAGGGCACCTACATGAAAGCTGGAGAGGGAATTTCTACAAGGGCATGTAGTGATAGGATGAGCTTCAAACTGGAAGAGGGAAGATTTAGAATAGGTATCAGTAAGAAATTTTTCACTGTGAGGGTGGTGAGGCACTGGAACAGGTTGCCCAGGGAAGTTGTGGAGGCCCCATCACTGGAAGCATTCAAGGCGAGTCTGGATAGTGCTTTGAGCAACCTGGTCTAGTGGGAGGTTTCCCAGCCCATGGCGGGGGGGGGTGAATTAGATGATCTTTAAGGTCCCTTCAAACCTAAACTATTCTATGATTCTGTGATTCTATGATCACAAGATATTTAATATAATACTATTTCAAAATATTTACAACAAGAAGTGGCCACACTGGCTACCATAAGATGCTTGAAATCTGGCTAACCATCACTGCTGTTTTCTTATTCCAAACTTTGTCTTCAGTTGCCATTTGTTTACCTATCAAATTCTTATGTGAGTTGTACACATGCAGTTTTCACCCTTCCTACATTACAATAGAGCACATCTGAAAGATGCCACATTGAACCACTGCAATTCCAGTGACAGCTACCTGTAGGTGCCTGCTAACGCACTGTAAACTGGACAGACTGAGACAGCTCTTGTCCTGCAGCATCTCAGGGTAAATGGGCATCTTTGCAGACACTGCCAAGCAGGATACCAATCATTGCCATGCAGACTGAAAGTTTTAGCTTGTTTTCCTACTAGAAAAAAGCTTGTCTGTTCATCTGTCGACTTTAAATAACTTTTGAAAGTGTAATCAAGCAGGAGCTAGAAATACGGACAAAACCAAGTTTTATCAATTTAAGTATTCATTAATTAATTTGAGTGAGTTTACAGACATTTTATCCTCTAGGATGTTCAATGAGTCCAACAAATTCACTGCAGTAGACAACTAGCGAGACACAATGATATAAAAACATTTCATTGCTAATTTACACAAAGAAAAGACTGTTGAAAGACAGGCATTTTTGTACCTTTATTGATTTTGCATAAGTATATATAGATGTATGCAGTAATGCAACATAAATAAAATGATTTGGACGCTTTCCCAAACTCAAACAGCAGAAATGCCATGTACTGGGCACAACAGCATAGCAGGAAAAATGTTGTCCTGTTCTCCTTCTCACGACTGTAGCGTGTTTCTCTAACTTACAGGGCGATATCTCTGCAATATAAAAGCATCAGAATCGATCCTTTGTGCCAGCCACCTTTACTTCGCTTACACAGGGGCCAGTACCCCTTGTTATATAATTTAAATGAAACACATTCTCTAAAGTAACAAGAGAGAATTGTTCCAGCAGATTACTGTGAGTTGCAATGTACTAGACTGATCCAAGTCGTATCCAAAAAACTGTCGGATTTCAGTTCCCTGTTGCAGCCTCTCAGGCTTTCTAATTTACAGCAACATTTTATCGGCAGGTAGCATGTCTTCATAATTTACAGCTGAAAGCTACTGTCTTTGAAAAAAAGAAGATTCGGGGAACAGTGTTACATTCTGCTCATGTAATTTTACACCTCAAGAAACACTGAAAAATTATAAACTGAAAAAAATGGGCTTGGCAGACTAGATATGTGAAACATATGCATACTTGTGAATACCATGAGTATGTAACATAGCATATTGGAGATGTTCCTGTGCTGAACTGTACTATCCTGAGACATAAAGCATAAAGAATTTGCACACATTTAGCACATTTAAAAATATTCCGGGACATGTGTGTGGTGAGACCTTCAGTGTTCTTTCTTGTACCTAAACTATGTAAATAGTGACTTCCTTGGAAATTTAAGCCCTCTACATCTAGCTAACAGAGACTATGCTATCAGAGAGGAGGACTATTTTTGTTTTATATTAAGCACATACATCCTACCAAAAATGTACAAGAAATTACTTCTGTGGAGGCATGGAGCCTGCATGCTTCAGCCTCGATTCTCCCTCCGTTAGCCGTAAACTGTCAACTCCACCACTTCAGTGACTCTTGTTACTTGTTGACTTGCTGCTGGAGCTGTTAGAGAACCCTGACACTGAGTGATGTTTCACTAGACACAAAGTAAAAAAGGAGCAGAGGCTTTTTCTTGCACTCATCTAGACAGAACAGGAAACTCTTAATAAGCACAGGTTGAGTCTGTCTTGCATTTTGGACTGCCATCAACTTTTCTATGACACAGATTCATGGGAAGTTGTGTCACTTCTCAAACCTCCCATAGAGGGGTATGAGCAGATGTGAATATTATTATGACGATGCTGCTTCCAACAAAATTAATTTCTGCTCTGCACCAGTGTTCCCAGGCTGACGCTGGGAGTGATGTCAGGCAGAACAGCTGGAACAGCATTGACACCTCCTCTCCAGCATTACGCAAGCATTATTTAATGGCAGATAATCTTAAAATGACATACCGGAGACGCAAGAATGGAAATGTCTCATTTATTTCTATTTCCCATGCATTCACTTAACATGCAGCCAACAGTTACAGCTCCACTAGGGTCAGCACCTAGGAAGCTAAGTTACCTGGTCATGTTGTATCATGAACTTATTTGGCTATGTTTATCAAAGTAAAAAAAAAAAAAAGACAAAAAACCAAACAAGTTAAAACAAAAAACATATCCATCAAGTTAAAAAAAAGTAGGCTACATAAGATACAAGAATGCTTTGTGGTTTTCTGCAGCTGTTCTCAGCATTGCTTAGCAAATGAATTTAACACAGAATGTCATTCAGAATTATCTTTAGTCCTTGTTAGTGTGTTAGCACATTATCATGATTAATCATTGTTATGTTAATGTACAGGCATATAAAGATCAACTAAGAACAGTCACATTGTACCAGGTACTGCTAACTCATCTTTTATATTACACTATTATTATATTCTTTTTGTATTATAATACTACACATCCGTGCTATGCAGAGAAGAATATTACAAGTGCATCGAGATCTTGATTTTGCAAAAAGTTAAATACGGGCCCAAAGGAAATATTGGCATGT
Source organism: Pluvialis apricaria (assembly GCA_017639485.1). Taxonomy (NCBI): domain Eukaryota; kingdom Metazoa; phylum Chordata; class Aves; order Charadriiformes; family Charadriidae; genus Pluvialis; species Pluvialis apricaria. Next base: position 68,721,023 of record CM030010.1, read on the forward strand.
GCAATGTCCTCTAGACCACAGGGGTAAACATATGCATAAGGCTTTACATACAATCCACAGCTGCACAGTCATGCTTATGGAAAGGAAGTAATACTGGAATTAGATTTAGAGGTGAAACTTCACAGTAAGATATGCAGCTAAATAGGTCACATCTACAGAATACAACCTACCTCATACACATGCTGTCCAGGCTTAAAGCTATCATGCAAAATGCCATATTCATTCAATATTTTTTCAAAGGTTCATTGACTGGTCAAATCAAAACCAGTTCTGTCTATAACACTCACAGGCATTTTTCATAAATGAAGGCTTTGGTCACAATCAGTTCTCCCTCACAGGAAGCAGACTACAAATTATAGCTTCAAACAACAAACTACAAAACATCTTTAGAAAGTGTTTCTTTTCTTGAACTGATTCTCCTCCTATTACTTTGTTTGCATTTTTACAGTATACTCATGACAGTGCAATATGAACATTTCACAAACATGTAACATCTCTGTAGTATTTTGCTACTTTTGCAGGGATTTTCCTTTTTACAAAGCTTGTTTTCATCAGTAATTAGGTGGCCCCAGATGCCTTACCAGGGATAGGATAGTCTGACAGTGAAGTTTTACATTTTGTCCAGATGACACACTTGTAATTGTTTTGAGGTCTTCCCGGGGAGAGCTGCAAATCTGGGGACCACTGCTCAACAAATGCGGCCTGGCGAAGTTTCACCTCTGTCCCAGTAGAAGACAGCTGTCAAAGGAGTTAAAGACATGCAGGGTTAAGGAAGCCTGTGTCTGAGTTGAGACAATTAGCTCATTTTGGGACCATTTGTTCCATTTTACCATGCTCCAATTCAAAACAGCAGAGATAACATGAGCAAGGGACACTGAGCGGTCCATTTTCTCTCATTAAACCAGCTGTTTTCCTTCAAACCCTCTGCAGTCTTTCTAACGTCAGTACTTTCACACACTGGTATACTTTGTTGGATTAAAAAAGCCTAGCGGTCACTACCATGCATTGCGATAGTCAATGACCTCAATATCCTGTTCATCTCCAGGTAGAGAACATTTCTGTAGCTGTGGACCTTTGTGTACAGAGAACAGTCCGAAGGGCAAATAAACAAGCAATACATTATTCCTTAAACATGACATTATTAAGGAGTCCACATCCTGGATCTTCTTTCTGCACAGTACTGAAGACTTACAGGAAAGAGAAAATACCTTATTTGGAGAAATAAAGAAACCTGAGGAAAGGTAAATTAAAACCCCAAAACATCAGTGTGGAAATACTAATGAGTAGAAATTTAATAGACGCAATCAATGAAATCTTATCAACTACACATCAGTGAGGAAAGGGTACATTAGAAAGATGTATTGTTGTCCGCTCTTTAAAAATAATACTAACACTTCAACTTCTACCAGATCTATGAAATTACAATAGCTGTTTACCAGCCTACCTTTTTTCAGTCCTGCAAACTCTACATCTCATCTTTCTTTCTGTCTTGCTGTCCTGAACAATTGGAACAAGTCTTATAATCTAGGGAACAGGGGAGCAGAGGGCAATTGCAACCAACAGCTTTGTAACTTCTCCCATTAACTTATTCTACAGGCTGCTTAGAAGTTACTCTTACAGACGACTTGGCAAAATATGCATTTCAGACCACCATACAGTTTATTTACCCCCATATACCCATAGCCTTCTACAAAAGGTCGTACTGTATGCCACATCTGATTTAAGGAATAAACTTTAAAAGGAACAAACAGCTGTTTGAGGTCTTGAAGACATCTTTAGGTGTCAGTGAAAAACAGTGAAGCATTTGTAACTTCAAAAGCCCCCAAATCTTCAAAAACAGCATCCATGAGCATAGTCTGCTTTCTGCATAGTCATAGAATCATAGAATTGCTGAGGTTGGAAGGGACCTTTAAGATCATCAAGTCCAACCATTAACCTACCCTGACAAAACCCACTTCTAAACCATGTCCCTAAGTACCACATCTACCTTTTTTTTGAACACCTCCAGAGATGGTGAATCCACCACCTCCCTGGGCAGCCTATTCCAATGTTTAATAACCCTTTCAGTGAAAAAATGTTTCCTAATATCCAGTCTAAACCTCCCCTGACATAACTTAAACCCATTTCCTCTTGTTCTATCACTTGTCAGTAGGGAGAAGAGGTCAGCCCCCACCTCTCTACAACCTCCTTTCAGGTAGTTGTAGAGGGTGATAAGGTCTCCCCTCAGCCTCCTCTTCTCCAGGCTAAACAACCCCAGTTCCCTCAGTTGTTCCTCATAAGATTTGTCCTCCAGACCCCTCATCAGCTTTGTAGCCCTTCTCTGGACACGCTCCAACACCTCAATGCCCTTCTTGTGGTGAGGGGCCCAAAACTGAATGCAGTACTCGAGGGGGGGCCTCACCAGTGCCGAGTACAGGGGGATGATCACCTCCCTAGTCCTGCTCACCACACTATTCCTGATGCAGGCCAGGATGCTGTTGGCCTTCTTGGCCACCTGGGCACACTGCTGGCTCATATTCAGCCGGCTGTCCACCAACACCCCCAGGTCCTTCTCTGCCGGGCAGCTTTCGAGCCACTCCGCCCCAATCCTGTAGCACTGCATGGGGTTGTTGTGACCCAAATGCAGGACCCGGCACTTGGCCTTGTTGAACCTCATACCATTGGCCTCAGCCCATCGGTCCAGTCTGTCCAGATCCCTCTTGCAGAGCCAACCTACCCTCAAGCAGATCAACATGCCCACCTAGTTTAGTGCCATCTGCAAACTTACTGAGGGTGCATTCGATCCCCTCATCCAGATCATTGATAAAGATATTAAAGAGAACCAGCCCCAGCACCGAGCCCTGGGGGACATCACTTGTGACCAGACACCAGCGGGATTTAGCTCCATTCACCACCACTCTCTGGGCACGGCCATCCAGCCAGGTTTTTACACAGCAAAGAGTATACCCCTCCAAGCCATGAGCGGCCAGTTTCTCCAGGAGAATGCTGTGGGAGACGGTGTCAAAAGCTTTGCAGAAATCCAGGTAGATAACATCCACAGCTTTTCCCTCATCCACTAAGTGAGTCACCTTATCATAGAAGGAGATCAGGTTTGTCAGGCATGACCTGCCTTTCACAAACCCATGCTGACTGGGCCTGATCACCCTGTTCTCCTGCATGTGCCGTGTAATGGCACTGAGGATGATCTGTTCCATCACCTTCCCAGGCGCTGAGGTCAGACTGACTGGCCTGTAGTTCCCTGGATCCTCCTTCTGGCCCTTCTTGTGGATGGGTGTCCCATTTGCCAACCTCCAGTCAGCTGGGACCTCCCCGGTTAGCCAGGACTGCTCATAAATAATGCAAAGAGGCCTGGTGAGCACTTCTGCCAGCTCCTTCAGTACCCTTGGGTGGATCCCATTCGGTCCCATAGATTTGTGCACCTCCAGGTGCTGAAGCAGGTCCCTCACCATTTCCCCTTGGATTACAGGGGCTTCATTCTGCTCCCTATCCCCGTCTTCTAGCTCAGTCATGGAAGAATAAGCCCGTGTCACAAACCACTGTGCAGAGCCAAGAATACAAGATTATTAACCTTTCCTTTCCCTTTTTTCCTTACACGTGATTTTATGCTTTTCTCACCATTTTGAGTTAAATTCTGGTGTTACTGGTAACTGAGCTATAGAAAATATTGCTGGAGGAGACACCAGTAAGTTATCCTGCCCAACAGCAGGATCAACTGTAATTATTTCTGACAGACATTTTTATAACTTGTTCTTCACAATGGAACATGCCCTTGCAATTTGCATTACACTCAGTAGAGAAGTTCCTGTTTACAAACAATAAAATCTGTATTTTCAGAAGAACAGTGCCCAACAGAATGCTAGGCTTACAATGATATAAACGAATTCACAGAAAATTGATATGCTCTGGGCCAAATTAACTGCTGGTAGAAAGGTCAATCAGGGTTATACCCACATCCATGATAAACCAGTATATACCCTCTATAAACATCTGAGAGTTTTATCTGTTAATGAAGAGCCTGTATGTTTAGTATACTCTTGTGTCAGTTGCTTTACACATGCCAAATATTATTTTAAACAGCCACTGCATTTGAATTATTGGAATGTAATGAAGCGGGTCTAATAAACCTGACCAGAAGATCTCAATGTTTCATTTAAGTCAAGGAATTTTCTTATCCACTTCACAACAGAGAAACTACAGCCAACAAGTCTCGATCTTCTGGCTTCAAAGCACATTTCCACCACATTTGCATCGAGTTTAACAACACTGAGAGTAAATGCATTTGCATGGTCACTTACCCCTGGGTTTTGAAAGCCTGCCAGACATGGACTATTAACCAGTATGGTTGGTTTGTCTGGGGGTGAGACTGCACGTGTTGGCTTTGTTTTGTTTTTAAATTATCAGTGTCACTTCAAAAGTAACCACAGTAACTATCAATTTCTGCTCAACGTGGCATGGGTGGCTACTCTGAGAGCTCACAAAGCACCACTGGAAAACACAAGAAAACACGTGGCAGCTGAGAGAGTATCTGACTGCAGCACATTTCCTCTGTATGGGGATGGCCCTTAACACTCCCCATGGCATTTTCAAGGCCTAGCTTCCATGAAGTGACTCCAGGGCTGCTCAGTGCAAATCTCATGAGGAATGGGGAGAAGATTTGGAAATAGAATACCACTGGCTTAGGTTCACCAGAGATGAATCACAGACCCGGAACAAGGTGAGTGAAACAACCAATGCGCACTGTAAAGCTCAACAGGAGTGAAAATTCATAGCGCGATTTCAGATCCAGCATATAAAAACCTTAACATTTATTTTAGACCTTATGACAGTACCAAAGCAGGACAGGTTATTTACCCCTCCTTGGGAACTTGCAATGTCCTACTTGTAGGAATTCTCCAACACAATAATTGTTTTGTTTATTTTGCAGCTAGTACAAGGGAAAGTACAAGCCAAGCAAACCTCGGCACAGAGATAACCTTCCTGGCTTTGCACTTCTACTGCTGACTTGTATAATCATTTTAACATTATACCACTCTTACTAAACAGATGCAGGCATGCAAAAGAAATCACTAAGTCTGTTAACATCTTGTAGGCTTTAGGAAAGCCACACAGGTAGCAATGAAGCATGCCACAATGAGTAAAAGCTTACAACACCCTTCTCCTTCAGAGGCAGAATGCTTTCATCAAAAATGTGTCATCATATCACTACTTAGCAATTCCATTAATTCACACACTTGTTTCAGAGTAATTACTCTCCCTTTAACTTCTTTGGGGATTTTTTCCTTTAAGAGAGGTTACTCCCTCTAAGCCAAACACTGCCTTTTGAAACATTAAGTTTTGTTTTATCACTTGCCTCTGTCTCATTTAAAGCATATATTATTATAACTGTATCTCCCTTTTCTCTGTATAACCCAAGTAATGTCCAAAAGTCGCTGAATGAGAATGCTCATTCTTTATTTTAAGCAGAAGCTCCTACCTCAAAGATACGCTGAAAGAAAAGTGAATACACATTTGTGGGGTACTATTCCTACATGACTGCAGAACAACCCAGTCAGTCAGTCAGTCAGTCACAGAGGGGTGGGTGACAAGCAACCGTTCTTCTATGAAAAATGCATCCATTTTGTTCTATAGTAGAACATAATTTCCCCCAAATTAACAGGCATATACTACCAGTGGAACAATTTTAGTGGATTGTAGAAAGGGCACTAGTTCAATGAAGCTTATAAATTAAGCCTATTTCATTTAGTAGAATTGTTGCATATTTAAAGAATCAGGCAGCGTGTGCTGTCAAACTGACGTTTGAAGGTGAAACACTAAGCACATTGTGCAATATTTGGAGTTTTGGGGGGTTGGTTTTTTTTGGTAGACAGAACTTACTTGCAATACTTGAATTGTTAGAGAAGATCATCAGATCCTTTTCTAGACTAGCCAGCATGTGCTGTTCAATAGTTAATCAGTCCTGAAGAAGATTCAAGCATGATATAAAAAAGAAATCTCTGTCCTACTGTTAAGCAGGATGTGGTTTATCAGTCCATATGTTGAAAGAGATGTTGTACAAATGAAATTCACAGCATCAGCAATAATTAATTGGATGTTTAAAAAGCTTGTCAAAGCAAGATGGACACCTCCAATTCTCAATCAGAAAGGCGCATTAAACCAGCCACAGAAAGACATTTCCATTTCCAAGACATTTTAGTGGATTCATGCCTAGTCCTGGCTGCATTTCAAGGAAGATAAAAATAAAACATGCACACTATACCAGCTCCACAGTAGGAGCACTTCCATGACTGTCAATGGAAGAAACAATTTCTGAAGCAGAACTTCTCAAAGACATGCAGAGTCAGCAGAGCACAAAAGCTGCTGTCGCTGCCCACGGGATGGCAACTGAATTTGCAAGAAGTCTACTTCAAGTTGGAAGGGAAGAAGGAGAAAAGGAGAAAAGGAATGTGACCACTGTAAGTCCCCAAAATTTATCACAAGTCTTTCCTGGACAAATTTCAAAGGTGTAATGGAAGGGTAATTTTAAAAACAAACACCACCAGTACAGAAGCATAGTTTCATTGTGATTATAAATAATCCTCAGCAACAGAAATGTTTTACTCATTTGCATAAATCCATAGCATAGTGTAGCCCCTTCAACTTCAGGTATGTGCTGTCCTCAAAAGGATGTGAGCCACTGCCCCACATGACCAGCTTTTGCTCACTTTTCCTGTCACGACCATTACTAGTGCTCCCAACTGTTATTATGGTATCACAAAGTCCAATGGTATTTGTTGCTCTTCTCAAAGATCCAGATTAAGAATTTTAACTTGCATTTAAAAGAAGTTTCTGTTCCTTACAGTTGCAGAAAGACAACAGAGAACACACTCAACAGCCTCAAAAGATGAAAAACAACACAGAAAGATTCTCCATTAAAAAAAAAAGACCCAATAATTTTTTGAAACTTCAACTCATGATTTATGATTACACGGAGACAAAAAATCGCTTTGTAAATGACAGGCAGACCTAGGCATATGCTTATTTAACCAACCTGTAGCCATAAATTCAAGACAGTTTCTTGTTTCAAAAAGATTCCTTTCTCTAACATCAGTATTTAAAGGAAAGTCTACCAGTTATCTCAGTGAGAGGAAAAGCAGGTTCTTTGGTGACTGGTATCAATCATTGCTAGTGAAGGATAAATGAAATTTTTCACTATACGAGAGTTTCTTTATCATGCTTGTTAGAGTTAAAATAAAGGTCAGAGTAAGTTTCTGCCAAATCATGGTGTTGCCAGGGCTAGGGACCTCGCATGAGGACCATGCCTAAGCCCTGACTACTTGCTGGGACACTTGATGTTGCAACAACTGACTGGAATACAACTTGTACGTTCTCTGGTTAATTCTTCTTCCAAATGCTGATCCAAGTCAAGTATCCAAGTAGCTAATGGTGTGAAACTTGGTGATCAGAATGAATGCCAAATATTTAAGCATGAATTACAGAATCCTAGAATGGTTTGGGTTTGAAGGGACCTCTAAAGATCATCTAGTCCACCCCAACACCCCCCCCCCCCACCCCCGCTATAGGCATGGTCATCAGGTTGATCAAAGCCCCATCCAAAAGTAGCTTACATACATTTAATCTGAACCACAGTTCAACATGAAAACAGACTGCCTTTTACAAAGCTAGTTTCAATGGTTTAAGTTCCTCTTTACACTGCCTTCTTCTACTGAGATTACACAGCAACTTTCACCAAGATGAGATTTTATCAGCTTTCTCTGTACAGTGGGTATTATCCAATCCCTCTTAGAGCACCAATTCTCAATGTCTACGGGAACATAAGTTATATTTCAAACTGGAATGCCAAGAGAGACAAAAGAATCCCTCACTAGCCACCATATTTCTTATCAGACAAAGCATGTGGGAGGAAAACAACCTAGCGAGACCAACTGTATGGATTTTAACTACAGATATATGCAAAATTTTAACACCATCGAGGGAAATAATTTTGTTACAGTTTTACCATTTAATTATGATTTACTTTCATCATTACATTATAGGTATGAATCTGTGCTACCATACTTAGGTCTATTCCCTCTCACTTGTATAATAATGTAAACCCTCTGCACCAAGTTACCTCTAATGAATCCCAGTTACTACAAGTGGACACTCATTGAGGAAACACTGAGTAGCAGTTACTTAACATGAAGACTGGAACAGTTTAAGCAGCTTATAGCTGGGGGAGGAGGTCAAAAAGGGAGAGAGAGAAAGAGAGAGACTGACTCTTTTTGTTTTCTTTCTATTACATTGACTAATCCAGCCTATTTTGAAACATGCCATCATGAAGGAGTTAAGTCCTGCTATCACTATGCGGTGGGCTGCTTCACAGTAGAACTCAGAATCCTTTCTGTCACAGACATTAAATCTGGTGAAATTACTACAAAGTGGGTGTCAGATAACATGCTGAATTGCCCTGACCTAGAGAAACTGTGAAGCACCTGTCAGTGCAGGTTATAAAATAGCTATTAAGATTGAAGATTGGACAAAATGTTTAGGAGACATCCTTTACAAGATCACTAGCTCACGTTTATAAACTAGTAAAAGATTTGAATGCAGTTAAAAATGGAGCTGTAAAAGCTTGTGAAAAGATTATATCTGGTTTGATCACCAAGAGGCAATCACACACCCTTGGTTTGGGCTGAGACTATGTGGTCTGGTTTTGGGCAGGCAAGTCTTTCTTTTAAAAATAACTCAATTATTCTGTAGGTCTTCAACCAGGAGATAACCTCTCCACACCAGGCCCCCTTGTTTTAAGTTCTGAAGATTGTATTTTGTCACTTTTTTTGTTTGTTTGTTGGGTTTTTTCTATAAATTTTAACCAAACAGCATAAACCCTGGATTTCTACATGTACTTTTGAAAATAAGGGCCTGATAGACTGAAGGATCTCATCAAAAGTGAGGGGGAAAAAAATAATTATTTTTGGTACTGCCTATCTGATTCAGTGGGAAGGAAGGAAACCAAGGTCTAAGTACAAAGGACTTAGTCTCAGAAAAAATATACATAATTAAAAAACATATAATAGCTTAAGTGATCAAGCTGCTTAAAGTCCTATAGGTCAGGATATGTCATCGCGATAGCATAAATCATGAAGGTGACAAAAGCTTATAAGATTTCCTACACTCCTTTGTCTGCAAGGCATGTAACTATCTGCTGCAGAAGGAAACACCTTTGCTTTCTGAGTATCAACATTCACCTAGCTTCACTAATGAGCCTCAACTTTTTGGCCTGCAGCTATGTTCATAGTCCTAATGATACTCCAAATTGAGTATGGACCACTGTGTCTGTGCACTTTGGGAGCATCCCTCCTTATATTCATGCAGACCCTACACATGCCAGAAGTCGTAAGTATACAATCTAGGATAAGTTGCAATTCTCTCCAGTTCCTTCAGGATTTTCATCTTCCAACATGCATCACTAAATCAGTGACAAAAATATCTAAAGCTAGTCTTATCTTGGAGGAGAACATCAGTTTAAGTATCCTTGACTGTACTGAGATCCTTCATTTGCGTTCACACTAAATGAGTTGTGAATAAATAAATTATTCCTCTGTTCAGGCTCATGTTGGAAAATACTGTGAAAATACTTTATTCTTCAAGAAAGATGACGACCCAGTTGGAAGATAGCCATCTGATGCTGAGCAGTATTTAATCACAAATGTGAATGTGACTGTAGATCACAGAAATAACACGCTAATACCCTGTGTTTCTCGCTTCTTGTCAACTCTAACTCTATGTCTACAACCACTGTGACAGACCTCACTGATTGGCCCAGCCTCTGCTGACAAAGAGAATAAAACAAACTAACTGTGTACTACGATGGAACGAAGTTCATACTCTGGCATCAGCACGTTTTGCTATATGTTCCTACTTATCCCATGGAAGCCACAGATAAATATCTAATTCACACTGTCTGGTGCCTGAATAGAAAGCTCAGACTATACATATTTAAAATGTATAAAAATGAAACTTACTATCAGAGGAATGCTTTCAGAAGCACCACCCCACAGGCCATTAGGTTTTACTGCCAAACAGGTACATATTCTCTCTGCTTACAGTACCCAGAGCCCCCTTATGTCCTTCATCTGAAAAGATTTCAGCTCATACAAGTCCATGTATTGATTATTTGTCATTCCTCAAACCCATACAGGCACAATGAAGTAACACTTCTTGCTAGTAGAGTTACATCTGCGATTTCACAGGGCTGTAAAAGAAGTGTGCACTACCAGTCCTTCAAAGAAATCAAGCATTAAGTAAAAAACAATCACAATTACATTGTCTTGAATAACTGTCCACAAGCAGCATGAACAGAAACAGCAATGTACAACAGAAACAGAAGACTATCCTACAAATAAAACAGCAGAGCACATGTTTCCATATTCTAGGAAGTAACAGTGGGTTTACCATGATACACCTGATAAAGTAGTTGCGTGTAAAAAAAAAAAACCAACCACAACAAACTTGCTTCTTCATCCAATGTAAACTTATCTACTGTATTCTATGCAATATGAACCACAAATTCTAAGCATAACTTATGCAAAGATAAGCTCAGATTAGCGGGTGTTCATGAATATGTTAACATGCACCAGTCCTTGCAAGCATGGGTCTTTGTATAGCTACTCAAATAAATTTATGTAATTGTGGTAAATTTACACAATCTGATGTTTGATTTCATTGACCTTTTGTGAAGTACTGTTCAGCACTGGTTTTCAGACAATGTATGTTCAAGGAGCTCACAGAATGAATAACCAAGACATACTGATGTCTTTGCAAGAAACGCTGATACTCAGTTACCACAGTTACAGAGTAGGAGGGTTAAAAATTACTGTATTCAGAGATTAGACACATAAGCAACTGTCACCTGAAGCAAAATACAGACACCACTACCTCTAAAAGGACCATCACTCTTGGTAACGTGGAGATGGTAAGTGGAAAAATGTATCCATATTTATCAGAAATTATCGTTTCCTTACTTACTGTGCAAAACCAAGTATAAGGAGTTCTGTAGACAGGCTAAAATAACTATTGTAATTGGTTCAATGATCTTTCCATAAATAAATGAATTACAAAGTCACCCTTTGCAAATTTATTAAAGTACACAGGAAGAATTCAGTTAACGTTTTTCTCAAATTCAAACGGATAGCTACTTTAATACCTTTTCTGGATTTAGTACAGCTACTTCTCCCTGCATACTCCTAGATCACTCATGATAGAAATGAATCTACAGCTTTTCCACCTCTACAGTGGAATGAAGTACACAAAATGGCAAGATATTTAAAAACCTCTCTGACAGAGAGCAAGCATGGGTTTTTGTCCTTTACCTCTTTGTACTGTCAAATATGCACATTCTTGATGCATTTGAGGTCATCAAAAAGTTCAAAACAAAACAAAAAAACCCCTTCATTAAAATTCTGGCTGCACAATGCTGTCGCCACAATCGCATGTGTCACACAGGATGACATTGTGAAGTTTAGGGATGGATGAATAAGGACATAAGAGCCAACTCCCTTTGAAAAGGAAAGGGTTTGATAGCTTGGACCTTTTCTCTGTTCTATACTGGACCTGGACACTAAAACCAAATGCCTTCAGTTCTCGGGGGAATGCAAACTCGTATTATGAATCCAGTGTCTAAAGTCAGGTCTCACAGTATCTGTTGCAATATTGAAAGCAAGCCTCATTTCCAAAACAAGTTTAGCATCCTTGCATTAAATTATCAGTAAGTTCAGAGTGCTGTGGCTTCAGCCCAAGTACATAGAGCACACAAGCTTTGAACAAGCCATCTTGGGCACTGCTAATAAAAGAGCCACAGCGGCATGCAGAAGAGCAGCAACAGCTGGGCATCAACCCATTTTTGCTACAGTTCATAGCAAGTTCCATACTGCCAGAACTCTGCTCTTCTCAGCACTCAAGTTAGCTAATTTAAAACCAGTTGCACATATGCTATAACCTTGCACTGACTACAGTGTAGACATACATTTAACAAAAACTAAATAAAGGAAAGAGCTAGTTCTTCACATCACACAGTCGACCTAAAGCATACAGATACTTCAAAGTAATTTGGGTTTCCCTGCACTTCATGTATGGATGAATAGTTTACATAACTGGTAATTGTGTTAAAAATAGGAAAAGATAAATATTAAGATAGTAACTAGTGAAAATAATAAAATAAAAAAATGAATATAGGCAGAGTAAGATGCACAAATAGCAATGTACCTACAAATCTGGAAAATTAAATGATATGTGCAATGACTAGACACAGAAGAAAATAGGGACAAAAGACAGATCAGTGTTTTAATATTTTACTCTTAATAATACCAACAAGGTTCTCTAGTCAACAGAAATGGACAGTAATGCTGCAACATTACAACATTAAACATCACCTAATGAGATAAAATATTTGCATGACCAAAGCACTTGATAGAATCTGTATGGATACAAATGTACCTGTAATGCTACATTTATTTTCTATCAAAACAAGAGATACTGTACACAAAAACACCAAGACAACTGAGTCTAATAGGATGATAAGACTGCAACTAAGCATATACAAAGGGAAGCAGTAGAAGTATGAGGCTAGTCCCCACGCATCTCAAGATAGCCAAAAGGAATAGGCTGTACAATTACTTCAGGTTTTAATAGAGGCTACAGTTTAAGAAGTCTTAGTAAAGAACGTACAAAATGGGTCACCGTGAAACTAAATTTTCAAACAAACAAACAAAAGCCAGAAAGTAGTAAATAAATGGCAAGAAATTAACATCCATATTCTCAGCCTGGAGAAGACATACACATATCTCCCAAAAGGCATTCATACTCAGCAAGAATAAATTAACAATGGGGCAAAGCGAAGATAAACCTTTCTGTACAGTCAGATACTGACAGCAATTGTTGACGCCAATTCCCTGAATATCAGTGGCATCTTGTTTTTGGATTACATTATTTATATAAAATACAAGATTTCTTAATCTCATAACAGAGATTTCTGTGATTGATACAGATTTTTCAACCTTAGGAATAATTTTTTGTGCCAGTTCAGTAACTCCATTTCTGATCATACAACACACAATCTCAAAAAAAGGACACACTTTTTCTGCTAGTGAGTTAGTGTATTCAGTAGATACCTTTCTACTGACTTCATTGGGCTTTGGATTATTTCATTAAATGGTGTTCTAGTTTGCAATAAAGGCCTCATATTTACAGCCTCAACCTAATACCTTTCAGTAATGTTTTACAGTCCAGATTCAGCAAAGTAATTAGTCTACAGCGTTCTGCTTCCCTGATGGACGTGCTTAAGGACTTTGCATAACAAATATAAAAATCAAACTGAAAATTACTTAACCGATAAGCTGAATTTTAAGCAAAAGCATCCTTATTTCACTAGCTTTCTTCTCCCTTCTGATCAGTATTATGCTTGTAAGAAAATGTTGTAATTTTAAGAGAAAGTTATCACTACTTAAATATTCTTTAATATCCAAGACCAACCAGACACTTTTTAGTCAAAGCTGTAGAATACAAAGCAAAAGTAAAATAAATTAGAAACTTCCAGTTTTTAACATCTTAACATAAATCAGTGTGACGTTAATGACCGAGCTGCAGCACTAGGTCGTTGTCCTAGTTAATGGCCAGAGAAAAGAAGCAATGTCATAGAGGAATGGACAATGTTATTCAACCCTGGCATTCACAGTTGCTCTTGTGACAAAATAAATATATGGAGACTGAGTCCTACTACTGTGAGAGCAGCCAGCACACTTCTCTGGGCAGCAAGAACAATGGCAAAGCCACCTGGTGAGTCTCTGTCCTCCTTCACTGATTGTATGCTGCCACCAAAAGCAGGTAGCTAATACTCACATTTTTATGGTGAATGGTTTGTTATTTGTTTGTTGGTTGTTTTTTTCAAGCCCTTAACTCTCAAGTCATTTAAGGACCATGATCTCATCTTTCATTAAAAATATGCACACACAATAAATTCACATACTTTAATGAAATATATAATCTTGTTTATTATATGAGACATATATTTAATTATATCACAGATATAGATGATTATTTTTTCTTTATATATACATGCTTTTTCTGCCACCAGGGTTTTGGAAGTTAAAATGCCAAATGAAATTAAAAATTTAAAGAATTTTAAAAGTTTAAAAAAAATTACTGGAACAGATGCTGCACTAAACAAGTGTGGAAAAGAACAGCAGCTGTGTAGATGAGATTATAAGAAACAGAATCATATCCAGCTACCTTTGACATCCCCAGAACAAGACACTAAGTTAGATTCGCTGAGCAAGTTTTGTGCTGCTGGATATCTGAAGCAAAGCCCACTCCATATCACCCACCTAGCATCTCCAAAAAAAACCAACCCACCACAAACAAACCATATAAAAGTCAGATAAAATAGTCTGCCACTGATGATTTTCAAACTTCAATTTCTAAGCCACTTTCACAACCCCAAAGGAATGTTTTTTAAGATCTCTTAAGAACTGGAGTTCTGTAAAACCAGTGACTCAACTACAGGATTTCCCTCTTGACGCACTCACTGCTCATGCAGCTAGTTCGTACTTCCCAAAGGAGAGCCATGTCTGGTGTTACCTCTTACTAACTGCAACTGCATAGCACATTAGCTCATTAAAACTACATAGGAAACATTAGGGTGGACAGTCACAGACAAGTCACATGTCCCTGACCCCTTTTCCTTATCAAATTTTCATTCATCCAGGACCTGCGGTCAGGCAAAACAGAATGAAATTAGTATTAGTTACCTATATCACTTTAAACATTACCAAAGGCCCATCCCACCACATTCAACTGTGCCACTTGAATACGGCCTTGAACTGTGCCACTTGAATACACACCAGCATAATTCAGATCGGAACAAATGAAGGAATGGCCCGAAGGACAAGGTTGCCAACTTTTTGCAACTCTAATTGACTTTAGCAACAACTCCTATGGTAATGCTGAGCAGGTTATATATGGTATGATGGCTTGATCAAATCCAAACAGTTCCTTGCTGCATCCCATTTCATGACTTCCCATAAGCCAATTGTTTCCTGTGCAGAAACGGCACCAGCACAGCAATGAGCTCCAAATAATAAATGCTGCTGAGAAATGTGGTAATAGCAAACACTGAAGTTCCAAGGCTATAATCAGATTTTTTTCTTCAGCCAAGAAGTAAGAAAAGGCAGGTCAGTCAGAAGTTTAACTGGTTGACCTAGATACCATGCACCTTAGTTAAACATTAGTCTGTTACTTTTTACATCTTTTTTACATGGGTTTATCTTCCTGAACAAAAATTCATTCATAAGTGTTCTTGCAGGTGACATACTTAGACAAAGATCCCTATGTATGCAATATTCAATGGGCAGTATTTATAGTATTTTTAGCATATTTTGCCTCAAAGTATCTAAAGATGCATTTTCGCTGGCTTTAAAAAGAATGCTTTACAGTTTAGAAATCACAGGTTACAGTGATTGAAGAGAGTTCTGTCTCAGTAATTCCAGCTGGCTCCTCCATCAGCACAACATAACATGACAGCTTTCACAATGCATCACCTTCCTTAAACATAAACGCTATCTTTCTGAAGTACTGCCAAGATGTTTGGCACAGTTGCCAGTCTGGATTACACGGAGCAGACCACTACAGTAGTGACTTGCTCATAGCAGAATGCTGTTTGGGCAAATATATCTACCCTTTTGCAAAAGTCAAAGACAACAGGTAAAGTAACAGTCACAACCATGGTAGTCATCTACCTATGATACGTAGAGCAGGTAACCTTTGGTGATAAAACTATGAGCATCAGCTGTTAATGCTCTAACCTTACTAGCACCAGTGGAGTTCGGAGGCTCTGCCTGGTCCTAATCAATTTTAGGAAAAGACAGACAGAAATGAGTTATTGCAGAACACATACATTACCCACACTGCTGATGTTATGATTTCTAGGACTGATTATAATGTTCCACTTTATCACCTACAATATACGCAGCTTGCCATCTAAAGCTACCTGTGGGTTAACTGGAGTTATTTACCTGTATGGATTTTAGCAGTAAAATCTGTTATTTGGCTGGATAACTAGCTGTATCTTCCACTGAATTTATTATTAAGAATACAACACAACAGTTGAACAAGACATAAGCTATTGCCATGGTACAGCACCACATGCTTTTACAGGTTTCAGATCAAGTACTAAATGCTTTAGCAGGAAAACTCAGTTAGTGCTTCATTGTAACTGAAGGCAGGCGTAGCTTTTTGTGGCAATTTATATATGAGCAGTTCTTTGTAGAGCAGTCACATCCAAAAAGACAGGATCTGTGCCCCACAGAGCTATTTATCCAAAATGGCAGTAAGGAATACAACAATAAAGAACAAACATGAAACAGACAATGGCAATGGCAACTAGAAAGCTGAAATTATGTATTATTTGAATCAACAATGGATCTCTATATTTTATTTTTAATGCTGTATTATCATATTATTATTATTGCTGTTAATGATATTAAGACTCCAGTTTTTGCTGCAATGATCAAAAGGGCAGGTCAGTGCTTTGTGAGAAAAAAATGAGGCACCTTTCACATGTTGTTTGGGGCTATGTGGCTTACTTCCATTTCTCCTCACACCACAAGTCTGTGCAAATTAACTGCCAGAGTTCCCAACTCACTAAACCAAATGTTTTAATAAGCTGGAGGTCACTATAAGCAAGATTTCCCAAGCTGCTGCGTTCATGTCAGACATTCTGTAACACCAAAACAAAGCCATAAAACACAATTACGTTGAAAGATTAGGTCAACAAACTGTTTGTGTTCTTATACTGATAAGTGCCAAACTGTCAATGAACAGATAGAAAAAAAACCAAAAGTTACAATAAAAAAAAAATCCTTTCTTCCATGAAACAACAGAAGGGGTAAATAGTTTTGGGGTATTTTTCCCCAAGAGAATGTCTCTTGAATGTCTACTACCAATGAAGAAAATATTTCTTCCAAAATTAAATGAAGCAAACAAAATGGTTTTTCAGAGCTCCCTATGTCCCTCTCCCCATCTCTTAATCCTGAGTATTTACCAAACCCTGAGAAAACGTTTGTCTCCATTCCCTTCAAGTTTGATGAATGTACTAACCTACCACATCCTACTGGTATCTCTTTATTTTCTCATCACAAGAAATGGATAAGCTGCCAGACTACTGAGGCTTTCTGTGGTTTCCATTTCTTTCCCCTTCCCTCACTCTAAACAGCACACATCCTCTCTGAACAGCAATCTCCATACCCAGCTTGCTTGTCACTGCAACACAGTTGCACTGAATACAGCCAACCACTGTCTGCTCTTGACTTGCTGCCCAAGAACACTCCTCTCCAGACTTTTTTATTTTTGTAGCCTCACCTGCTTTTGAAGGTCACGTAAAAACAGTATATGCACTGGGTATGTTTTCTTAAACAGCACCTTTCTTTATGGTATAGGCATGTTTTCCAGAAATGACACCTTTGTGTTGCCTACATTTCCAGTCCCCAAATTATGCATTCCTTTTCTTACGTATTTCTTATTGTGCTTCTTTTCACTTATTTTTTGTTTGTTTCCATTAAAGCTAACAACATAGCATTTAATATTTTAAGCATTTTTCCACCCTTTTGTGTGTGTTTCTGTAAACTATATAGGAACCTTTGGAATCATACAGTGTGAAGCTGTTCAAAATTATCTATTTTGGGCCTGCTGACGTGTCAACCAATCTATATACAGAATCACAGAATCACAGAATGGTCAGGGTTGGAAGGGACCTCTGGAGATCATCTAAGTCCAATCCCCCTGCCACAGCAGGGACACCTACAGCAGTTGAACAGGACGGCATCCAGGCGGGTTTTGAATGTCTCCAGAGTGGGAGACTCCACAATCTCTCTGGGCAGCCTGTTCCAGTGCTCTGCCACCCTCAAAGTAAAGAAGTTCCTCCTCATGTTAAAACGGAACTTCCTGTGTTCAAGTTTGTGCCCATTACCTCTTGTCCTATCACTGGGCACCACTGAAAAAAAGACTATTCTCATCTACCTGACACCCTCCCTTTAAGTATTTATAAGTATTGATAAGATCCCCCCTCAGTCTTCTTTTTTCTAGAGTAAAAAGACCCAAGTCCCTGAGCCTTTCCTCATAAGAAAGATTTTCCAATCCCCTAATCATCTTAGTAGCCCTAAGAAAAAGAAAACCACCAGAAACCACCAGAAAAACACCAGAAAACTTTCTGGAAATTGTCTCTATAATCTTTGGAAGAAAAAGTACTATCCGTTTACTAACTAATGCATGCTTTGGTGATAGAGAGAACTAACACTTAAGAGCTAATAGCAGGAGGGAACATGCTTGATGCAAAACATATATCTATAACCTTGTAGCCATTGCATTGCTTAACCCATATCTGTAATTATAACCTCGGCCATCGTGTAAGACATTTAATCAGGAAATAGCAGAGGGGAGTTGCAGAGAAGAACAGAACAGTCATGACCGGCCTTGCTAAAGAAACCTGCTGGAACTGACCTTGCGGTTGTGGAGTCTGATAAAAGAGAGACTGAGCTTACACAGGAATAAAGAGTCACTTGCGGTGATGAAGAAGAGAGGGTTTGCCTTCATCCTCTCGACCCTCAACGACCACCACCAGAAGAAACCGCGCATGCTCGGTGGGGAGGAGATCACGGAAATGGCTCATTTGCATACGAAGCGGGATAGATAGTTAATATGTATAGGCGTATTGCGAAACCTAATGAATATGTAACACTTTGCTGCATAAATATGATACAAGCTGCTGCGTTAGGCGTGCACGAATTTGGTGGGATGACCCCCTGTGCTGCCCAGCGCTGAATAAAAACATACCTACTTTACAACCTTGCGGTTGTGGAGTCTGATTTCCGCACGTCATTGGTGTCTTAGATATATGTATCTGAATCCATAACCTTCCCTCTGAAAAAAAGTTTTTCTTTCCTTAATTCTGCTTAGAGGTCACTTTCTGTTTCCTCGTGGGCTGCAGCTTTTCCTAGCCTGTTATCTCTTTTCAGAGCACCTAATTTCTGATTATTTCAGTTTGCCACAGTACAGAAGAATAAGTAATATCCATTCAAATTACAAGTAGACCCCTACTGTTCCCACGTGGGTTTTCTTTTTAGGTTCCATCTCATTTCTTCTATGATTAGAAACTTCCAGCAACAATCACACTTAACAAGCACAGATTTACTCACTGAGTTTTAACAGTTTTCTGCCCACTGGTGAGCCCCCTTGAGATCCAGAGCTCTTCATATATGAAACATAAAAAAATTAAGACATCATTTAGTGACTCATTTAAAGATTGTCAGCTTTATCATGTAGATTTTAACTTACTGAGTCTATTTTAATAATTTCATAGGCAATAAAAATATTAGAGAAAAAAATATTCCATACTGACTCTTCCTATCCATCCCTCTCCAGGGAGACTCAGTATACCCATATCACAGGCTTTTTTTAAAGAGTTCATTTTTATGAAGAGCATTTATTTTTACCAGCGATCTAGACAGATAACCAATGTCCATTTCAGGCTGGGTGTTGCACATCTTTCTCCTTTGAGCTTATATTTATCTCCCATTGTTCCTACCACAAACCCTACAGCAAACAAACAGTAGCCACAAGCCTGCAGTTGTCACTATAGGATTATCTGTCAAAAGCAGTGAAAGCACAATTCCATACAAGTAGAAAAAAGGAACTTGAATTCTTTCATTGAACTGTTTGTCCTTCAACTTTCAGAGAATCTGGGCACTGAATTGCAAGATGTCCTTAATATCTGAAGTTTAAGAACAGACGCTACAGTAAAAAATCCGAGAAGAGACTCTAAAAGCAGATTTAAAAGTCATCAGGCAAGGAAATCCTCATTAATTTCAATGTGACCATTAGAAGTAAGAAAATATCAAAGTGAGAAGCTATAACTTGTTCCAGAGAAAGTGAACTCTTTTCTGCTCCCTGTCTGAGGTTATCAAAAACACTTCAAAGACCCCACACTGCCAAATATTTTGTAAATTGCAGCTGCCAACCAAAATCACTAAAAACTGAAAGCACAAAGGGAAGCCTTCAAGAAATTATTTAATGACATGGAATTACATCTACAATCACTTCCTTTCTCTGGGATGCGCAGCAAGTTGATCCATTCTTTGTGCCTGCTTTCTGGGATGGGAGTTCACTGGAGCAGAAATTCCCTTTATAATTGTCTTGTGCAGCACAGATAATGTCACCAATATTCTGCAAATACAGCACTGCAGCAGAACATCAGCACTAAGGAACTGATTGCTGAAGTGACTTTATAAATTTAAAACTTTTTTTTTAATATGGGTGTGCTTGGGACTTTTTCCATTGCTTTAAGCCTGTAAAAAAACTTCTGCAGGTTTAAATAAAAATGAAAGGGATAATACTGCCTGTTATTTCCATTTCCAAACTACAATTTGCTATATCAATCCATGTAACTTTACATTTTAACCGAAACAACACAGGAGGAAACCTAAGAGAATACCTCTCCACCTTTTCTTGTTTAAGGGAAACAATACACCTAGTATAGACAGGCTTTTTCTTGGCTCTCTTCTCAATGCTTGGGAGTATTAGGACAGGTTCAAGGCTACCTGATTTATTCCTCCACTCTTACAATATTATGTGCGGCTATTAGAGAGCGATCTAATGAGGAGAAAAATAAAAAGAGTAAGTCACCCATCTTTCTCCATGCATCATACATGCTAGAAAACTAGGTTTTGCTAGCATGCCAAAACAATGTATGACCCCAGACTGCATTAATGAGATTAATCTTTTAGGTTCTCTAATGTGAAAAAAGAACACTCGCTATGAAAAACATTATCACGAATGCAAGTTTTAAAATCTTTGTCTGTAATGCCCCTTATACTATGATTGTAATGTAATGGAGGTGAGGATAGTAAAGGGGGATAGTTCCCTTGCAAAACTAAAAGCCAAAGACCCTGTTTTATGCAAATTCACCAGTATCATAAGAGGGTTGGACAACTTTTTGCATGATATATTGTTCTAAATCAACTCTACTGGGTGTCATAATCTGTTAGTAAGTATTGGAAGTGTCCCAAAGGCCCTGTAACAAATGTAACCTTCAAAAATGGCAGCTCGAACAGTCTAAACACACATCAAACCAACTGAAATGGTCATAATTCAGTAACCCCTTAAAGCTGAGGTCTACTTGACACAGAACAAATGACTGCTTCAAGTCGCGGGACATATTCTTAAACACGGACTTTCCTGCTTGCTCATTCTTTGAGATGGTTATTACCCATCAGTCAAAGCATTTAATAAACCATGGTTTAGGGAATCGACAGTGAACTACAGATACTGTTGTACCAGAAATCAGACCATAGATGTGACGCACAAATATATTTTGCTACTTTTGTCTACCATACGCTGGTCTACAAAAGCCCACTGTGAGTTTATTAGCATCCCATACCAGCGAGTCAGATATATTACTGTAGCGCAATTATTGGACAGACAACAGTGAACTGTAGGCAATTATAAGAAGACAACATAAAGAACTTTCCATAGCAGTAAAGCAGTCTGATCCATCGAGAAAAAATATTTGTGAAAAGCCAAAACAAGAAGGGAGTAGAGATGGAAGAAGGCTGTTACTTGCAGTGCATTGTAACTGAAACTGTGTCTGATCATCCTGATATGTGCATATATCATAAAAAATGTCAAATGTCCAAAATGTAGAACAAATGAGAAATGCACAAATAAGGGATCTTCCTTCAAACAAGTTTTTTTTTCTTCTCGTCATTCAATGTGTTTACATATAGTTAAGGTTTAAGGTATTAAAAATGAAATGTCAATATATTTTCATTTTCTCAAGCTACTGTCCATCTTATAATCGCCTTTGGGTGAGCCTTGGTGGTTGCTTTGAAGAATTAATTGATCCTACTTTATTACAGAGCTACACTCCTGTAGTTGAGCCTCCTCGTGCAACACAGTTCCTCTTCCCTGACATTCTCCATAGATTCTCTTAAGTCCATTACAATGTAGGCAGATACACTTTCTTGATGATATTTCTACTTGCATACAAAAATTAAAACCTTGTCAACTGGTCTCCTAAATCCACATTATGATATCCGATCGTGTCCTTTATGATTCCATCTTCATTGTAATGAGTTTACAGGAGTTGCTGGTTCTTTCTCTTTAATTGAATTCCAGAAATGAGCCTTCATACTCAAACAACAGGGAGTCATAATACTGATTTTTTCACTAAGGTTAAAGTGCAAGGATGTTTTCAATGTATCAAAAAGTAAATTGATTCTTTGTTAGCAGGAATATAAGCAGACATTGACTGTTTTTCAAGTTACTGAAGGAATGCAAAGGATACTAATTTTCAGAATGTCTTTTCATTATTTCAGTGGTTGTCCTAAGATGCAAAGCTCTAGTCTTTAAAAAAGTTCTTCATACAAGGACATTTTATTCACCATCCTAAATAAAAATAAAATTCTGTTTCTATTTCTCTGCCATTTCACTACTGTTCTTCCTTTCCCGTTTCCCAAGTTTTGTTACCATTATTTTTGTCCCAAGGAAATCTCCACTATCCCAAAATATGGAATCTTATCGAACGTTAATCATCATTATAGGGACTGAATTGAGTTCACACAAAACACGCTCATGTATCTCACATTTCAGCAGAAGCTGACCAAATGAAATTTGGGTGTTAAGTTCAGGAAAAATAAGCAACTACTTACAATATTATGGTTCCAGGCACAGCACAGGCCTGTGACTCCTCTGCCTAATACATTTGTGCCCAAGCCCTAGAGAGACAGATTTCCCATTGCTACTTAATAAAAGTTAGCATATATGGAACTGGGGTAACTATAGAAGAAATTTCTGTAGTCCCTGCTCTCTATGCTCCCCTCCCTCAGCACTCCATCAGCTGCAAGGTCAACAAACCTGGTTTTCCAGACATCTTGTCCCATCAGCCAGGTCCCATACTTCACCTTTTTGGTGACAAAACTTATGCTGATAACACATCTTCAACTACCTTTTACTGAATGTTTTGAGTGACTCGACTTTGAGACATTCTTTAGCTCTCCTTCCAAGTGTATCAACCAGAGGAACACGCCTTGCATTCTCTCACACTGAGTCCTATGTAGGCAAGGCAGACTGTTGCAGGGTGAAATGGTTCCCCACTGAATCTAGTACCTGTAGTTTTTTAATAATGTTTGAATCTTATTTTGGCAGTATCTTTTCTGAAGTTCAGACTCTGCCCTCACTAAACCAAAACATTTTAAAGCATCTACCTCACAGAATATGTAAGGAAACATTTTGAATTAAACTGTTTCAACCTCTGATCATACACTGTGAAGTCTTCTGGTGTTTTCCAAAAAGATAAAACATACCTACAGTAATAGAATCCTTATGAGACATGATAATGTAATTATTATTAGAGTACTTTAAGTACTAAAACCAGTGAGACCATTAAATATATTTGATAAGGTTTCTAAAAGACTAGGTGTATCATCAGAATACCTAAAGTTAAGTAGAAACACGTGCAACAAATAACTTGGCAACGCTGGCACAAGTTATATTTATCTTCACCTTACAAAAACACCAGTATCTATTCCAGCAATTTTGGTTTCTATAGCCAAAATTCACGCTGCTACTACTGCAAGAAATTCTACCCTCCTCTCTCTGTTTGCTAATAAGAAAGTATCCAAGGTACCTGTTGCATGCTATTAATGCCTATAATGCAATACCCACAAAAGAAAATGTATTCCCTATTCCAAAGGTACTTTTCTCTTTCTGCATTGTCCTGAATCAGCAAAATACTTTAATATGTGTCTAACTTCAAAGATAACAGTCATCACATTCATTTCCATGGCATTTCTTACATGCTTAAGAACTTATTAGTGTGCACTAATCAAGGATAGCAGTACATTAAAAACGGTGCAACAGATTGCATTCCTGACCTGAAATTACTTATTTTGTACAGAGATTTAATTTTATGATTAGCTAAAACGTAATGGCAGCGAGCACATTACAGGAGAGGAAATTCACTGTATAAGCTTGTGGAAGCTCCATCCCTGGAGGTGTTCAAGGCCAGGCTGAACGGGGCTTTGAGTAACCTGGTCTAGTGGGAGGTGTCCCTGCCTATGGCAGGGGGGTTGGAATTTGGTGATCTTTAAGGTCCCTTCCAACCTAAACCATTCTATGATTCTATGAGTTTGAAAAAGTAGCTGAATTTGACAGACTGCTGGGTGATTTCAGAATGAGGTCTTGCTGTTTTGCACATGCAACTATCCGGACCAATTTCACTCAACACAATTAATCTGTGTGGTAAAATTCCAGGCAGAGCATACTCTAGCTAGTAGAGTCCAGTTGGCATTCTTTGTGTGGCACCTTGTCAATCTTTATGTGGAAAGCTACAGTTTACTTGCAGTAATGATGCATCCATGACCACCCTGTTTATTTTACTAACTGTCCTTCTTTTTGGGAGCGATTTCGTTACATGCAGTGGAAACTTTTTTCCTCCTTTAGCTTCAGGTCCCACATCTTGCCCTAGAATCAACACAAGTGTTTGCAAAAGCAAATGGGGAACAAGCACCCCAGGCTGGTCTTGTTTCACTATTCTGTTTGTTTTCTGTACAATAGGTAGCATTACTTTGTTGGAACAACACAGAAAGCCTCATTTGGAAGGGCTGTAGGCGACCACAGTTCTGGCTGTCTTTAAAATATCATCAGCTGTTTCAAGGGGAAAAAAGTATACGAATAATATTCATATCCAACAGCACACTGCATATCTGAATGCTATCCAGGATAAATCAAACTATCTATATGAAAAAATGTAACCAGTCAACTGCCTAGAAGTTTTTATTACAATCCCTGTAGTCTTCCTCCTTCCTGCTGTTGACAATAGCAAAATGCTTGTTCTCAGTACTGAATATAAACCATCATCCATGGAATTTTGGAATTGTACACAAGTCATGTTTAAGTGGTATTTTAAGTTTTTACACGCTACAGCAAACTTATTCTGAACCAAAGCCATTGATGATAAAACCAGATGTGAATGTGTTTATTTGACTAATACATGGTATCTTTGTTTTGCCAGGATGGCATAATGTGAGCAGAGCGTAGCATTAATCTGGACAAAGAAAGTTGAAGCCATTGCAAATATAGGAAAATCTATAAAGTGAGAAGTATCACAAACCAGTGGAATCCTTCAGAATCTTGCTTTAATTTCTGCATCTCTGTTTTAAAATAAAGGTAGTTTCATATGTCTCTCATTAAATTGCTGTGAGGCTTCCTAAACACCTTCATGCAACAAGTGTCTTTTACAAAAGACAGGAAAAAAAAAATATTTGCTCTAAAATAATATAAAAAGGCTATAACCATTGTGTATAAAAGTAGAAAATTCCTCCTTCTTCCTCTTTTTTTCCCCACCCAAAAACCAAACTACCCAGTGACCTGAAGCTGATGGAAAACAAAACTGCACTATTAAAAAAAAAAAAAAAAAAAAAGATCCAGGGCTAATTCTTATCTCATTTCCTTAAAGAATAACTCCATAAAGCCTTATATTTCATCACAGTAATTAAGACCAAATATACAAAGGTGTGAAAGAAACCAGAATATGGACTGTATGTCTTTTCCCCTTCACTATCACAGTTGTGCAGTGAAGTATTCAATGTTATCAAGAAAGTTTTACAGATAACACACAGAAAGGTATCTAACAACAATACAAAACATTACAGCGTAATATTTTGGGCTCATTTATTTCTAAGTACTTCATAAAACTGTCGTCTTGCTCATCTCCTGTATTTTACAAACTGAAAATACGAGGAAACAATCTAAAATATGAAATACCTCGGGCAACTAAAAAAACACTATCTCAGTTCCGTGTAAAAAAAAAAAATCACACCTTGTCACTCTCTGATTCAAAGCCTTCTACACATGACCAAATCCCAAAGAGTGGAAAAAAGAAGGATCTCACATGCAACAGCAAAAACAGAGCCCTGTTCATACTAATGTTATTCACACTTCTTAAATCAAGAGCACTTCTTTCCAAAGCCCACATTATACTGCAGTATCTAGCACATATAGCAGATATATGTATACTACATAAATTTATCTAGTTATACTCATTGAACGTATGTGGTGCTTTGAGCATGGAAGTCTACGTAAAAGTAGCCTTTTAATTTGGCAGCCAAAGCAATATTTCTTGCTTCTTCTGTCCCTCACAGTGAACAGTTACATTAATCAACTTTACTGCAAAATGGCCAGTGTACATTTCTCACGGAATATGTTTCACAAGAAAATACTCATTGATCTATCACCAGACCGTAATTTTACTGTTATAAGGAGTACTCCCTAGGAACTAGAGCGTTGAAATGGATGGATACAGGCTCTTCAGGGAGGACAGGCAGGGGAGATGGGGAGGGGTGTTGCCCTCTATGTCAAGGACCAGCATGGATCTCTGCCTGGGGATGGATGAGGAGCTGAATCAGAGCTTATGGGTCAAGATCAAAGGGAGGGCAGGGACAGGTGATGTTACAGTGGGGACAGCTACAGGATGCTACAGGCCACCTGACCAGGAAGACCGAGGGGATGAGGCTCTCTATAGGCAGATAGGAGCAGCCTCACATTCACAAGCCCTGGTCCTCATGGGGGACTTCAACCACCTCGATATCTGCTGGAAGGACAACACAGCAGGGCGGTTCCTGGAATGTGTCAACAATAACTTCCTTCTCCAAGTGGTAGAGGAACTAACAAGGAGAGGTGCCATGCTAGAACTTGTTCTCACCAACAAAGAGGGGCTGGTGAGGAATATCACTCTTGAGGGCAGCCTTGGCTGCAGTGATCATGAGATGGTGGAGTTTCAGATCCTTAGGGAAGTGAGGAGGGCACACAGTAAGCTTACTTTGGCCTCTTCAGGGATCTGCTTGCTGGAGTACAGCAGGATACAGATTTAGAAGGAAGAGGGGCCTAAGAAAGTTGGTTAATATTCAAGGACAACCTCTACCAAGCTCAGGAGTGAAGCATCCTGACAAAGAGGAAATCAAGCAAAAACTCCAGGAGGCCTGCATGGATGAACAAGGAGCTCCTGGGCAATCTCAGACAGGAAAAGGAAGCCTACAGAGGGTGGAAACAAGGACAGGTAGGCTGGGAGGTATACAGAGAAATTGTATCAGAGTCAGGGATCAGGCTAGGAAAGCTAAAGGCCACATAGAGGTAAATCTATCTGAGGGGCGTCAGGGGCATCAGGAAAGCCTTCTATAGCTATATCAGTGACAAAAGGAAGACTAGGGAAGATGTGGACCCACTCAGGAAGGAACCAGGAGATCTGGTCACCGAGGACATGGAGAAGGCTGAGGTACTCAAAGATTTTTTGCCTCAGTCTTCACCAACAAGGGCTCTAACCACACTGCCCAAGTCACAGAAGGCAAAGGCAGGGACTGGGAGAATGAGCTATCACGCACTGTAGGAGAAGATCAGGTTTGAGACCATCTGAGGAACCTGAAGGTGCACAAGTCCATGAGACCTGATGAGATTCATCTGCAGGTCCTGAGGGAACTGGCAGATGAAGTTGCCAAGCCACTATTCATCATATTTGAGAAGTTGTGGCAGTCTGGTGAGGTTCCCACTGACTGAAAAAAAGGGACACATAATCCCCATTTTTAAAAAGGGTAAAAAAGAAGACCCAGGGAACTACAGGCCAGTCAGTCTCACCTCTGTGCCTGGCAAGATCATGGAGCAGATCCTCCTGGAAACTCTGCTAAGGCACATGGAAAATAAGGAGGTGGTTGGTAGCAGCCAACACAGCTTCACTAAGGGCAAATTGTCCCTGACAAATTTGGTGGCCTTCTGCAATGGAGTTACAGCACTGGTGGATAAGGGGAGAGCATCAGATGTCATCTACCTAGACTTTTGCAAAGCATTTGACACCGTCCTGCATGACCTCCTGGTCTGTAAATACGAGAGACAAGGGTTTGATGGACGGACCACTCAGTGAATATGAAAATGTCTGGATGGCTGCACTCAAAGTGTTGCAGTCAATGGCTCACTGTCCAAGTGGAAACCAGTTACAAGTGCCATTCCTCAGGGGTCAGTACTGGGCCTGGTGCCATTTTACATTTTTGTCAGTGACATGAACAGTGGGATTGAATGCACCCTCAGCAGGTTTGCCGATGACATCAAGCTGTGTGAGGCAGTTAACACACTGGAGGGGAGGGATGCCATCCAATGGGACCTGGACAGGCTTGAGAGGTGGGCCCATGGAAACCTCATGAAGTTCAACCAAGCCAAGTACATGGTCCTGCATGTGGGTTGTGGCAATCCCATGCACAAATACAGGCTGCATGGAGAATGGATTGAGGAGAGCCCAGAGGAGAAGGACTTGGGGGTGTCGGTGGATGAGAAGCTCAACATGAGCCAGCAATGTGCGCTTGCAGCCCAGAAGGCCAACCATATCCTGGGCTGCATCAAGGGAAGCGTGGCCAGCAGGTTGAGGGAGGTGATTCTGCCCCTCTACTCCGCTCTTGTGAGACCACACCTGGAATATTGTGTCCAGATCTGGAGCCCTCAACATAAGAAGGACTTGCACCTGTTGGAGAGGGTCCAGGCAAGGGCCATGAAGATGATCAGAAGGTTGGAGCACTTCTCCTATGAAGACAGGCTGAGAGAGTTGGGGTTGTTCAGCCCAGAGAAGAGAACGCTCCAGGGAGACCTTATAGCAGCCTTCCAGTATCTGAAGGGTGCCTACAAGAAAGCTGGAGAGGGACTTTTTACAAGGGCATGCAGTGATAGGATGAGGGGGAATAGCTTCAAACTGGAAAAGGGGAGATTTAGATTAGATATCAAGAAGAAACTTTTCACTGTGAGGGTGGTGAGGCAGTGCAACAAATTGCCCAGGGAAGTTGTAGAGGCCCCATCCCTGGAGGTGTTCAAGGCCAGGCTGGGTGGGGCTTTGAGCAGCCTGGTCTGGCGGAAGGTGTTGCTGCCCATGGCAGGGGGTTTGGAACTAAGTGATCTTTAATGTCCCTTCCAACCTAAACCATTCTATGATGCTATGAACTCTGTATGCAATCTAGCCATGTTCCTAGTATTATTGTTTTTAAACTGATGTTAAACATAATTTTAATTTAAGGAGTAACAGCTGCTTGGTTTTGGGTGTCTTGGAGGAAGCGGGGGGAGGTGGGGGTGGGGGGGAAGTAATCACAGTTAGTGTTTCATATTTCAATTCTAAACAGCAGGTGTTCACATGAAAGCTCCAGGATTTCAATTTGAAATTAACTCTGAACATTTTCCACTGCTGACAGTGCAACAGTTGCTGATCATTTAAATGGTATTGGCAAGTCTTCCCATGTCAATAACCACTTATCCTCAACATAATATGGATTATTTTTTTCAGATTAGACCCCGAACTATCTAAACTGCTGATTAAACTTGTGGTTCTGATCTATGACAAGGGACTGAGCAGTCTGTGATAAGGTTTCAGTTAGCAGGCCATTTTACATTCTGAAAGTATTTCAAACAGAAGTGGAAGGTTGGTTCTGCTTCACATACTTACCAGATGTTTTTCATGCACAGTGACATCACATGTTGAAACCCCACCAAAGTCCTCTCCACCCAGAAAACGTGAGCATTCCTTCAAGACATGTTGAGAGTCTCGTATTGCATCAATGTTGTACTGCTCAGCAAACAAACAAACAACCCCTTTGGCTGACCAAAATGTTTTCCTACACTTGTTAATATAGATCTTTGAGATGTGAATATATCATCAAACCACAACAGAACACATAGCCCAGCATGCTCTGAACTCTGAGGACTCCAATCCTTTCATGCATTATCCTTTGCAAAAAATTATTAGTATAGACTATGTCTATTTTGTTCTCAGAACACTGCAATTAAGACAAAAGTAGGTATGCATGCTGATGAAATGCAGAAATATTGCTGTTGATCAAAATGATTACTAGAGAGAGGTCAAGTATCCAACTGGCTTAAATACTACATTGTCATCTATGTCCCTGGTTCAACTCCTTTTGCAGACTCAAAATGAATTAGCCTATTTAGAGGTTAGTTACATTAGCACCCTTCCTATACTCAGCAAAGTGAAGAACCTTCAAACCACCAATTCTGTGCAATTCATGCACAGAATTTTAACCAGTTTCGGTTAAAAGCTTAACTAATATCCTGCCGGCAATTCTAAAGACGCTGAACAAGCATTTACCAATTAATTTGTCAGACTGTTGTTAACTCAGTTCTGCTTTACAGAACTACATAGAAAATAGATTTGAGCTTACAGATCACCAAAAGAATCACTGATGGGAAGGAAAGTTTTCATACTGAAAAAACAATTGTTGCTGCAGAAATGAAGCAACTTGAAGAGTAAAACAGCACGTACAACACAAAAAGGTGTTGCCTACAGTTGCTTACTCTAGCCCTTGCTAAGACTTTTTTAGAAACATGCCCCAGGATCTCTAATGACCAGAACCAGAGGTAACCTCTGCCTTACCCACCAGAGAATGTGGAGATATATCAGTTACAAACTAACTAACTAAATCCATTTATTTAATCACAGAAATTATTAGAACTAATTTATCAAGCTATTACAATTTGGGTAGATACCTAACACAAATGTAACAGTTTGAATCATGTGCAAGTTGCATTTTGTACCTCAAAGTAGAGGTCATGCTGGGGAAGTTACATGGAAGCCTCAGTGCTTGACAGAGACGTGCAAGTATAGAGTGCTGTTCCCTCTATTTAATGACCAAAAATAGTACCTCTGTGCAGACTTTGTAACAGGACGCAGTCTGGAAGTAATCATCTCACTAACACCATTAACAATGGTAGTAATATGGACAATAAATAGCAGTCCCTGCTAAAAATGGAGAGAGCTTCTATTATCTATCACAACAGCAGTGGGTCTATCAACTGCCTTTGGTAAGAGTCATCACTACCCAATTCACACAAAGGGCACAAAATTTTGCCAAAAGTTTACAGAAGACACTGGAATGAAGGTCTTACCTTCTCCATAGCAAGAAAAGACCTAATTTATGTCTGGAAGCTAAATCCAAAATTCTTCAAAACTTTGGGTTTTTTTATATTTTCCAACAACTTCAGGACATTCTTACTTCTTTATTTTTTGGTCTTGAGGCATTGAATTCAGAAACAAATATACCATACTCAATGACATTTTTTCTCTTACTTACATATTTGGTTTCACTGACTCCTGTCTCTGGAGATGAGAAATAAACAAACACACATGACAACAGGTGTTAATTACATAAAACACAGGTGTATGTCTAACTACTTCATCTTCTGCTCATTACTAAACCTTGCAGAGGCAAACAATACTTAGAACAGTATTGAGCATAATACCAGCATCAGGCCAAGAGATCAGGACTCACTCAGAGGTATTTCACAACATTTGAACATTACACCAGTGGCAAGAATATCAATGAGGTCTTCACAGCAAACACACACTTTCAGAGAGACAGGCAAAACACATTTCTGTCACCTGTGCTGTCAGTTACTCCCTCAAAGAAGCATACCTTCTGACAAATACCAAAAAGAGGGTGAAAAACTACAAAGAAAAAAAGGTAGATAAAGCTGGATTTTAGACTGCCTGGTTTTAGTGTGTTTACCTTTACAAAAGCCAAAGATAAAACCCTTGCTGCAGACTGTTCTTGTAAAGATATGTTTCTCCAATGGTAAGTCATGACTGCCTTGGGAGTTATAAAAGTACTCAGCAGCAGCTGGCTTCTACCCTAATCAGCAGTGGTTTAATTCTTGCAAGGTTGAAGGAGAAAACCCTAAAATTACCAGCCGTAGTACTCACACAAAGCAATGCCAAACTCTCTTCAATTGTTTGCAACAGCTTACATTCTTCTAGAGCTTGAGAGAGACTGTCAACAACTGCAGTGAGGAATTAGTGCATGGAATATAAACTGAGGCTGACTGAAGACGTCAGAGGAAGACAGAGGAAACAAAGGGAATCATCCTTCCGAAATGCTTGAAGAAAATGGCCTCGTGTGAAGCACACAATTCAGACAGGGGATGGTATCCTCCTTCACCAATTTCACTCTCCCTTAATTCCATTCCTAAACTTGCTTTCTGCCTTCACACTTCAATGCATTCCTTCTTTCAAGTATCTTTTTTCCTCTGCACCTCATTTTCTCTCCTTTCTCTTATTTTGTTTCTTTACTATGCCTTTTACCACTTCCTTTTCTGCTTATTCTACCCATACTGTCTCCTCCTTTTCTATTCTGTTCACTGCTGTTTTTCAATGGCCAACACTTCACTTTTTTTTTTCTTTCTACTGCCCAGAATGTCCTCTTCTTGTTTCATCATTCAGTATGTCTCTTACTGAGCACACCCTTCCCACTTCTACACTTTCTTTTTCCCCCTCAAGGACACTTCTCAACTTTTCCTGTATCTTTAGTTACTTCACTCCTTTTCCTGTCTTCAGTCTCCAGACTGAAAGATATTCCAGAAATGAAGCCAAGCCCAATGCCCAGTGTAAACTGTGGCATAATCTTTAAGCATCAATCAAAACAGGAGGGCCCGTTACTGTCTTTACTGAGGAAAGAAAGTGAAATGGACAGATGAGAAAAAAAAGCAATATAGTCAAGAACAGTACTTTGATCATATCAGTTCATCTCTAGTTGTTGTAGTTTGGAGATCACTAAGCCTTAAGGCTTAAGTATTGCTAGACACCAATACTTTCTGCTGTTCTGCCTGCACACTCTTTAACCTCAAGAGTCCTCATTTCAGCTGGGGTTAGTTGAACATGATTTTTGGAGGGGGACATGATTCACACCAGACTGAATAAGGGAAAAAGAAGAATCCCTGTTTTACAACAGAGCAGACAGAATGGTGTTTTTTCATCTGCTTCATGCAACCCTTGGATACCTATGCCACCTGTAGACAGGCAACCAGCACAAAGTCTGTTGTAAAATTAAAGGCCTATTTTGAAGTAGTCTGGGAGAAAAGAAATGGTAGCAAGCAAGTGACAGATTTGCCAGTGATGTGCCCCATGGCAAAGTTATCCCGGAGACAGGGAATTGGAGTTCTAAATTACTTGACAACTCTACCTGAAACGCCTTATACTGCTGAATACATCAGTGAACTCCACACACGAGTTGAGGCACAGCCTCAGCAGGCAAATAAAACAAAATGCACACCAAAAAAGTCACTTTTCATACATTGGTAAAACCAACAAATGGTCAAGTCACCCCAAATTTAATTCATGCATCTAAATCCAAAATAGCTCGATGTAATTATTTTCAGGAACCCCAAGACCACGCTATTTGCGTTTGTTTAATTATAACACTGATTAAGCTATCATCAGTGCCCCCGATTCTCCTAGCTTAAAATGTAAAACAGCCTCTTAAAATTTAATCCAATGGAGCACCCAGCTGCCAGAAAACATGGACAGGCTCTCAATGTAGAAGGAAAATGTGCTCCCTGGGAAACAGTAGCCTTACTCAGCTGTTCTTTTGCAGGTTTCTGAGGAAATGTGTAAGGACACAAATGCACAACCCCCTGAACTCAGAATAACCATATTAACTGGCTTTCTTCTTGCCAGGATAAACTTCATTAAACTCCCTTCATACACAGCAGATTAAGCACGACTGATCACATACAGAGTCAGATGGAATTGGGAAATTAACTGTTTTAAAGATGCAGTGAGCAGTTAAAAGCAGTTATTTTTCATTTTATTTTCTTAAGAAAGAGCAACAGCAAATACATTTAGTATTACTTCTCAGCTGGGTTGGGGAGGGGAAAGCAGCTGTAAAATCAATTAAGACTTGCTAACGTTCTGCTAGTTTCAGAAGTTATCATATGTCAGACAGTCTGGTAACAGTCTGATTTTGGTCAGGAACACACAGAATTTTGAAACCCAAAACATGTGGCAGTTTTCTTCCTTCCAAGCCCTTCTATAGCAACTGATCCATTCATCACTTAACTCCCATAAGGAAGTCCAATTCTACATCTCCAACTGCCCCTGAAGGAAACCGAAAGATTTCTGAATGCCTTAGTGTCTATCTTCTCCACCTTTGTCTAACAGTTGCCTAAGATAGATCTAAAGGAAAAGGAAAATAACAGTGCAGACTTCAGCTTCCCGCCAGACTCCTAATGCTACAGGAATAAGTGTGGTCCATCTCTTCCATTCACTCTTCAGTCCCCAAGTTTCCAGTTTAGGATGAAGGGAGGACAAGCCAAAAGGGAGGCGTAAGATGAACTGGATCACATGAAAAGCTATAAAGGAGGTGAAACAGAGCAGAATGCTGATGGAACAAGACCATGCGAAATTATGCATTACAAGCCAAAAAAAGAGATAGTGAGAGGGTTGAGAGTCTGGAAAGGTGTTGTAGATAGGAAATATTTTAGATCATAGCAAAGAGTAAGCATTTTCCTCTTTCAATGCAGAGACAGTCAAAATATGTTCCTGTAGCTCATAGCTGAAGAACAAAATGGAAAGAAAAAGTATCAATTTATTCTCTACCTTTCTGATCTCTTCTTTGGAAATGTTTGGCTCAAAATTTAACGTAGTTCATGGTAGTGATAAGGTAGAGCAAAAAGTAAAATATTTCTTACTGTTAGAAACTGCCTCTTCCTTTTCAGAGGTTTTGCTTCATTATGGCAAAAGAAGCACCAAACACCAACAAAAACATGAATAACAAAATGCAAAAGTAACACACACGTAATCATAGAATCATAGAATGGTTTAGGTTGGAAGGGACATTAAAGATCACTTAGTTCCAACCCCCCTGCCATGGGCAGCAACACCTTCCGCCAGACCAGGCTGCTCAAAGCCCCACCCAGCCTGGCCTTGAACACTTCCGGGGATGGGGCCTCTACAACTTCCCTGGGCAATTTGTTCCAGTGCCTTACCACCCTCACAGTGAAAAGTTTCTTCTTGATATTTAATCTAAATCTCCCCCTTTCCAGTTTGAAGCCATTCCCCCTCATCCTATCACTGCATGCCCTTGTAAAAAGTCCCTCTCCAGCTTTCTTGTAGGCACCCTTCAGATACTGGAAGGCTGCTATGAGGTCTCCCTGGAGCGTTCTCTTCTCTGGGCTGAACAACCCCAACTCTCTCAGCCTGTCTTCATAGGAGAAGTGCTCCAACCTTCTGATCATCTTCATGGCCCTCGCCTGGACCCTCTCCAACAGGTGCAAGTCCTTCTTATGTTGAGGGCTCCAGAGCTGGACACAATATTCCAGGTGTGGTCTCACAAGAGCGGAGTAGAGGGGCAGAATCACCTCAATATAAAAAGCATAGTCATCAGAAAAAACTGTTGAGGAGTTTATCTCAAATTTTTGTAATTTGTATCACGAAAAAACCCAAATCTTTCCACTTAATTTCTATATCTTTCTGCTAAACTACTGAACAGTCTTTATTGAGGAACCTTATAAAATACCTTCCCTATTGGTAGGGTATCCTATAGGATATCCAATAGGTCTTGCTATCTTATACAATACATACAAACCAAGTCTCATGTCTGCTCAGAGTCAGGCCAGGACCAGCAGAGTTGAGGTCTCTAACTGCCTGATACAGACTGCCTTCATCTAGAAGACAAGATGTCTCGCAGTTCTTGATGTGACAAAGAAACATCTGTAGACTGCTTTGAGAGGTTTAAGGGAGTTAAACAGACAACTATCCTCAGAACTAGAAGAAATGCAGAGGATCTGAGTGAGAAAGAAAAACAGAAAAGAACTGGATTCCTCAGGATGATAGGACAAACAATTCAAGCAAAGCAAAAGGGATCAAAAGGAAGGGGACATTATCCTCACACAGTACCTGGTTATGAAACATGTTAACTCATATAATCCTCCTTCAGTAGCTTCCATTTGACAATTTCTCATGATTCTTCTTACACTGTCCAGTATCCCACTGAAGCAGAACTTTCTCAGAATACCTTATCATACAAGTCTAATGATTTCTGTCCTT
The DNA here is from genome assembly GCA_017639485.1 of Pluvialis apricaria. Lineage (NCBI taxonomy): Eukaryota > Metazoa > Chordata > Aves > Charadriiformes > Charadriidae > Pluvialis > Pluvialis apricaria. The sequence goes on from CM030010.1 coordinate 68,756,964, forward strand.
TGGTATTTTCTCTTTCCCATTAATACACACCACTAAAAAAAAAGTTATCATTAAAATAATGCATACATGCCCCAAAACCCAATATTTTGTTCTTCATGTTTCACGGCATCCTAATATAAAGTGTTGAACTATTGATGCATCCCCCACTTTACTAAGAGGAACTAGTAAATTAATATCTGAACACACAGACTGGAAGCTCTTTTTCTTTCAGCAGCTAATATTTTATAGGTAACTGCCCTGACATTGATAAGAATATTTGTGGAGTAGGACATACCCAGAAAGAGGAAGAGATTCACCTTGTGCCCCAAGTCACTGTAGACTGAGGACAAGAAGCTACAGACTCCATTTCCCTCTGCCAACCTCTAAGATTTCCTCTTCCTCTCAAATTATAAGGTTCGCTCTCCATTTAACTGCAGTGAAAATCCACCCGAGTGTGTTCTGAGGAAGGCAGTTCTAAACACATTGAAATCACACAGACCTGGGACACAAACTGAATTACTAACTGGCATTATCTTACACTTAATTTTCCAAAGAGTTTATAAATCCACCTATGCATTTGCTGGAACAGCCACATTCAATTACACAGCAATGATAAAGAAATAAATCACATTCTCAAGCAAGCTCTGTCTCTGCCCTGTGAACCTGCAGATGTAACATGAAACGACTCCCTGTTTGCACACTGCTAGTCTCATTCTTTTGAAGTTGTGTTGGTTTGAAAGGAGGCAACTGAGGTAAACAGAAGTATCAGCTATGATTCTGCTTGAGATTCCCATTTTCTTAGTAATTAAACTGGTATAGGGTGAAAAGAAATTCAGCAGAATTGTTCTGGTGACAGTGAAAAAGCAACGGAGACACTCTGCACAACTAATTAAACTTTCACATATAAAGACTACTGTGAAAGGTGAAACAGGTGACCCAAAGAAGACGTGGAAGAAACTGTGTAACAGAGTTTGCTATCCTTCCTTGCAACTTTCAGACACAGGCAAGTGTGCAAGCTGAATGAGGCCTTGGGATGTTCCCCTAACAGCTCAGGGCCCTCTGCTCCCCTAACCACCAGCTCCACAGCGTGCTGTAGTGCTGAAAAGGGTCGGTAATCTCTCCCCCTCTGCAGCCCCCTGGGGACCACTCTCCTTGGTAGCTGTCTTCAATTCGGGAGCATCATAAGGTAACAACTCCATAGATACTTTTTTTGTATAATGGCCCTAATATACATTATCTTCCATCTATCACAGGTGAGACACCTGTCTGCTCCTGTAAAGGTCCCTTGTGACCCGCCTCTCTCCCTCTTACAGTGTCCCATCAAGTATGGTATCAAACAAGTAACTGTCACATCAACCCAGAATGTGTGTCCATCATCCTGTAATCCTCATGCTCACTCTCATGTTACCTGCCACATGTAGAAGTAATAACCTCCAAATTTTTACTGAACGATGTCAGTTTATTCCTTAAAACAGTAATTTTCTTGGATGTATATAAAGAAAAGGAAGAAAGATCATAAAGCCATGGGAAGTGCCACCACTTCCACATTTTTTTCCTTTCTTTCAAGTGGAAGCCAGGAAGACTGGTCAGATTTTCATCCCGGACAGAAGATTTTTCCAGAGCTTTCTAAATATAATTACAGCAACTCCACCAGGCGTGTGGAAAGACATACAACCTGTTTGACAGGGCTTATGGAGAGTTACAGAAGTGGAGGTGTAAAAGGCTGATGCCCAATACTTTCAGCAGTAATTAATTATTGCTAATTTTTGCCCTAGTAACTTGTTACACAAGCAATGGTGAATTTATTCTTTCGTAACAGGTAAGATTATTTTGTTACTCATCAGTAAGGTACATGTTATCTGAGCTAAACTCAGGGAGATTTCTGGACAAAAATGGGGGAGAATGTACTGATGCACCAATGCACTGTTTTATTTAGCAACTGTTGCCATGGAAACATCTTTTTTACTGACTGCTGATGATTATCTCATGTTTGAAATGTGATTTATGCACATTCTACATGAGAGCAGAGAAGCATATTTATAGATGGGTAAACCAAACTGTGGTTATTCCAACAATAAAATGCAGCATGTTCATTTACTTTTCAGAAATACATAATTCATCAAAATAGACTATTAATCATACAAATATATTGGCTTCCTGCAGTATGTAACGCAATTACCAGAGTAAAGCAGAAGCCCTACCCAGATCTGAAATAAACAGGAACAGGAAACATAATGCAATTCCAATTTTCTTCCTTTTATCTTTGCACAGGAAAGGAGAGGGACAGAAGGAGAGAAACTAGCTAGTCAAGCAGCTGCTATTGTTATCAATTTACAAATGCACAGGCTGCGTGAAGACATATTCAGTCTACTACTGCAGAATTTTTGTCAGTTTTCTTCATTATCATTTCTTCATTGTCTGTTTTTCTTCTTTAGCTTTTGTGCCTAAAACTCAGTTTTAGAATCAACACTCCTCCACAAGCTTAAATGCATTGTTTTATCTGCTTTGTCCTGATATTTGCTTGCTGATCAATCATATCTCATTCCACACACTTTTCTATTTTGAATGACCCAGCTGCAACAAACAGAGAAACCATGGGGATAATACACTTAACCTCTATGTATGTGTGTGTGTGTGTGTGTGTGTGTGTATGTGTAAACAAGCAATGCCAAAAATCTAATATCTCTGTTTCTTCTGACAACCCCTTGAAACAGTAACACCAGAAAGTGAGATTTTCTTTACAACTTGCAATGAAGGACAATGAACGAAGCCAGCAAGGAAGAAAACAAAATGAATGGTGGCGACTAGAGTAGCTTCAAATGAAGGAAAAAAATGTTTCTTACTGCAGATTGACAGAACAAACCACATAGCCCTGTGAGGCAGTCCCAGCAGCCAAAATAAAGGACCTATCTGAGAAATGAGACCTTAATGGTAGCTTCAGTGCAAAGTGACTTATGCTACCGATAGGCAGTATGAGCATCTAAGAATCAAGGCAATAAGCGCCATATCTTTATACTTAAATATAACTTGTTTATATTATTACATGCAGCTTGCAGTGCAACTCCTGAGTAGCAGGGGTAAGGAGATGTTTGTGTTGCATGGAAGGACAAGCATTTTTGGGCAGCAGTAGGTATGGTCATGTCTTCTATCAATGAACTAGTCTAGATGTACTGTAACTTTATACTTATGACTGACTTTTGTGCTGAATACAAAGGTAGAGGAACAATAGACTGCAAACTGCCGTCCTGGTCAAGCAATGGATAGAACAATCACAATACGTTACTGCTGGAACTAAGACGCCCACCGTTACCAGATGTATACAATATAGAAATATTTAAATTTACTTGGAATATTCCTCTCTTCCACAACATTTGTCTTTGCTATTATCTGTAAAGTTATCGAGAGGAAGCGTGATGCTGGAAGGCACACCAATAGAGAGAGATTTCTTTTCTTCAGGAAATAAAGGTACTTAGTGTGTGTTTTTAACTAGTTCTTGGTACGTCTAAGAGCTTAGAGAGATAAAAATAAAAACTTCAGAATTTAGAAGAATTACAGTTATGGAGCAATGGATAACTAGATAAAAAGAAGAGGTATTGAAAGTTGCTGCTTTAAGGTGCACAAAGCAATGTGTAATTGCAGACCCTGCCTTAAGTCACAAGAACCCAAAGGTCTTATGTTGACCAGCCTGTGTAGTCACCTGCACAAAAGCAGTTTCAAGGTGAAGGAAGGAGGAACTGGACCAGTGAAGGCAAACATAGAACAACAGGTGACACAAATTGAAAAGACCCTCTAATTGTACAGAGCCACCCAGAATATGCTCAGTATTTGAAGTAGCAGCAAAAATGCAGAAAATTAAATGTCTGTTCTCCCACACAAATAGCCAAAAATTTAGCCATACAAGACCTACAAATGGTTTGCTGAAGTCAGATGTGATCAAGTATGATCAAGTTCTTGTGTATCACAGATTAAGAGTAATTACACAGTACAGTGGTTTCCAAACTATGATTTAAGAGGGCAAACAGACCACCAAGAAGTACAAGAGCTCTTGAATAAGCCCAATAAACATATCAATCACTGAGTCACCACCATCATATGTGAATGCGGAAATAGGTTCCTTGCAAAGACAGATGTAGGTAGATGTATGCACAGAGTTGGTAAAAGGAGAGACTCACAGCTGAAGCAAACAAGCCCACTCTACAGGATGATAGCCTGGCAAAAACTTGAGAGAGACATAGCAAGAATACGATGCACCTCAATTTCAGACATCTTAACAAGGCTATCCCAAAACAGCATTCCTCAGTCCCCATACCAGACATTCGGTACAGCCAAATTGCTAAAAACATACTTAGTAATCCATACAGATACTAAAAAATCAGAACAGATAATCAACTGTCTGAACTACATAATTTGAAGGGGAATTAAAAAAAAAAAATAAATTTCCATCTGCTTATTTTTGGCAATCAAATCAGCTGACAAAGTATTTTTGCTAATGAACACAGAAAAACCTGAAGGTACTGCCAGCATTTGTACAATAGCTGATGACATGATAAGAGCATGAGTTCAGACAGAGGCTGAAGCTAGAGATGGCAAAAGCCCAAGCAGAAAATTTTAAGGACAGTCCAGGTAAAATCTAGTTTGTGATGAAAGAAGACAAATGCCTGGGACACCTACTCTTATCTGACGGAACCTACCCAGTGGGTTTGAAGCCCCTTCTAACTCTGAAATTGCAGAGTGTTTCAGAAGATCCAGTTGCAGAATATGCCAGATGAAACCTATTTTGTCCACTATGGCAACTGCTACATGACAACAGCCTAGCAACCAAGAGGACAAATACTCCTGACAGGAGAGCCAAGTCACCTTCTACAGTCAAGACTGTGCCTACACATAATGACCACTGGTGCCCAGCACTGCAGTCACAGCAAATTGAGACATCAGTAGAGCACCAGGGCAACACAAATGGAAAACACCTAACACCACGTTTGCATACATAGCACACTTATTTATACTTAAAGAACAGCAGAAGCAACAACTGACATCTGCACCAGGAATTAGAACTGCCATCACCATCTTTAGAGATGCACTTTACATAAGGAATGTCAGTAAACAAATTAACAAGTGGAAATAGGTTATTCATTCTGGCTTGACAGTACAACACATATGACACTTTCATTTGGGCACTGCACGAAGAAACAGACTCAGAGTAGTAAAGATTGACTTCTGACCAGTTAAGTGTTAATAATACCTGACACACATGGATAAGGATTAATCAGGGAGTTGTCAGGACTGGTATAATAACGGCTGCTTGAAATGCTGTTCAGTGGGAAGGATTCTAAAAATGAGAATACATTCACTTAGCAGTATATTGCAGTGCTCTCTTTAAAATTAATCATGAATAATCATTAGAGGGCTTCTGGTTGGAGGGAGGGAGTATTTCACATGACCCAGATCCTGGCTGTAAATCTACACAGATGGGATTATAGCTGTCTGGTATCTAATAATGAGAGCTCTGTTTTAGACTTACACTTTTTATTTCACTCTTGGTCTCTAATATTGGGAAGCAATGACAGTTAGAAGTGCAGCAGTTTTAGCCAACAAGCATTCTGATATTGCTAGGATTGAGAAAACTATGATGTAAATACAACTGTGCATGTGGGAGGTTGTCAAAGACGTATACTGGAGACAAAACTGTGATTTCTGCTGGTGGAAACCTTTTTTTTTTGCTGTGTTGCAATTATGTTTTTCTGCATTCAAGCCTAATGTTGTTATGTTACTAATGCTGTATTTAATTTTAAGTACCTGAATGGTCTGATTAAGGCACCATTCAACTGCTTAAAGTTAGATGTCAGGATGATTCAGTTGCCTAAAATTAAGTATGCATATAATTATCCTGGTAAATTGAACTCTCTCTTTTTCAGTCCTGTGGGTAGTACTGGATCCAGAAATGCTGTTAACAGAAGCAATAAAGCAGCTAGAAAGGACAGAATGCAGCTGAATACTTTTTGCCGTAACAAGAATTCAATAGTTGATAGATGCTGTTGCTTCTCATATCAAAGTTAAAAAAATTAACTGCAGACTAATAATGCAGATGAGTATCCCAAATTTTGAATTTCTTCCATTCTAACTCCAGCACCCTAATTACATTGCCATCTTGCTTCCCTCACTTTGAGATTGTCTTATTAGTCCTCTTAGAGACGAACTAGAGTTACTTCTAGTCTACTACTAACACCAACAATGCAGCAAAAGGATTATATTCTTTCCTATTAGAAAAAATTCTTCATTATCATAGTTGCTCACTCCTAAAAATGAGCTGAGAGCACTATTTTGATTTCTTTCTCCTGTTCTAGTCAGGTACCAAACACTGTCTCATTGCCCCATTAATCTGTGGTTAATCTGTGCATTAATGTGCTTGAATGCAAATTCTATTTAATAAATAATTTAGGGCCAAATACTGCTTAGATATGGTAAGTACCTGAATTTCTAATGTGCACGAAGGTTAAATACTTGTCAAAAATACCTTATGTTCTCACATCTAAATTATCTCTCAGGAAAGAACAGATTTCTCAGTCATGTCAAAATGTATCACCTATAAATTTGTAGTCTTGAATTTACAATACCTATAGACAGATTTGTATATACTATACAACAATGTATATGCTGTTACACGTGGAAGTGCCTTTTCAGCCATAGGGATGCAAACTGTTGATCAATGTGAATGGCATCGACTTCTGTATTTGTGATCTTTACACATACTACATAAAAACTGTGATGACACTAGTGAAAAATATTGGTACGCAATACCAAAGTGTAATTTAAGTCAGAAGACATCAGCAGTCTTTGGCCACACTGAAATTCTCCCTCTCCCCAGGAGGTGGGCTTTGAATTTCCAGGTGAGATGGCTTCATCACTATTTATGATGGCTTGCTTCTGTTTTTTTCTTTTTCTTTTTTTCTTCTACTTTCGCATTGTGTGATTTAATTGTTTTCTTCTGAAGGAGAGAAGGTTTTCTATTCTTTGCCTGCTGTGGTATGCCTTGCATCAAAGCATCTGTAATTATTTATTCTGCATTTCCTGCTGTGGTGCAGGTGAGAATATATTTCTGAAAGTGGCTGGTTATATGTTCCTGTGAATTTATGCTAAAAGGAAAAAAAAGCAAGGTCAGCTTTTATTTAGTCCTGCAATTTTACTCCATTAGGGTTTTGTATTCATTAAATACAACTTGATGAGGTCCACCTATCTACTTCCCAACATAAAGGAAAGTTTCCCCTACGTTAACATGCAACTGACGTTAGACTGCTTTGTTTTCCCTCTTACACCCTTCTCAGCGACACATGCCTTGAGCACAGAAAAATATTGTGGAGAGATTACATACAAAGTCTTTGCTTAGCAGAAAGTGGAAATACTTTAAGGAGCTGAGAGAACACATGAAGTCCTACAAATCCAGCTTGGGCTGGGCATCCTGTCAAGGGCTGGAGCAAAGTGTTATGTCCCAACCAAGATTCACGGTCTTCCTGCCAGAACAGGTGAGCTGTGAAAACATAGGTTGACCACGATGCTTTGCCCAGCAAAAGCTCATGGATTGCTTTCGTGGTCATCCACTACAGGCCATGCTCCTTAGCTCTTGATGTCCGCAGCAGCGAAGAGCACAGGGAGACCTCTATCCTTGCCAAGGATAATAATACACTGCAGATCTGCAAGCCTGTCTTGGATCTCCACACAGCTGAAGTTCGAGGGTCTACATTTATGTGTCAGAAAAGCACAAAAGACTGTTCAGAAGAGAAACTACTACTTTTATGGAAAAAGATGAGCAGAAAACCTCTGAAAAAAATGCAGATCAACCAAAACACCAAGTCCTTGTCTTTTCCCACAGAATCTCAGACCCACACTTCCTGCCACAATGTATGGTATTTACATAAAGTTTTTTCGTCTACATTAACTATTGTTGAGCTCATTTTTTGTTTTTATTAAACCTTAATATTTAAAGATCTACCCAGCTATCTGCACTTTAACACTGTGGTCCACAAAGCTAGAGGAGTGTACAGGAACTGCCCTTTGCAGTATTTATCACTTAAGAGCAAATCACTTACCCTCAATTATGTTTACCCAACTGTAAAATAGGGGCAATAAGCCTTGTATCAACTTTGAAAAATAAGTATTATTAATGCTTGTTTAAGTGCTTTGTTATGCTTGAATGGAAAAGGAAATTATTATTATAATTTTAAGTGAAGCTTAATTATAAAACTGTTAACATAAGCATATTAGAAAAATGAACTCTGAATCACAGGCCAGCAATAGCTCATTTACCCTTAGAACAGTACAAGATGATTTCATATGCATCTTGCTATCACTAATCCCCACTTTTCTAAATCCTACATTTGTTTTCCACATTAAAGCTAAGAGTAGGCAACATGCAAATTAAATTTAGTGTCTAATCCATCAAGAAACAATACCCACTACCTTACTTGGTGACATGCCAATACTGGAATCTTGATTAAAAAAATAGCCTCCATCCAAAACTATTCTGTTTGCTATTGTAATGGGTTTGCATGGCAAGGTTTTGACAGCAGGGGGGCTACAGGGGTGGCTTCTCAGAAGCTACTAGAAGCTTCCCCTATGTTGAGTAGAGCCCATGCCAGCTGGCTCCAAGATAGACCCACCGCTGGCCAAGGCCAAGCCAATCAACAACAGTGGTAGAGCCTCTGGGATAACATATTTGAGAAGGGGGCAAAAACTGTGCAACACCAGCAGCAGTCAGAAGAGAGAGAAGTGAGAATATGTGAAACAACTATGCAGACACCGAGGTCAGTGAAGAAGGGGGGGGAGGAGGTGCATGACCTCCCCCTGCAGGTGACGACCTGGTGAAGACCATGGTGAAGCAGGCTGTCCCCCTGCAGCCCATGGAGGTTAATGGTGGAGCAGATATCCACCTCCAGCCCATGGAGGACCCTGTGCTAGAGCACATGGATGCATCCAAAGGAAGATGTGACCCCATGGGAAACCCAAGCTGGAGCAGGCTCCTGACAGGACCTGTGACCCATGGAGAGGAGCCCATGATGGAGCAGGTTTGTTGGCAGAACTTGCGACCTTGTGGGGGATCCACACTGGAGCAGTCTGTTCCTGAAGGAGTACACCCTGTGGAAGGAGTCATATTGGAGAATTCATGGAGGACTGTTTACCATGGGAGGGACCCCACACTGGGGCAGGGAAAGAGTGTGAGGAGTCCTCCCCCTGAGGAGGAAGGAGCGACAGAGACAATGTGTGATGAACTGACAACAACCCCCATATCCCATCCCCCTGCACTGCTGGCGGGGGGAAGGTAGAGAATATAGGGAGTGAAGTTAAGGCCAGGAATAAGGGAGGGGTGGGGGGAAGGTGTTTTAAGATTGAGTTTTTATTTCTCGTTACCCTACTCTTATTGGATTGGTAATACATTAAATTAATTTTCCCCAAGTTGAATCTGTTTTACCCATGACGGTAATTGCTGAGTGATCTCCCTGTCCTTATCTTGATAAAACGAGCCTTTCATTGTATTTTCTCTCCCCAGTCCAGCTGAGGAGAGGTGTGGTAGAGCAGTTTGGTGGGCTCCTGGTGTCCAGCCAGAGTATATGCTATATATATACAACAGCTATATACTAATTTAAGCTATGCATGTGATTGTCACTGGCACAACTCTTAACCTGGAAAACAGGCTAACTTAACAAGATCAACTTACAAACTTACCAAGATAACTTAAAATTTGTAGTAAGATTCTCTTGCAATGTTACACACAAATCCTAGACAGCATAGTTCTTCCTTTAATCAAACAACAATGTAAAATCCTTTAAGTGGCTTGCTTAGAAGGTGACTTAGGACTTACAAAAGTCTATGATACTGAAGATAGTAAAGTTTTTGTCAGGAAAGAATTAAGCAAAATAACTTGCTTTTACCTGACATAGCTTATTTGTCAAAACAAGTATCACTTCAAAGCCTCACTCCCAAACCTTCCACAAGCTTAAGCTCTGTCACTTATACAATTTAAGCAAATAAAGACAGAACTCCAGGCTCATTTTCAGACAACAAACAGAAAGAAAAGCCAACTATCTGACTCCGTTTCCCCCTACTTGTACTTACCACCTACTTGTACGTCAGAGGCTTATCAGAAGACGTAAATGACCATAAAATCTACTTAAATGAGGCACCACTCACAAACCTTTTAAAAAGAAGGTAAATATTTGAGACTAAAACGATGCGTCTTTGAAAAGGCTCCTCCACAGTTGTGTATTAGTGCTATTCTCTGCCCAGAATCGGTATCTCTTTGCGAAGGCAATAGTAGTTTTCAGAAATAGTCACACAAAAAGAAAAGAAACACTTCATGCTGTGGAGGGGTGTGGGGAGGCAATGTGCGAAGCAACAAAAAACCAAAACCTAAATTGATATCCAGCAAAAACCCTGTCTTGAGATGAAGAGGTGCATGAACAGTTGTTGTCCAACATTAACGCAAAGCAGGTGTCTGTATCAGCAAACAGGATTTGAGCAGAACTGAAGGAGATATTCATTCATCACTGAATGTCAACAGGAATATTTCGTCTAAATTAAATATTGTAAGCTTAAAAATCAAAACTTAAAAGGAAACACAGCTCTCTAGATTTACAACAGCAGTAAGAAAACTGTCAGTAAAATCAAGAGATTTCTGTCAATCGTGGTCATGAGATGCAACAGCACCCAGGTGTGGTTGGACTTTGCCCTGGAACATGGGAGCAGACAGCAGATTGTCACCACTATTCCCTCCCATCTGTATTGCTCTTGGAGCATCATCTCACATGCCAACCCCAGCACCCCTCCCCCAAGGACAAGATGGGAAAAGGAAAATGGGATGGTGGGAGAGTAAATCCACCAAAATGATTTGTCAAAACAAGCACTGATGCCTTATAGACAAAGGGAAAATAAGGACAGTTGCAACAGTAAAGCCTTAGTGCTAAAAGGTGCCTGACAGACTAGTTGATACATACAATGTCACAGAGTTATAGCAGAGTATTGCTACAGAAGCGACCAGGAAAACTTACAGTTAAGAACCAGAATGTCTGTGGTTCTTTCTGCAGCCGTACCTTGTCTCCGTCCCCTGGTGATATTTAGGAATAAGGCTGGGGGTGGCATGTCAATGTCCATGGGACAGGATCCGAGGGTACTGAGGAAGCTGGCAGAAGTGCTCACCAAGCCACTTTGCATCATTTATCAGCAGTCCTGGCTAACCGGAGAGGTCCCAGTTGACTGAAGGTGATGCCCACCCACAAGAAGGGCCGGAAGGAGGATCCAGGGAACTACAGGCCTGTCAGTCTGACCTCGGTGCCTGGGAAGGTTATGGAGCAGATCATCCTGATTGCCATTATGTGGCACATGCAGAGCAACCAGGTCATCAGGCTCTGTCAGCATGGGTTCATGAAAGGCAGGTCTTGCTTAACTAACCTGATCTCCTCCTATGATAAGGTGACCCTCTTAGTGTATGAGGGAAAAGCTGTGAGTGTTGTTTACCTGGACTTCAGTAAAGCCTTTGATACTGTTTCCCACAGCATTCTCCTGGAGAAACCATCTGCTCATGGCTTGGAGGGGTGTACTCTTTGCTGGGTAAAAAAGCCTGGTTGGATGGCTGGGCCCAGAGAGTGGTGGGGAATGGAGTTAAAACCAGTTGGCAGCTGGTCACAAGTGGTGTTCCCCAGGGCTTGTTACTGGGACCAGTTCTGTTTAATATCTTTATCAATGACCTGGATGAGGGCATCGAGTGCATCCTCAGTAAGTTTGCAGATGACACTACGTTAAGTGGGAGTGTCGACCTGCTTGAGGGTAGGATGGCCCTACATAGGGATCTGGACAGGCTGGATCGATGGGCTTAGGCCAACGGTATGAGGTTCCACAAGGCCAAGTGCCGGGTCCTGCACTTGGGTCATAACAACCCCATGCAGCGCTGCAGGCTTGGGGAAGTGACTGGAAAGCTGTCTGGCGAAAAAGGACCCAGGGGTGTTGGTTGACAGCTGGCTGAATATGAGCCGGCAGTGTGCCCAGGTGGCCAAGAAGGCTGATGGCATCCTAGCCTGTATTGGGAATAACGTGGTGAGCAGGACTAGGGAAGTGATCATCTCCCTGTACTCAGCACTGGTAAGGCCCCACCTCAAATACTGTGTTCAGTTTTGGGCCCCTCACTACAAGAAAGACATAGAGGTGCTGGAGCACATCCAGAGCAGGGCAACAAAGCTGGTGAGGGGCCTAGAGAACAAGTCTTAGTGGAGTGGCTGAGGGAACTGGGGTTGTTTAGCCTGGAGGCTCAGGGGAGACCTTATCGCTCTCTACGGCTACCTGAAAGGATATTGTAGAGAGGTGGGGGTCAACCTCTTCTCACTAGTAACAAGTGATATTACAAGAGGAAATGGCCTCAAGTTACACCAGGATAGGTTTAGACTGGATATTAGGAAAAATTCCTTCACAGAAAGAGTTATCAAACGTTAGAATAGGCTGCCCAGGGAAGTGGTAGAGTCACCATCCCTGGAAGTATTTAAAAGACAGGTAGATGTGGTGTTCAGGGACATGGTTAAGTGGTGGTTTTGGCAGTGTTAGGTTGACGGTTGGACCTGATGATCTTAAAGGTCCCTTCCAACCTAGACAATTCTATGATTCTATGATATTCCAACAACTAATTCAGAGCCACAAGGTCATCCACTGGGTTGCTTGCTCTTCCTTCCTGCATGCACCCATGATGTTGGCGATTTCCCTGTCTTCCAGACAGCTTAGTTGAAGGCAAATGTTTTGCTAATTTTGAACTACCAACAGTGTCAGACACTTACTTCTACTCTCCTACTCCAAAATTTATTAACAGATCAATGTCGTAATTGGAATAGATATTTCAAATGCTGGTAACTAATTGCACTTGTTTCTTTGGCAGATTTTCCCATGGCACTGGCCTTCACTGCTTGTCCTACCAAACAACTTCAATGACAAAGGCTTAATATCATATTAGCAGGAGGCTTTTTCTGCCCTCTTATGCAAACACCCTTTACATTGTCCTTCGTGTTTCTAGACCACTGGTTCTGCAAGCATAGCACACTTGTCAGCTAGACTTACTGAACATTTAACAAACATTCACTGACTATGTGAAACTCTCCTGCAAATAAATTGCTGTATGTCACGTACAGCATCAGAATTACCTTGTCCTGGACTCCAAGAACAACCATGTCAAAGTTGCCACCATTTGCTCTGCACCACCTTCCCTTTCTCTTCTTGTTTTTACTCCTGGGGTTACATTACATTTCAACACCAAACATGGTACTTTGCAAACAAACAAACACTTCTGTATCATATGCAAGGACAAATCAATTAATTCACTGACTCTATTTAAATCTCAAAGGCCAGCTGTGATTTACTACATATTTTATTTATTAAAAAAAAAAAAAAAAAGACTGACAAGTCAATGCAAATAAGCAAGGTTGATGATGCAGTGTGCTAGAGAATTAAGCCATAAAATTAAGCATGCATAAGCATGGAAAATAGTGCAAAATACCACATGCACAAAGAGGCCAAGTTCTGTGGCCTGAGGAAATAGCTTTGTATTGCACAAATTTACTGCATTTTATATCTCACAAAAGGAAATTACAATAAACCCCAGAATTCCTTTATTTCTTTAACTCCCCATTGTACATGTTATGAGGAAGCCATCATTAAAAGGCTGACATTTAACATGAAAAAAATAACTGAGTATAAGAACTAAGTGCCAAAAATGAACTGTAATACCAAAGCAACACCATTTTCTGATGGTAAATTTGAGCAATTTAATGGCAGCATCTGTTCTTTTTGATAAGTTCGCAGATGTATTTTGGGCCTCACACTAACTGAAAGAAAATGCTTGTATCTCTTACTAAAGAGCAATATTTAATATAATCTCCTAAAATCAAAACCATAACGAAAGTCTTATTTATTCTGATGACTTACTAGCCTAGCAAAAGCTTTGAGCCCAAATATTTCTTTTTACTATAGGAACAAAGTGATTATAGTGATGAATTTCACATTATCCGTCCACAGTACTACTCAGTACTGAAGATGGAATAATGGCTTAGATCTCTTTTGACACCATTTTTTATTTTCATACATGGTAATAAAGAGAAGAATGTTTTATTAATGCACAACAGTTCAACCTACCAGGAGATACACCAATACCATTAACCATGAATATAAATTAAAATTTTGGGCTTTATGGCTCGTCATATAGTCATTAAAGCTACTGTAAACAATATCAGATGGAGGTGTAATCAACATGAAAGGCTCTCCATGGGTTTAGGTGTAATCAACATTACAAAGCCCTTTATGTGCTGTAAGTGAAATGATGTAACAGATATAAATCCAGCATAATGGCACAGTTAAATTTAAGTCTTATTTTGTTTAAAACTAATTCTGCCTCTACCTTGCTATGTCTATCCCCATTCTGCTTCCATCTAGCTGCTGAGTCTGCTAATTACCTTTACATATGCCTGTCCTTTGGAGCAGTGATACCCAGTCTTTCCAAACTGCAGCCTGGTGCTACAACACAAAGTTCCTGGAGGACAGAGACATTCGCTTTCACGGACAAACAGAAGGCATTCATGGCACTCTCTCCCTCAGATAACCCTCAGCTCCAACTTGAAGCTTGCATTAGAACATAAGGATTGCAAATAAATAACAACATAGGTTTGAAGTGTCAAAAGCAAGTGCCTCATATGAAAAAAGGTCAGCAAGAGAAATCTTGCAAAACAAAGATACATTGCTTTTTTGTTGTCTGTTCTATCTTTTCCCCAGCCAGAGACATGGTGTCCAGTGAACTAACTGAAACAGTTACTGATTTCTGAACTGGACAGCAGCAAGAAAATGTTGAGGATCTTTCAGAGATTACGCTATGCAATGAATTAAGGCTTTACGGATTGAATAAAGGGGTATCCTAGGTAAGGAAGCCTGCTTCATTTCCAGCATGGCTACTAAACTGTCTCATTACAACCAAGCTTTTTAAGGTACAGACTTATGGTCTGAACTTGCTCTACGTCTTGAACATGCATTTTTCTCATGGAGGTGAATTTTCACAGTATTGTGTTGAGTCATTTAACTTTCTTTAAAGTTTTTAACTTCACGCTTACTTATTACCTTCAGCTGCACTAGACACAACACGAGCCTGCAGATCTAACCTAAAATCATGCTGCTGCTCTTCTGGACATTCCACACAGTATTACTTTGAGCATCTGTTTTCGGAAATATCCACCAAACCTCTTCATGGACAGTTTCTAACACAGAACCAGAAAATGATGAAACTAAGAAGCAACTCAAAAGCAACTAAAAAATAATTCTGAGAGGAAAGGGCAGACACTGAAAAAGAACAGAGGTGATGGATGCAAGAGAGCAGCAGAGGAGTTTTAACAGTTTTGTGGGTAAGGCACAGCAATAAGAATAACTTGATTCTGGAATCTGTTTTTATTTCAGAAACAAGTTCTAAGGCAAAATACTGGTAATCCTGATGGCTGAAATAAAAAAAAAGAAAGCTTCCTCCCTTTCACCGCTCCAAAGAGCTCTGGATGGGATCAAAAACAGAGTTCTGCTGGCATCTGCAGAAAGCAGAAGAGAGGCATTTAGGGAACTAGTGGAAAGGCCACATGTTCTCTGTTTTGTTTGGTTTTTGGTATTCTTTTTAATCGATATCTCCAAAGCATATTTGGAGGACACTTCTGTTAAAAAGAAGTATGTAAGTAAGCGGAGAAAAGTTTATAGCTACAATACCATATGGAAGGCTAAGACAACTATGTCTAGCATTTGTGCTTCACCATTGTCTAAGGTATTAACTTTCACTTTTAGCATGCAAAAAGAGTATCCTGGAAAAAGACGAAGGGCATGAGGCTAAAAGTCTGTGTAAACGATGATGTAGCAGAATCCTGTAGAAGATGTAGAAGATGTCTGCATGCAAGACAACTGTGTTACCTGTGAAAATGACATGTATTTTAATAAAAGTGCTTAAATTGCAGACAAAGTAAGTGTAAGGGACGAGCCCCAAATGACTGCACTGTGAGCCTGGACAAAGACAAAATGGAAGTCAGGTGGAGGGACCTACTGTCACTTCTCTTGATTTGCCATAACAGGTTTCTTCCACATCATGGAAAAGTACTGGTGTCTCAACCACTCTAGGAGCAGAGGCCAATAAACGGGGGCATGTGCAACGCTGAGGGGCTTCATTCGATACCGAATACTCCCTGTTGGTAGGTCAGATGCTGGATCCAGGACTGGTCATCTCTCCCTCTCTCTCTCTCTTGTTTCTTTTCCTCTCTGTCCCTCTCTCTCTCTTTTCTTTCAGAGCTGTTAAGTAACACAAGGCCTACCTTGAGTTCCACATAGTTTAGGTAGAAATAGTTGTGAGAGTGCAGTAGTTACAGAATACTTGTTCTCTGTATTCCCATTAAAGTTGATGTTTATGTACAGACCTTGAGTGTTATCTCACCTTAACCTACACCGAGGGGATCTGCGAATCTTAGTCACTTCCCCTCCCCACAGGTGGGACATGACAGTCAGCAAAGCAGTAGTGTTTATCTAGAGCAGCAAGAAATGGAGTAGGCGGTGGAACAGAAGTAGCTCACATCACAAAATCAGGAGAAGCTTCAACTGGGCTTTGTAACCCAGCAGGGCAGGTAACAAAAACCTGAAGCTTGACGACACCAAAGTCTGTGTGAGGCATTACTGGAAAAGGGAATAAGCATGCAACTGCTAGGTCAGGTTGCTCAATGAAGACAACTACTGTGAAATAGCATTAGTCCTACTTCAGGGGTATTGGTTTGTATCCTTTCTATCTACTTAGCCAATTTTTTCTTTTCATAGAATGGTTTGGGTTGGAAGGGACCTTTAAAGGTCATCCAGACCAACGTCCCCTGCAATGAGAATCTTCAACTAGATCAAGTTGCTCAGAGCCCCGTCCAACCTGACCTTGAATGCTTCCAGGGATAGGACATCTATAACTTCTCTGGGTAATCTGTTCCAGTGTTTCACCACCCTCATTGTAAACAATTTCCTCCCTATATCTAGTCTGAATCTACTCTCCTTTAGTTTTAAACCATTAGCCCTTGCTCTATCACTACAGGCCCTACTAAAAATTCTGTCCCCTTCTTTCTTTTAAGTCCCCTTTAAGTATTGAAAGGACGCAACAAGGTCTCCCCAGAGCCTTCTCTTCTCCAGGCTAAACAATCCCAGCTTTCTCAGCCTTTCCTCATAGGAAAGGTGTGTTCCAACCCTCTGATCATTTTTTGGCACTCCTCTGGATCCACTCCAAGAGGTCCATGTCTTTTTTGTACTGAGGGCTCCAGAGCTGGATGCAGTACTCCAGGTGGGGTCTCCACCAGAGCAGAGTACATTGGCTAATTAAACTGATTTATGCTTGCAGATGATTAAAATTAGCTCACTAGCCCTAGAAGTTTTCTCCGCAATATTTCCAGGTGTCAGGTCAGAGGCCAAACTTATTTTAGTCATCACCACTTACATCCCAATTTGGACTTTGTTGCTAACTTTCAAATCCTGACAGAAGATTTAGAATTTATTACTTTTTTTTCCTCTCTCTTTCCTATTAAAAAATAAACTAAACTAAAATAAAACATTGTCATGTATGATGGGCTAAAGTTTGATTTATGTACCTGAGGGTCTCTAGGAAGTAATTTTACGTATAATTTTTTTTTTGCATTTTAGAAACTGCCACTATTGCCTTCAGTCTATTAGTCAAAGTGTCTACCTTCACCAGTGGTTGTGTTCTCTCCTGTCACAATTCAACATTGCTCCTCTGAAAACACCCAAGCAATTCTAGCTTGAAGCAGCTCAAAGTCTGCTTTGATCTATTCTGATCTCTTACCAGTTGTACAATACAGAGCTCACACATAAATTAATCATTAGTGCAGAACTACTCTTACAGCAGGGAAAAAACAGTAGTACTTGGACAAGCATTAGCAATTCAAGTGCACTTGATATTCATTTACTCTGAAATCTTGGATATCATGACTCAGCTATGATTTTCAAGGCCACTAAAGCCTAATTCAATCACAGCTCTCTTCTTTGCAATTCTTTCCAGTTACAGGAGAGCCATGAAGAAGAGCATCTGGTCCTGTATACTAGCTAAACCCTTAAGAAAAGCTGCAGCATAAGTAGCTCAGATAACAGTATCACAGACAACTACACAGGACAGTATGAGACATTCCTCACTATTGCAAAAGGCATTTGAGAAAGAAAAAGAGAGAGAGAGGTATGTGTGGCTTTATTTTCTTTTCATTAACACAACCAGAATCCAGGGTCAAAAAGCTTGTATTCCTGATATCATTCAAAATTTGAGCCAAGTTTTAGTTTTTCTTTCCTTCATTGACAAAAAGAACACAGAACTAATGAGATTCACATGATAGCCACAGAACTATAAAAATAGACTACACAGCACAAGGGATACATCTAGATTGTCTTTGTTGGTATTGTTTCCATGACCCCACCAATTTGTGCTTCATTGGTTAATTGGTATGGATTATTTGGTGTCCAGACCATTCAGATGAACAAACTCTTCAGCCAACTAGCCAAATTCTTACTAAGTTTCAGATGGAAAAATATTTGGAGCAATGTGCATCTAAACTGATCATGGGAGATGGAACCAGGGAAAATTCTCTTTCTAACTGCCCACCTTCAAGATACAATAAAATGTGCATATAGGTTTCCTTATATATAAGGAACTATATTTCATTTTATAATTTTACCATTTGATAGCCATTTGGGGGGATCTTGACAATTATTAAAAAAAAAAAAAAAAAGTACTTCCCAGGCCAGATTCTACCTGGTAGGGATGCTGGGCTGTTTGTCCATGCATAACTGTGTTTCCAAGAAAATTTGCTGTAAAATTTATCCCACCACTGCTGACACTGAAAACTTTTGCTGTAATTTTCCTATTAGTTGGTTTGTTTCCTGGACCGTATCCTAGGGTTTTATGCCCTTTTGGTTTTCAGAGAAAACCTTAAAAATGAAACCCAAAGGTAGCCTACCAGCTCACAAAATGAAAATCAAACAGCCTCTGAGTCTGAACATTTCACTCAAGGTTTTTGAATACTTCAGTTTTGACAATACTGCTTCACATGCGACTGCTTCACATGCGACAGTTTCAGCCACATGTGGTGTTGACAGTCAGATATTTTTTCCCACATTAATGATATATAAGAGCTCAGAAATGAAGCTAGGATGAAGTGGAGGAAAAGTCTGTAGTCCAGAAACTGAATCTCCATTAAATCAGAGAAGAAATTTTCTGCAGCAAACCTAGTGCCACTTAAAAACCAACATTAAATCAAACCTACAGAATGCAAATCTCAATTGATGTAAATCATCCCATCTTTACTGCAATCAATGTAATTATACAGAGGATTTGAAGCTACACATGTGAGCTCAACTAACAATTGCCACAACTACCTAAAAAAGCCAAAACCAAGCAGATATCCTTGTCTTTTTTTTTCAAAATCCTCAAAAGAAAATAAGAGAATTGCTATATGGGTTTGTTAGATTAAGGAATATACATCACTTTGAAACCACTGTTTTTATGGAAGGATTTATAGTTCATTGTCATTTGTACAAACATGCAGGTATTTTTTTCAACTTTCTTCTGTCATGGAAGACATCCACCAGATTCTCTTCATGCAGCTGGACAGATAACAAAATTAATTTTAAGTACAACAGCAAATCAAGCATTCATAATGCCATAAAAACATATATCTACACACCGATGACTGAAATTTAACATAAAATTAATGAAGGAATTTAAGTAGCATTATGATTCACAATTAAGCCTTTTGCAGGAACAGCTCAGAGAGGATTTTGGTTTTGGTTTTGTTTCAAGAAAAGCAGCATTACAATGTATTTTTCTTTTTTGCTTGCCCTTTTTTTTTATGTTCCTATTTAAGGATATGAATCAATCTACAAATACTATCTCTGACTTTTCTTAGGTAAATTATATACACAGTTTTTGGGATACGCATGAACTAGTGAAGTTAAACGGTGAAAACTCACCAACAACCATAATGACTTAGGTTCAGAAAAAAATTTGCTTAGAGAGTACAGGGACGGGAACATCTGGATACCATCATAGGTCATTATGTCATCTGGTTCTGATGTGCAACCAAGAAAAATCATCACATCCACTCTATGATACACAGGGTAATTAATTTCTCCCTGCTTTCTTTTCTGTGCTCTATTTCAATCCTAACAACTTATAAAACAAGAAAATCCTCCCATCCTTCTCTGCTCTCATGAAAGATGATGCAGTGTTGGCAGGCCAGAAACAGAGAGCACTGACATCTGCTCAGCCAACCCTACACACTACTCCAAGGAAAGTAACCCTACTACCTAATACCTAACTGGAGTTACATTTTTCCAGAAAAAAAGGCAGTAAGGAAGCACATTAGGAAGTCTCTGTATCATATGCTGCATTGATCTAGACAAACTGCCTTGGGATAGTAGTCATGTTAACACTGAGCTACATACACGATAAATTACTCCAGAATTTGCTGTATAAACATTACCTTTAGCAATGATTTCATATCCGCTACGAATCAGAGCTTCTTATCAGGATGCTATTACATCTTCATAGTACTGTCAAAGACCCTGCAGTCTTACAGTGGGTTCACACAAGAAGAAATTTTTTTGGGGGGGATAGGACTAATATCTACCCTTGATATCACTTTAAAAACAAACAAACAAACAAAAAAACAGCATTTGCAATACAGCCAGAACTTGTTCTTCATATTGAGCACGTAGAAAAGAGGTCATAAAACATGAACTGGGCAGAAAATGTTGAATCAGGAAACAGTATTTTCAAACACAAAGAAACAATTTCTTCCCCCCAAAAAAATCAGACTTCTGAAAGATGGGAGGACACAGCAAAAGAAACATTAATGATCACTTATCTTGTTCTCACTTTTCTTTACCAGATATTTAGCTAATCATGACTGAGGACAGAAGCCTTTGCTAGATGGATTTTTCCTGTGAGATTTCTGATCATTCTTATATTCTTAATCTTCTTTAAAGTGATTAAAAACTGTAAGCCTGAACAACTTTGATCTTTATAAGACAAAGCCAGAGCTATTCAACATCCAGCAGCTCAAGAATGCCTATTTAATACTTACGTCTCCTCAAACCCATCACAGGTGGATTGCTGTTATTAATTTTGCCAGGAATTTAGAGTGCATTAAGAAGGCACAAGTACTGCACCATGCCTGTGATGTTCACTCTCTTCTTGCCAACCTGCTACTGCACAGCAGTCTGCATCCAATGCAATAAGGATACTTCAGATGAGGCTGTGGACGTACAATGAGTTTAAATAACCTCTAAATAGCCTCACTCTTCTGGATAGTCCTCCATCTTGCGTATATACTTTTGTCCTTTCTCTTGTCTGCTATATTCCATCCCAACACACAATAGTTAAGAAAGAAGGATACATGACATTAACATCATACTTGCCGCATTGCATCAGTAACCCTGTACATATCTCTCTCTCTCTTTTTTTACTCCTTTTTTATATTTGGGAAATGACTGCCTCAAGAGCTTAAAGCAGCTAACCTGATGCCTGTACAGGAGGTAGCATACTGCTGCCTTGAGCCTACTTGACCTAAACCCTGGTGCAGTGAGCATGAATGTGATAGGTGATGCTGCCAGTACTGCAGATGCTTCTTCCTACAGGAGCTATACTCTCCACTCGCAATCAATGCTCCCCATTCTTTCCGATACACACAGCAGCATAGGGATGGTGAGCAGAGGAAAAGCTGATGGTATTACACAGTATATTCAGGTTTCTGCTCCTGTTGACAGATTGTGATAAGAAAAGGCTTTTTTTGCTAAGAACAGTACACAAAGAAATAGGCACAGAGTCAACATACCACACTGAGATGTCTAGAAGAGGAAGCAGGAAAAATATTTCCCCGTGTGGTTACAAAATACTTCCCACCACTTTATATAATATGGGTTCATATGCCATACCCATAAACATAGTTGAATTTACTGCTGTCTTGGTCTCTTTTCCACCCTTCTGCTGGCACCATTCTCTGTGTTTTTTGTTATTGATTTGGCATTCTTCTGCAGGCTATTCAAATTATTTTAATACAACTCATAAGGATCACACTGAAAAACTGCCCAAAGGTTCAGAAGATATTTTTCTGACATTCTACTCCCATATTCTACAGCAATAGTCCTGGATATTTTCCATAAGGTTGGGAGGGGAGCCAGCCAAATACTGAGCTAGCCTGCCAGGTGGCACAGAGTTATTTTTTCCATCAGCAACTCAAAAAATACAGCAGACACACAAATATTTCACCTGATGTGTTCACAGGTCACACCTGGCACAAGGAAGTATTAAGCTCGTAAACTATCACTTCTTTTCAATAAGTACGGACTGACATACGGCAGAATACAAGCATTTGATCCATCAGTATGTCAAAGTGAAATTAAACAAGTGGGAATCCCCCAAAGACAGACATCTGCACTTGAATCTTTTATAAGAATTTCATTTTCACTTTTTAAATACACAAATAGCTTGACTTTTCCTAAACCAACCCAGATTACTGGAGGAATGCAAAGATACAGAACAGAGGTATGTCCATGTCTTTACAAGAATTCAGAAGGATAGCAAATCTTTGCTTTCCAATTAACTCTAAAAATAATTTTTTAAGACTATCAATCCCAAATGTCTAAGAACCATGTCATATACCCCCCAAATTCTGAGATACCTCTAGGGAATAATCTTGGGAGCAGGGTTATTCATTTTCAAAACTTCAAGCTTTCACATACTCAAGCTTCATTTTTTCTGGAATAAGGACAAAAAGCCTACTTTTTATTAAAAGAAAGCTCACAGTTCTCATATGTATGTGACACTGAGCCTAGAGCGTTATAAAACCCAAATACTGCAAGAATCAACAATGCTACATTTCAATATCATTTAATTAAAATACTAATCTTACAGGCTGCAGGGATCAGTAATATCAGAAGACAAACCAAAGATGGAGGGAAAAGGGATATGAATCTGAATGAGACGTAACAGCATTAAAAAAGAATGCTATGTGAGTTTAAAAGGGAGTGAAAACATCATGCAAAACAATACCTTGAGGAGACAAAATAAAGAAAAACAAAAAAAACAACAAAACCATGAATAAAGAAAAAAAAGACACCAGAAAAAATGCAAAAGCAGGAAAATTCCATTTTATGGGCTCTTCCAGCGAAGTTTATTAAAATAAAAGGTGGTCAAGTGTTTCCACTGAAAAGTCTGTAACTCAAAGTGAAGATCTCAGCACTTTCTGGAAAAAAATCCAGCCTCCTTGAAGAGTAGGGAAGGTGAACAGTTAAAGTGTTGGCAATTACAGGTCACTTCGGGAAAACGTTTGTTTGTATGTAGTTGATCACATGACAAACAGCTTTTTGAAATACACTAAGGCAACAGTTCTTAAATGGGAAAAATGTTGCTCATTGCATTGCCGCCATCAATAACAGATAAGAAGATTTTACATTTATCATATGCAGCAAATTTAATATAAAGAGGCTTTTTCTCTTAAAGAAGGAGGAGGAGCAAAACACAGGTTTCTCAGAGAAAATTTTGCTCTGAGCTCCTCTGATACAAGCCTAGTATAACCGTACCAAACACACTGGAGCTATTTTACATTTACTCAGCTAGATGGAGTTCAGAATTTCTCTTTATGCACTTAGCACTTACACAGGGATGAACATAAGAGAAACCAATGCAAAGCTTAATAAAAACATGTAACTCTAGTTGCAAGAAAAACATGTAACGCTAGTTGCAAGACACCAAGCCAAGACTTTCTAAAGAAGAAACATTTGAGGATCTTTCTGGAAGTGCTTAAAAAAAAAAAAATTACTTTGTCCCAGGTACTTCGATCATCTGCATAGATATGTTAAAGCCTCTCTCTCACATGATTTCTACCAAAATTACTAACTTAGCTTTACAAAACTCTCATTGCCCATAGCACTAATGTTATTTTCATGTTTAACCAAATATCCTAATTTTTTTCATTACCTGCTCTTTTTTGTGATGAATATTGGTAAGTACTTTTGTTTCCCAAATGCTACTTTTCCTGACCATTTTTAAAATTTGTTTGACAGTTAATTTGGTGGTCGTATGCTAAGTTTTAGACCTGGTTTCTGATATCACACACATGTTCCACGGTTATAAAGCTTGCATTTTTATGAACAGATATTGCTGAATGCAAAACACAGTTATATATTCAAACTGATTTGTATGCCTTAATGACCAATATTACCTGGAGAGAACCAGCACAGAAAGCATAAGCATTTGCACATCAAGGCCCCAAATTTCAAATTGTATTTGCTTCACATGTGATTACAGGACTGTATCCCTAATTCATACACATACAAAACTTTAAATACATGCTAAAGGATTGTATTATAAACCTGAAGACACCTACAGATATTTTCTGTGGAGCTGAAGACACCTACAGACATTTTCTGTGGAGCTCTAGCTTTAGAATAAGACCTTGAATTCCGTAATTTCTGTTAAAAATGTTTAACCATTTTTGTCTGTTAAAATTATGTCAGTTGGGAGGAAAACTTCTCAAGCAATTCTCTGCCTATGACATCTCTTGAGTTCTTTTGATTCGTATCATATGCTTTTTTTCTGAAAACCTGCTATCTATTTGTACTGATTACCCATCCTGATATCCTAACTGGAAAGAACGAAGCTGGAGGAGGTAACTTGGATGTGCACTGAACCCAGAGAGAAAGTACACTGAACAGAGCCATTGCTGCATGCTTCAAATACCACACCACAATATCAATAGCTACAATATTAAGACAAAGACACCTTGGTGACCTGAGGGACAAATGATCAAGTCACTGCTTGTAGACAGCAGTATGATTGTATCTCAAAATTAGCATTGCCTATACTACTAAAGGTAAAATTGCTAAGAGTCTGTGTTATCCTCACCCAGCTTCTTCAAAAAGATTTTTCAACATCTACAGCAATTTTTAAAATGTGAAAGGAACTGAACTGTCATGATTGTATTAACATGTACACGACACGATGAAAATTCCATGCAACCGCTCTTTAGCTACTGTTCATTAGACATGTCAACAAAATCCTTTATTTGTGATACAATATTGCACAACACTATCAACTACCACACATGATATATACTTTGCTGTTGCCAGTTTATTTAAAAACTCTCATTATATATGGCTAGCAGGTTACCTATATGCTCCTAAACATAGAAATTAAAATAATTTTTAAAAAAACCACAAACATCATATGGTTTTGGGCTTCATCATGAATTCAGAACTCACCCAGACCCATTCATATAAGAAAGGTTAAGTGTGACATTTAGAGTCCATATATTAAACCAAGATGAAGGCTGCCTTGCTAACAAGGATTGCCTTAGGACAAATGCAATAGGCCCTAAAAAACATGAGGTTAAAAATATCATAGTAGGAATACAGGGAGGTTTTTCAGTTCTACATAAATGTTCTGCTTCCACTGGATGTCCACAAATCAAGGATATGAGCATCCAGACTGGGACTCTTGATGCCACAAATCACTATTCATACCAACGTATGGTTTTTCCCCTTGGGAAACCCCTTAGGTTTCAACACAACACAGATTCTTTCAGTGCACCAGTAGGCACTGCTTTTTGCTACTTTCTTTCTCATTTTACTCTAGAGCAGAGTCAAACTGATTTAGCTGACAGTTGTTCAATTTTTTTCAGCAGCTCTACCAAGGATGAAAATGACATACCATCAGAGCACTCATTTCATTAC
This sequence comes from Pluvialis apricaria, assembly GCA_017639485.1. Classification (NCBI taxonomy): domain Eukaryota; kingdom Metazoa; phylum Chordata; class Aves; order Charadriiformes; family Charadriidae; genus Pluvialis; species Pluvialis apricaria. The sequence goes on from CM030010.1 coordinate 68,782,740, forward strand.
TGTTACATTAGCCACATATCATTACTACCCACCAGTCAGTATGTACTATATGTTTCCATCTCTGCCTGAATTACAAATAATAAGAGAGTTCTATCTCCTAAAAAAACAGTAGAAACATTTTAGTGACTTGGATCTACACATTATTTTTTTTACAGTACCAGGAATAAGATTTTACACTGGCCACTGGTAAAGGCCTCATCACAAAAGATCTGCTTGAAGTCTACATATCAACTTGTATCTGTGGCTTCTTTTTTAAAACTGTTGGCTTTCAGTTTATGCTGGTTATGGTGACTGCAGCTGACAAGCATCTAGCTAGTATTAGAGGAAAAAGAATTAATGTAAGCTTGTTTTGAACAGAAAATTGGTTACCTTCAAGAGTTACAAGATTTCACAATAATTCTATTGTGATTACATGGGACATCTAAAAACAATTCCTCTTCTCCCAAAGGTATACCAAAGCCATCTTAAAGAAATTATCAGGATCAAAATTACTTATTACGTAAAAAATATGCATTGAAATTATTAGCAGACTTACATATAGTTAAAGCCACAGAGTATTTTTAAAAATGTTTTTTGATTTTCATCGCTATTATCACAATTATTTTCCTGTCCAGGGTTAAAGAGGTATATGTCAAAAAATCCTGTTAGGATTCCTCACAGTCTTCTTCAGTCATCTCAAAAAGAAATAAATAACCTTTCCTCTTCCCCGCTCCAAATCAAAGAGATGCAAAACATTAATTACAAACATTGGTGTAAAATAGTGGGTTTATCAAGACCAGAATACTGCACATGTAAGATTTTTTTAGTATTATTTTGCTATCTTCACATTTTCACCAGAACCATATTCCCAATGCACTCCATCTGATAACTACACGTACAATGCAGAAATGGTACAACTGAAAAAGGCATTTATAAGAAGAGAGCATTATGTTCATGCGTACTAAAAATTACTAGAACTTGTAATTTTAATGTTCCCCCTGGGAAAAAAAAAAAACAAAAAACAAAACAAAACCCAAACCCAAAAAACCACACGCAAAAGAAAACCCAGCATGCACTTTGGCATTAAGCACTGAGGAGATACTGCCAAGGAGTATGATTTAATAAAATACTACATTGTTGACTCACCACAGCATGTGCTATGTCTCATCTATAGGAAATGGTTCAAAGGCATCAACTTCATGCATGGGTTGCCATAGCTGATATTTGAGTGTGGCCTGCTGCGGGTACAGGTTTCTAATACTAGCCCTAAGCACAAAAAAAAGAGAAAGAAATATTTGGGGTTTATTTTTCAAGTCTGATAGACACAGAAAAAGTTCAGAAAACTATGCTAACCTGGAATGTCAGTATTTGCACATCATATAACACAGACCTAAAATTTCCCTCTAATAATACCATAATGCATCCAGTTACAGGCAGTACCTGTACTGTAAATTTCTTCTTCCATGCAAAGAAGAAAGGCTAGGGATAGAAAATAACGCAGGGTGAAGTGTTGTTTAAACGGGAGAGAGGTGTCACAGTTCTTTTCCCCAAAAAAACAAAGGGGGGGGGAGATAAAATCAAGGCAAGCAGACCCTAGTGCTTAAGAACTCAAGTTCAAGACTATTCAAATTGCAATAGATAGCACTAAAAATCATAAAACTCTTCCAAAATAATTATTTTAATTTCTATCCTATCTTTCTCAGGCCAGTTCTTCAAATTTTTCTTTGGAATAAGGAAGAGCAGAAGCTTTCACTATAAGAAGTTGAGATTTGTACCCAGTCATCTGTCACTAATACCTGGGGATTGAAGCTAAACTTGACTTGTGACATTAAGAACAGCTTTAAAAACTGTGTGACATGGATACATATAGGCATAAGAAAAGGCCTGTGAATTACTGCTGTTTATCAAATTATCATCCTTTTAAAAACAAACAACAAAACATGACAAAATATGTTCAACTGACAAAGTGCTTGCAGTTAAGAAACTTACAGACAACTTCAAGAAATGGGGTAAAAAGCAAATGTTGTGGTATTAACACTGTGAATGAGAGGAGCAACAATCAAGCATGTACCACTCTGGTGTTTAACCACTGAACAAAATTAGGTAACTAATACTAAGCAGAATGTTTGGGCAACATTTTCTTACCACTGTTTCACAGCATGTTTTCAAATACCTCAGAAGAGAAGTGAACTAAAACTTTGTACAAAGAATAGAAGATTACAAATCCTTATACGAAAACAACTGCTTAACCAGATAGGGCCCACTACACTTCACTGAACGGGGACAAGATTTGCACATACTCAGGCTCCCTGAAATCCTACTTCAAATAGCAATTCCTAATTTCCTGGGTTATCTGACCTCTTAGTGTAGAATCCTGGTGAAGCAGCTATTGACTTGACTGGAAGGCTCTTCTGGGCCTCCAACTTTTACAGTTTATTACAATGTAAAAAGCTGATGGCAGTCCTGGGAGATTAAAACACCCAAAATCTCCCATGTCACCATTGTGATGTGAGCAAGGGTCTGCACTCATGTGGTCATCAACTTCTTTTATTGGACAAAAGACAAACCTGGAAGCCTAAAAATACAACAGCTGCTTTTTCTTTTTCTTGCTGTAACAAGGGCTCGGGCTCTGTCCTGTGCTCCAGGCATAGTCTGGGATATCCGATGATACACAGCTCATGACTTCACATCCCTTCTGAAGAGATGAAGCAGAGGAGAGCATTCCACTGTCACTAGTGAGTTCACGTGCTAAATCCTTTATTAAAAATCTCACGATGTCACAAACAAACAAGACTGGAAAGTATAGGGATTTGAATTTCCTATGCTTCTCTTCTAACAACTAGCCAAAACTGTTTCTAAAGCTTGCTAACAAAGCTACAGCTATCAGGCTAAAACACAGTACAGCAACCCAAGGAAAGCTGTGTAACTTTTGCAAATGGTGCACAGGGGAGCATTAAATTCTGTCCCATCCCCTGTACAGTTTTTGATCTATACTTTAATCACACTATCACAGCATAAGAGAAAGTAAACATAGCTCTGACACCTGATATTTCACACTAATTAAAGTTGTATGTTGCTTTCAGTTTCAGACCATCAGTTTTAGATGGATACTTGAGTACAAAAGTTTTTTTGTTTCTGTGAAAGACTGTTTTTCTTATGTCTGCCTTCACAGATGGTGCTGCAAGAAAGAAAGAAAAAAAGAACTCACAGCAAATATAGGATTTTTTCTTTTAACTGGTGCACTTTTATGAGGGTTAATTTTTCTTGCAGGTGGCCTTCAAAACAATAAGTGTGCAAGAATCATAGAAAAGGGTAGCAGAATATGAGTGTTGGAAGCCAGGTTATATTTATATTCAGTATTGTGGTCCAGTGAAATCTCTCTCCTTTTCTTCTGATGACATAACAGGCCAGCAACTGTGGTAATACTGCAATCACTTGGCTTTTGGGTCATGATTTCTAGTACGGCTATTGTAAGCTCAAAATGTAATACGTGGAATGGGAGGGGTTATGGGTATAGAATGCTTGCCACAAAAAAATTTAAAACTTACTTTATTTTGGAAATTTATCAACAAGCTGGTGATATTTTCTGTTTTTCAGGAATTATCCAAAGAAATGGGTAGCTTCGACTGAACAACAGTTTAAGAGATAACCAGTTTTAAAACTGTGGACCTTTCTCTAAATGCAGCTTTTCGGCATTCCAAATGTTAATAAAACTATGATGCTGTCTGCAAAAGCAACACTAAAACCCTCCTCCTTTGGGCCTGCTTTAGCTCTCCCTTAAATTGCATGAGTTTTGCAATGGACTGCAAACTACAAGCAAGCTTTATGACATTCTCCAATACCATGGTAGGGAAATTTTGATAGCTGTCCCTTTGCTTTCACAAGCCAGATCTGGTACTGTAACAGTGCTGGAAGATATTCTGTCTTACAATTATTGATCCAGTACTATTAAATCTCTAAATAATGGCTGCAAACATGCCAACCACTGACAGCAAAAAAAAAAAAAAAACTACAAGAAAACACTTATCCCCAAGGTCTGCTCATAAAAAGCCCCTCCAGTGCACACACATATTTGTAACAATGAGAGGGACATTTTCTAATATCAAACAGTCAAACAGGCAGCTGAAGGCAACTTATTTTTCATATTAAGTCATTTTCACCCTTACCCTATTTAGGAACATCCCTGTAATCCTAATGCTTCTCAACAAAATCATAATTACAACAGGACCCTGACAAATCATGCATACTCTGAAACAGCAGGGGAGAGCAATGTGCAAGAGTGCAGTTTGCTTAGAGTCAGGGAGAAACAATATTGTTAAATCACCTTTGTCATTCACATCTCTGTCCCCATAAGACAAAGTCATTAGTTGAGCCAATTGAAAAGATACTTCCATGTCACCTTTCTTAGCAGGAAGAGAGAGCACACAGCAGAAGCTCCACAGAAGAAAATACTAATCCAGAGTGTTCCTGGGTAATGACTACAGAGAAATGTTCTGAAAGAGGGTTAAAATACCAGAGGTTTGGTGCGCTCCATTTTCACCAAGGCATGGGAACCACAGATAGGTTACATGTGGGCAAAGACAAACAGCCCTGTGCAGTACCAACACCATCCTATTCGATCTTAACCTTTCTCTTTTTCTGAAGCTGGCCTTGCATGACAAGCTCTGTGTCCTGCAGCAAGCTGATTTCAGGCTTCTCCTGATCATTTACAATATGCTCATTTGCATTTTCCTCCCCCAAAAAAATCTACTCTACGCTCTCATTTTCTTCAAAACCTGTATTTTCACATAGTGTTAGTTTGTCTTTAAACAAGTCTCTGGCAAAACTCACAGTGAACATATTAGAGGAGGGAAAGGCTGCATTGAGGATATCATGAAGCTATGCAGCAAAAAGAACCCATGTAAACAAGCTTAAAATCACTCGGTACATGGATAGTGTGAAACATGTCCATCGTGGTTCACTGGAAGCACCACCTCCTTATTAAACAATGCTGTAACATTCAATTATCCAAGTGAAATTTGTATTCATTCTAATAAGGCCTCTCTGCAGTGAAAAAACAAAACCAACATTTCTTCCGATAGCAATAGCTTTTCTGCCAGTGGATTTCCCTGCAAAGCAACATTGATTCCACTGCAGTATCCACAGATTGTTAATTCTCTTTTCCAAAATAACTGGCCTGTAGCATGCTGTAAACATTTCTAAAAGCTGTTGGTGGTTGTCTAAGACCCAATAGGCTGAGTTGTTCACTTGCATCTGAGACTAACGCAGAAGAGTGATGACTACCTTAAAAGACCACTTTCTTAAAAACAACCCCCACCATGACATCCAATACAGTTTGTCAAACACACACTTCCCCCTACATACACTTTTTTTTTTTTATTTTATTCAACCACTTTGCAAAAGGCCAAGACTTCTGTCCTCTGGATCTTCTAACTGCTTATCATTATCCTCTCTGCTTTGTTATTTTTACAAATTGAAATTTTATATGGCTCTGTATGAACCATATAACTCACATAATGTAATCGTTTCTACTGAACTGCAAGCCAAGACACCTCCTTCCCCCAAAAGCCCCCAAGCAGCGTTAGAGGTGATGAGGCTGAGTAAAACACTACTGTTTACATGAGCCAGCTGGTAAAGCACTATCACACTCCTGTCCATGGTGTGCCTCTGCACTGCTCTCACAACCACCGGTCACCTAAAGCGCCCAAACAGAAAAGCTTATACACACCCAAACACAGGAAAATTATTGTTCTCTGGCCACAAAACATACATCTGCAGCCTTCTTGCTTCAGTTAGCAGTTTACTCCATTAACCTGTCTCTCTCTCCCTCTCCCCCATTTTTTTTTTTTTAAAACAGCAATCAGTATTCATCACCCCACCCTGAGAAAGCAGTTAGTCATAGAATATTAGCATCAACGACCTACCATTCCGTGCTTGCGAGCTATTCTCCTCGTCCAGAAACCTTTCCCCCAAACTGCGACTTTAGGTGGTATTTTTGAATCACATTCCAAACAGTGCCAAGGAAAAGATGGGCTATTTATAGTAATAATAAAAAATAAAAAGATGGGCAGCTGGATTCAAGGAAAATCAACGTTTTCATTTAAAGAATGAAATAAAAGCCTGGGGGAGAGGGTAGAGCAGAACAGAAAAAGGGGAGGTAAAATGTCTGATAATAATGAAATAAAAAGGGGGGGGGGGGGGGGAGGGGGGGGAGAGAGTGGCTTGCTGAATCACGCTCTTTCACTGCCTGGAAACCATTGTGCAGCGTGATGCTGGCTGTACCATTGTGGAACCTACCAGAGGAGACAGGCAGAGAGCTTGGGGAATGGGGCTGCTATGGCAACTGAAAGGAGCACACATGACGTCAAAGCACTCAGAGGTCTCGCAGGGGGAGGGAGAGAAGAGAAAAGTCTCATCTGCAGCCACAGCTACCGTACCTCCGTGAATCAAGGGACAGAGCAGACTGCAAAGGGAAGCTGAATAGTGCTCTGTAGCATTTACCAGCAGCAGCTCGGGCATCTGCAGCATCGGGGAGCTAGTCAGTACAGAGAGGAGGTAGCAACAGCAGTGTAGATCTGCTCTTTTGTTTGCATTAGCTGCTATACAAAGCCATAAATGCCCATTACCCTAAAAAAAAAAAAAAAAAAAGTCCAAATAGTTGAAATTCATTTAAGTTTCATGCCTGGGCAGGGGGATATAAAAAATTTAAAAATATTAAAAAAAATAATCACAACACATCTCCTTCACAGCTATTGAATACAGCTATTCATGCAGCTATTGCTCGCATGAACAAGCAATGCAACTCTGAGAATAGAGTCCCTTAGAAGCCCGAGGAACTGCTAGAGATCTCCCCATTAGCAGTATGTTGTGCCCCCTACCAGAATGCCCCAAATCCACAGAATGAAAACTTGCCACTTCTAAAAGGTCCCATTGCACAGAGGTACTATCGCATTTTGAGCTCACAGAACAAGCAGAGTTGGTGATGACTTCTGACGTCCTTAAGTTGAAAAGTTATGCAGACCACATTTCTTCTGCATACATCAAACTGTAGGATGTCTGCTCTCTCCTGACATTATACAGCAAAGAAAATACAGTGGTAGGATTACTCCACTGCACAGGACTTCCATGAGATTTAGGCTGGGATAAGAGCTTGCCAGAAATATCGCGATGAAATTCAATCTTGCTGGAATACCTATCTTCTTGGAAAAACAAACCATTTCATTCAGTATATCAATTACATTGGTCAAGAGCTCCAAGGAACTCACTGCAGCTTTCCTGCCAGTGGTCTGAATATTCTACAGGCTTTACCACAGCCAGAACCAAACACAGCCCCATGTGGCCTGGAACACTTTAACACAGACTTACCTAACTCCAGTTGGGTAACTGTTGCCTTTCTGAGGGCCATCTAAATGCCTTCAGCAGGCCATACACTGACATATGACATGATTGTGGCCACCAGGTCAAGGGAAGTGATTCTCTCCCTCTACTCCACCCTGGTGAGACCCAACCTGGAGTACTGTGTCCAGCTTTGGAGTCCTCAGCACAGGAAAGACATGGACCTGTCGGAATGGGTCCAGAGCAGGGCCACAAAAATGATCAGAGCGATGGAGCACCTCTCCTATGAAGACAATCTGAGAGAGTTGGGATTATTTAGCCTGGAGAAGAGAAGGCTCCAGGGAGACCTTATTGTGGCCTTTCAGTACTTAAAGGGGCCTACACAAAAGATGGGGACACACTTTTTAGTAGGGTGTGTTGTGATAGAACAAGGCGTAATGGCTTTAAACTAAAACAGGGAAGATTTAGACTAGATATAAGAAAGAAATTGTTTACAATGAGGGTGGTGAAACACTGGCACAGGTTGCCCAGAGAGGTGGTAGATGCCCCATCCCTGGAAACATTCAAGGTCAGGTTGGACAGGGCTCTGAGCAACCTGATCTAGTCGAAGATGTCACTGCTCATTGCAGGGGAGGTTGGTCTGGATGACCTTTAAAGGTCCCTTCCAACCCAAACCATTCTATGATTCTATCCATAAACACTTAGAACACTTAAAATGTTTAACATAACTACAGATGAAGTGAAGTCATTGGCTGTGTCTGGCCCCAGAGCTATATTTTACCGGTTCTTGTCTTAAATATACCATATTCCTCCACCCTCCTATCTTCATTAAGTTGTTTCTCCTGTGTGTTCTGCTACCAACACTTATTTTTTGGAAGTGAAGGTTTTCATCTTCACCTGTGTATCATCCCTGCATACATATATACATGCATGAAGGCCTGAAGATATTTATTTCCAGTGAGAAAAAATTCTATAGTTCCAACTTTCCCACACTGTTGTCTTTTTTTTTTTTAAATTTACTTAACAGCTCTATCAGAAGCTAGCAATCGCCACAGAAAGTTTTCTGCATGCTTTACCTTATACTAAGAGAAGACTGGATGGGCCATAATGAAGAAGGCACATTACATGCCCAGAGAATGTCCTGCTGTTGTCACCAATGTCCTGAGGAGGCACGAAGGGCAGCAGGGCACAACCTCCACTGCAGTTTGCAAATACCTGCACAGTAGACATAGGCAATAAGCCAGATAGTTTTACCTGTATTACCTAAAATGTTTGGGATGCATTAAAAAATAGGTCTCCTGGAAAAAAAAAAATTAGGTTTTCTGGAAAAAAAAATTAGGTTTCCTGGAAAAAAACCCTATTGTGTGAGTCAGTAGAAAGGAGAATACTTTGAAAATAGCATTAACTGACCATTCATTGATGCAGAAGGGGTAGGGGGTGGTTGCCTTTGACACAAAAAGGCTGGGGTTGGGGGAAGGGAGAAGAAACCAAAGAGCCTAAGCCTTACAGAGCTGACTGAGGCTTTGTAGTGTAATTACGGTATTTGTCCTTGGAACAACAACTTTAATGGAAAATAGCATCTTTTCAGATGCTGCTTTTTCTAATGAAGGGATCCTGCTTCCTCGAATTCGACAGCCAAACCGGTATTTCACTCCACACTGGTCTAGGGTGATTACAGCTCACTCTTTACCAAGTCCTGCTGAGATGGCTTACTGGCTGGGCCAAGATATACAAAGATGCCATAAAATGCACTCAAGCTTGAAATCGGGCCTCTGGTAAACACTGTAATGGCCTGACACAGTGCAGAAAATTTTAGTCAAGCAATTTAGGCAAACCATTTTAGGCACCTGTTTCCTGGAATAACTGCCCCAGTCTTAAGGGGCAGATATGATCCCCATGATAGGCAAGACTAGAGGTGGGTATGGTCTAAATTTAAGATCAGCTGGACTGGAGCAGATGTTTACAACACGAAGACAGCTACAAAGATCACCATAAGCCAATTAAATTCATTTAATCTAAGCTCTTGTACCCCCCAATTTTGTGCCTCTGAAGCACTCATTAGTGTTGGTCTAAGAAAGCACCAAACTTCATGCTGTTCTATTTTAAATGTAAATTCCAAAAAAAAGTACATACAATTTGTAGCCCAGGAGATGAACACTAGACTGTACCTCTCATAGATTTTCATGAAACAGACTGGAAGCACTGAGGTTCGGAGAACAATTATGTTAGGAGTTGCGCACATTCAGTCCTATATTTACACAAACAAAAAGAGGTCACTCTCAAAACAAAAAATAACAATTGTCAAATTGAAATTCTGGTCCATCTGCATTTCCAATTCCTTATTTGCTGATGCTGTTTAGTCAAAAAAAAAAAAAGTAAATGATGCACTTTTAAAAATAATTAATCACTGCTTTTAACAGATGGAGGAAAGCAGCTGTGACTCTGTGCTCAGCATCAACAGTTTCTATATGAATCTTCTGGAATGGTCCCACCAGGGACCAGTAACTGTAGAAGTACTAGTTCTGCCTGATGTGGTAGCACCCAGTGACTCACTGTTAATCCACATGAGGTCCAGAACTAAACTGGAATTGCTCAAGAAGTTTATGCCACTCCTCCCAGAGCCTATCACATGGGTGGCTGAATGTAGCAATTCTTGAATTGCCACAGTTCACAATCCAGCATATTAAAGTAATCTCAAATTGGCAACGTCTTAGTGCACCAGGTTGCAAACTGTGATGGTTTAGGAGCATGATCCTTCCCGAGAGAGGCTCTTGGAAAAGTTAAGGGAGCTGCACATACTCCTACAATCCCTCTTTCACCCTGATTCCTCCTACTACCTCTTCACCATCATACTGTAAAGAAGAGTACATTTTAAACTCAAAATTTCTTTAACTCTGTTATACAGATTTACAAATGTAACAGAGCTAAACTGAGGTGGAAAAATAACTACGACTGGCATCATATCTGCTTTCCGGTTAGCTCTGCCATTGAAATGCACAATCTAAACAGTAACTTCATATGGCCTGACTGATACAGAGCTGCTGCAATTATAAAGTGTGACTGGAAGCAAAGTCTGGTAACTGAGAACAGGAAAGGATATCACAGGGCAGGGCATAGCTGTTGGACAAGTTCACTTGATGCGTTTTTTCACAAGGAAGGTTTTAAGTGAAAGAGGCAGTGAATCAGCATGATAGAAGCACCAGAAGAATCATAAAAGAGAGAGACTGATTAACAGCAACTGACCTAAGGAGTTACACCAATTACCTGCTTGTACATCATACATACAACTGCAAAATCAGGCAACTACTCTAGTATTTTAATGGAAATGTATTATCTTAGAAATTGAAAAGCTGGTTTATATGTGGTAGAGGAAAGGAGTAGTTTCTGAAAAAATTATTCTTTAAGTTAAGAGCACTATTCATTACCCATGCATTTCTAAATCAAGATCTTATATAGGATAAAACAAATCTTAGCAGATTTACATTAAGCAGCAACAAGACAGGCACTAACACAGCAGAAATGTGGACATGCATGCATTTACTATGAGGGTGGCAGAGCAGTGGCACAGGCTGCCCAGAGAGGTTGTGGAGTCTCCCACACTGGAGACATTCAAAACCCACCTGGACGCCGTCCTGCGCAACTGCTGTAGGTGTCCCTGCTGTGGCAGGGGGGTTGGACTTAGATGATCTCCAGAGGTCCCTTCCAACCCTGACGATACTGTGATACTGTGAATACACAGATTAGAAGGGTTCAAGTCTCTACACCCTTCACAATTAGAAAAAGGAAGTCCTGATCCAAAGTCCATAAATATCAACAAAAGGACACACATATACCTTACTAGGCAGTGAATTAGGTGTAAAAAAACTGGAGTGCTAAGTCCAAAAGGGATGAATATAATGAATAACACAGCATACAATTGTTGGAGAAACAGGACGTTCTTACTGTGCATAAAACTATTTCACCTGTACCTTCAATTACTACATCTTCAGTGAAAAATATTTTAGTACTTATTCAATGACACACATACCAAGAAAACAATTTCAGCACACAATACTACTGCCATTTTTGAAACCTCACCCTCACTGATCTGTTTACTGTCAAGAGCTATATGTCCTGTAAAACTCTAGCAAATGTATATACCCTAAAATGCACTAATATAATTTTGAATAAGTTTATCATGGGTGTTTTATTATCCTAATGACATAAAACATTACATAAAGTGCTAAAGGTGCCATAAAATGAATGCTTACTACGGAAAGAAAAATAATCATAACTTTAAATCACCATCTGAAGGTAAAAACAAAAACTGCTTAAGTCTTATTTAATTTTAAAAATTGCCATTTCCTGTGTTCAATAATTCTTCCATAGCGAATGATTTCATGCTCAATTTTCCCTGCAGAGATACATAAGGCATGTATCAAGGATTCAATTATAAATTATTCTAGTACAATAGAGCACTAAGCAGAATTTTAACTTGTTTCAGGATGCAAACAAACAGAAATCAACCTCTACCCCAAATGAGTACTTTCTCCATTTACATAACACGAATACACAACCACCATTTACCCATTTACAACATTTCACAGGTTTACCTGAAAACCATTACATGCTTCCACCTGACTTCAGTGAAAATTTCTACACTGTCAGTTCAGTTTGCTACAACCATAAAATTAAATCAGACTGTGACAGATGGTGTCCGGTCTGTCTGAAGATATTATCTGCCGTATAAATATTGATGATTTTAAATAATTTGTGCTCAAAATATACATTTTGAAAGAATATAGTTTTCTATCTTGAACTTGACTAACAGTAAAAGCATTGACCATGTTACCATAGCAATAATATGTTCCCTAAGATTTAGAAGAGTTGGGCCAAATAATTCTTTTTGCTAAGCACTACTGTATTCATAGTTGCTAAGACTTACTGAAATGGGAAAAGAATTAACATCTAGATTTGGTGAACTACATGGATTTCAGCACCCTGCTGACATGTAGCTAAACTTCCCCTGCTACTGAAAACTCTGGTCCCTGGGTAACTTCAACAGCTTTCCATACATTGCCTTTTCTTAGAAAGTCTTTCTTGGTAGATTACTTGCTTGGGAGTTCTTTCTTTTCCTAAATTTAGTTCTTGGATAACAGCTTGGGCAACTCACACACTTTTTCTCAAGCTCAGCAGATCATGCTTACCAAGTCCTGATTCCGTGTTTCTTGCACATAAGCAAGTATCTGCTCCCATGAGGAAGCCAAACAATTCCAGCTAAGACTGAGATTATTGGATGTCAGAATTAGCAATACATGATACATTTATTTTAGTGCTATTGGGTTGACTATCTCCATGCATTTGGTTCCCCCAGGTATTTTTTCCAAATACATGGTTTCAAAGGAGTGCTTGTTCCACTTTGGGAGCAGAATGACCACATAACAAAAAAAGCATTTTTTAATGTTTTATTTTATCTCAGCCCTGACCCAGGAGATAGGTCAAAAAGCTTTTGCTTAAACTAGGGAGTTGTAAAGACTGCAGCTTATAAAGACAGAAACTAGTATTGAGAACTCTAGCATTACCTGCAAGTTAAAATGGAGTAAACCAGTTAAATTTTCATTTGATTTGTAGAAAATTAATTAATAAAACACAGTGAGATAGGTATGTCAGCTACCCAGTGCACTATATATGGGGCCCGTGTTCTCAAAGTATGTAAAAATTCTCTTCACCATACCCACTTTCCGCACTTGATGCCTAGGGAATGGTTGCCATGCTCTCAAATGCTCGGTGAGGGCAGGACAATGTGTATTACATGTGACACTGTACCAGAATAAGACCCTTTGAGTTGTTATTTCTATGATGTACTCAGCTGCTTCTATCATACAGAGTTATGCACATCTGGCAGAGCAACATTTTTAAGCATCATCTTTTAATATTGATTCTGGAACAAACCAACAGCTAAGTGAGGATGATGTGCAAACTGGCCAAGCTTGACAGGTCCATAAATCCCCCAAAGGTGCAGAATGGTGATGTGAAAAGATCCAAGCCAAAATAATTTAATTTCAGAATTGAAGTAATAGCTTAGATACAACAGACATCACATTCTCCAGGCATTCTCATGCAAAACAGCAAGAAGAAAAGAAACAAAAAAAAAGAAACAAAAAAAGACACACTCATGAAAATCCCACCTAAGCTAGAGAAACATAAGGATCCCTATCTGTTTTACCTCACTGAAAAAATAAATTGAGAAATGGTGTGGTCAGTGTCTGCAAGTACCTGTACTGGAAAAAGGTATCCTATCCAGACACTCGCATAATCTAGTAAATTAGGACAAATCTACAGCCAGTTATTGCAATATGAACCTAGGCAAAGCCAGAAAATTCAAGAAGTAAAACAAGTTCTGCAAGTTATTGCAGAAGCACATGGCACACATCAATTTAATATTGCATTATTTCTGCTGACAGGAAAGTCAAGACTGTAACCTGCCCTGAATGGAAATAAAGGCTTAGAGAACGACTTCTGTTGACTGAGAATAGTTTGCAGAGGCCAATTTCAGGGATTATTCTTATAACGCATCCAATTATTTCACTGAAGAGGGATGGCAGCATCATAATATGCTTTCATCAGGAAAAGAATAGAAAAAGGAAAAAATAGGGTACTTCAGGAAGAAAGTGTTATTTCTGCTTATTAAGTCAAAAGAAAGGTCAAAAGTTAAGAATTAATAACTACTAAAATAGATAACTGACTGATGGAAAGAAAAAACTGAAACCAAAGTCAGGATCTGTAGAAAATTCTTGACGTGCCTTCGAGAGAGAAAGGGAGGGTCTGAATCATGTTCTAGCAACTAGCAACTTTAGAGAAAGAAATAGCATGGGAGATTGATTTGTCTGCAGCAATTTTTGTTGAGGGCCATTGCAAACTTCCACGATACCCTGTGTTTATTTCACTTGAGCCAAAATCCAGGCAAAAACCAGAGAACTCTACTTATTGACACCTGCCTGGCAGGTCTGTCTCCTACAGTTTCCCCTCAGTGACTAAAGCAAAAGAAACACAGGACGAAAATCACACATATATTTGATATAGAAACTGTTATCTAGATAGGTAAACCAGAAATACCCACAGCAGATAAAGTGCACAGCCAAATGGCTTTTTGGAGCTCTTTTCATTTGCATGTAGTATGTCATTTAGAGATATCACCAAAGCATTAAACCAGCTAGTCTATCACAGGTTATGCACACATTTTGTAAAGTGGCTTTGGGATGAAAGACACTATATGTATTAAAAATACTAATTTAAATACTATAATAGAATAATTGTTAATATCATCACCTCTGAACAGGTACTACCTTCACATGAAGAATACCATATTCACCTTTTTCTCAAATCACAAGGTTTACAGGAAAGGAACACTTTTTTTTTAAACGACTTTCTGCAATCAAGCAAAGCACTCAAAATTCCTATCAAATAACAGAATTTATAAGAAATTAGTGAGAAAGCCTCTTGAAGGAAACAAAGGCATGAACAACAGCACCAAAGCTATCTACCCCGGACGTCAGTGATCACTGCAAAATTCAATAAATCAAGTTTACACAAACAGAAATTATAGAGTGCTTGCATATCTTCTTTTTTAAAAGTTGCTTTTCTGAAATAAAAATCAATTTTAAGAATTTTAAATTGCAAGCATGTTTATTAACTGGACCACAGAAAAAGCTGTGTTGTCTTTCGAGTGTTTATATAAGTATAATCTTAACATTTGTTATAAAAAGTTAAAAGCGGCTCCACTTTTGCATCTGTGCAACACTTTTTTTTCTTTAAGATAGAAATATCTTTTGTCTGTATTTTTAAATTAACAGATCTCAAAGATAATCTCATAATCTGCATGGTTACATTGTTTTCTGTGGAAATGTTCTCATTAACACAAAACACTCTTGGAAATGAGATGAGAAGTTCAAAGGTTTTGTCCTAAAAAAACATGAAAAATAAAAGCAAGTTGAAAGAGTTACCATTACTGCCAGCAGCGACATGTGGAAATTGCTGCCAAATACAAGCAATTCCTTTAATTTTTGTGGTTACCCAGCAAATGATTATAATAAAACCTTTGGTTTCAATTGGCATTGAAAGGATTGGGAAAGAAGACATAAGGAAAAAACCCAACTCTTCAGATGTTAACTGGAGAAGAAAGCATGCCAATCCATGAAATTCCTATTAAAGTCATGAAGTTTCACTTCACTTTCCAACTTAGACAAGCAGCAAGGAATCTGAACAAATTCCAAAGTAATTTCAGCTTTATTCCTATGATTAAATAAATAAATAAAAATCACAGAACAGATGGACAAAATGCTATGCAATGAAACCTTCACTGAGGACTGTACTCAAGAGATTATCTGCCTTAAATAGCCACTTGAAATATGCCCCAGATCATTTCACCAAAAACAAACTTTACTATAGATCTTCTTTTGACATCTGTGGGTTCAGTAAGAAACCTAGGTATCCATACCTAGAAACAGCACTGTCTTTCAGGCCTGTGAGTCCCTGGATGGAATCCAAATCTCAAAGTTGTATACCAATGCTTCCCATACAATGACTGGGGAGAAACAGGTGTTCAAGCAAAGCTTATCCAAAGCTGCAGGCATGAAGGATGACAACCAGCTAGTTAAAGACAACTACAGTTAAACTAGTTAAAAATAAAGGAAATAGTTGATACTGCAGCATATCTAATTCCTTTCTCTGTCTAGAACACAGACAGTCCGGGTGTCCTCTCACAATCCTGGGTATCTACAGCTGTTCTATGAATGGCCAGAGAAGGACTGCTGTTTATTTTTGTAGTGCAGCTGGAAAAAGTAGTAGCACTTTTAGATAATAGCTCAGTGGCATAACCTTTTTTTCCAGGCAGTGACAAGCTTGGATTCACTGTGCAGAAGTGAATACAAAATCCAAAGTCAGAAACAGAAAGCAAAGGAGAAATAACTCACTTGGGCAGTTTCCCACTAGATTGCCCCGATAGAGGATTCTTGGGTTTGTTGCTACAACTGTTTAAGCAAGCAGAAGCAGTTTTTGGAGCACCAAAAATAACCCAGGCCTGTGCTGAAACTGCAAAGCCACTAAGATTGCAGACACTACCCTTCACATCTTTCTCTCTCTGGCTGCCTTTTCTAAACAAAGTAGTCACAGCTGCGTTCATGAAGAGCCCAATTTAACTGATATGGATGTTTTCAGCTTCACAATAGTTAGTTACAGCTCTACCCTATTTCTCAATTTCTACACTTAACAGACATGTAGGTGATTATCTCATCAGATATGTACAGAAGGGCATAGATTTGCGGGTGCCAAGACAAGGAAACAGTGAGACTTTACGGCTTTACGCATTTAAAAAATACATAGCTCCTGAACACTTGCTCCTGTCACAACTGCTCTTAACAGTGAAGTAGAGATCACACTGATGAGGGATAAGACACAGACAAGTGTCAAATTTTCAGAAAATCTTTTTTTTTTATGCTTAACTCCCATCAGCTGAAGAAGAATCATTTATCAAACACATTAGTCAAATATTAGGTACGTGATATCACAAGTCTGGTGCTGTAAGGGTGGCTCTCAGTTATTTGATGATTTTTAGTCTTCAAGGTAGATTAAGTAAGGCTTAGGCTTCCTAACTTCAGCAAGAGGAGGTTGCAGTCAAAATAGGCGGCTTCTTTCTTCCCCAAGATCATCACTAGTGTTTATACAAAGCTTTCCGCAGGCCAAGACTAGTCTGGTCCAAAAGCTTACTGCTACTACTCATTGCTGAAGATTGCCTTATTCTGGCTGATCCACACACACATTACATCCTAGGTGCCACCCTACTGCATCCTATTTAGACCTATTTGCAGACTGGGTGCCAGCCATCCGATTGTTTCTAATTGCTGCAGACTGGATACCATTTTCCTAGTTTTGTTGTTTTTATGAACTATACCAGCTAGCAGATATTACCAAATAATTTACTTCGTGCCCTAGAAGACATAGTCTTGGGCTATGCCTGACTGCAATTAAAAAAAACCCCAAAACCAACAAACCATGAACAGGCCTTTATCCTACAGCCCCCTTCTGTAGTGTTTTCACTTTTTCCTCTCTTCTGCTTTTTGCTTGCTTGCTTCATTTAGCAGCTTCATTACTCCTGAAAGAAGCAAACCTTTTAAATGTAATTATTATTGCAAATCGGGCTTTTTTCTTTTTTTTTTTTTCTAAATATTACAAAAGGAAGACCTTTAAGTGAAACGTTTATTGCAAATAGTGCATAAACCAACAACAGCTACAGGACTACTTCCATCAGCCCGCTAACCTCAATATTGAAGCAGTTTGCCTTAGACAAGCTAAAAGGGTGATTCAAGTGTTCCTGAATGTAAAAGAACAGCAGTCCGACCCTTGGACAGCAGAACCAGCAAATAAATAAAGGCAAGTTTTCACTCCATTGATTAGCTTTATTTGCTATTAACAAAAGATTAATTTTGCTTTTTATATCTACCTTAATACTACTGCATTTAGCTTCTTTAAACTACTAGCATCCTGGTTTACACTCCTTGAAAGTATTTTGAAAATTCATCAGAACAAACCTGTTCTAACATGATCAGCTGAATGAATGCCATTTTATGAGTAGCTATCCCAGTGACTTGAGAGATTTCTTGTAAACAAAAACTTTGTATAACTCTCCAGTCCTTTCCAGGATGCAAAAGTGCAAAACCCAGCAAGACAGGAATCTCAGTGCCTAAAGAAAATGCTGGGAATGCAGATTCCAGAAGACACTTTCTGCGACACTTAACATTTCTCTAACCAGAAATGCTATTTTTATTCAGCAATGCTTACTGTTCTTGTTTGCTTTTTGCCAATAATAACTTACCACATAACCCCCATTTTAAAAAAGGGTAAAAAAGAAGACCCGGGCAACTATAGGCCGGTCAGTCTTACCTCTGTGACTGCCAAGATCATGGAGCAGATCTTCCTGGAAACTGTGCAAAGGCACATGGAAAATAAGGAAGTGATCGGTGACAGCCAACACGGCTTCACTAAGGGCAAATCATGCCTGACAAATTCGGTGGCCTTCTATGATGACATTACAGCATTGGTGGGTAAGGGGAGATCAACAGATGTCATCTACCTAGATTTGTGCAAAGCATTTGAGACCGTTCCACATAACATCCTGGTCTCTAAATTGGAAAGAAATGGATTTGGCCAATGGACAACTTGGTGGGTAAGGAACTGGCTGGATGGTTGCACTCAAAGAGTTGCGGTCAATGGCTCCATGTCCAAGTGGAAGCCAGTGACAAGTGGTGTTCCTCAGGGGTCAGTACTGGGACCAGTGCTGTTTAACATCTTTGTTGGTGACATGGATGTTGGGATTGAATGCAGCCTCAGCAAGTTTGCCAACAACACCAAGCTGTGTGGAGTGACTGACACTGGAGGGAAGGGATGCCATCCAGAGGGACCTGGACAGGCTTGACAGGTGGGCCCATGCAAACCTCATGAAGTTCAACCAGGCCAAGTGCAAGGTTCTGCATGTGGGTCATGGCAACATCAAGCACAAATACAGGCTGGCAGAGAATGGATTGAGGACAACCCTGAGGAGGCAGACTTAGGGGTGTTGGTTGATGAGAAGCTCAACGTGAACCGGCAATCTGTGCTTGCGGCCCAGAAGGCCAACCATACCCTGGCCTTCAGCAAAAGCAGCCTGGCCAGCAAGTCGATGGGGGTGATTCTCCCCTCTACTCCACTCTTACGAGACTCCCACCTGGAATATTGTGTCCAGCTTCAGAGCCCTCAGCACAAGAAGGAAATGGACACATTGGAGCAGGTCCAGAGGAGGGCCACAAAGATGCAAAGAGGTCTGGAGGACCTCTCCTATGAAGACAGAAATTTTTCACTCTGAGGGTGGTGAGGCACTGGAACAGGTTGCCCAGAGAACTTGTGGAGGCCCCACATCTGGAAGTGTTCAAGACCAGGTTGGACAAGGCTTTGAGCAACTTGGTCTAGTGGGAAGTGTCCCTGCCCATGCCCAGGGGACTGGAACTAGATGGTCCCTTCCAACCTAAACCATTCTATGATTCTACGACTAGTTGGTCCATTTTTACATCTTCACAGAGATGACATCAGAGTGATGTGCAGCCACCAAATCTTCTTTATGTAATTGCATCTCATCTTCAAAAGACCATTAGACCTAAACAAAAATAAAAAATTATCACCTTTTTTTCATCTTTCCCAGAAAATGCATGGAGAAACATGGCAAATCTTTCCGATATAATCTATTTTTTATCATATATACACACATATCCATACATAAACATAGCAGCCCTTTTTACATAGACACTAGTAATATAAAAAAGCTAACAAAACCCCCCTATTTTTATTTGATCATGTCATACAAGTTTTATGATCAATTTCCACAGAATTATGGAACCCCATGTTTAGAATTCAATTTTTCTATTTTCAAATTCTTCTGCAGGCTTATATTTTCGAGACATGTAAACACAGAGGCAGCGTTAGTATTTATTACAAAACCTATTTTAGCCATGAGCAAGTTTTTTTCACCACATTGCACAAGTCTTGACATGGAAAACAGTGCTCAAGTCAGCAAAGATTACAACGAAGCAGATTGAACATATGATCATTCCTATTTCAGGTTCCAAATTATTGATATCCCCAAGCAGGACTTCAAAGAATTGACTGTTATTATTAAGCCGTATTTATATTCCAATGATCTTATTATACACATGATTTAGCACTTTTCTGATCCCTACACAGTTCAGAAAGAAGTTTCTTTACAGCTGAATACAGTATAATTTGGCTTCCAGTTGTGGGGAGAGAGGAAGACACTACTTCAGCTTTCCATTTTTCCCCAAGTATTCCAGAATAGCTATGATTGCACATCAACTTTGGGCTGGATGCCCACAATCACCTGGCAGCACTGAAAGATCTCCAAGATACTCCCTCATGGTTTCGTTCCTACATAGCATGTTATATACACCACCACATTCGATATTAAAAGGAGTTCTCCCTTGGGTCTAAACTGGCCTGCATCACTGACCTTCTTTCATCCCAGTGCAGCATAGAATACAGTGCAGTTTCACCATGAACCCTCAAACTTCTCTGCTCTCTTTCCATACATAGATATACACACACACATTACACAAATAAGTATATATATACAAATTCATACACAAACATATTACACGATGAAAGAGCAGAGCCAGAAAACACTAGCACTGCGTGGCTTGGAACTGTAAGCACACAGCCTGGCAGCCCAGTGGCCTCTTAGGTTTATTTGACATTTGTCTATGTTTGTAGAAAAATGGACAAAGAGATGCATGTGCTCTCAGTCAGGTATTTTTTTCCATACTGCCTTTCAACAACCACAATCTTCCCTGGTGGCATGCCAGGAAAATCCTATCACTCATGCAGGTCAGGAAAAACACCATTACAGTTCTTAGATCTACCATAGTCAACAGTGTTTGGTACCTAAATCAACATACATGGTATGATTGCAAACTGGAAACATGCATATGTTTCAGTGGCAACTGTAAATGACAGAAACAAGAACTCTTACTGGTATTAATCTGCATCACAACTCTGAAGTCACCTAGATAAATGTGAGGACTTCGAACTACTGCTGTCATAACCTTTGTACTGGCACATACCTCTTGCTTCTTACTGAGTAAGATCTTTGAGCCCATGCATGCCTTCATGTCCCACACAGGGTCTGCTCTGGAACTCACTGAAAGTAATGAAGCCTCCCACTGAACTCAGTGGTAACACTTCAAGCCCTTAGGCAGACCGTTCATCAAGTGTTATGCAAACCTGTGCCTTATAAAATAAAATTGCTCTTCACTTCTACTACATCTTAAAAGATGCGGCAGATTATTCTACACATGCTGTTTTTCTATGAGAGAAGAAGAAACACAAGAGGAACAATAGCTACAGAAATTAATCAGACAAAAACAAAGGGTGGGGGAGAGTTAACAGAACTCAGTAACTACATTAAAACATGGCAAAATCAATAGTTAAAACAAAGACAAGATTTTTAAAAATAAATGCAGAGGGAGATCTTTTTAAATTGCCTCTCTCTTCCTGACTGAAATTAATGGTCATCTTAGACTGGGCATTCACAGAAGAAATAACACTGATGTTTGTGTAAGTACAATAGAATCCCAATTATGATCACAGCCTACAGCTACAATAGCATGAAGAATTAAGACTTAAAGATTATGCATAGGCAGTTCTTGAACCTGATGAAAACACCAAGGCATCTGTTTTAAAGAATTCGAGCTATTTAAAAAAATCTCTCCCTTCACATAGGCTGGAGTCTGCATTTCTGGACCAAGTGAGGCTTTTTACCTTTTCACTTCATTTCGATTGTGATCAAGAGAATGGGGTACAGACTGCAAGCAGCATTCCACAGATTCACCAGCATTAACACTTGTATGTGTCAGCACAGTCATGCAAAGAAACAGCATAATACAAGCCTGCTTCACAATACCTGCAATGGGCTTATTTAATTAAACGCTTCCCATCCACAAGCAGAGTTGAAACAGTTCAAGATCCTAGGATAGAAGGTGCCAGGGAAGATAGACCCATTATTTATTACTCAGCAATGAAAACCAAATATAAAAGACTATCCAATAGCCTTTCCAATCCCATACTGCCAGCTGGCACTGAATGATAAGTGAAAGCACTGCAAAGTGCTTTTTTTCCTTGCTTTTATAACACTGCAATTTTAATATGTGGTATATGGCACATTGCCATTTCCATTTTTTGAGTGCAAAAGCCTTGTACGGGGAACAGGGAGTACAGCCAATAGAACCAGATCTACCAAGAACTTTGAATTAAAATTCATTGTTTCATGGGTGAACAGCAAACATTTTTTTTCTTGGTTTACTCTTCATGTTCAACACTATTTATTTATTTGAATGAACCACGAAGATAAACTTTTAATAAAAGCATTATCATCAAGGGGCCAATTCTTCAGCTATGCTTAAATTCATTTTTGCCAAAGGGATTTACAGCCACCTAAATGTGAATCACCATTCTCGTAGGAGCAGCAGAATGCCTCACATGACAGTCTGTAGTGGGCGAAGGCACAGCGCTGCCAAATCTTGACACATATAGATGACATGGGAGTCACTGCATTCAGCCCTACTACGTATCTGCGGAATTTGACAGCCTCTGGAAGAACCTCGCACCGACCTGTCCTCTATGGGCCAAGCGTGAAATCATTGAAGATGATTATCCAACTCTACATTCATAACAATCCCATTTCAGAGAGGCCAGCCTCAAGACCAAAGTGTCCAGGAGTTACGGACACCGCAGAACGCTACATTTTTGTCTGAGGAGTGTGCATAACATATGCAACGTAAGTGAAAACAAGTAACCGCTGATATGATGTATTCACATTTATTTTCTAATGCAGATAGAAGGCAAATACATATCATTGCAAAAATAACCTCACTGATCCAATTTACTTTATCCTGAAAAGAGTAACAACACCCCCACACCCCCCCATGCCCCCCCCCCAAAAAAAAAGTACTGTTTACAGACCTACCCAAATAGCAGGGACACAAGATTCTTGGTGGATTTTACTTGTATGTCATTATCTGGTTCTCTTTCTACTCTTTGATGTAAAAGCCAAGGTACTCCTCAAGGAAGCAATTTTTTTTTTCAGTAAAAACAGAACACAGGCTCACGAAGACCAGGACCAGTCACAAAGGAAAGAACAGACACTCTGTCGTACAAATCATGATTTCACAGTGTAACCCTTTAAGCCAAGGGTCTCCATTTCTAGATTGCAAAGAATTGGTATATTTGGTTAAATTTCTATCCCAATTATAAAGCAGCGAAATTTTAGAATATCCCAGTCATGTTTTCAGGATGCTTCTTTCATAGTTTTCTCAGATTGATAGCTTATTTCTGTCCATATTACCTACTGAACTATATTCGTGGTGCCTTGCTGTAAGCATCTCCTCTTCATGCATTAGAATTCCTACTGAGCAGGATAAAAAGGCAGATTACGAGACAGACTTCTTTCAAAACCTGGAGACTCCCAAAACCATTCTAAGGGAACTGGTAAGAGGGCTACAAACCTGAAAATTCAAGGATAGTAGCAACAGGATTAAAAATAAACACATCTCAGAATAATAGCAATGCTAAAGCATGTCAACATTGCAGTATTACACAGGCAGAACAAAACACTATTATTAGGGCTGGCTAAATTAACTGCTGTACTGCCTCTAAAACCAGAATACAATTTAATTTAAAAAGCCACAGCACACAAACAGAAATGTTTTACAGAAAATACTGTTTTGTGAAAATCTGCCTCTCAGTAAAACCGGACAGTCCCTTATGGTTCTTAAGAAATCCCTTCCACCTCTGGCACCTGAATTCCCCCCCAAAACGACATAGCTTAACTAAATCTCCTGAAATAAGTCTACTTTTTTTTGTCAGAAGATAACTCATTTGCATTCAAGATGCACCTGCATTTCATCACCAGTCAGTCACTGCCAAAAATACCTGTTTAGCATAGGCCCCCCTCAGTGTACAGACTCGACCTTAAAAGCATCCCATCACATATCAGCTTGCCCTGGAACTCTGGACAGAGCTCTGGAAAAGCTAGCTGAAGGCAAAACAACTGCAGACAGTTGCTTTCCTTATGCATAACTGACAATTACTCTGAAAAAAACCCACATTTGTTTTGAAAATGAACCATCAAAGCCAGTCTGGGAAAACCCGATCACAGGCTAAAGTGAATCTACAAGGACTACTGCAAAAACAAATGCTGAGACTGAATAGAGTTCATGTCTGACAACTTCATAGCGAAAACGCCAGTTCAGATTGTTTAAAATGCAAAACCATAACTCCGAATCAGGGGGTTTATGCAATGCCAAGCCTTCACTTTCAGCAACATATGCATGAAATTCAGCTTTTGAAAATTACACAAATTTTGAAATGAGATTCTTTGAGGTCCTGTGCTCTCCATGTGCTGGATACCTACAAACAGAAATTTCTTACATGGCTTTATGAATTCCTTGCTGCATGGTCTTTTATACAATGTTGCAAAGGTAATGCAAACTTCACAGCACACTTCAGCCTCCCTCTGTAGTGGCCTTCATTCTCTGTAGTGTTAGAGGGCAGCGTATTTGTAAATGGCTGAAGTCTATTAGTACCCCATTTGCAGGTGGTTAGTTTAATAGTTAGGTGATGAAATGCAGGTGCATCTTGAATGCAAATGAGTTATCTTCTGACAAAAAAGTAGACTTATTTCAGGAGATTTAGTTAAGCTATGTCGTTTTGGGGGGGAATTCAGGTGCCAGAGGTGGAAGGGATTTCTTAAGAACCTTAAGGAACTGTCCGGTTTTACTGAGAGGCAGATTTTCACAAAACAGTATTTTCTGTAAAACATTTCTGTTTGTGTGCTGTGGCTTTTTAAATTAAATTGTATTCTGGTTTTAGAGGCAGTACAGCAGTTAATTTAGCCAGCCCTAATAATAGTGTTTTGTTCTGCCTGTGTAATACTGCAATGTTGACATGCTATAGCATTGCTATTATTCTGAGATGTGTTTATTTTTAATCCTGTTGCTACTATCCTTGAATTTTCAGGTTTGTAGCCCTCTTACCAGTTCCCTTAGAATGGTTTTGGGAGTCTCCAGGTTTTGAAAGAAGTCTGTCTCGTAATCTGCCTTTTTATCCTGCTCAGTAGGAATTCTAATGCATGAAGAGGAGATGCTTACAGCAAGGCACCACGAATATAGTTCAGTAGGTAATATGGACAGAAATAAGCTATCAATCTGAGAAAACTATGAAAGAAGCATCCTGAAAACATGACTGGGATATTCTAAAATTTCGCTGCTTTATAATTGGGATAGAAATTGAACCAAGTATACCGATTCTTTGCAATCTAGAAATGGAGACCCTTGGCTTAAAGGGTTACACTGTGAAATCATGATTTGTACGACAGAGTGTCTGTTCTTTCCTTTGTGACTGGTCCTGGTCTTCGTGAGCCTGTGTTCTGTTTTTACTGAAAAAAAAATTGCTTCCTTGAGGAGTACCTTGGCTTTTACATCAAAGAGTAGAAAGAGAACCAGATAATGACATACAAGTAAAATCCACCAAGAACCTTGTGTCCCTGCTATTTGGGTAGGCCTGTAAACAGTACTTTTTTTTGGGGGGGGGGGGCGGGGGGGCATGGGGGTGTGTGGGGGTGTTGTTACTCTTTTCAGGATAAAGTAAATTGGATCAGCGAGGTTATTTTTGCAATGATATGTATTTGCCTTCTATCTGCATTAGAAAATAAATGTGAATACATCATATCAGTGGTTACTTGTTTTCACTTACGTTGCATGTGTTATGCACACTCCTCAGACAAAAATGTAGCGTTCTGCGGTGTCCGTAACTCCTGGACACTTTGGTCTTGAGGCTGGCCTCTCTGAAATGGGATTGTTATGAATGTAGAGTTGGATAATCATCTTCAATGATTTCATGCTTGGCCCATAGAGGACAGGTCGGTGCGAGGTTCTTCCAGAGGCTGTCAAATTCCGCAGATACGTAGTAGGGCTGAATGCAGTGACTCCCATGTCATCTATATGTGTCGAGATTTGGCAGCGCTGTGCCTTCGCCCACTACAGACTGTCATGTGAGGCATTCTGCTGCTCCTACGATAATGGTGATTCACATATAGGTGGCTGTAAATCCCTTTGGCAAAAATTAATTTAAGCATAGCTGAAGAATTGGCCCCTTGATGATAAAGCTTTTATTAAAAGTTTATCTTCATGGTTCATTCAAATAAATAAATAGTGTTGAACATGAAGAGTAAACCAAGAAAAAAAATGTTTGCTGTTCACCCATGAAACAATGAATTTTAATTCAAAGTTCTTGGTAGATCTGGTTCTATTGGCTGTACTCCCTGTTCCCTGTACAAGGCTTTTGCACTCAAAAAATGGAAATGGCAATGTGCCATATACCACATATTAAAATTGCAGTGTTATAAAAGCAAGGAAAAAAAGCACTTTGCAGTGCTTTCACTTATCATTCAGTGCCAGCTGGCAGTATGGGTGCACTCAATCCCACTGTCCATGTCTCTGACAATGATGTTAAACAGCACCAGTTCCAGTACCAATCCGTGGTGAACACCATTTTTCACTGGTTTACACTTGGACAGCGAGCCATTGACCACAACCCTTAGAGTAGGACCATCCAATCAGTTCCTTACCCACTGAGTGGTCCATCCACCAAATCCTTGTCTCTCCAATTTAGAGACCAGGATGTTATGTGGAACCGTGTCAAATACTTTGCACAGGTACAGGTAGGTGATGTCAGTTGCTCTCCCCTTATCCACCAATACTGTAAACCCATCATAGAAGGTCACCAGGTTTGTCAGGCATGTCTTGCCCTTGATAAAGCCATGTTGACTATCACTGATCACCTCCTCATTTTTCGTGTGCCTTAGCAGAGTTTCCAGGAGGATCTGCTCCATGATCTTGCCAGGCACAGAGGTGAGACTGACCAGCCTGTAGTTCCACAGGTCTTCCGTTTTTCCCCTTTTTGAAAATGGGGGTTATATTTCAACTTTTCCAGTAAGTGGAAACTTCACCAGACTTTTTACATCTTTTCAAACATAATGGAAAGTGGCTTGGTGACTTCATCCGCCTGTTCCCTCAGGACCTGTGCATTTAACCAAAGTGTAAGTTAATATATAAAACTCTGCACAAGTATATCACCTTCAAAAATTCTTAATAGTCATGAAGATAGTTAGCTTTTTCTAAGTTGGATTTTAGCCGTGTGTGTAAATAAATGATTGCCAACTGTGTTCTCAGGCATGACCTTATGTGGTCAATATCTGCTCTGTTGGTAACCGTAGTGCTTCAAATCTGGTACAGATCTCATTCTCATTTCACTCATTTTACAACCCATGTTCCCTTCTAACCTTCAAAAATAACATTGTCAATTTAAAAAAATTTTGCAGTTTTACTTTTAAGAGTGAAATTACATTCTTGGAGCTGCATGGAAATGCATGCTTTGGCTTTATTGGTTTGTTCAGCATGCACTACATTACTCGGTTTCAAGTAATGTAACGAGCAAGGATTGTGTGATTTTCATCTGTTCAAATTTGTGCTCAAGAAAAAAACCCACCATACCTCAAGTCACAGTGGAGAATTTGTCTGAAGCTGTCATTGACTACTAATATATTACCAGTCTTTTCTAAGATTAACTTCACTTCCAATGTCTAATATACAACTGTAGACAAATCTGCAAAAGCAATAGGTATGAACTATCATACTCTGAGTTTAATTTGCACCTTAATTAATTGTGTGTCCGTCCATAGCCTAGCTCAGTGTAGTCCTGCTCTTTAACAGAGCTTCAGGTGCTATGGCGTTAGAAATAAATAATGCAGTCTTCTGCAGACTAATATACAAAGCCAGGTAAGGCTTATAAGACCTCAAAAAATATTTTTAAATGACCTGTTGTATTGTGCACTATGAAGCCAGAGTGAGCAAAGAACTTAGAGCTTAAGGAGAAGATACTCTTTTCCCTGCCCCCCCCCCCCCCCCCCCCCCCTTACTTCTCATCTTTTGTATTGTTACCATTAACATTGTTAACATTGTTACCATGTTAATTGAAAGCCTCTTAGGATTTGGGATGTTTTCCCCTGCTGATGGATTTGACCTTTCTTAGCATTCACTTTGCTTTCACTCCCGGTAAGTGAGAACAGGCTACAACGAGGGAATCTCTAAAAATACCACAGTCATGGCACTGTACCTTAAGTTAACCTTCCACTTTCAGGGGACTTTTTTTTAGCTTAAATGATCAACATGTCATCTGAATATAGTATTTCCACCACTGTGCATTACCCGTCTGTTTCTGGTGTTCCTCGAGATAACTTAGAATAAAACAAATCTGGAAGGAAGCTGTCACCTGCTGGTCAGCCTGCGATGGAAGCCACCTGCACATGCCCACTTGGCTGCAGGGCTTCTCTTGGGAGCTTGATCATTATGTGCTTTTAACAAGACTGTGTTAGCTGTACACCAGCATACTTTCTGAGAACAAGTACTGTATGTCAGCAGAGCTTTTCCAGGGGAACATCTGTTGGTTTACATGGAAGTATTTATTGTTTTCATTTCATAAGGACTGAGTTTTCACAATTAACAAAATTATCAATTGCAATGTAGCCTCAAAGCCGTTGTTTTACATCACAATCATATACTAATGAAGCTTTTTTGATCCCAATTTTACTAAAAAGGTTTGTTTGCAATTTTTATCCTGTGAACACAGTTGCAAACCTGTGTGGAACTGATTAAATTAATTCTTTCCATGGGTATTAAGGTTGTATTAATTTTGAGGTTGCACAGTCCTTCTGCATGGTTTATGTAGGCAGTCGGCTCCACCTGAACATAATTCCGTCTCTTAGAGGAGGGAATTCTTCCTAATCTTAGAGACATTCACATGTCCCTTTTGCAACAACCATCAGTAAGAATTGCTTTCATATACCAACAGTAATAATGACTTTCCATAGTCAAACTAGTTTTTAAAGTTGTAATCCCTACTTAAACAAAATGCCTTTGAAAGTACTTGAAGGATCTGAGGGGAGAGGGGGGACAAAACCAACCAAACACAAGCAAGAGGAAAAAGAGAACAACCCTGCAGACTCCCTTAAGCATAGCATGGGTTAAAGCAGAAAGATGGAACTAGCACTCCACAACCGTATTTGATTGCCCTTGTTTTATAATCCCAGCTTCAGGCTTAATTTAGACTACACCATAGAGAACACCCTTTTAAGCTTCATAACCATCCAGATAAAATGCATTATGATGTAAATGGGCAATGGTTTCTGTAGCAAAGAAGTAAGCCACAAAGAGATAGTGTGCTCTTCAATTCTCAGGCAGAAAAATGAACTACGGGATTTTCCACAGTATAACAATGCACTACTCTGAAAGGCTGCCATCCTGTGGCACTTTAGGAATGCTGTAGTAGCTCACTGCCCTGAGTTAATGGTTTCTACACTCTGGAGTGAAAAACGTGTCTAAGACACCTAATACACAGATAAAATAAATACTTCCTTTTTTTTAAATATATATATTTAGGTAGTTTCAAGAGAAGGCTCTGAGCTCTTTTATGAGTCAACTGTATTATAGTGCATCTTATAAGCTGGGGCTCAGTTAAAGATTCTTTTATTTACTTCAAAAGAACTAGTGAACATAACTTTAAAATATATTAAACCTCGTGTTCATTCTATGGTATTGCTGCCACATTCAGCCGTAAATTGCTGTACTGCATCCCAGGAAGCACTTCTCAGGAGCACTTAGTATGGTAAACAATCCTATAAAGCTCAGTCCTTGACTAAGTAATGCAAGTTTCCAGGTAAATCAATGGGACTTTTAGAACAAAGACTTCAGGATTTGACCCTGAACCTGATTAACTGCTTTAGCCTCAGTTCTTGCTGTTTTTCATTTGCTCTTCATAGCATATTATGCATTAATACCAAGGAGTACGTATTTCTTCTAACACACACAAAAAAGTTTCATTATAGGACAGGTAGAGAAAATTAATTTTGCTTGCAATATCATTATATTTTGTCAGTAAGCTGTGCATATGAGTTAGAAACAAGTCCTTCATATTTTCATTCCCCTACAAATCCTAAATCAAGATGAGCTTGCAACTACCGTAAAATATAATTCCATAGCAAATAACCATAGCAAAAACACACTTCCACTCTTCAGAGAACCTTTGTTAAAAAGGCTAGGAAAAAAACAGGTACACTCTATTAGTATAGACGCAATAAAGAAGTAACACACAGCTCTTAGAAACACATACAAAGTTTAAGCTTCAGTCCCTTGAAATACATATTCTTAGTTACTTGAGCAAGGCTTATATCTTGACTTAAGAAGATATAAACTGTGTATATATATTATATCCTTAAAAAACTCTATTCAGATCCCAGTCAGTTAGTTCAATTTTGTTATGTCCATACTCCATTATCTGCAAGGATAAAGTAGTTCATCTGTGGTCCTGGTCTTGGTTTCTTCTACCTGGGCTGGCTTTTTGATTTAGTATCTGCTTTCAGGTAGCATTACTTCACCGGAGATATATTTCTCAGTACTATCTTTCTATTCTTTTGACTCACCCCCAACCTGTCATATCTTTCAAACAGAGTACTGCTAAAGCTTTTAAAAACTAACCATAATTCTCTCCCATAGCATCCCTTGAAGTACCAAAACCCTTTAAAAGTGCACAGAAGAGGAACCCTGCAGAACTACCAATGTACACATGCTTGTGTATGTAGTGCCATTTGACCATTAATCTACACTTCTTCAGCAAGAGCCAGCACATATTACCTTTCACATCTTTCTTCAGTCTACACTTGCCTTTGCACAGCCAGCAAGGCATGAAATCCCACTCAGACTACAGCCTTTCCTCCTCTCACATCCTGGATGATGCAATCTTCTTTAGGAACTATTCTCAAACCATTTAGTATTCATTAGTCTTTGGAGTTTTTCTAGGTGCTGAAGCCTTCACTCTGAATGGGAAATTAAGTCTTCTCATAAAAAAAACCCAACACCCTAAATTCTAATTCCAGGGGGCTCAGAATTCTAGGCAAATATTTACTACATCTGTTCATGATACCAGGAAACACGCTGGAACTTACTTCTGTTTAGTCCTACCTTGCAGGATTCAGCTCTGGAAGGTTCATGAGTCACAGCATTTCTAACCTTGCAGGAAACACTCTTGCAAGGACATAAGATGGTCTTTTGTTCTGTCTGACTGTCAAGTCAACAGACTCCTACTTTCATTACTGAGCTAACCTTAGGACATAAGGATGTACAGTGTTGCATGAGACAAGGAAAGAAAAAAGCCTGTATCAGATCAAGACTACTTAACTGTTGTACTACTTCTCTAACCTCTTCTTTTGACTTCCTTAATTTCCTTTAGCCTGTAAATTAGTAGCCGCTCCCCTGGACCATTAAGACTCAGGAAAGTGGAGTCTGAAATGCCACAGCTGAATTAGGTAATTCAGGTCAATTCAATAATTGCAAGCATGGGCCAACTCCATTCATTTAGAAGAGCGGCTAGAGTAAGTGGAATCTGTATCCTATGCATGTATACATACATTGAAGACCATCTTTAATGACTCATATAGCTTAACAAATGAGGTCCCCATCCCACAGTGATGAAACCAGATTTTTAGAGGTTTTGGTTGGTTGGTTGGTTTTAAACCTCCTGATTTGGAACCCAATGTGATTATTCAGGGATAGAGGAGCTGAATCATAACTTTTGAACTCTGAGCTTAGTGACTCCAGACATCTTGTGCCTAGGCTTCTTTTAAAATATACTAACAGAATTGAACCCACCTGACCTGCTTCATATTTCACCGTCAGATTTACTCTGATTTAATTACATTCACTTTGTTTGTTTGAAATCTGACAGTGGCTGATTATTCTGATACATATATATATATATAAAAATAAAAGATTTATCCCTTTGTTTTCATGATCATGCAGTCTGACTGTTCAGTGCCCAAGCTTCCACTTGTGCTTTGCATATCTTCCATCTCCTCTATTCATTACTATTTGCTACTCTTGAACAGGAAGACTAAAGCCATTCATGATTAAAAAAAACATTATATATCTGTCTGCAACTTCACTACTAGTTTTCTTTGCTTAATCTTCTTTCATTTGGCAAAATGAAAATATTGTAAGAAAAGGCTGAGTTGTGGTTTTTTTACTGTAATCCACCTTTCCTTTGTATATTTCTGCTTCACCTGCAGTTACAAGAAATTACTGTACCCTGGATGAAAATATTAATACCTTAATTACTTTGTAAATGAAGCTGAACCTGTATTCTAGTGTCATCCCAAATTCCTACAGTCCACTTCCAGGAATCTACGACTGTAGTTACATGCCTACTATGCCAGTTCTTTACTAACATCCTAGTTTTGAGGCATACAACTTCATTTGGTGAATGGATTTTTTGATGTTTCAGCGACTGGTAGTTAAGCCGAGGTTCTTTTGTTTGGTTCCTTCACTTATATACTTCTGACGCTCATCTGCTTCAAGTTGCTTTCTTTGTCTTTCCCTGAATCATGAATCCCGTGGAGCCACCGTCTGGCTCTTCTCCCTGTCATTTCCTTTTTTCTTCAGTGCAGATGATCCTTTGTGAAGAGAGTTAGTGGCATGATATATAGAAAAGGATGTTCAGGTTTGACATTAGGAAACACTGATTTACTAGGAAGGCAGTGCAGCAGTGAAGGGTTGTCTACGTGACTGGGAAATCCCCATCCCTGACGGCTGCCAAGACTTTGCTACACAAAAGGTCCCTTCCAGCTAACATTTCTGTGATTCTGGGAAATTTAGTACAAACAGGTTAAGTGATAATATATCAATGCAATAACCAGCCCAGCTTCTGCTAGAAGCTTGGGGACTGCACCTGGTTGTACAGGTTGCAGAAAGAATTAACTTCAAGGGACATTTCCTTATTGTCTCTCAGACTTTAGATAGATGCATCATAACAGCTTTACGCATCCAGAATCTCCAGAAGGAAAGACAAGCTCCAGGGCTTCTCTTAGTTTCCCTAAAGCTTCAGTTCTGACTTTGCACCCCAACCCTGCAAAAGTATGATTGTCTATAAATAAATTCCAGGAGGCTGTACTAAATTAGCTGTGTTAGCACATTTTGAATGACATAATTCACATCCTTCTGAGACCCCAACACTTCAAGAACTAGAATTCTAGTGAAACTAAAGCTTCACTAGAACTGCTGGTGAAACTTTCCTAAGAGCAAGACGTTAATAAACTGTCCTTGACCTTTTATAGTTATTTTTATTGTCTAATAAAGCAGTTCCCGTTGTATATTCACCAGCTTTGAACTCTGTTCTCATCTTCTTCAGCTATGTAGGCAGGGGGGCTCAGTTTACCACTACAATTCTCATTTCCATTTGAGAAGCTCCAAATTTTAGCTCAGATAGCAGTCATTGCTAGATATTGTAATAGGAAACACAATTTCCTTTCTTCTAAACAAGAACACAGCAGTATTTCCTCCTCACAATCCAGAAGATGAATTTCTGAGCTCAGCAGTAAACACCTTCCCTAATATTTGCGAAAGGTATTTGTAGCAAGTCAGGGAAGGTGCTTTGCATGGCATTTTGTATTGCACTGTTCTTTTCTCTTTATGAAGACTGTTGGCACCAGTACAGAGCTCTCAAAAATGCTTTTGATGATAGCAACTGTAATGTGACTTAATGGAAAACTTCCTGCAAAGACGAAGTAAAAGCATCTGCAAAGGGGGATGTCTTACAACGACATTGTTCCAATCCAGTAAGTTTTTGAATAGAAAAAGCCTATCAGATTGCCAAGTATCAAATCAACAGGAAGGAGTATGCACTTCACCTTAACTCAAAAGAGAATTTAAATTTATACTAGAAATAATGTGACATGATAAGCCATGTCCATTAAAACAATACAGTAGTAATGCCCTGAAGATGTACAATTCAATTGGAATTAGGCAATTGCAGGTTTTGTGTCCTGTCAGTAGCTTAAAAATGGCAGTCTGATGGACAGTATACTCTAAGTCCTAACACAGTTTAATAAACTCTCTTTAATTTGAACTCCTTTGGAACTTCTAACTCAGTGTATCCATACTCACTTTCCCCTGCTCTGACACTCTCTATCAGTTATGATCAATTTTTTATTTATACCTTGAAAATGGTTTAATACTCAAATAGGTTTGATATCTTCTCTAGAAGGAAAGGTACAAAGTTAATAGGGCCATAAAAAGAAGCAGTCAATAAAAACACTCCCATGGAGTGTTGCCTCTAGAAATTTCAAACTTTACTCATGACTTGACTTTCCACTTAATGGTGGAAACCTGGAAGTTTACAATGTAGCATGCTTTTTAAACGCCAAATATTAACATGTGCTTGGGGATTATCAATGCATTTGGTAAACGTGACAGTTGTTGAGCAGTACACTCTGAAATGCATCATGTGAGTGAAACACTTTATGGATTTCAGTACAATCAGATATCACTTTTTTAATAAAAATGCAAGACTTTTTTTTCTTCTTTTTTACAAAAGTGTTACATGTGTTTGAAAAAGCAGAATTTTCCTAGTTACTTGCTCTCAAAAAACCCCAACAGATTAAGCTGGAGAATCTTCAACAAGTAAGAACAATAATCCCTCTCTGGGTGCCCAGCTGATCCCAAATGCTGCCCAGGATATATTGGAATTATTTCTAAATGTATATTCTTAAACTCTTATGTCAGCATTGCATTCTTTAAGTGTCTGTGATTAGCACCCATTAGGTCAAGAAGACTACATACAGTCCTTATCAGATGTGTTTACATGAATTTACATAAGTCGTCACTCTGTAGCACTCTTCAGTATGTACTTAACAACTGTTTATTAGCACATAATGTATGTTGTGCTTAACGGTACCTGTGTTGAGAGAATGTTGTAGCCTCAGGAAGCTATACATTGGTGAAAGCTATAGTTTCCCTTCACTGATACTGGTACCCAGATTAAACACATGTATTACAACATGCTTTCGTAACCTTAGCCAAGATTAACCAGTTGTTTTGCACCAGATGGTGGTGGTGGTTCCTTAGGATCCCAGTAAGACGGGCACTCACACTCTGTGTATCGCTTAAAATGCCATTTACCAGCCCTAACTTCCTTTTCTGGAGCCAAGACCATTGGCAGGTTTGGAGTCTACCTTGAAGATGGAATTTGTTCTTGCCAGGCCTTTTTATCAAGAAGAAGAAAGTTCTGCTGTATAATCAAGTGCAATGTACATTCCCAAGGTAGGAAGAAAGCTTCCCTGACATTCAGTTGCTCAGTGTCTCTGCACAACTTCTGGGCAAAGAGAAACAGTCCATACTTCAACTGATTCTTTTCCCCTCTGCATTTCTGGGCACTACCAAGCAGTTACCTGAATTTTGTTTTCGTGGGACAACCCTGTATGCACCTATGACTGGAAGAGCTATCTTGCAAGTAGCATTTAGCCTGTTTTACCGGACCATACAAAAAAGGTACACAGAAATTTCCCAATAGTGTATCATCTCAGACACTCAAGTCTTAATACAGTTAATTTTTATCTTTCTTTTACTTTATTGCCTTTCAGTTGCCCCCCACCTCCACAAAGAAAAAAAAACAATGATTGGTGTTATCGTATGAAAACGACAGGTTTCAGTTATCTAGAGGGTTACGAAGCACAAGCTGGCATTATCTTTATTTTTTTCACAACTAACTCATTTCCTATATACATAGACATTAAAATCTCGGAGATTTTTGGCTTGTTTTCCAGAGGACACAGAAAATGGATTTGGTTTCATAGTGTAGAAGGCTTGAGGTTTGTGTTTCCATTCCTGATAACTTAGATTACAATTAATAGTAGAACATATCTTATGCTGAAGAGAGGTAAGAAGATATCTTCTGTATTTTCTATATAGCTGCCACCCCTATGAACATGAATTTATCAAAGAAAGACACTTTAAATAATTAAATAGTTAGGTTGATGATGTAATAAATCTTTTAAGTTGCATTAGTCTTTCAAGTAATGCAAACAATTAAGGCTGCTGTATGAGCGACTGCAGACTTTGGTAGGCAGATACACAATGACCACAGAAGCATAGAATCATAGAATACCAGGGTGGAAGGGACCTCAAGGATCACCTGGTCCAACCTTTCCTGGCAAAAGCACGATCTAGACAAGATGGCCCAGCACCCTGTCCAGATGAAGCTTAAAAGTGTACAATGTTGGGGAATCCACCACTTCCCTGGGGAGATTATTCCAATGGCTGATTGTTCTCATTGGGAAAAATTTTCCTCGTTTCCAATTGGAATCTCCCCAGGAGTAACTCATACCCATTACCCCTCATCTTTTCCACATGACTCCTAGTAAAAAGGGAATCTCCATCTTCTTTGTAGCTACCCTTTAAATACTGGAATGTGGTGATAAGGTCTCCCTTAAGCCTTCTTTTCTCAAGGCTGAACAAACCCAGTTCTCTCACCCTTTCCTCATATGGCAGGCTTCCCAGTCCTTTGATCATCTTGGTGGCCCTCTTCTGGACCCTCTCCAGCCTGTCCACATCTTTTTTGCATAGCAGGGACCAAAACTGAACACAGTATTCCAGGTGTGGCCTGACAAGCACTGAGTAGAGTGGGATAATGACTTCTTTATCTCTGCTGGTGATGCCCTTGTTGATGCAACCCAGCATCCTGTCAGCTTTCTTTGCTGCAGCAGCACACCGTTTGCTCATATTCATCTTGTTGTCCACCAGGACCCCCAGGTCCCTTTCCACAGAGCTGCTCCCCAGTCAGGTAGATCCCAGTCTGTGCTGCATTCCTGAATTATGTTTTCTCAGGTGCAAGACCTTACACTTGTCTGTGCTGAACTTCATAAGGTTCTCGTTAGACCACTCTTCCAGCCTATCCGGGTCTTCCTGCAGGGTGGCTTTCCCTTCCAAAGTGTCCACTTCCCCACTCACTGTGGTGTTATCAGCAAATTCCGTCAGGGTATGCTTGATCCCATCATCCAGATCACTTATGAAGATATTAAACAGCATTGGGCCCAATATCGATCCCTGGGGGACCCCACTTGTGACAGGTTGCCAGTCTGAAAAAGAGCTATTTACCACCACCCTCTGGGTGCGGCCTGACAGCCAGCTCCCCACCCACTGCACAGACCACTTGCCTAGACTGTAGCGCATCAGTTTCTCTAGGAGGAGGTTGTGGAGACCCATGTTGAAAGCCTTGGAGAAATCCAGGTAGACAATGTCCACTGCTCACCCCACATCAACCGAGCAGGTGACTTTGTCATAGAAGGTGATCAGGTTTGTCAAGTACAATTTGCCTTTGGTGAATCCGTGCTGGCTTTTCCCAATCACGTGCTTCATTTGACTTGTGATAACCCCCAGGAGGATTCATTCCATAACTTTCCTGTGGACTGAAGTAAGACTGATGGGCCTGTAATTTCCTGGATCCTCCTTTAAGCCCTTCTTGTAGATGGGGGTGACATTAGCCTTCTTCCAGTCTTCTGGGATGTCCCCTATCTCCACAACTTCTCAAAGACTACAGAGAGCAACCTCGCAATGCTCTCAGCTAGCTCTATTAACACCCTCAGGTAGATATTGTCAAGGCCCAGCAATTTTTAGGGGTCAAGCTCCTGTAATACATTGCATGCCAACTCTTCCCTCACTGGCGGTGGGTCTGTGTTTGCATCAACCTGGATTTTTGTTCCCAAGGCCTGGGGCCCAACACTGCTGGTAAAGACAGAGGTGAAGAAAGTGTTGAGAACCTCTGCCTTTTCAGTGTTGCTGGTGACTAATTCACCTCTCCTGTTTAACAGCAGGCCAATATTTTCCTTCTGTTTCTGCTTGTTGTTAATATATATGAAGAACCCTTTCTTGTAGTTTTTGATATCTCTGGCCAGTTTCAATTTGAGTGGAAATTTTGCTTTTCTAACTGTACCTCTGCATGCCCTGGCAATGCCCTTGTAGTTCTCAATGGGTATTCATCTGCTTTTCCATCTCTAGTATGCTTCTCTTTTGGTTTTGAGAGGGCTCAGAAGCTCGCAGTTAAGCCAAGGAGGTCTCTTGCTCTGCCTGCTTCCCTTACCTTTAAAGGGGATGAACTGGTTTTGTGCTTCCAGGAGACCGTTCTTGAAAAACTCCCAGCATTCACTCACTTTATCCTTCATGGAAGCTTCCAACAGAATCCCTCCCAGCTGAGCTCTGAGTGAGCTCAAGTTTGCTCTTGTAAAAACTAAAACCTTTGTCTTTGTACTAACCTTCAGCGTGCTTAGCAGGATCCCAAACTCCACAATATTGTGATCACTGCAGACAAGGCTTCCACTAACTGGGATACTACAAAGTAGGTTTTCTTGGTTTGTGAGTAGCAAGTTCAGCAGTGCCTCATTCCTGGTTGGCACATCCAACATTCGTATGAGGAAGCAGTCCTCCACGCATTCCAGGAACTTGACGAGTGATATATGAGCTACTGTATTGTTCTTCCAAAAAATGACTGGTAGTTGAAGTCACCCATAAGAACCAGGTTCTGCTGACTCGAAGCTTGCTTAAGTGACCCACATAATGCTTCATTGGCCTTTTTGTCTTGGTTTGGAGGTTGGTAGCAGATGCCTACTGTAAGATCCCCCTTGGAGATGATTCCTCTGATCTTGACCCAGAGGCATTCGATAGGGCTTCCACAATCACCGTAGTTGATGTCTACACATTCAAGGTTCTCCTTGAGTGCGATGACTCCTGCTCTTCTTCCCTGCCTGTCTGTATGAAACAGCCTATATCCATCCATTGCAATCCTCCAGTAATATGAGTTGTCCCATCACGTTCCAGTTATTCCTGTGATATCATAACTTTCTTACTTTCTGACGTGATGGCCACTTGAAAAGAAATGTCTGCTCATCTCTGAGCACTACACAATATTTTAGAAACAAATTAAATGGGGGTTGGACTAGATGATCTTCAGAGATCCCTTCCAAACCTGACCATTCTGTGATTCTGTAAATACACCACAGCATATGAGAAGTACTTGTGGGGTTTTTTTCATCATATTGTAGCAAGAAGGTCATACCCTTGGTGAGAGTGAAAAAAGATTATTTTGAGGATTAAGTCCCAAGGAAAGCTCAGAGCCCCTGGTTTGTGGGGCAATGAAAGTGCTTCCAGGGGACAGAAAGGACAAGCCACAGCTTTCCCTCCTGGCACAGTTGGCATTGCAGCAATGGCTGGACATTTGCTATTTTGGAGCCCGGCTCTAGTGAGAGTGAAAAAAGGTTGTTTTGAGGATTAAGTCACCAGGAAAGCGTGGAGACATAAGGTTTTCATGTAAATGTAAATGACGTTTTCCAGTGTCAGACCCAATAGAATGCTGCTATTGAAAATGTATTTCTATCATTGTGATAGTGCATTTATATAATGTTGATGTTGAAATTATAATATTAATAATATGAAAATCTATACAATGTATTTAGAACTACCTTGTGATAATATTTGAGAGACATTTTGAAGACAAACAGGACTATGAATTGCACTAAACATGGCAGGGGTGTAAATATTGTACTGCCTCTT
Source organism: Pluvialis apricaria (assembly GCA_017639485.1). Classification (NCBI taxonomy): domain Eukaryota; kingdom Metazoa; phylum Chordata; class Aves; order Charadriiformes; family Charadriidae; genus Pluvialis; species Pluvialis apricaria. The sequence goes on from CM030010.1 coordinate 68,822,114, forward strand.
GTGTATCTTACTGGCTCCCTTAAATCATGGCAACCTGGTGCTTACTACTAAGAATGTAGTAAAAGAAGTGCAACCTCTCTCCCTCCTGATTCTCATGGTAAGAAATAAAAAAAGATTTCAGAAAGGAGAAATTTTATTTTCAAAGGCTCTTAATCTGAAGTTAGGTAATATTCATTGTAAAACGGTGCATCGGTGTTAGAGTTCAGCAAAAATGCATTCAGCAAAGTTTAAAAAAAAACCCAAAAAGTAAAAAACCTAACTGCAATAGCCACCTGTAGTCTGTATTTCCATCTGTGCACCAGGAGACGTGAGTTTGTAAATAGGTCTCATCCCCAGTTTTCCTAATAGCGAATGTTTTAATCAGCAGTAGAATAAAGTACTTGGTATCTTGATAGTAAAAATAATTACAAAAAACATAAGATGTACCTCCATCCTAGGATGGCTGTACAATATTGAAGGCTTTCTTGAAACACCTTGCCTTGCCTATATACCTTCTTTAAAATCCCTCTTCTTAGGAGTTGTGTTGTTGTTTTTTTTAATGTTTCATTATCGGTGTGCATCTGTTGACTATACGAGTCACATTAGTTAGACTGAATTAACTGAATTTTGTATGCAGGCAACAAAACAGAAATACAGTCCTCTTGTTTTCCTGCTGGTGCCTGACTGAAATCATATTCTCCCTATGAAGGAAAGGTCTCCTCTTGACTGTAGGCCACATTTCACCCCAAGTAAAGTCTTTAAGAATTGGATCTGACCCTGCATGAATTAGGGGAGACTCTGTGTTTTCCTTTAACCTCACATCATCTCTTTCATTTCCAACACCCACCATAATTTATTAGCAAATATTTGCTGCTTGAGCAAAACCTTGTTCTTGGTTATACAAATTATACCATTCTGAAACAATGCTATTTAGTATATCAGAACTGCTCCAGATTACCTCCCACTGTAGGTGAAGATCAAGTATGAGATCATCTAAGGAACTCAAAGGTACACAAGTCCATAGCACCTGATGAAATCCATCTGTGGGTCCTGAGGGAACTGGTGGATGAAGTTGCCAAGCCACTTTCCATTATATTTGAAAATTCGTGGCAGTTTGGTGAAGTTCCCACTGACTGGACAAGGGGAAACATAACCCCCATTTTTAAAAAGGGACCCAGGGAACTACAGGCCAGTCAGTCTCACCTCTGTGCCTGGCAAGATCATGGAGCAGATCCTCCTGGAAACTCTGCTAAGGCACATGAAAAATAAGGAGGCGATCAGTGACAGCCAACATTGCTTCATCAAGGGCAAGACGTGCCTGACAAACCTGATGACCTTCTAAGATGGTGTTACAGTGCTGGTGGATAAGGGGAGAGCATCAGATGTCATCTACTTAGGCTTTTGCAAAGCATTTGACACTGTCCTGCATGACATCCTGGTCTCTAAATTGGAGAGACAAGGATTTGATGGATGGACCACTTGGTGGACAAGAAAATATCTGGATGGCTGCACTCAAAGTGTTGCAGTCAATGGCTCGCTGTCCGAGTGGAAACCAGTTACAAGTGCCATTCCTCAGGGGTCAGTACTGGGCCTGGTGCCATTTTACATTTTTGTCAGTGACATGAACAGTGGGATTGAATGCACCCTCAGCAGGTTTGCCGATGACATCAAGCTGTGTGAGGCAGTTAACACACTGGAGGGGAGGGATGCCATCCAGAGGGACCTGGGCAGGCTTGAGAGGTGGGCCCGTGCAAAGCTCATAAAGTTCAACCATGCCAAGTGCACAGTCCTGCACATGGGTTAGGGCAATCCCATGCACATGGATTGAGAGCAGCCCTGAGGAGAAGGGACTTGGGGGTGTTGGTGGACGAGAAGCTCAACATGAGCTGGCAATGTGCGCTTGCAGCCCAGAAGGCCAACCATATCCTGGGCTGCATCAAAAGAAGTGTGGCCAGCAGGTCAACAGAGGTGATTCTGCCCCTCTACTCCACTCTCATGAGACCCCACCTGGAGTACTGCGTCCAACTTCAGAGTCCTCAGCACAAGAAGGACACAAACCTGTTGGAGTGGGTCCAGATGAGGGCCACGAAGATGATCAGAAGGTTGGAGCACTTCTCCTATGAAGACAGGCTGAGAGAGTTGGGATCGTTCAGCTTGGAGAAGAGAAGGCTCAGGGGACACCTTATAGCAGCCTTCCAATATCTGAAGGGCGCCTACACGAAGGCTGGAGAGGGACTTTTTACAAGGGCATGTAGTGATAGGGTGAAGGGTAATGGCTTCAAACTGGAAGAGGGGAGATTTAGAATAGAAATCAGGAAGAAATTTTTCACTGTGAGGGTGGTGAGGCACTGGAACAGGTTGCCCAGAGAAGCTGTGGAGGCCCTATCGCTGGAAGCATTCAAGGCGAGTCTGGATGGGGCTTTGAGCAACCTGGTCTAGTGGGTGGTGTCCCTGACCATGGCAGGGTGGTTTGAACTTTTTATCTTTATCTTTTTATCTTTAAGGTTTTATCTTTAAGGTCCCTTCCAACCTAAACCATTCTATGATTCTATGATTATATTTGCATACCTGTTAGGGAGACTTTGACCTGCCTCAAATGAGCAGATAATTTATCCTTTTCTGACATGCAGAGTCGAAAGTGTCCATTGTTTATGTTTAAGCCACTGCAGCCAAGGATGGAAGACAATAGCAGATTTGTATTGCTGCAGCATCAGTGACTTCCAGTTAAACATTATCACTGTCAGTGTTAGCCATCATATGAACATGATACATTATTGCTGTCCTTAGAAGGGTTACTGGTTTGACTCCAGCTTCTCAGTCCAAATGAAAGTCATTCTGCTGATTTTTCTGTGTTCAATACACGCTTATTTACTATCTACCCCTTTTCTGTGGGTGAATATTTTATTTCAAAACCAATGCAAATTTTACATCTAATGTTCACAACTGATTGTTTCCTTATTTTTTAATTCTTAAGTAGGAAATCAATGTTTGCAACAAGTATTTTGATTTGTGTTTATCAGCATGGACATTGATCTCCTGCCAAACTGCTGGGTTTTTCATTGCCTTTGCTGAGTTGCCATGCATTTGGCTCCCCACAGTAACAACTAGGTTAACACAGAAAGAGGTTAACAGGTAGCAGAGAAAGCCTGGAGGAAGGAAGACTTTCCCTTGGTTGAAGAGGAACAAGTTAGAGAACAATTAAGTAAACCCACAAATCCATGGGTCCTGATGGGATGAACCCACGAGTGTTGAGGGAGCTAGCGGAAGTCATTGCTGGGCCACTCTCCATCATCTTGGAAGGGTCCTGGAGAACAGGGGAGGTGCCTGAGGACTGGAGAAAAGCCAATGTCACTCCAGTCTTTAAAAAGGGGCAAGAAGGATGACCGGGGAAACTACAGGCCAGTCAGCCTCACCTCCATCCCTGGAAAGATAATGGAACAGCTTGTTCTGGGCATCATCTCCAAGCATCTGGAGGAAAAGAAGGGTATCAGAAGTAGTCAACATGAACACCAAGGGGAACTCATGTCTGACTAATCTGATAGCCTTCTATGATGGTGTGACTGGATGGGTGGATGAGGCAAGGGCAGTGGGTGTTGTCTACCTTGACTTCAGCAAGGCTTTTGACACCATCTCCCACATCATCCTCATAGGCAAGCTTAGGAAGTGTGGGTTACATGAATGGACAATGGATTGGATTGGATTGAAAACTGGCTGGCAGATAGAGCTCAGAGGGTTGTGGTTAGTGGTGCAGAGTCTAATTGGAGGTCAGTAACAAGTGATGTTCCCCAGGGGTCAGTCCTGGGTCCAGTCCTGTTCAATATATTCATCAATGACCTGGACGAAGGGATAGAGTGTACCATCAGCAAGTTTGCTGGTGATACAAAACTGGGAGGGGTGGCTGACACGCCGGAAGGCTGTGCTGCCATTCAGTATGACCTGGACAGGCTAGAGAATTGGGCGGAGAGAAACCTTATGAAGTTCAACAAGGGCAAGTGTAGGGTACTGGAACTAGGGAGGAATAATCCCATGCATCGATACAGGTTAGGGGCTGACCTCCTGGAGAGCAGCTCTGTGGAAAGGGACCTGGGAGTCCTGGTGGACAACAGGATGACCATGAGCCAGCAATGTGCCCTGGTGGCCAAAAAGGCCAAAGGCATCCTGGGGTGCATCAATAAAAGTGTGGCCAGCAGGTCGAGGGAGGTTATCCTCCCCCTTTACTCTGCCCTGGTGAGGCCACATCTGGAGTATTGTGTCCAGTTCTGGATTCCGCGGTTCAAGAAGGAGTACTCTCAAGCTGGAGAGGGTACAGCAAAGGGCTACAAAGATGATTAGGGGACTGGAGCCTCTTTCTTATGAGGAAAGGCTGAGGCACTTGGGTCTTTTCAGTCTAGAGAAAAGAAGACTGAGGGGGGATCTTATTAATGCTTATAAATACTTGAAAGGAGGGTGCCAGGTGGATGGGAACAGTCTTTTTACAGTGGTGATAGGACAAGAGGTAATGGGCACAAACTTGAACATAGGAAGTTCCATCTAAACATGAGGAGAAACTTCTTTACTTTGAGGGTGGTGGAGCACTGGCACAGGCTGCCCAGAGAGGTTGTGGAGTCTCCCACTCTGGAGACATTCAAAACCCACCTGGATGCCATCCTGTGCAATCTGCTGTAGATGAACCTGCTCCGGCAGGGAGGTTGGACTAGATGATCTCCAGAGGTCTCCCTTCCAACCCTAACCATTTTGTGATTCTGTATAATTGAAGTATTGCAAAGCATGACTAAAGTATCAGAAAGCATGGCTTGTCTGAGGCGTGTTTCAGAGTGTAATAATGGTACTACTATAATGTATTGGAATTAAGAGTTTACAAAGAATAGAATATATATAGGCCCACTAAGATGATAAGGTTTGAACAAAGAAACAGATACTATAACTGTAGCTGGGTTCTCCTTTTTTTTCCCCCTTTTTTCCTGTTTGCCTTGACAGTAGAACCTGAATAACAGAGAAGTAGAATACAAGTAATCTGTTTAAATTTTCTTTAAAATTGCCCAGTAATTATTTGTCAGGAAACAAAAACCTGTCACATCATAAATCCAGAGCACCACACACCACTTACCTCCAACGTGCATGTAATCAAGGTTAAAGTTCTTCTAAACAACTATTCCTAGAATATATAGTAAAAAAATCAAGAAGTATTTCTCCTCAGTTCCCCCGTTGTAATGACAACAATAATTTCTGACCCATGGTAGCAATATAGTTATAATTCTCATGTAAATTATTTTGACCTAGCCTAGTTCTTCTCCCTGCTGTGATGGTGAAAATTGCTTTGAGTTCAATATTAAGATGATTAAGCCCCGTATTTTAGAAGTGTTAGGTCTTGGAAAGAACAAGTAGCTTGGTAATCTTGACCAATGCCTTTTACTGTTTACCTGCAGAGCATGGGCTCAAATTCAACAGCACCTAAAAACAAATCTGAAAGTGATCCCCCAGGCACCACACAGCCCTGACTTGGGAATCAGGCATAGCTGTGTGACATCCACTCAGTTGACTTAAATTACACCTGTGTGGGCAAAATTACCAGAAAGAGTGCAGTCACTATAGGCAAGCATAGGACACTTTTACCTGCAAAGGTTCCAAAAAAGATTGAAATGCACTGTTCTGCTGCACAGGGAGTCATTTATGACTAGTACTTGCCATGTACTCATTGCCTGAACAAATAGAAGACACATCTTTAGGTCTGCCAACCCAGCTCCTTTCAGTGATGTAAGATTCAGACGCAAAATGCAAACTTCAATAGCAAAAGCTCTGTTCTCAATACTAAATTCATTTGGAGTTTTTTCCATGTTTCTACCAGTCTACACACACATACGCCTCGTAGCTGACTTCCACAATTGCTTCCCCTCCAACTTCAATTACAGGCCATAGTGTCATTATAGCTCAGAAGTGAACTTCAACTATGATCTCTCTCTCCCACTCTCTCTCCCACTCTCCCTTGTGGGCACACTTTCCAATGCTTTCACTAAATGCTTCCCAGCATGGAACTAAATGGGGCTGTCAACCTACCATGAACCTGTTCTCACCTGCCAATGACAGTCATAGGGAAGGCATCCTCCTTAGCCATTATCTTCATTTTTGTCTGAGTGAAACCTGAAGCTGTAGCTGTTAGTACAGATCCCAAGTTTGGGAGTTGGCAGTCCTTTCCAATTGCATTAACATAGCAGACCCTACTACAGCTGGGAACTGCCAGTGACTCATCTCTCAGTGCCTGTGACAAGCTACTGATACAGCTACATAAACCTGTGTCTTCCAGACTTCACTTACCCATAGGTATAAAGTGAGCAGGTGGATTGCTCCCTTCTCCACTCACCACTTCTTTCAAAGGACACTCAAGCCCAGCTGCCTCTGCTTTTCTTCTATAGCCATAGAGAGACATAGAGGAGGAGAAGCACTTACCTGTAGCTGTACAGTTTGGGGAATGTCTACACTGTGAATGAAAGACACCCCAGTTTGAAATGCTGAAGAGCTTGATAATGGTTCTGGAGCTGGTTCTGCACGGACTGAGCCACCTCTAGAATTAGCATAGCAATACTTGTACACTGCTGCGTGCCCAAGCCAATAAAGCCTGCTTTGACGTATAGGCTGGACTGCAGCACTATAGGAACACCAAATAGACTGAGAACCTAAGCTGGTAAGTGTACTTAGTTCCGCAAAGTCCTGCAAATATACCCAGCCCCTGCTGGCTCCGGTGCGCCGAAAGCTGTCCATCTTTACTCAGCATGGCCTCGTGAGTTGAATCTAGCAGCTCTCCACCTCTTTCCTTGTTACGCAAGGTTTTTGATAGTTTAGTGTACTTTTGATCTTAGGTTCTGGCCTTGGGAAAAACAGACCTGGCTGGCAGCACAGAAATAGATTAATAGTTCATGAACTGTTCTCTTCATGGCCTTTGGAATTGCCTCCAGAGATGCTTCATTTCTGTTGTGATTCATACCCTTCTTACTTTCCATTACAGCCTCCTTTGATGTATGTCCCTTCAGTCAGACAGAAGAATATCAATTAAGTCAATTGTGATACACTCACTATTAATTACACAAATATCTCCATTATCCACATGAACTATTAGTATTAGGGCATGTCTACACATGGGAACTCCTATGGAATCAGGTAGATGTGAATTTGTAACTTTTTCACACAACTACCTGAATAAGTTCTCACTATTACACAAAGCGCACATCTGCAAGAGTGAATTAAGCAAAACATCACCAGAGTGCTCAGTCTAGGTTAAAAGTGGCTACAGGAACAGCTAGCACTACACTAGTCATGCTGCTCTGCCAAAATCAGGTGCTGTAGTTCAACCCAGTATAAAGAATGTGCAATTAAAAATACCAGTTACTGGAATAGCTTAGCACTGGTGAAGACTCGGAGAGCACCTTCTGTTACAAAGTGTGCAGAACTGATTTGCAAGTAGTGCTACACGCAACAATCACTATCATTTCAACTGAACTGTAGACCACATTTCAGCAATCTAAGCCTAAAAAAAGCCAAAACCCAAACCCAAAAAAAGCAAAATCCCCCGAAACTAAGAAATAACCTTTTGTACAATTGTTAAGGTTAACTGTTAAGGTCAGAAAATAGAGTGTGCCTTTGTGACTTGAACAACAGAGAAAATATTGGTCAAAACCACTTGTTTTGGTCTCAAGCCAATTTACCTCCTAAATACTGTACAGTTAAAAAATTACAGACATGCTCATAATAGTACTTTAAACAGCTTATAATAGTATTTTAAACAGCACAATAAAGTCCTGCTGAACATGAATTATTTTAAACCTCTTTCACATGAAGAGAGTAATACACACAGAGGTAGAAAGAATTTTCCATTCCTGCATTTAGGAGATTCAGAGATGGAATCCTATTGCATAGAAAGCTCATTATCCTGGATCCCTCAGGGAAAAAGGGAGGAATATATTTGCATCAAGCTCATTTTTATGGCCTCAAAATTTTTTTGCACTCTCCATTATTATTGGCATACTAAAGAAACCTGTTTTATTGCTGACAAGCATTTCTCCAGCAAAACCAGACCACCAATGCTAATTGTAAATACACATATTATGACAGCTTCTAAAAGCCTATTAGGGAACGCTCTTCAGCTTCTCTCACCGCTTCCTAAACCTAGAGCTATGGCAACTTATATCAGCAGGGCATCTGCCGTATATAATTTTATGTCCTGAGAAGCACTGCTCTAGAGATGCGGAACGACAATCTGTGGGCCATTAGCAGTTCCTAGAGTGAGTGCTGGTAATCCACGCAGAACTGTTTGACCTTTTGGGGCTCCTTCCCTTGCATTCAGCTCTTACAGCAATGGCTTTGCTAGGTATTTCTCCGCATGAATTCTCGCTCTTAGCACATTAGACTGATAAAAGCAAGGAAGGTAGTCTGTGAAACAGTTGACCTAGCTAGTGCGGTTGGCCCAGAAAGTAATTTAGAGCCCAAAAAGCTCTGAAAGAATAGCACAACAGTAACTCTAGTAATCTTTTTGCAGAAGTCAACCTTGCAGAAAGAATATTCTTAACTGAGGGCAAATTACTCCCAGCTACATATGGCAATTTCAGGTATATTCACTTCCTTGTTCTCCTCATCTCTCCCATCTGTTTCCCCTATTTTTGCATGCCCACATCACAAGTACACATTAATTTCTTTTCTCCTATCTCCCCCTCACTTCCTTGCAAATTTGCCAGGGGCACAGAGAGTCTGCAGACACTCTCCTCTTCAATGGACAGACTCCAGAGGGAATTCAGAATAAGAAAGGAAATTAATTAGGAGTTTCACTCAGCCAGGAAGGATTCAAGTGTACAGCACACTGGGTCGTCAAAACATGCAAATCAGTGTACCTGTTTATTTTTTGTCTCCTCACCCCACCTCTGTTCCATCCCTCCAGGGTTGCTATACAATAAATATTTGTTAAATATTCATTCTTTTTAGCAAATTGGATCTTTCTCAAAAATTTTTGGAACATCACTTTAACTACTGGATCAAGTACTGCTTACAGATCTTAGAATGGTAATCTTAGCAAGCTCCTTTCCTCCTCATTCTTATGAAAACCTAACATACCCGTTTTGCATATCATTTAACATAACATTTTATTTATTAATTTTTATATTTGGAAAACCTGCTCTATGAGATACTGAAAGAAAAACATGTAGCAAAGAAGGGTAGTAAGTTTAATTATTCTGCTGCACCACAGCACATTCCAAATGCGTATCAGAATTCTCACAAACAGAAAGGAAGACAGAAGCTTTTCTGAGCAAAACATCAGAATCACAGAACACTCAAAAGGTACAGTGAGTGTCTGTCACTATCGCAGTCTACTGTGCAAAGGCACATAGGGCACCATCATCCACTGCAGTCCTCTGATGACGTGGCTGAAGACGGGATTAACAGCCGTAAGCATCCCTCCCTCTCTTACTCTGTTCCTCAACTGCAGCATTCCGACTGCCTGCTTTTAAGTGTGTGCGCTGTTCCGGCTTTACACTTCTGAATGTAATGTAATGTAATCACACTTTGTGATTGGACCAGAAGGTTATTAGCTCTGAGAGCATTTTTTCCACCACCTGTATTGATGAATGGTAAAAGCATTGTCTCTTGTGCGCTGTGCATGAGGCAACGAGTGACAATGTGGTAGAAGGGCTGAGCTGTTAACTGCTGTTCTCAGCTTGGAGCTGGCTGGTGAACTCCCATAACAGATTATTAATTTGGGGAGTTCACAGAAACACCTGTGAGAAGAGGTGAAAGCAAATTTATTATTACACCATTTTTGATTGATACTTGAAACTCTCTTAGTGTCCTCTTGCAGTAGGTAACACTGTCAACTTGGCCTTAGGACATGACTCGTTCCACGACACCGACTGGTGATAAAACTGCTTGTCTCAGCTAAAGCCTCACAGTTTCATTCAATACCTTAACAGTAAGATTCCTGAAAAAACTACCTTCATGAGATAGCCAATGATCAATAAATGCGCTGCATGAAATCCTTATAGTTTTTTTTTCAGAGCCTTCAGGCTCAGTCTGCTCTGACCTTTATCTCATGAATAAGTCTTGCCCCTTTCCACTCCACTGCATGAGCAGGAGCAGTTTTACCCTTTGGCCACTTAGATCCATCAGCGTACCCCCCACAACGTTACTTCTGCCAACCGGGTGAATTCGCACACAGGCTGAACATACAAAAGGGAACAAAGCAGCAAACTGGTTGTGGACCATGTGGAAATGGTATCATACAGGTGAGAAGTTACAAATGTTACAAGAATAGCATTTTGTTATTTGCCTCTGAATGTAAGAAACATCAAGAACTTTGTGTTTTACATGTAAAGAAGTAGGACAATAATAGGAGCATGAAGAGAACCATTAAGGTCATAAATAAATTTGATCACCACAGCCTAAATGCCAATGAAGCCTCACAGGAGGAGAGGACTGAGATACTTTGGATGGATCATGAGTTCGCTGTGCCTGCTGAAGTTTCCCAGTCTGTCTAGATGATTTCTGCAGAGACAATGAGGTGAAGTCTTGTCCTGGATTGCAAAGCAAGAAATTTGGGATATTAGTACTTAGCCATACAACTGGAATTTGAACATTCTTTGAGGAACTGACTGGAATACCTTTTCAAATGTGAAGACAAACTTCAAATCTAGACAAAGACGAGCTTCGAACAGACAAATCCTGCCTAACAAACTTCCAAATAAGGCATTCAAAGATACTTTTAACAGTGTGATCCCATGACGGTTTAAGCTGACTTCACGTGGCATAGCTACAGTGAACTTGTCTGATATTTTTTTGAGCCAGCACTGAGACCTCAACCAACAGAAAGCTGTCCTAGCTTTGTGCAGGTTCAGCTTCAGGAAATGGACCACTGTAGGATAAGCTGAGTGACAAGAGCAGTAAGAAGTAGGGTACAGGCATAGACGACTGGAAGGTGACAGCAGCACCAAGAACGGTTTTAAACCCACCAAGGAATCAGAGCCAAAATGAGCTAGGCCAAACGGACAGAAACCTGAGCAGCTGCTCTGCTCCCAGAGTAACAAAGACTTTCCTAGAAGATATTCTAAGAAATTTTGCTTCTGTGTCCAGAAGACTAAAAAATGCTAGTGAGTTTTAACAACTATAATTGTGTGGATGGTTCATATTTTCTTCCAAGACTAAGTCCTAATTTCAAAGCAGGTCAAGATCCCTCTGATACATGAACAAAACAGAAATACTGATTTCTTAACCTGGCATCAGTCAGATGGAGCCAGGTCTACTCCAGCTTAAGCCCTACACAAAATTCACCTGGAGATGCACCTTCCTATAGTCCCTGCAAAAAGAAAAGAATTTTTTTTTTTCAAGGATCATGCCCTAAAGAAATCACTGCAGTAGCATCATTCAGTCTGAGTCAAGAGTCTTTAATGGCAATCCTCAAAAAGAACAATATAAAAATGAGGAGGATCTATATACACAAGAAATGAAGATTTTTCACTGAAATAGTTTGTCTTATGAACTGTCTTGGGCATGGTGAATGCAAATACCTGGAGATAAGCAAAAAACCACTCTGAACTGCATTCTTGTAGTTTGTGGGTAAACTTGTGGGTAGACCAAGAACTAACCCTCAGAAAGCAATCACTGACCAAATAATCTGAGTTCAGAAACAGATTTGTACAAAGCCTGTTCAAACAAATAAGGAAAACATGCAGCACATACAAATCACTGGAAGCCTCCAGTCAGTTCCTATGAAGACCAAGGATAATCGAAATTGAACAGAGAATGCTAAGTACATGGACTATAAATGCCTTCCCTTCTTCCATGCATATTGTATAGCCTAGGGCATTGGAGGCAGATGTGGACGTGAAATGAAACTCCTATTCCTCGTTAATTTTGAACAAGTATCAGAAATAAAAATTTATGAAGTAGCTGTCATTTTTGCCATCATATCAGCTGATAATCTTGGAGCAGCACCTTATCCACTTCCTCACTGGCCACCTTCTGCCATGCCTGAGTGACTAAACTTTAGGTCCTCATTTACACAGGTCCTTGAACTAGTCCTAGGAATTGTGTATTCCTTTAAATTTTAAGACAGCAATAGAGCTTGAACGACACAGGGACTGCTAGAGGAAATCAAAATGAGAAAATTGGCTTACTCTGAGTGAGAGAGCAGGACTTTCTCCACCTCAGGGTACCGCTGCAGGGACTACTGTATGCATCTAGTGTAAAAATACGAATTCCAGTTAAGAAAATACTTATCTCAGAGACTCTGCTGTCATGTCAATAGATGTCAGATACTGCTTAAACTGTGAGTCAACTTTGAGGCCTACTACATCAGATATCAAGGTCCCTCCCATTCAATTTAAAAATCGGAATTAACATAGTAATCTCTTTCCTTCTGTCACCATTGTGGGGACATCTTGTGATTGCTGGTAACTGATATAAAACATGCTCCTTCATATTACCTTGATCCCTCCCTGTCTGACTTTTTCTGATTCACACACAGACTGGATGCGCTCTAGACATGTTCACAGTTATTAGTACAGTTAGGTGCCCTGACTGGGGACTTAGCACCTCACCAGACACAAATAATCCATCCACAAGCACCATGTGTAATGGTCCACTGTAAGTTAATATTTCTCTGAAATGTAAACCTCATGTTTGCTTTCCAGTGTAATTCCCACATCTAATTAGTACTTGTCAAATACACGTGCCATAACCAAGAATGTTCTTTCTCAATTGAAGTAAAAAAATAATTGCAATATATTCAAGAGACACTAGAGGGAAGCCAAGACGTCTCAACAACCCTCTCTAATAATGCAGTCCTAAACGCAAAGTTAAAACCAAAAAAATCCTTAACGTGGTGTAGAAAATACCAGTTATACTTACTATATGTAAAGATGCCCAAAAAATTATTAATTTACAGCATCGCTTTGCTGTTTCTTTTTCATTGGCACTCTGCATGCTGTTAAGACTCCAGGCTGTTCCCTCTAGGTGCTCCCTTGGTGATGCTGTTTCTCAGTTGTAACACTTGACAGTAATCTCATGAAGCATTCAGACAGTATGATAACTTGCTGATATACACTGTAAATATAGGTGGTGAACATGTTGGTGTTTCCTTCCTCATTTGCTGTTTCTTACACAGTTGCTCCAGTAATTTCTACTCCGGCCATAATTTTTTTGTTATTTTTTTCAGCACTCATTACACTGACAAGGCTATCAGGGTGTCCAATTCATCCCTTCTGCATGTCCCTTCACCAGCATTACAAAAAGGACTCACTATCTATCTGTACTAGAGTACAGAGGTAAGGCAGATGCAAATATGGTCAGAACAACTGGTTTATATTCCTGCTGTGATCAGGCACAGGGCTTCTTTAGGGTACTCCAGAAAGCTCTGGTCATGTGATTGACTGCCCCTTAAGTTCCCCTTTCCCCTTTCCCAACTTCTTACTCTGCTACACACACTTGCTCCCAAACAAGCAGCTGTTTATTCTTTTGGCATTGTCCCCACTTTTGCTGACCTGATATCCTCATTTGGATTTTACGATACAAGTGCCTTGGTACTTTCTACCCTGGCAATCAATTTTGTTAAATTATTACTGCTTTATTTTGCCCATGGCGTACTGCTGTTTCTCATCCTGCTGTCCCTTCAGAAGCGACGCAAATCAGGGTTAACCATCGGCATATATACCTTAACATATCTGTTTATCTTCACTCCTCAGCAGGAGGGTTGAGAAAAAAAAACAACCAAAAAAACCAAAAACCATTTGATATACAAAATAAGCTGATGGTAACACAATGCCAAAAATAGCTTATTATGTTAAGTGCAAGAGAAAAAGCTTGATATAAAGCTTGATTGCAACAACATTTCAATTTACCAATTTAAATACAAGACCTGCATTAAAATATTTCTTGAGATACATCTCTTGGTGATTTCTTTAAAATTTATATACACGTATCCAGTTCTAACACTTGACAGTAGTCTCATGAAGCATTCAAAGAGTATAACTTGATAAGTACACACCGTAGATATGAGTAGTTAATGTCTGTATGATTTCTTCCTTCAAGGGTTTATAACATTATGTTGAGTACTAGCCTCAGACAGGTGACCAGCCACCTGATACAGTATAATACCCCCAAGCCCTTCCCCAAAGTCCCACAGTCTATGCTTCGAATGCTCACTGGATCCAGACGGTGTTGCTTCTTTCTGGTCTGCGAGACTCCACTGTCAGTTCTCCGAAAGTGGAGAAAAACTGCTCCATTTCCTTCTGCAACATATCATTCCTCTTCTCTGCATCTTCCTTGGCCCGTTCTGCATTACGCATTTTGATTTCTACCATTGTGAACTTCTTCCGCTCTTGATCCAGTTCTTCATGCAGGGCCATCATTTCCGTCTCCAGGGTGAGATTTCTCTGCTCCAAGCTGCAAAAACGAAATAAAAGCAGACAGTGCCAGAGCAGCATTCCTCGCTGACTTGAGCAGAAATGCACACCACCAACAAATTCATACATGTGTCCTTTCATTTACAGAGCTTAGACTGAATTTTTGTGAGGTGTATCTACAAACCATAGCTTCATCAATGAACCATTATCCTAGGGCAATCTCTTTGCTACCTCATTTAGAAAATGGCTAATAACAGCCACTGGCAAGGTGCACAGTAGCAAGCAGCTCCATCTAATTCTCCAGGAACAGGCCAAGTATTACTTTTACTTCTGGAAATGTCGACATGCAGCTCCTACTGTTGTTACACTAGTGTCACTTACAAGGTCCGAATACTGCCCTGAATGCCTTTGTTTCACTGCTAATCTCCTTTCTTCAGCTGATTTATCTGCTGTACCTATTTGCAAATGTTCATCGGCAATTTAAAAAAAACCTGCAATGAACACGGTTTTTGTCTAAAAACCTGCATTTCAGATCTAGCTTTCCAGTGGAAAGCATCAGAAATCCTAGTGGTACTAAATAGACAGTCATCATGCATATTAACCATTATAAGAAGTGCTCTACTATGCTGCGTACTACACTGAAAATAGTGATGTGGGTGAAAGACTACAATATTCTGTATGCTGCACTTTTGCTCACAGCTGCTGTTGCCAGTAGCTCTCACATGTTATGATCCAGCTATGACTTGTAGTGCCAGCGGTACCAACGCAAAGGGCTGCTGTGCAACAGAGGTGAGAACAGAAAACAAGTCCTGAACATCTTTACTGAAGAACCTTTATTACAAAGAGAGAGCATTCAGCTCTGCACTGCTGTGTGCACTAGTTAATGCTAAGCCCAGACTTTGAGGTTATTCACTGATCATCATGGCCATCCACCCTAGCAATCTCGTTGTGTGCAAGAAGAGTCGGCACTATTTGTAGACAAAAACACGGCTCTCCCTTGCCTTCTTTAACAGGTCTGAGCTGTGAAGGAAAGGCTAAGGCAAAGCAGCAATGTGCAGACAGGAGTGTGAACAGAGGTAACTCCAAGATGCAGCACTGTCTCAAGAGGAATGAGGACTCTGGAAAGGAGTTCCAGCAGTCTCCCAGTCCCAAAAACTACAGGTGGAATAAGCCATGGCACTGCTTTCACTGAAAGGTGATGCTCAGTTGCCCTTCTCAGTCTCTGGAGAACAGGCATCAACTAATGAAAACACTGTGAGAGTCTCCTGATTTTGTTAATTTGATTCTACAGAAACTCACAAGGTTCTGGCTTTATTTTTGATGCCAATAGGATAGCGTGTCACAACCATGGCAAACAATTGCTCTGGAACAAACTTCTTCAGATCGTGGTGTCACAAAAGCAATGTCAGAGTATATCAACACAGAAAGATGGGAGACTCAGTGGCAAGCACCCAGTGACTGCAGCTAGTGCAGATTTCTAGCAAATCATGAGAGGGAAAACTTCTTGGATTTTCTGATTTAGAGCCAAACTGTCTTACCTTTTTATCCTTGTCTCATACTCTAGTTTTTGCTTGGCCATCTCTTGCTTCAAACTGGACACCAGGCTGTGCAAAGCACTGTGATTGTTAGTACTGTTGGCCACAAATGTTTCACTGTTATCGCTGCTGCTGGTGGCTCGGCTGCTGTGGCCCCCCACACTCCTTCTGTCACTTTTGTTCTCATAGTCACCTGTGTTAGAAAGGTCTTCATGTGGTGGTCCATCCAGCACAGAGTCTTCAAAGTTACCCACATAAAAGTCCTGCTCAGGGCAGGTGGTGGTGGATGAACGACAGGAGTTGGAGTGCTCGGGGAGGGATATTTCACAGGAGGATGTTGACCAGGTGGCACTGTCCACACTTTGCTTGTCATCAGAGTTCACCATAGAGAACTGCTGGTGGACATTGTCATAGGTGGAAAGCCTGTTGTGCTGGCCTGACTCACTCACCGATTCCTTCTGCTTGTTGTCCCTCAGTGTGACATAGCCATTGGGCACCCAGCCCGGGGTCCGGCTGTTGATGGTGTTGCTGTGCCCGTCTGTGCTAGAAACACCCATCCGCACACCTCCGTTCTGCACGCTGTGTGTGCCCATCTTCGTCACCGGTCCTTTCAGGGATGACGTTCTCCTGGTTTGCAGGGTACAGTTTGGTAAGGTCTGGCTCTTCTCAGGGCCCTCCACAGAGCTGCTGAAGGACCCATTGGTGACTATGCCACTGCCTTTATTAAAAGCAGGATTTTTTTTCACCATGAGTGGTGGGCTTCTGGTGACATCCAATTTCTGGACGCTGTTTCTGGGGCTATTTGTCTTGCTGCTTGGCAGAGCAGTTGGCGACTCGCTGTCCATGCTTCCCCTTTGGGGAGACTCAGGTTTGTCCCAAGAGCAGCGCCTCACTGCCGTCTCCTTGGTGTTGTTGTTCTCTTTGTTCTGCAGCTGCCCCGCAATCGCTTTCTTTGGCATTTCATTGTTGTTGTTGCATACCTCGGGTCCCATCTGAGGGTCTGCATCCTTGG
The DNA here is from genome assembly GCA_017639485.1 of Pluvialis apricaria. NCBI lineage: Eukaryota > Metazoa > Chordata > Aves > Charadriiformes > Charadriidae > Pluvialis > Pluvialis apricaria. The sequence continues at coordinate 68,839,015 of CM030010.1, forward strand.
GAAACAGATCTTCATGTTTGCTAATCATCACTGACATTAGATGCTGGACTACTACAGTACCTGAAAGGTGACACCAAGCACATGGTCATTAATGGCCTGTTTTCTTTAGGGCATAAATATACTTTATATACTATATGTAAATATACTTACACTTAGTAAACATTCAGCTTATACAAACATGTATGCAATGCATCCATCCGTGTAACGCCCTGAATGTTTAACACACCTGAGGTGCCTCTGGCAACCAGGCCAGATCAGCACCACCTCTTCCTTCCATCAAACCAAGCCGGCAGGCTTCACAGACCCCCTAAGAACAGGAACTTTTGCAAAGAAGCTATTACCATTATAGTAACTGCATTGCAGGAAGACCACAGAAGGAGATAATGAGGAGCAAAGGTAACATCATTGTAAGTTATGTGTTTCAACTCAATGTGGTAATAATTTTTAAAACCAAAGTCTTATTCTGGCACAGTGCTTGTATTTAGTAGTTTAACAGAAAATGGGCAGGCAAGGGATTTGCATTGCTGGAACACAGATGTTTTAGTCCTTTGGAGCAAAACAGTGCAGTAATATGACAGAATTTTTAATGTGAATGCATTTAACCACTCCATGTGAGACTATATGCAACCAGGAAACTATGCCATGTTATAGCACAGTACGGAACTAATGCAGGACCACAGCTTGCTACTTGCTATAATAAATGGCTACTGTTCCTCTTAAAGAACAACCCCTTGGTGTGCAAACTACTTGACTGTAATGTAATTTACACACTAGCATTTATAACTGGACTTGGGATAATAAAGATGCACAACTCTGTTTTGTTAAGCAGACTCTCATTAAGGATTATTAAGAATATTTCAGGAACAAGGTCAAGGTAGTTACAATAACCACCCTATTTTTCAGCTCCTAGAGAGCTTTCAGAGGCATGCTGTGCTCTTCTAATCAATACTTTCCCACTGTGCAATATCATTTCACATCAACTCCTTTGTAATATTCTGAATCTTTATACCCCACCCTTTTAAAATACAGCTACGATTCAACGTGAGTACTTGAAAACATCTTTTTTTAGTGTTCTTGGTTTTTTTGTTTGCTAAGGCAAAATCATACATTACAACTATGCAGCAGGAAAATTCACTTAGTTACTCCCATGGCAGATTTAATTGTATTCCTTCCGAGAACATTAGCTGTTATGCGCAGAATTTTACTAGAAACATTGCAGTGTACTCAGGCAACTTTTATCACTGCATTTGACAAGAAAAAACTGGCCCATAATTGGAATTCTGGAAAATCTCTCTTGAACCAAACAAAAACAACTTCTCATTCCCATTACACAGGTATGGTTACCCATATCTGCATGTTTGACTTTGAATGACTGTGCAAAAAAAGCACTCTGTATCTTCCAAAAAGCAAAGAGCAATGAAGAAGGGTGGCCATGAGCACCAATCAATGTGCAGTCTTTGTTAAAAGTTCCTATACATTCAACTATGTGTAGTCCAATTGCAAATCAGCATTGTCTGATGTCAAATCTTAAAGTTATTCTTAAAGAGAACTCATAAATCTGTTTCATCCAACCTGTTTCTCATTAGGTGAAAAATACATCTATTTCCCTTCAATGAGTGTAGTATCCATGCCATTTTCTACAGCAGCCACCATCATTTTAGCACTAGGGCTGTTGATAAGCAGGCTGGAGAGTTGCTTTCAAGAACTGGAAAAATGTATTATTTTCCCTTTCCACCTGGCTTATTAAAAAAAACCAAACAAAAAACCAAACCAAACCAAACCAAACCAAAAAAACCCAAACCAAAACAAAAAAACACACCAAAAAAAAAAAACCCAAAAACAAAAAACAAAAACCCAAACCCTGAAAACTTTGTTGCTCAAACTTTTAAAAAAAACCAACTCACAAACATTAGCCAGTTCTGGAAAAATACAAACCTAGAGGATAGTATTTTATTTACAAATGGCTAACTCCTCTCCCCCCATCCCAAACCTCCATTCATCTCCTTTTGCCCCACGTGAGCCGAAGATACATGGTATCCCACTAGTAAATGTCACCCTGTGAGGTACCATTCTCATTGACTTCAGTGGTATAAATCAGCTCTGTGACATCTCTCTCCAATTCCAATCTATTGAACAATTTGAAGTACATTTTGTACTATTTAATGCCAAAGCATGGGAAAAAAGGGACAGTTTGCCGCCCGACCAAGAGAAACATTCACAGCAGGCAGCTATCTACCAGGCTGCTAAGGTCTACAGAAGTGTCAGGGTAAGAGAAGCTACTATTCTGGTCGGTCTCGCAGTTCTGTAGGTACAAAGAGACAGGCTGAAAGTGAAGGGATAGGCAGCATGCGCACATGCACACACACACAAAAAATGTAACTCCTGCGAGAGACATGACAAGATAGTTGAAGAGGAAGGAAACAAAGCAGGAAAGACTCTTGTGTTTCTCTCTCAAAATACCATGGGGAGATGATCTAAGATGTGCAAACTACAACTTCAATGACAGTGAAGCTTATCAATGCACAGTGCATTTGAGACAAGTACGTACAGAAACTAGGGGGAAGCCACAATTGCAGATTTAAGGGTATCTAAAGCTGCACAGTCATAATAAACATGCACGTAAATTGGACACGTGCTCCTGCAAACCCTTTTGAGTCAAATGCGTGATCAAACCGTTCTCTGTGTCAATGAGAATACAGACATTAAAGTAAAGATGATGACTAAAAACCCTTTCCACGTTAGAAGGTTTTCTAGCTTGTCTGAGCTACTGTTCAGAAAGCTAACCCTGGGTATTCACTGCTTTCATACATTATTTGGAAACACCATGTTTCAGTTCACAACAACATAGTCATTGTGCTAAGAATTAAAAGGAAGAAGAAGGAAACATAAGACTTCAGGAAACAAGTAAATGAACAAAGTACACTGGGAATTGTTCTGTCTGGGGAAGAGAAAATGCACCAAGCTCACAGAAAAAGAATAAATCCACATGCTCCCAAATAAACTGTTTTTGAGTTTTGGTAAAATTTTGAGTGCACAGTCTGTGTACAGCCCTCATTTCTGAGAAAGCTAAGTAAACCCTACATATTAAGAAAAAAAGTGTTTAGAGGGAGAAAAAGCATCATGTACTTTATGGAGAATTAAAGTCACAAAGATTAAGCCTAGGAGGAAATTATAGGATGAGATTGTCATAGCCATATTTTTGTCTTAATCACAGCAACATGCTACAGCTGGACATTGCTGTAATTAACTGAATGCAGCTGAAAATTTGATCACTGTTGTGCAAGAAGGCATGTAATATACCACTGCTGTGTGGGGGATTCTACATAAGTCACTGTAGTATGAAGCTGTACTAACTTTTTCTCATCCTTAAGAACTGTAGGTAAAATATTAACTGCACTCCAACCACACGTGCTGAATTAGAACATGTCATAGTAAGTTTTGAGAGAAAAACGTACATTTTTAGTGAAGTTTAGTGAAGTTGCCAGGGCAGCACAATCTCATTCAAAGTCTGTTTGCAATGCTGCACAGTTCAGTCACTTTTATAGTAACCTGCAAGATTTAACCCAGAAGTTCATTCAGGTTGAAGAATTCTGTGTCTATAAAACAGATATATGGAACTTACTGCACATACTACATGGACTGGTATGTACTGTTAATAAACCTAAAGACATTCCTTTTTTCTATTATAAGTTATGTACAGTAAGCTCACCCTCCATGATAGTCAGAGGATCTTCCACTTTGGGACGAAGGATGTTGGGGCCAAAAACAGTAGCCAGATTTTGCACGCTCATTTTGTTTACACCTGAATAAGACTGGACTTCATCAAGGAATCTGTAGGGAAGAAAGAGGACTTTAAGGAACACGTAAAAAGGAAATTAAAAAAAAATAATTCAAAGCATGTGATCGTTTCTTAACATAGTTCAAGTATTCCATTCCAAATCCTCATCGAGCATCTTGAAAGCTAAAGGCTATTCTCCTCAGCTTCAGATTTTCTTCATAATTGTACATTGATAACAAAATTTAAATCTCAATCTGGACTGACTACATGATAACTCTGTTGAAGATGGTAACTTTCTCCAGCATAATTGGCTCTTAAAATATCCTCAAAATGCAAACTGACAATTAAAAAAAAACCTTTATATTCTTTTAAAAATGTTTTTTATGCTGGGAACTTATTCTATAAGTTCACAAATTGCAACTGTGTAAGACACACTTTTTAAGATCTTAGAGGTATCCACAAAACTATTCTATATACTACAAGACATACACAGTTTTCAAGGATACCATGCTTCAGGAGTGCACAGCCAAGGCCAATAATTGCAGTTAGAAATGGGAAAACCAGGGTCCTATAAAGAAGACAGAATATATTCATTTCTACCTTCTTGAATTTCTTGCTGAGTGTGGCCTGCTTATGAAAGTAAACTCATAACTGTGCACTTTCATAGAGCAAATTAGTAATTAGTCAAGCAGTAAACCTATATTTTTAGTGCATTCACTTAAGTTCACCAGTCCTCTGACTGTGAGTAATGCTTTTCCTTCAGGGCACATACACAGACAGGTTTGCCTGTCAGCTCACAGTTATAAATACCACTGTGATATTCTTGCAAGAGCACTTACCTGCAGATATATTTCAGCAGATTATAATTGACAGCTGGCAGGCTTTTCACTTGCTTCACCAGTTCTTTCAAGCCCTTTAAGTGGTTTAAGGAAAAAAAAAAAGAGTGGGGAGGCACAGTTTCTTAGTATTTTACCAGAGATTCAAAAAAATATCAGCAATTCCAATTACAAGACAATAAACACATCACTGAAACTGCAGCATTAAATGCCATATACAGGTCACCATCAGGAACAGCTTGTAGAAACCATTTTGGATGGGGAAGGCTATATTTGGCTAACAAGGATTAACTCTGCATAAAAATAAACAAGTAAATAAATAACTTGTTTTCACCCTGTCTTTCTCTTCTCTTTCACTCTTTCTTTTTTTCGACCAGCAGCTCCGTTCCTCCTCCTGCTGATAACAAGGCTGCATCTTCCAGGAACAGTTCTGGTTTGAAGGAGCTAAAGGTTGGACCAGATGATCCTTGAGGTCCCTTCCAACCTTCTATGATTCTAGTTGGCATTTTCATATCAGAAACTATTTGTGTATTTTACCCAGTTCTGGTCCATACTAGATTTGTGCCCACCCTGGGAATGGGACAAGCAGAACATCACACACTAATTTCTGTGCCCTGTGGAAAAAGACCCTGGCTATGCTCCTTACCAACCAGTGTCCTTAGTCTCTTTTTCAGTATGGGGTTTTGGTACTTTGCCAGCACCAGTGATTGCAATATGTTATAAAAACAAATGCAAATCAAATGGGTGGACCATGATAGCGCACAAGTTTGCTGGCTGTGTGCTAAGAAATGAAACAAGATACACAGGTCTCCCCCTTAACAGTGACTGCACCTTTAACTTCTGTATGGAGAAATATCAACTGAAAATCTAGTCAGACAGCCTTATAGGCAGACTGCTAAGCCACCATAAAGAGGACTGAAGTGGCTCATCACCTGTAGTACTGATTTTTCCAACTCCAGCACCAAAATGCCACTGTAATTTGAATCTTGCTTTCAAAATGAATTTAATAAAGTGCTTTGTGGCATAGTTGTGAAGAAACTACATACATACACTCTGGACTAAGCCAATATAAAATGACTAAAAATTTAATCTGAAAATTAATATCACTGCAAGTATAAACGGCACGATGACTAACTGTGGAGTTGTCAGGTGGCTTTACATTGGAGCTATCAATGGTTAGAGACATAGGCAACATGCACAAGCCAATAGCTGCACCTTTAGCTCTGAGGATCTCCTGCCATAACTTGTGTAAAGAGCAGCTCAAATTAAACCAGCTGAACAGCCCGCTCCCACTTTTTGCAAGCAGCTGACAAAAATTTGCACCCTGTAGCAAGCTGTAAAGTACAGCAAAGTACAGTCTGATTTCAGTGTGTGCAAGAGATGAATACAGAAGACAGTTTGCCAGAGACCTTTCTTCCCCTCCCCCTATTCCATCAGATGGGAACAACTACCATCTCTGCTGTTGGCAGTCATCAACTGAAGGCTCAGAAAGGAGATGGTCTCTCAGTTAAAAAAGAAGAGTTCCTCCTCGTCTTAATTAATTAGAAGATTAGGTAGGAAGGGTTCTAGTTCTAGCAGGGTTTGAAATGTCAAAAAGGAATTAAACAGACATAACCACCTTAGAAAGTTAGGGGACTAGATTGAAATCAACAGAATGAGCCTATTTCAATTTATTTTGAACAGAAAATATCAGGGTTGACCTCATTACCTGTAAGCACACAGAACAATGTAGAAGAATGTAGAAGAAACACTTAGTTTCTTCTGTCTTCAGACTAATATATAGTAGGCCCATGCCACTGCAAGGCACATATTATTAGTCAGAGCTCTTATTTTGCTCATCTGAGTTATGCTGTTTTAAAAGAGTCTGGAAGGTGGCCCGCTTCCAGTAGCCCACTTCCATCTTTTTGAGGTCTTCTGATTCAATGACAGGCAATGAATAGAGCCTGTTGGCCTTCAATCAGAAGTCAGTAAAATTTGGCATCCTGACACTTAGAGGAAAATGACTCCTGATTTAATGGCAAGAGTTGGACAGCAACTAAGACCCTTCCTTTTACAGTTCAGAATGTTAATCCATGAAAATGTAAGTCGCTTCCACGCAAAATGGAAGCTATTGACCACAGTGATGTTTATTTCAACTGGATTCAGTGACATGTAATAAATACAGCTAAGGTTGTGCTATGTGCCTTTATTTAGACTTCCAAATGAAGTGGCAACAATTTTCATATAAAACCAGCCTCAATTAATAGACACACATCTTAAATTAGGATAGGTAATCATCAGCTTCTCTCCTCCTCAAAATCGGAACAGCTTGTAACTTGCCAGCCTTTTATTCATCTTACTCAAGTTACCAACTCACCGTTTCTTCCTCCTTGCTGAGCATTTTGGCACAGGAAAGGAAATCTTCGTATTTTGCGTATGGTATGACTGGTTCTGGGAGTTCCCTCAGGTACAGCTTAAGCAGTGATGCCACTGTATGCACATCTGTATTGCTGTTAGATTGGAATACAAGAAGTTGTTACTGTGAATCAGGATAGTACTGTGAGACTGACAGGCTAAAAACTGCCACTTAACTTTTCCATTGTCACCCCAGATTTTACTCATCAGCAGTATATACATTTACAGATCATATCTGTAATCTGTTTTTTTGGGAGGGCTTTTGTCCTATAAAGAATTTAGGATACCTGCAAGCAAGACTCTGTCAACTCTGATGATTTATTACTATACATAATTACACATAAGGCCCTATTTGCAGGCGCAGGCATTGAGAAGATCCTGGCTCTCATTACAGGCATGTCACATCACGCATGCAAAATCCATTTTAACTGATGCTTTTCATTTTCACCTGAGCCAGGAACCAGGCATTTTGTTTACACAGTGGGGATTATTCTCCTATCAGAGATGGCCCCGCTCCCAAAACATGCCCAGCATGTCTCAATTCTACTGTATCACCATCTCCTCTGGTATTAAGTATATATACTGGTATAAGTAAGCAACTTTTAAAGGAGAACATATCTCCCATAGGTGTTTAGTTGAAACTTCTCCATCTAAATTACAATTCTTTTCCTGGGATGCACCTTTTTCCTACGGGCTCCCACAGAATGACTACTGTGCCTTTTAGCTGTACTGTTACACCAAAAACCTGGACAGTGTTTATACACAGAACCGTAAATCCATGGGAAATGAGTTCTAGCTCCATCCTGTACTGCGTAAGCTAAGGCATTGCAAGTCACCAAACTTAGAAAATGTCTGAGTGCTAGCACAACAGGTAACACTATAGGGCTGACAGTCAAAGACCTGGTATGACATATGATTTCTCATAATTACATTTGCAGAAAATTACAGCTTTTTCAGACACAGCTAGAAGGAGCCTAGGCTGTTTATCAGGCATACTAGAAGTAAGAAGATGGGGAGAAAGATCAAAATCACAATTTCAGAGTATGTTATAAAACTTGCTTAAATGTTTTTGTCATGTGTACAGTTACATTGCGGTAACTTAGGAGTACTTCTCTGAAAAGAAATAAATAGAAATAGATAAAAACTACAAGTTAGCATGAAGAAACCTCTCTTGTGTTACTTCTGACTCCAACTCTGGGTTTAGCTACTCAGGCATTTATTCAAATCCTTACTGGAATGTTCTACATGCTTTCCCTGGTTCAGATAAGAGTTGTACTGCAAGCTGATATCTTTCCCTCTGACTTCTGAAAAATCAAGAAAACAAATACTAAATTATGCTAATTTCATTCATAAGAAACAGAAAATGCACAGACATTTCTACAATGCGCATTATTGTGTATTTTCTTTTTCTTTGAAGACTTCACACTTAGAATATTTTTTAAATTCACAGTCTCTCAAAGGCAACCACTGGCATGTGACGCACTTAAGCTTTGCTGGAGTTATGTTAATCATTATTTTGGAATGATCTGTTAAAACAATAATGGCTTTTACTAAGTTAAATCTTAACAAGAATGATGGGAACAACCTGAGATTAATGCGGTGTGGTATGAGCAATCTAAGTCAAAACAGCAGGAGAGAAATGATAAAGCACTGTATATATTTACATGTTAAGCAGCACCACCCTCCTTGTAATAAATTCCCAGGAAACATTTCTATTTCATTTAATAATTCCCAGCCAAAATTCCAGAAAACATTTTCCAGAGAAACTCTATAAACAAAGCACTAATGCAAATCCGCATTTTTAAGGAAGGTTCAAATTCTAATCTCTTGATTGCAACCCTCTACTTGTAGACTGGCTTGGATCCAAAACAGGAATCCTGTGTTTACCCTGCCCCGCTCCTTGGATGCATATATAACATATGTAAGGAACAGTACTACTATACATTACTCTAGATATAGTACTACTTTATGAGATCTCAAATGCTAGCACAGATTTGGCCTCTAACCTTTGCCTTCTACCTATCCCCAATCCAGATGCAAATTAAGTGAACTGAAGGTCATCTTGACATCCTGGCTAACAAAACTCTTTATGGAACGCAGAACCTGAGGGTTGAAAACCCAGACCCCAGGTAATCTCTCAGGTAGTTGCTTACACATCTTGTTGCCATTGGTGCTAGTTTTTAGAGTGCAGCCATGGCATACATGCCCAGGCAGTTGACACTATTCATCCTTATCCAAGAAGCAAATTTTACAGAGATCTTCAGTTTCCTAAGTTGTCAGTCCATTAGGAAAGCAAAAAGCAAATCCAGACTGAAAGACTTTCAATAGCCAGACTCTGAAGGAAAGCAGCAGCCACAGGGAGCAGACATGAACTGGCAGGCTTAGGACACTGCCCTAGGACACATTGCAGCATGAAAGGAAGCACAGTCTGCAGAGGATTTTACTCTGATTGCTCAACATTGATGGTCTTTCTGAAAATTTTATTATTACTATTTTTATTATCTAAACAAGGAAACTCCCTGCGCCTTGCTGAAGAACTGAACCACATCTTTCCAGATACTATCTCCGTAAACTAGAGGCCTTTCCAAAATACAAGATTCAAACAGGTTGAGTGAGAGAAATTACTGAAGAACAATTAAAAGTTAGCACACAGGTCTCCTAGTGAGGGGATTAAGCAATACCATCTTCTCTTCTTTGTATTGCCAGGATCATGCTTCATGTAGTACACAAGAATAATTTTACACCAGTCCCTTGGTGTGAAGTGGGATACTTGCACCGTGAGGGCACAGCAGATGGAGGATAAAAAGGCTGAAGAAAGGGACAAAAGCCCGTTTTCAAGGCTGATGGAATTAATAAGCTTTCTCCTTTCAATGTGAAGTTCTCATAGACTATCACTGCGAAGGGTTAGTTGAGTGCTAAAAACTGTGTCTCTATCAAGGAAAAGCTGAGAGAGAAACGGGAAGGCAGGATGCCGAGGAGCAAGGAAATAAGTCTTGTGTTCTCAAACTAACCTCCTGAAGTACATGCTGTATACGAGTCTATAGAAAGGTGCTTTCTGAGGTAGGGTTAGAAACCCAGGTCCCGATTAGTAGATGGGGACATAGTAGCAATTTTTAAAAGTGATATTTTTTTTAATTTGCTTCTGCTGACTGCATGCTAAGGCAATACCGCAGACTGCCGCAAGATGGTGGGATTGCAAAACAAGATTTTGGAAAATTTGTTTTGTTACCTTTTTTCCCCTAAACTGTACTGGAACACTGCTTAGGCGTTAATCTATGTACACAGAAATTACCATACAGATTTTGGCAGCATAAACAAACATACATACACACACACCCCTACTGCCTGCAAAGCTCTTTAATAATCGGAATTTTTAATTCTATTTAGCAGCAGCTACACAAAAGCTAGAAACTTTCTTCTTTCAATGTAAATATTGGTATAAAATATGTCAATATTTTTATAATAAAGTAACTAAGAGTATTTCCTATAATCAGACCTGTTTAGACCTTGCAGTCCAGTATTATTTTTTTCACCTTTTCTTTTAAAATACAGAGGAAAACTTAAAAATGACAGACTACAGTTTTAATCCATCTGTATTTTAGGTGTTTCAATCCACAAATACCATTAAGTGCATTTCAGCCACAGAACACAGCTGTGAGTTTCAAAGGAGTGCTGAACCGCAAGCTATCCTGAGGATTGGGAGCATTTGTTTCCCTTTCTGGGGTCTGCAGTGTTCTATCCACAGTCTAAGTCAACCAACAGCATCTACATATCTGCCTTGAGGGCATTTGTGTCACTTGTAAGACGTGGATCGTTCCAGGGCCTGTAGAAGACCTTTTGTTCATGGACTTTTTCCAGCTACAACTGATCAGTTTAAGACAAGGCAGTATTTCTCCCTTTAAACATGGCCTTGTTTCTACGACCATTACAGCTACAGAAACTTAATGATTATACCTATCTTGGCATTTTTTTTGCTATCTGGCAGTGTAATATCAAAGTGTTCCATGATTACACATTCATAATTAACATGATTAAAAGTATTCATTAACAAGTATTAAAATAGAGTATGTAAATTCTAGAAGAAAATCCTCTGTTATCTAAATTGGAACAACCCTCATTATTTGAGGGGAACTTTCTCCAAGTACACAATGAATAATTGCAAGCTTGAAATGG